>OY978108.1:0-600000 GCA_963854735.1 Marvania coccoides
CCCTAAACCCTAAACCCTAAACCCTAAACCCTAAACCCTAAACCCTAAACCCTAAACCCTAAACCCTAAACCCTAAACCCTAAACCCTAAACCCTAAACCCTAAACCCAAAACCCTAAACCCTAAACCCTAAAAAACTAAACCCTAAACCCTAAACCCTAAACCCTAAAACCTAAACCCTAAACCCTAAACCCTAAACCCTAAAACCTAAACCCTAAAACCCTAAACCCTAAACCCTAAACCCTAAACCCTAAAACCTAAACCTAAAACCTAAAAACTAAACCCTAAACCCTAAACTAAACCCTAAAACCTAAAAACCCTAAACCCTAAAAACCACAGCCCTCACCACCCCCCAGCGCCAAGCTTCACCCACATCTACGGCTGCAGGCCGGCCCGCGACGCGCGTGGCCACCGCCCGCGGCCCGTCTGCCCACGCCGCGCACCGCCGTCGAGCCCCCAGCAAGGGGAGTCCTCCTTGGGGGGGGCGGGGAAAACTGGGGAGCTGGAGGGGCCTGCACCTCGCCCTCCTGCGCAAATCCGACGGACCCAAGTGGTGCATTACCTTGGTTTGGGCGAGTACGAGGGCCGGGGAGCGACAGCGGCTCGGCGACATACCTCCAGCGGCCTGGGAGGCATCTGGGCAGAGCCCCCCCCCCGCCGCCAGCCCCTCCACTCTAAGGCATCCCGCGGCCCGGGAGACGCCTGCGGGGCAACGCTCGCTCGCCCACGGCCATACCCATCACCCCCGAGGGCTGTCCCGCCCACAATGCAGGCGCTGCGGCGCCTCGCCCGAGAAAGATGCGATCAAGTCGAGTCGATCGTCAGGAGCGCATGTTCCTGCCACCAGAAGGAAGTGGTCCACGAGTGGGGCATCCCGTTTTAATGCTAAACGCCGCGAACAAATGAAGTCACACTAAAAAATGCGTGCTCAGCCCTTGTGTTTTTTCAGCTCAACAAAGGGGGGCAGCCAGTGGCCTGCCACACCCGCGAAACGTATATTCTCACCGGCCGCTGCCGCGCATTACCTTGGTGAGACCATTTGGGGGGCAGCCACGCCGCGGGGCCGCGCAAACGCCCGGCCAGCGGGTCCGGGAGCCATCTGGGCAGCACCACTCCCGCCGCGCACTCCACAGCCCTCACCACCCCCCAGCGCCAAGCTTCACCCCCATCTACGGCTGCAGGCCGGCCCGCGACGCGCGTGGCCACCGCCCGCAGCCCGTCTGCCCACGCCGCGCACCGCCGTCGAGCCCCCAGCAAGGGGAGTCCTCCTTGGGGGGGGCGGGGAAAACTGGGGAGCTGGAGGGGCCTGCGCCTCGCCCTCCTGCGCAAATCCGACGGACCCAAGTGGTGCATTACCTTGGTATGGGCGAGTACGAGGGCCGGGGAGCGACAGCGGCTCGGCGACATACCTCCAGCGGCCTGGGAGGCATCTGGGCAGAGCCCCCCCCCCGCCGCCAGCCCCTCCACTCTAAGGCATCCCGCGGCCCGGGAGACGCCTGCGGGGCAACGCTCGCTCGCCCACGGCCATACCCATCACCCCCGAGGGCTGTCCCGCCCACAATGCAGGCGCTGCGGCGCCTCGCCTGAAAAGATGCCGGTTGTCAGGTGGAGGCACATTTGATTAACTTTTTGCTTGAAGGCACAGTTGATTAACTGTGTTTAAACGTTTACAAGTATTACGCAGGTTTAATGTGAAAACATCGTCAAATTTGTCCCCGCCTTGGCGATGCTCAGAGTTGGCATCATTCGCGGGATGGGTGAGACAAAAAAAATGAACCAGTATTTACTGGCTGCATATTTGGAATGTATGCATCAACGCGATCTCAAAACTGTGTTCGTTTGCTGGAAACGACCAAAATTTCGACTCCTAAACCCCCCTAAACCTTTCGGAGAGAGGGCCGAGTCCTATGTAGATTAAGAACTAAGGAGGAATCAGTCGGGTGCGAGTGATGAGGCCTTCGATAAGAACCTTGTACATGCTGCGCATGCTGTCCACACTATAACACCCTTCAATCCACCGGTTCAACCTCAGGTACGGGGGACGTACGGATACTGCCCGGACAAGGACCGCTCCGTCGCCCACATTGAAGGCTCTAGCCCCTGCCTACTGAGTCCCCGGTGGCGCGACCGACATGAAACAAGTGCATGAAAAAACAGGCAGGTGCATGTAATGAGGCAGGTGCAGGGAAGCATGCAGGTGCATGCAAGAGTCCAGACGGTGAGAACGCGCGCCGTCTGGTCAGGTACACGTCAGGGGGTGCCGGGCGGGCGCCCTCCATGTGCTCCTTACTAAAACATATAGCGACATCATCGATATAAAATTTTTTTTATTACAAACTGTAAAAAAATAGCACCATATTCTTGCTAATTGAACCCACAAGCTATTCACTCGATTAATAAATTTTATAATTGCCGTATGCAACTCTCGTCAATGTGGGGATCAAATCATGACGTCGACAGCCGGCATTTTCAAAAAACATAAGTATTCAAGTATATTATCTTCAAGTATATTACCCAATGAACCCACCCATTAAACCCATTAAACCCATGTATAGTTACGGG
Source organism: Marvania coccoides (assembly GCA_963854735.1). Classification (NCBI taxonomy): domain Eukaryota; kingdom Viridiplantae; phylum Chlorophyta; class Trebouxiophyceae; order Chlorellales; family Chlorellaceae; genus Marvania; species Marvania coccoides. The sequence goes on from OY978108.1 coordinate 2,562, forward strand.
CAGCCTAAAAATAAATATATATATACTAAAACATTCACAGCGCCATTCACACACGACGGACTGGTTGCCAAATCATTTAATATTCTGGGGGGGGGGGGGGGGGGACAGCACACAGACACATTGACATCATCACTTAGCCCTTTTCGCCCTCTTCGTTGGGCCTCCGCCAGCAGCTCCGCCAGCGCCGCTGCCACTCGCCCCTCCTTCCTCAGGCGCCTTCTTGACCCCCGATCTTTTGGCCGGCCGCTTCGCCACGATAGCTCCACCCCGGGGGATCACCGAAGGAAAAGTTGTCACGGCGGTGGCCTCGCAAAGCCTCTCCTCTTCTTTACGTTGTCGAATTGCACGCTCGAGAGCCCTTTTCGCCCTCTTCGTTTGGCCTCCGCCAGCATCTCTGCCAGCGCCGCTGCCACTCGCCCCTCCTTCCTCGGACGCCTTCTTGACCCCCGATCTTTTGGCCGGCCGCTTCGCCACGATAGCTCCACCCCGGGGGATCACCGAAGGAAAAGTTGTCACGGCGGTGGCCTCGCGAAGCCTCTCCTCTTCTTTACGTTTCTGAACTGCACGCTTGATAGCATTGGTGCAATCGATGTGGCGATAATCTTTTGCAAGGGCAATTGCCGTCCGTCCATCATTGGCCGCGTGGTCAACCGCAGCGCCCCGATCCAGCAGCTCTTGGAGGCATGCAAGCTGGCCATGTTCAGCTGCACGCATTAGAGCCGTGCATCCATCTTGGTCAGCGAGGTCAATCGCAGCGCCCCGATTCAGCAGCGCTTGGAGGCAGGCAAGGTGGCCTGCGCTGGCTCCAATTCTCAGTGCAGTCCTTCCATCTTTGTCAGCGAGGTCAACCATAGCGCCCCGATCCAGCAGCGCTTGGAGGCAATCAAGGTGGCCATTAAAGGAAGCATGCGAAAGTGCCCTCCTTCCAACGTTGTCCGCGAGGTCAACCGCAGCACCCCGATTCAGCAGCTCTTGGAGGCAGGAAAGGTAGCCAAAGCGGGTTGTCCACATCAATGCCGTCCCTCCAGTTATGTCAGCGTGGTCGACCGCAGCGCCCCGATCCAGCAACGCTTGGAGGCAGGCAAGGTGGCCTCTTTCAGCTGCAAATACCAGTGCCGTCCCTCCAATGTAGGCAGCGAGGTCAACCGCGGCGCCCCGATTCAGCAGCTCTTGGAGGCAGGCAAGGTGGCCTTTCTTGGCTGTCCTCATCAGTGCCGTCCATCCATCTTTTTTAGCGCGGTCGACCGCAGCGCCCCGATCCAGCAGCGCTTGGAGGCAGGCAAGGTGGCCTTCATCGGCAGCAAATACCAGTGCTGTGCATCCATCGTGGTCAGGGCGGTCAACCGTAGCGCCCCGATCCAGCAGCTCTTGGAGGCAGGCAAGGTGGCCTTTTCTGGCTGTCCACATCAGTGCCCTCCTTCCATCTTCGTCAGCGAGGTCGACCGCAGCGCCCCGATTCAGCAGCGCTTGCAGGCAGGAAAGGTGGCCTTGTTCGGCTGCATGCACCAGTGCCGTCATTTTAACATTGTCAGCGAGGTCGACCGTAGCGCCCCGATCCAGCAGCTCTTGGAGGCAGGCAAGGTGGCCTTCTTCGGCTGCAAATACCAGTGCCGTGCATCCATCTTTGTCAGTGAGGTTAATCGCAGCGCCCCGATTCAGCAGCTCTTCGAGGCATTCAAGCTGGCCGTTGTAGGCTGCCCACATCAGTGCCGTCCATCCATCATTGTTAGCGAGGTCGACCGCAGCGCCCCGATCCAGCAGCGCTTGGAGGCAGGCATGATGGCCTTCTTCGGCTGCAAATACCAGTGCCGTGCATCCATCTTTGTCAGTAAGGTTAATCGCAGCGCCCCGATTCAGCAGCTCTTCGAGGCATTCAAGCTGGCCGTTGTAGGCTGCCCACATCAGTGCCGTCCATCCATCATTGTTAGCGAGGTCGACCGCAGCGCCCCGATCCAGCAGCTCTTTGAGGCGGGCAAGCTGGCCTTCTCTCGCTGCATGCATCAGTGCCTCAGCCATGGCGTCCTGCAAACATGACAAACATGAGAGGGGAGGGGTAAGACCGTGGAAATACAACGCGACAGCGTTGATTACTGCTTCGTAGATGGAAAATGCAGTAGCACGTAAAACACACTTACTCCGCGTTAAGGGCGTTAGGTGGCACAAATCCAATTCGAATGCACAAATCCCAATTCTAGTGGTCTGTAATGATAATCGCGTGGTACCCCTTTCTCTGCACGGCTCGAATCAAAAGCCGCCGTCAAACCGCCATTACACTCAGGCGTGTCAAGTTTATTTCGACAAAAGTGGGTGACCGGTCACCCACTTTGGGTGGGTACCTGGGTCAAAACTTGGAGCCTTTGTCGGCGGTTTTCAAGTGTCGCAAAATGTCCGTCAAAGAGTTTCTTCACAAATTATTATCAAAATCAACGCCTATTTTTTACATAAATCAACAGGGATCCAGATGGTAAGTATTTGTTTTACTTGCCCTTGCATTTGCCCTCGCCAACATATGAACCCCTAATTCATCCATTGCATGCAGTCTTCTAAACGCCATCTCGTGCTCAGCGCCAACCTTGGGTATGGGGATAGCAACAATGCCCCACCACCTAAAAATCGAAATTTGAAAGACATTTTGGAGAAGAGTTTGGGCGTGGCGGAGTCCTCGACGTGCTCAGCTATCCCCGGGGAGCCCGAAATAACTATGATTGCTCTGCAAGTAAGTTGATTGCTGTCATTCGACCGAGAAAACCCACCTCAAGTGAACAGAATTTACTCGCATCTCACGATGAATTTGTGTATAATTGTAGGAGCATGCTGTTTCAGATAAAAAGTCGGTCGAAGATGTGACAACGGAGGCATGGGATGTGAAAACCATTGGCGATACTCAAATTTTCGTGAACAAAGTCTATTGGAAATTTGACCAGCAATCTGATCCAAACAAGTCGTACTCCCTTCCGCAGCTGTTGACCCAAAAAAATGAGTTCTGGCAAAATTATAACACAGAGGTTGCTGCACTTTCGAAGAAGTTTTCGCCCTTTTTGGAAGAGCGGTATTCTGCAGGTCTGGTGCTGAACCGGCGTCTGGATGTACCGGCGCCTGCCCTTCTTTTCGTCAGTTACCATGGTGGAAAAAAGAGAACGAAAAAAGAGAATGACGTTCCGATGACTGATGAGCAGAGGGCCAAAAGCGCAAAAGCACTTTTGGAGTTGAGTTGTTTTACTGCAGAACAATATGAGGTGCCGCTCCTTGTTGCTGGCGATTTCAATTCAGCGTTGACAGCGTTTTCTTCAAATCGAACACGGCTGTACACGTTTGAAACATCATCAATTGAAGCTCAGGTGCGTTGATTATTGCTTTTACCAATTATTAACGGGAATGGTTAAATTATTGCTTTTTATGATATTACTAGTATTTGCATTATTTCAAGCTTACCCATATGTTTATTGTTGATTCCTTTACTATTAGGTTATTGCACCGGCCTACGAAGAGAACTGTCGGAGGGTCGAAGGCGGGAAAACTCTCATTGATTTTTTTGCTGTTGGAAATTCCAGTGGCAGCGCTGCTGGTCACCTTCACCTAGAACCCGTCTGGGCGGTGAGGGCCCCCGCCGCAAAAATGGACCACGATCCAATCATTGCTCAGTTTATGTTTCCTTCGGGGCCGGCTCCAAAGGCGGGAGCAGCCAAAGCGGCCAAAGAAAATGCAGCAGCAGCAGCAGCAGCGGCGGCGGCTTTACCGCCGTCTATTCCAGCTACTACTGTGAGAGCGCAGCTGAAGGGCGAGACAGGGACGTCAGCGTTGCCCGGGCAAGGAACCCCTGTGTTCACTGGCGGGGCCGCTGAACCTTTAAGGGTGGGTGGAGCAGACCAGGCGCCGGCCGTTCAGCCTAGCCCAATACCTGGCATCGGCTCCCAAACCTCCGTCGATGACTCAAAACTGACCGGCGGTCAGGTTGCAAGAGAGAACAAAGCGCCGGCCAGGCCTACTCTCGGATCGCTGACGAAGGAACAGGTGGGCGATTTTTATAATCGCGTCATGCTTACTATAGAATGTCTCTGATAAAAAAATAATTATTTGCATTTGCAGAAAGAAAAGTTGGAAGCGCTCTGCAACGAGATTGTAGTACAACAGGTAGTGGCCACATGGACCAAGGAGCGCGCAAAACAAATCTTCGAGGGCATGCTTGAAGCATTCCCAGAACACGTGGCCTCTATTAAGGATCGCATGGGGGACGAGCAAAAACTCATGCAGAACCTCCGGGGTTGGTGTAACAGGAGAGTGGACAAAAAGAAAGCGGAGGAAGAAAAACGCGGCGAGGAACGCAAAGCGGAGGAGGAAACCTGAAGCCGTGTTCATAGTTTAGATGATTTTATTAATATTATTGCTTCCTTCAAAAATTCAAGTAGTTAATTGTGTGCAAAATCGTGACAACGCCCTTCGCGCCGTCTCCACATAGTAGGTAGCTTGAACCAATAGTTTTGCATTGTTTTTTTTTTGTGACGGGTCCAGGACAGCTGTTCCGGCTGAGCTTGGGCCTCATTGTTGTTTTTTTTGTGTTTTTTTTACTCCACCGCCGGCCGACAGCGGCCTCGCCGTGTTGCAATCTTCCGGGTTTTTTTTCAGTCTGCCAAGTGGGTAGCCCCCGAGATGGATTCCCCCCCCATTTGTTGTTAGAGTTTATTTTGAAGTTTTGAACGGAATTGTTGGTACCTGTTCTGCCTTAAGGTGTGCACAATGCCGAGCAGTCCAGCCTCCTCGCAGCTGAGAAGACACCCAAGAGAGCAGCGTGATCAGCACACTTCCGCTGCCCAGCGCGCTCTGCAAGGCGCCACCCTCGCAGCGCCAGAAGTCTCCGTTGACCTGCCGCCGCCAAAAGGGAGCCCAGCGTCCACCCCAGGCGATTCAGCTATTCCAGTGCTGCCGCTACTCGCCTCCTCGTGCCACACAATCGCGCTGCTGCCCTCCGCCAGCGGTCAAAACAGCCCTCCGGCACAACGTTGTGCCTTATAACGTCGCAGCAAACGAAGAGCTGAGGCGACCAGAGCGTACAGCGATCGGTTGATCACCCACACAGTGGTCTCAAGACTCGCAGTCATTAGAAGGAGGTCGTCGCAGCATCCCCAGCGCACCGCAGCGAGTTGACGTCTCTGCCACCACCAAAGTCGTCACCCCCAGAGCCCTGACAGGTAAGCAGTACACCGTTACTGCACCTTCACCTCAGCCACCAGCTCTGAGGCCGCCAACATCGCCTGCCTCACCAGCAGCGGCACCCCGCGCTGCTGCTCCGCCAGCATCGCCACCAAATTATTCATCTGTCGGTAGCCAAACCCCGCCGAAACTCTACTTGCCGCATTGCCTCCAACCCAGCAGCCACACGCGGCGCAGCACGCTCAGGCTGGTCCTGCGAATAGACGGTGGCTGGCAATTGCAAGGCCTTAGGGCGAGAACGGAAGCTCCATGGCAAACCAGGGCTAAACGGCCAGCGCTTTGCAGCTCTGATCACCCCAAAAGAAGCCAAGCAAAGGGGGTGGGTCCAAATCCTCTGCCGCCCCGCGCTCTGCAGACCGTGCGCAGCGTGCCTGTCAGTACAAGCCCAACTGCGTAATGCCCAGCGATCCAGCACCCACCCTTCACCAGAGGTGGAGAAAGCACGCCGTGCAGCCCACCAACTGCACAGCTTTCTCCTTGGCGCAGCGCTGCAATTGCACCACAACTGTTGCCCCAGGAAAACAACGTCTGCCGCAATTCAGCACACGCGGCAGCCCTCCCCCATGTGCATGCTGCACCACAATCTTCTCCCTCCACGCTGCCTCGGCCGCCACCCAAGAATGAGCGAAAGGAGAAGAAGCCAGGCTTGTCGGAACGCTCCTTCGGTGCACACACCGCTGCGGCGCCCCAGCCACGCTCGCTGGTGGATTTGACAGCACCAGGGTAGCAGCTGGGGGCAAATATGCTCAGGGGCAGCCCGCCCAGACCGCATCCACTGCAAAAGAAAACAGTGGAGGAGCTGGGTCAGAAATTTCTATATTTTTTTTTAAAATAGGTAATAGCAAATTAAAGTAACTAAATTATCCACCCACTTTCATAAATCGTTACCTGGACATGCTGTTGCGCTGTTTCCCTGCCAGCACCTGCGCAGGAACCATTTTCTTCTCTGCCCACAAGCTTAAGCGCGCTTGACAGCCGCTGCAGCATTTCTTCTCCCCAGGAGCAGCAGAAGTCGTTCTTCTCAAGCTTAATAACACGCTGATCACTGATGCGGCACCCCGCCACAACAGAACCGCGCCGAGCTGGTGGCGGACAGCCTACGCTCACGCAGACGCTTCACCAGCCGCTGCTGCTCCAGCAGGCCCAAGAGACAGCCCCAGTCGAGGGCTGCGCAACTGCTGTGCACAGCCAGTTTCATCTATGCTCAGACATCATTGGCCTGCACCCTTTTTCAGAAGGTTCTTCTGCCACATCAACGCCAGCAAAATCACGTCGCTCACAAAACGAGCTCGACCAGCCTGCAGCCGAACTCCGCCAGAATAGTCGACGGCGCGGGGTCGCCTCACACTCGGAGTCTACCATCCAGCGTGCATCTAGCGCAGCAGGTGGACGCTGCAGCGGTTTAGACGGCAGCCAACAGCGTCGAGAACGGAAGCACCCCTACAGGTCAAGAATGCCAGAGACTCCCCATCCAACCAGTCGGTGGCACTCTCCTACTGCAGATAATGAAATAGTTTAGATGCCCTGAAATTCTAGTCTACAAGGGGGGGGAACGCTGCCAGCTGCACTGCTCACCTCATCAACAGCGTGCTTGCCCTGCCGCCGTGGCGGGACAGCCTTCAACTGCGGTGGAACACAAGCACACATCGACATACATCATCCCTGCTGGGTTTCACCGCAGCGAGAGCCTGCAGCAGCAGCGACCGGAAAGACATCCGCGCATCGAGGGGTTGGGGCTCGCCAACCCCACTGGCTTGCGACCGCCTCAGCGCGTCATATCATAGAACAAACCGCTGAGGTCGTATTGAAGTGGCTAAACAGGGGCCAGGGCCGCTAACACAAACTTTGGAAGTTAAATTCAACGAGACGGCAGTGCGCGACCCGACGGCGGTTTCAGGTGGCGCTGGCCGGTTCCAATGTAATTAAATGGTCTGAATGTAGTAAGCAAATGTAAAACCACACGTAAAACTGTAAAACTCGACCTGGGTAGCAACGATTTGACAGCAACGATTTGCAAATTTGTCAATTGACAAAGTTACAGGGTTTTAGGAGCAGTATTTTTAAAGTTGGAAGAAACCCGAAAACCCGCACCCGCACGAGGCCAGTTATACAATATATATATATATATATGTGTGTGCGGGGGGACGCTCGGTGAAAAGGGGACCCCCCAGTGCTTGGTGGGGAGGGCAGCCAGGGGTCCATTGCTGGGAGCGGGCCACGCCGCCGCGCGCCCAGCGTGACCAGGGTGGGTGGGTGGAGGCGTGGTGGGGAGCGTGGGGCCGGCATGCCACGCAACTGCCGGACTTGAAAAAACATGGCCATGGGATGCAAGTGAAAAAGTTGGGCACCAACTGCTCGGCGCGCGGCTGGCGGCGACACTGTGCAATCCTGCCATCATTACAAGCACACTGCTGGGCTGGCTCGCCCCGCCCAGCGCAAGATTTGAAAAAGGATCACTTCTCATTGGATTGAAAAATACATTCAAAAGGGGGGGCGCCCGTGCCACGCCCCGGCGGCGCCACGCGGCCAGTGGCATTCAATACGAATATTCTACCCCAAATCAAAGCGCCCGGGCGCCGGAATCCGCGGTTGAGCCGGTCATCCTGCCCGCCAAAAGCTGGGCAGCTGCGGGTGGGCACAACTCGCGGCGTGAGGCGTTCCGGAACACGATACCGATAAACCCACACCCATTTGGACCACCCCAACCTCGGCAGCCCGCAATTGGCGGGCGCTGCGTTTTTGAAAGAGACATCTTGGCCACACCATCTCCAAACTCGACCGCCCGGACGGCAGCCCGCGCGCCAGCCCAGAGGCCTCCCTGGTGAGCACCACAGGGGGGGCCACGCCGCTCCGAAATCGTCCATGCCAGCCTCCAGCAGCACTGCCACGTTGCGTGCCCACCCAGAGCCCTGCAAGTATTTGAATCCCACCCAGACTTTGACAGCTCACTTTTGCCCGCCGTGGGGCCTTCTCTGCCGCAGGTCCCGGCCACAAGAGAGCCACCACCGGGCCCTCCAGCCTGCCTGCCCTCCTGGGAAGCCATATTCCCCTAAAACCCTAAACCCGAAAGCGCCGGCGTCGGCGCTGAACTTTCAGAATTGCCGCTGCGCCACGGCAGCACAGCGCCGCGCTGTCCCAACACTCGGATACCCTGTGGAGCCCAGCTGAGCTCAAACAATCGAAAGAATTTCACAAATTCATCGCATTTCAGAACACAAAACAGCTGTGCACAAACACGCTTTCCAACCTTTTTTTAACTGGCGCCAGGCCGCGAAATTTGCGGCAGTGGGGAGCCATCACCCACCCCGAGCCCCCCACAGTCGCCAAAAAAGGTTGGAATACAAACAAAAAGGTTAGAAAGCGCCGGCGTCGGCGCTGAACTTTCAGAATTGCCGCTGCGCCACGGCAGCACAGCGCCGCGCTGTCGCAGCACTCGGATACCTCTGTGGAGCCCGGCCGAGCTCAAACAATCGAAAGAATTTCACAACCTCATCGCATTTCAGAACACAAAACAGCTGTGCACAAACACGCTTTCCAACCTTTTTTTAACTGGCGCCAGGCCGCGAAATTTGCGGCAGTGGGGAGCCATCACGCCCACGGCGTGCATGGCTTTGATGGCGTTGGACAGGTCGGTCGCCAGCAGCTCGGACTGGTCTTGAAGATTCAGGAAGCCGTCGCCGCCGTGGCCGTTGAGAAAAACGAGCACGCTGGAGTTGCGAGTGCTGTCCATGCGGCGAGAGGGAGGGGTGCCAGACGGGTGGTGCCCGGTGATCACCTGCAGGACAGCTTCCACGCTCACGTCTCGCACCCGATAATCGATTTCAGCACCGACAGGGTAACCGTTTTGGTGCCGTGTTGAGAAAATACTTGGCATGGAAAAGAGTTGCGGGGGTCGCACGCGGAGCAGTCAGCCAGCATGACGATGACGCGGCTGTCAGGGATGCCCAGCCTGAGGGGAGGGGAACGGGAGGAGAGTTTAAATTAGGCAGCGTTGGGAAAAGTTAAGTTGTTGTTGAGAGGCCCAAGTTTTACCTTTTGAGCTCATCGTAGACTGCGAGAGTGTTTTTGGCCGTGGCGATAGTTAAGCCAAAAGCGGCTGGAGCTGACGATCAGGGCCCAGGGGTCTGAGGCTGCGGCCAGCGAAGGGATGGAAATGATCAAAGCCAAAAATAAATGGGGCCAAACAGCCCGCATTTCTGCACCAATCACGTCATTTGGGATGATGATTTATATAATTGATAAACTGAGGTCTGGAATCTCGCCAACGAGACTCGAAATGAACTGAATTTCCCTTCAACATTTTGCAAGGTTTTACTATTAAAATATTAAAGCTGCTTTCATTGAATCAACGTGACTATTATTTAAACGACGCACTTTATTCTGCTGAATATGGCTCAGGCGCTATTAGCCCTCGCGGTATTCGCCCTCCAGATCGCAGTGTTAGCCATAACCTCCTTTCAGCTGATGCAGATCGCCGATCTGGAAGCAGGGATACTGACGTCTAGAAAAGCAGCACATAAGTTCAACAAGCAGTTGGTAAGTTCCCTTGGGACTCGTGATGTTTTGGGGTTAATATTCACCTCATAATATTACCATTATTCACGAGAATTACCTCTTTTACAACCGTGCTGCTCTTACAGGTGCTGGAATGTGGGGTGCAAGTCGTGCTGGCCGTAATCACTGTCATCACGCAGTACATGCCGCTCTTCGGCGTCTTCCACCTGGGGGCTTTGGCGTACCAATTTGATCAAGTGAGGCCATTGCACATATATTTAAATATGCATTGGTCGTTCAGTGTATTAAGTTTGCGTTCCTTGCCTCACAGCATCAAAATGGTCTGCACGTGGTTGACACCATGAATAGAATTGTGCAAGAGTCTGCACACTCGCAAGGTACCCATTGTTCCAATATGCGTAAGGATCTCCTTGCCAAAATGGTGTTCAACGTGGTGTGCTCTGTTTGGAGCGGGTATTACTTCTATAATATAATGGCGGTGGTGCTTGCTACACATGAAGGCCGGGCCATACTTGCAGCAATTGCCTTGGCTGGTGCATGTGCATGGTGGTTGCTGCGAAATGGCAGCGGCACCACTCCAGCGGCGGAGCGGCGGACCGGGCATCCAGTAGATGACGTGCCAGCTTCATTTAGGCGCATAAATAACCCCCACACTCGACGAAGCACGCCCGTATTCTCACCTCCGGCAAATTCTGACGACCAATGGCACGAAGACTATCCCGATTTCGAGGAGGAGGAGGAGGAGGAGGAGGAGGAGGAGGAGGAGGAGGAGGATTATGACAGTCATGGCGAGGGTCTTGACGTGAATGAATCGTGGCTTAACATCTTGCAAAGTATGATTGATTCGCAAGATGCAGGCCCAGCGCACAGAGAAGAGGAGCCAGCGCGATGGCTCATTGACAGCAACGCCGATCTTTGTGTCGTTTGCCAGGACCAACCACGTACAGTTGGTCTCGTGCACGTTAGAGAGAAAGTGTACGTTATCAATCCAAAAAAAATCATACTCGCTTTTTTTTTGTGGCGGGGTTTCAGCATGTCCAGCATGCATTTTTAATTTATTACATTTCTTTCTTCTTCGTGCAGGATCCATACGTGTTGTTGCGAAACCTGCGCAAAGGAGTTGCAGGACAGAGATCTGCCATGCCCATTATGCAAGAGATCGTTTAAAATTATGCGGAATTTCCTATAACATTTCTGAATCCCCTCCCCTACTCACCTTTTGGAAGAAGATGATATTCCCGACGATAATGAATTTACTTATCACAACCACCCAATTCGCCATCGAGGCAATGTTGCATTCTTCTTAGCTCGCCACCTTCTCTGGTTATTCCGTTTCATTGATGACATCGAAACAATCGGAAAAAAAGCATGGGCGGACCATCGACTGCCTTCCTAGCACCGCACATTTTATTTTGTATTTGATTGCTTAGATGATTTCTCCGAAAAACAACGCGATATTTAGAGGAATATAGTTTACAGTCTAGTAGCTACCTCTATAGATCGATCAACGGCGAGGCGCCTCCGCGGGATCGAAATCAAACTCCTCTTAGTAGGGATCCTATTCGTCAAACACACCGTATCGACGAAAAAATCGCCTGCTCCATAGCGTTCTCTACACAATCCAGCAAAATAACTCAACAGCCACAAATCCCACGTGGGATTTGGTGCACCGCAGGCATGCCTTCCTTAAATTCACAGACCCCAGGGCGGGCACGTGGCAGTCGGCCGGGGTCACTGCCGCTCAGAAAGCCTGAAAACAGGCCCCCAAAGTACGCTCCAGACATAACACCATCCACCGCCGACAACAACAAGCTTTTTTTTCATATGCCCACCAAGCACCGAGGATATTAAGTCTCAATCTTATTTTTCAACAAAAATAAAAATTAAAGAGACACCAGGGGGAGGACGCCCTATAGTAGTTGCACGTTTCTACTCAAAGGTTTCCCATCGTCCAGTCACTTGATGAGTGTACCACAATCTGAGACCGATTCCAATTCTCCTGTAGATTGTGGCTTAGCCTATATAAGGACTCCTGCAGCTTTTTGCGCCGCACTCAAAACGCGTTTCCTGAAATTCCTAGGCCCTCAGCCCGGCACCGCTGCTGCACCTTGCAACCTGCACAGATGTTGTATCGACGAAAAAATCGCCTCCTCAGTTTGAGCGTGTCCCAAACAGAAACGTAGCTCTTCCAGCTTCGGCCACGTCACAGAAAAAATCTCGGAGAGACTGTCGTATCCGCATGCAGGCGCGTTAAAAGATGGAATTAAACTGCGCAGCGACATCAAATTTCCTTTGAAAACAGGTTTTTGGCCGATGCATGCACAAAGCACAACCAAGGGTTGTGGACAAAGCAATCCGTCAGCTCAAGGCTCTCAAACAAAGGCCAGCATACAGCTTCAGCGAAATGCTTTGAAAAGATATGCCCCGCCGTCGAGCCTCGGACACCCAGCTTTTTCATCGCAGGCCAGCGCCGCGAGTGGGCCAGCAGGTGCAAAGTGTCTGACTAAGAAGCGACATTCGAAATTTCGGTAGTCTGGTCGTCCACCAGCTGCTGACTTGGCGGCTCACAAGGCGCAAAGCAGCTTTGTCCTTTTTGTCAAGGAATTTTAAGACGGTGTTGAATGGCGACCCAAAAAGGGACTCCAAAAGGTGGTCCTTTGCCATGTTCATGATGATTATTTTTTTATTTTTTTTTATTACTGTTGTGCGTAATGGCGGGGAAGGCGCTGGCTGCTGAGTTCGCGAAGGGAGCTATATTTTCAAAAAAAAAAAAGGGGGGGGGGGGGGGGGGATGCGTCCCAGGCTTGAGAGACTAAGATAAAGCATTTGCCCAACGAGAATGGCCATAAACAGTTTCGGAAATGATAAAAAAATATAGTCTGAATTAGGCCGCGCTTTTTCTGTTGGGGGGGTTGTTGGGGGGACGAAGTGATTAATTTGTTTGGTCACCTCCATGCTGGAGTAAATCATGGCCCAATTAAAAATTTAGTATTGATTTTGCATCGCTCCAGCAGCAACAATATTGCCTCTCTCTGTCATCCTCGGTGTGGTGTCTTTGGCGCCGTGCTCCCTCTATTCAACAGCTCCTACTCACAAAGCTGGACTCTTAAGCCATTGTCGATACCAAGCTGTCAATTCCCCGCTGTCAACATGTCCCGGTCAACTTAACAGGGGTTTCAATGGTGGAGTTTATTCACTCTCAGCATGTGGCTAAAAACGACAATGTCTTCAATCATCAGAATGGTGTGTCACACGCACCAAACAAAAGCGAAAACCAATAATATACTTTCTTCTCTAACGGCCTTGGCTTGAAAGGCGTTCGGGGTGGCACAGAACTCTGCCTTCAACTTTCAAAAAAAATAAAAATAAAATAAAAAGTTGCCATTGCCTCCACCCATTCTGCCACGGATCTATAGTAATTATTGCCACGGTTTTATCCAATGTCAGATGGCTGTATCCCTTCACTCTAGTCGGAAAAGACCAATAATCTTGACATCAATAATCCTTCTGCCCCTCGTTTTCTTGCTGTCGCGCCACACGTTGGCATTAAAAATCAAAGATCGGCTGAGTCATGCGATCAGGGCAGCTGGAGGAGGCCGCTGGCTACCCTATTCTTATGTGCCGCCCTGTGCTGGCGGTGGTTTCCTCGCTGGCACCTGGCAGCGAACCACTATAAACTCTACCAAAGAAGGCGCCACCAACGTGACCTGGGAGCAATGGCGCTTTAAAAACGCTGCAAAGTGCGACCTGAATGAGCTGGACGTGGCGGCGACGGTGCAGGGCAGCCTTGCCAATCGGACTGTCTACTTTTTGGGCGACTCCCACCTCAGAAACTTCCTGAACGCTATAGTGGACGTGCTGCGCCCCGGTCAGTGCGCCTCGACAAGCCCGCTGGCCATGCTGATAAACGGCACGATGCAATCGCCCGCAGCAAAGCAGAGCTGTGGTGGCGTGCGACGACCTGCCGGCCACATGGACGGCGCGGTCCACCTGGAGGCGCCCTTTAATCTGAAGCTGGCCCTGCTATGGACGCCCTGGTACCCACCGTGGACTGTCGGGGGCGAAAACGGAACAGCGACAAACGCATGCGAAGCCTCCAACGCATGCGCCCCAGACTACTGCGTTGAGCTCATGCCAGCCATCGGCATGTACGGCGACGCGGTGGCCAACTATATGCGTCCTCAGACGCAGCGTGGCTGCACCTACGCTGCCAAGCTGCTGCAGGAGCTGGCTGCGGCCGACCCATCGGCGCTGTATGTGGTTGGCTATCCTGAAAAGACGCTGTACAACCGCTGGGCACACCTCTACATGCTGGAGGAGTTTCCTGCTTTTCTGGAGGGATCTTTCAAGGATCGCCTGGTTTTTGCGTCTCATCTGAAAGACGAAAAGGTGATGTCGGTGGCAGAGCGCCTGCACGCCGCCAACGTCCCTACTCTGTACTACGGATCCCCCCTGGTCGCCCTCAAGGAGTCGTTCTACGACAAGGAGCACGTCGCCGGCCCGCTGCAGTGGGTTGCCGCTCGAAGTGTTTTGGCGCAGCTGGCATTCTTAGCTGAGCGGCTTCCTTGAGTCAATCAAGGTGAAGGGGTGTTGCAAAATAAAGGCATTCGGGTTTTAGGTGAGTACATTTGGTTGTTTCTTTTCTTTAAAGGAAGATTCAAGAATTTGAATCTTGGTGACGGCAATTGAAACTAGTATGTTTTTCCTCCTTTTCTCACTCTGCAGGATTTTCTATTCCGGACACAAAGCCTGCCACTTGAAATTGCGGGAGCATTCGCTTTCGGCTAGTTAGCGTCAGCAGAAACACCGCAGATGAAGCGAGGCTCGTTTGCCTGGCGTCGTTCAAGATGCGCACATGAATGCCGGGGGGGAGCGCACAGCCCAGCAGGAAGACAGCACGAGGAATGCAGCAGCGATTCCTCTTGTGATAGTCGCTCGCTCGCTGTAAGGCCTCGTGTGAAGCGCGACGAGCTGGGGAAAGGCTTGAGGTGCTCTTATTCTTTTCGGAAATAGTGGAAAGGGTGGCAGGCTTGCCGCATATGCGTATTAAAATAACAGTACATCATCTACAAAACACGTCAAGGGCCCTTAGTCGGAACATGCACCCGAAAGGGTGCTCACGCCAGTTTCCAACTTCAAACTACACCTTGGGCATTGTGCTGTCAGCTGGGGATGCACAGCGGCTGTTCAAAACAAACCCAAGCCAGCTCAGCCAGCTTCCCGTAACAAAAAAACCGTAGCATCATCTTTCAAAATGTCACCCACGCAAAAAGTAGTTGAACTTTTACCAGACCCCATAAATTCCGTGGTTTGGGTTGTATACATCTTGTCGACGAGATCATTGACAGCTATCACTGCCGCAAAGGCCACCCACCATCTCTGACAATTAAATTTTAAAAAATGTTTCGTTTCGGTATCCTGTCGTTTCGGTATCCATACGCAGTTTTGACACGAGGAACACACGTGCACGCAAGGCATTGATCGTTTAAACATGTTTGCGCGTCCCCACACGAACGGTTTCAGCATCCGAAACCCCCTCTTGTTGGGTGCTGCTTTGGCCAGCATCTCTTTGATTTTTCTAGTGTTTCCAGTTCTGAAGCTATTCATCGTGCCGACAAAATCAGGGCCGCACGGTAGTATGAAGACATCCATCGCTGAGCCACTGCTGCAGGCAGAATTACATTCCGAGCGATTATACCAGTCTTTACTTCAGTTTTTTTAAACCATTGACAGACCCTCCACCGTTCTGCATGCTGGCACTGGCAAGCGGCATACTGTGGGTATCGAGAATTTGAAAAGCCTGTCGTCTCGGTATTCCATTTTGGGCATCACCGCCAGCCCAGCAGCCATGGCAACATATTCGCACTTGGTAGATGCATTCCCTGGCCTTGCACAAAGCTACAAAGTTCTGTATGGTGATGTATATCGGTTGGAGAGCACAATGATTCCAGATTTGCATATTTCGGCGCTATTCCACGCCTGCGAGTGCAACAATACTGTGGACGCTGACGCCCAGCTCATACGAATGATTGTGTCGAAAACAAAAAAAGGGGGTCACGTGCTGTTGCACAGCTTGTCAAAACAGTACAGCACGGCCCACGCTGTAGTTACGCAGGTGCGCACGAAAAACCTGCGTTCCGCAGAGGCCGTCCCTCTCCCTCTACTTCCTGCTGGAAATGTCTCAGAAGCATTCATTTTTACAACCCCCGTGGTGTCATGCACGCACGATGTAGTTCCACAGGCTCTGGCGAGTCCTGACAAATTTTTTTACGAGGTGAGCAGCGGCAGTTTGTTCAGTTCATGGGGTTGAAGCTTTACACGTTTAAGACCTTTCCAAAATGGTGATGCAGAGACTGTGCGAGCACTACGACAGCTGCACTGGCTGGTATCTGCCCGAGGGCCACCTGGAAATAGCCCCAGTGAAGGAGACTGTTTCAAAGCTGATGATTGTGGCCCATCCAGACGACGAGGTGAGCTGCGCAATTTTAAAGGTAAATTTTGTGCATTCAGTTGCAACCAAAGCTTTAAACTCGATGCTTTATTTGTTTGCAGGTCATTTTTGGGGGGACTTCACTTTTGCAAGACGGCAAAGCTTCTTCGTGGCTGGTTGTCTGGTGCACAAACGACTTTCGAAGAGTGGACATGGCGAAGAATTTGTCGGCTCAGTGGGGCATTGGAGGTGGGTTGATGGAGTATAGAATGACCCTCGGATAATGTAAAAATGCGTTAATGCTGCCATGTTCTTCATGCGCAGGCGGCATAATGTTCAGTCATGCCGACATGCTGCTGGATGTGCCCATGGTTGATTACAGACTGTACATCGAGCTGGCTGATGTAGTATCATCAAAGCGATGGAAGGTGAGACCGAGGCTGGACTTGAAATCTAAATTTAATTCAAGTAAATCTTAAAGCAGCGAACTTTTTGGCTCGCAGGTTGTTGAGACGCACAACCGCAACGGAGATTATGGCCACCCGTTTCATGTACAGCTCAACCACGTGGTGCGGCACATCATTCAGAGCTTGCCAAAGGCAAAGCGCCCTGGGTCTTTTAGAGAGTTCACCGTCACAGCAACCGACGTGGACCCAAAAATTACAGCCAAAAAGGTGGCCGCACTGGAAGGCATTTACGTTGGCGAAGATAATTCAGAGGTGTGGAGCCAAATCTTCAACAGCTCTTCTGTGGAAATTTTGATGGAAGAAAGTTTCAAAGACCCAATTGATTTGAGGAATTTTGTGTGCTGGCCGTGAGGAGGAGCGGGGCCAGGCAGCTGTATGATTAATGATGAACATGTTTTGATAGACAAATACCTCATTCGCACGCACGCACGGTGAATGTGGCTCCCACGAATAAATAAATAAATAAAATAAAATGATCAGTTATTTCATGAATGAATGATGACGCGAAATATTTCATAAATAATAATTATTAGAGAGCAGTGTATCTTTCAGTTCATTTACAATTCTAATTGCGCAACATTGTAAAAAATAAAGATATGTATAAAAAGTATTCAGTGCTGCAGGTTCATTTAGTTTTTTTAAAATAAGAAAAGTGTTATTTTACGGCAGAGCTCTGTCGTAAAATGTCTAGAGCGACGGCAGGGTCTTTTCTTGTAAACGCCATTCGGTAGGTGTAAATTGTAACCGGCCTTCCCATGGCGCCCAGCAGCAGCGCCTGGTTGTCTCTGCTGCTCATTGACGCCACGTAATCGCTCACCACCTGCGTCGCCACAATATCAGGCCCTCCCTCCGAGGCGCCCACGCTCCGCCAGTGGTACTTTGTGTACGTCTGGCTGGCTTTGATGCGCGGCTGGGGGCGCTGCGGCACTTCAATCACCTGCTCGCAGTACTCCGAGGTGGCCAGACGGTCTGCTCCCACGTCCCCAACCTCCTCCAGCCGCTTTGTCACCCTGGTGGTCACGTGCATGCCGCCTGGCAGCGACATGTCGAGCCGATTGGGGTCCCCCACGTTCCACGCAATGCGGGCTGCCACGTCGTTGGTGTCCAGCCCCAGGTAGGTGTGCATCAGCGCAGCGGTGTTGAAGCGGCGGTCTGGCACCACCTGCCCCCGAGGGTTGCGCTGCAGCACAAAAAATCAAAGGTTGGTGAACGTATGAAAATAGCCTAATGAGAAAATCCGTCGAAACAAATCTCTTCATTAAATCTGCTGGGCGCAACAACCGAGCATGTGAAAAAATGGGGGCAACCTAGAAGTACACACACCACGCATCCTCCCTCCCTACCATGAATGCCGCCTCGTACAGCACGAGCTTGTCCTTGTCCTCGTCCACAGCACGCTGCACCACATTCATGTCTGGGACAAACTCAGCGCCCTGAGGAAGGTCCACCGACGCCAGCACCGATTGAACGTCCCAATGACCCAGAAAATTCTCTGGAAACACCAAGTCTGCTGGCCCACCGCCGATTGCCGCCCACGCCATGTCTGCTGCCTCAGGAAGCTTGCTGGCGGAGGCAGCCAGCGGGTGCTCCAGCAGAAATGAAGAAGTGGCAACAGCTGCTACCGAACACAGAGCTGTGCGGCGGTCGACAGCTGGGTGGTGGGCAACAAGAGGAGGCGGCGGCAGCGGGGCGGGGGCGCGGTGGCTTGGCTCGATTGCAACTTCGACGGCCTCGCAAGCTGGTGTGGCACGTAACCATTGGTACATTGAGTTTTTCTTAGTTTTTTTTTTGGTGATCTGTGGGAACCAAGGCAGCCTTCGCCGCTGCGTTAAATAGATAAAATAATCACTTTAAAATCTAGATACATCAACAAATGCAATAAAACATCGTGAACAAGGAAGCAAGTCTTCTCAAACTGGTGGTCCTCAGCGAAGATATGCCCATTTCTTCGAATTGCGAGCTTTATTTTGAATTGTATTTATAATTTGAAATGTGCACGATGTCACTGCAGCTGCCAGCCTCGATAAGCACCCAGTATTCTCCATCTATTTTATCAAAATTTCAAAGAAATCTGCCTCGATTGTCCTCTGACGCCCACCAACGGAATCTGTCATCTCCACAACACTCCAAACACCATGCAGCACACCGCCAGCAGCAGCAGAAGCAGCAGCAGCAGCGATGCGGTGTCGCCTTGAACGCTGTGTCTACCTCCTCCACTGCCACCGACAACACGGCTGTCGACCAAGCCAAGGATGCCCTGCTGCTGGCCGTGGCTGGAACCGATAGGGGCAGCGACGCCAGCAGCATGAAGCGCGGGGAGGTGGAGGAGGCGCAGGTCACGGTGGAGAGCTTCTCGCCTGCCGAGGCCGACTGGAGGTTGTTGGAGGGCGATTGGAATGTGGTCTACACAACGGCGGGGGACGTTCTGCCGCTGGTGAGACCAAACAACGTCAGCCTACCGCTGGGTGTGCCGTTTCCCCTGCAAGTGGGGCGCGTGGGGCAGCGCTTCACTGGTCCCGATGTGGGCCGAGTGCAAAACATCATCGAAATCGAATCGTTTCTGCCACTGGTGGAGGGCAGCAAGGCCACGTTGATCGTGGAGGCCAGCTACGAGGTGCGCACCGCCCGCAGCATCGCGCTGCGCTTTGAGAAGGCGGGCATTGGGGAGGTGCGGCTGTCGGACGGCGCCCAGAACCTGCTGGCGCCCCCCATTCTGCCGCGGGGGTTCTGGAACCTGCAGGCCCTGATGGCAGTCAAAGAGGTTGGTTTTGTTTTGAACAGGGGGGTATTTTAAGTAGAATTATATTTAACCGTGCGGGACAATATCTCAATTATCTTCCATGCAGTTTTCTGCCTTCATCCCGCTGTCCACGAGGGTGCCAGGGGTGAGCAGCGACAGCAGGCAGCCGGTGGGCATCAACTACTGCATCACCTACCTGGACTACGACATGCTGATTGGCAGGGCGCAGGGCAACGGCGGGACATTTATATTCGTGAAGCAGCCGCTGTCGGATTGAGCCGCGCGAGGGAATGGGTGTATTCATCTTGCTCTATGGTGTATTGTGTTCAACTCGTTCACTGTAATCAGCCCACCTGTGCCTTGACTTGGGTAATTTCAATGCTGCGGTGGAAGCATGTGTGTCTCGATTCGAGACGCTCTGGTCGCTTTTTTCACGCGCGTGGCAAAGAGCACTGCGGGATGCAGTCATGGCAGCACCCTGTCAAACGACAGTGGTCTTTTCTAGGCTGCTGCAACTAACTAACTCAAACTAAAAATTCAAATATTTTCAACCCCACACCGTCTGTTCCGCCCCGTTACGCCATTCCAAATCATAATAAGACCCCAAATCCAAGCAAAGATGGCAGACACGACAGCCATCCTGTCCTCGCTTGTGGAGACGCTCGAAGATCAACTGCAGCCCGTGACGTTCAAGTGGGTGGCCCGGCAGTTCAACATCCCATATGACACCTCCAAACGCGTGCTCTTCCAACTGCTCTCAAAACAAGGACAGGTGCGTTGCAACTTTTGATTTTGATCATGTAGTAAGTTTGGGGAAATGCAGTGGCTGATCCTTGCGTTTCGCTCGCTTGGTGGCCCTGCAGAAGGTGCGGGCGTGCTTCTTGCTGAGTGGATGGACGACGGAAGCCACCCCCCGCCACGTTGTGCGCGTTGTGGACAGCCCTGACTTGGAGGACGCCAAGGCAGCGCTGGGGGTGGTCACCTCGATGCACGTCTACAGCGTGCAGCCCTCTGCGGTGCGCAACACAGAGGGCCTGCCCAGCGGCGACTACGCACAGACAGAGGAGCTGTTCCGCAAGGTGCTGGCCGGCAGCGACGGTGCCACGCTGGGTGCTGCGCTGGGCGGCGTGCGCTGCTCACAGGCGACGCGAGACTCCGCGCAAGTCATGCCTGCAGCAGCAGCGCCCAAGCCCGCCGCCGCCGCCGTTCCCAAGGCCGCTGCGCCGGTCAAACCGGCATCGCCTGCAAAGGCCAGGGCCAGCTCTCCGGCCAAGGGCGCCAAGGCCAAGGCATCCCCGGCCAAACGCAAGGCCCCCGCCACCTCCGACCCCTTTGCCGCAGCGAAGAAGGGTAGCAAGGCGACTGCCGCTCTGCCCACAGTTGAGAAGCAGAAAGTGGCAGAGGAGAAGGACGTGGAAATGGAGGAGGACGATGACGAAGACGAGGCGCCTGCCGCCCGCCCCGTCAAGAAGGCTGCCGGTGCCAAGCGCGTGTACATTGACGACTCTGACAGCGAGGCGGAGGAGGTACCAGCCCCCAAGGTGGCGAAGAAACAGGCAGCGGCGGTGGCGAAGAAGAAGGAGCCCAAAAAGAGTGTGGCACCCAGCAAGGCAGGTGGCACCAAACGCAAGGCTGCGGAGAAAGAAGATGAAGAAGAAGAAGAAGAAGAAGAAGAAGAAGAAGAAGAAGAAGAAGAAGAAAAATCAGCGGCAGGTGCAGTTGAACAGGAGGAGGAAGAGGAGGCAGCCCCGCCGCACAAGGCTGGCACTGTGAAGGTGCTGGATGACGGGCAGGGTGGCAAGCGCAGCCGTCGTGTGATGAAGACCTACTACAACGACGCAGGGGAGGAGGTCACCGGTAAGTGTGTGGTAAATAAATACGGGGTTTCATGCCCAGCTGTGTGTGCTCACGTGTGTGCAACCAAACTCTCCGCTTCATAATATTGTTGCAGAGATGGTGGAAGAGACCGACGACGAGGCACCGGCAAGCGCAGCGCCCCCTGCCTCTGCAGCGCCAGCTCCTGCGGCCAAGCCGAAGCCGGCCGCTACGGCTGCCAAGAAGCCTTCAGCGGGGGCCAGCGCTGGGTCCAAGAAGGGCGGCAAGGGAGCGCCTGCGGCAGGGCAGCGCAGCATCGCATCGTTCTTTGGGAAGAAATGAGAAGAACGCTGATGGGCGGTGTTTAATTTGTTAGTGATTTAGTTACAAGCTCTGAGCACATTCTTCACAGTTATAACTTGCCAAAATCTGGACCTTGAATGGGTAGCACAATTGTTTGTATTTTTTATTCAAATTTTTTTCAACGAGGGAAAGGTTCAATCAAGTCAGAGTCACTCGTGAGAAAAAAAACTGCCGCACACAGAATCAATCATTGCTGGGGCTTGGGGGAGGCAGCTGGGATGGCCGTCACAGGCCGCGTCCGGGGAGTGGCAGCTGCGCCGGCACTTGCAGCACCGCTGCTGGTCATTGGCCGCCTGGGAGACGCAGCCAAGGCAGTGAGGGGGCGCGAAGCAGCAGCAGCAGTTCCAGCCGAGGTAGTATTCGGCGACGCGATGATGTTGGCGGTTAGGGGGCGAGATGGTGCGCCAGCCTTGGCCGCTGCCGCCGCCTTTCCGCTGGCGCTGCTGAAGAACGCGCAGAAGTGGGCGTTCACCTCCTCGGGCTTGTCCTGCTGGGCCCAGTGCGAACAGTCTTTGAGCTTCACAGAGGTGAGCTGCGGGGCGTATGCCTCGGTGCCAGCGTAGAACCCGGTGGTGAAGGCACCGTCATTGTCAGCGTAGAGCAGCAGCACTGGCATGGACAGCTTCGCCCCCCAGCCTCTGAAGCACGCACAAAAGTAAAGTGAACACATAAGAGGAACCGCATTCAATATTTAATTCAAACGACGGGCTCAAGTAAACTGGGCAGAAAAAAAAAAGCAAATTCATGCTTACTTCTTCACAGCGGGGGAGTGGTGGGTGGTCCTGCTCATGAAAGCAGCGCGGTAGTAGTTGAGGCCGCCGCTCAGGCGCCCGGGCCGCGCGAATGCCGCCTTGTAGTGCTCCATGTCCTTGGCGGTGATGGCCCCGGGTGTGCGGACACCCAGCGGGGCGTGCATGAAGATCTCGTCCAGCTTCTCAAAGTCGCGGTTCCGCAGGTAGACCTCGGGGATCTTGGGGGCGTTGAACAGCAGCATGTAGCTGGATTTCTTCTTCTGGGCAGAGTCAAAGCGCTTGGGGTCAATGTAGGCAGACGGGTGGGGGCAGCACACGATGGCCAGGCGCTCTACCATCTCAGGGTAGTTGGCAGCCATATTCCATGCCACAGCGCCACCCCAGTCATGGGCAGCGAGCAGGCAGGTGGTGTGGCCGACCGAGCGCACTGCGGCAGCGACGTCGGCGCACAGGGCGTCCATGAAGTAGTTTTTGGCCCCCTTGGGCGCGTCGGACAGGCCGTATCCGCGCATGTCCAGCGCCAGGATTTCGTAGTCGTCCTTGAAGGCAGCGATCTGGTGGCGCCACGAGTACCAGGTCTCGGGGAAACCGTGCAGCATCACCAGCAGCGGGCGTCCAGAGCCCAGGCTGGCGGTGACACCGTGCAGCCTGCAAATACGTGAATGTTTTTTAAGCTGTGGCAAGGGGGGGAGGGGGGGGGGACGAGTTTATGTTTCTACAGGATTTTTATTTCCTCACTTGATGCCGCCTCCCACTTCGATGTAGCGGTGCTCTAGGCCCTCCACCGGGTCAGGAAGCTCCTCCAAGTTGCGGGTCTTGGTGCGACAGAAGCGGACGGGGCTTCGAAAGAGAAAACGCAGACATCAAGGTCAGGCACGAGCTGAGTGAAACTTGATAGTGAACAAAAAGAGAAACGATGGTAGTACGGACAGAACAGAGCTCTGGTATTTTGACTAGCCCCGAGAAGCGCCCGCGGAAAAATCATGGGGAACCGACGAGCTGGTATTCGATCTGCCCTCGGGGCAATTCTTCAAGGGTTATATAGGGTTTATATATTTAAAAACTCACTTGCGGAGGAATCGGCAGCCAAGGACGACCGATGTCCCCACCCAGATGGGGACGGAGAAGGCAGTGAAGACAGCCTTCTCGATGTGGCCCTTTACAGTCATTATTTTGAGCGTTCTCGAGTTGTATTAGCACTTCAAAAAACGTTTCAACAGAGTCTCAGAATGGGCCCACCCAAATTAACTCCAGATTCTGATCATCACAAATAAATGAATACAGTTCAAATGTGGCCCGAAAATCAAGGGAAAGGGCGGCTCCTCATCGAGGCAGGTGCTTCAAAGTCAAATTTGTGTTGAATTTTATTTCGAGCGCGCAGGGCCGTCAAACTGCATGAATGACAAGCTTAAAAAATAATTAATAACGTATTTACATGTGACCGACAGCTGAGTATATTTTGGGAGACGCAGGCCGCCCACAGAAGAAATGTCCGCGAAAATTCATGTTGAAATCGAAATAAATGAGGAGCTGCACGCCGTGGGTGCGCCCGCAATAAAAGCTGGGGAAGCTGTAGAAATCAAGCCGGTCGAGGGGCAGGGACTCCAAGTTGTGACGAGGTCAGGAGTCGTGCTTGGGGCGGTGCCTGCAGCAAATGTTCAGCAGCTCGACAGCAGCTACAGCGGCCATGTCAGGACAATTAAAAAGGTCCCTGCGACTGGGGAAATTGCAGGAATTGCCGTGCGCTTGAGCAGAGACGCGGAGCCCCGCCAGGCTGCAGGTAAGGCACTTTCTGGTTTTGTTTATTCAGCCGCCATGTTTGTCTTTTTAATACCCCTCCCTACCTTTAAAATGTGATTTTAATTGCAGGATCGGCGGCCATCTCAAGGCAAAATGAGGAAGGCGAGGATAGTTTCAAGCGGCTAACGACTGAGCAGCTCACAAGGCTTGGTGAGTTTCAGTTCTGCCAATTTTCATTTTTGCTAGTTTTGTACTGCCAATTGATGTCAGTATTTTACACAATTCCCTGCTCGCAGCCAATGATGAAGGCATCGGTCGATTTCTGAGGGACAAGCGGCTTCAAAAGGTGGTCAGCGACGTTGACAGAGCGGCAGACAGGGAAGCGGCACTGCGGCAAATGCTCACGTCCCCCAATTTCAAGGATTTCACAGACAAGGTGCTGGCCGTGGCCTCCCCAGATGCAGCGGGCTGACAAGGCAGGGCATGGGCTGCTCCTCAAGCTCTTGCTGCTGTTTGTTGTTGTTGGAGGAAGAGAAGAAAAAAGAGGTGTCGATGTTCGCCAGCGATGTTTATTCAATTTAATACTTTTGCTGTGTACCGGCATAAACTGCCGGCGAGCTGTGAATAGAAGCCTGCGACAGCGGCATCAAACGCAACATTTTTTTTGATTTCGAATCACAGAACAGCACCTTGAAATTCTTCTTCTTGAAGCTGCGTTGTTTTTCAAGCATTGCACAGTACACCTGCTGCATCAGAACGGCATCAATGGCCCTGGAGCACCCACCGCTGTGGCACGGCCTCGTGGCCGGCGCCTCCTCGGCGGTGGTTAGCAGGCTCTTTACCTGTGAGGAAAAAATATCAGAAGAAGGGGCGATTCGCCAATCAATCACCCACCTCAAGTCACCCAGCTCACAGTCGCCCCCTCCTCCCCTCATCCCTCCCCTCCCTCCCCTCCCCCTTTTTTTTGGAACACAGACCCTCCCGACACCATCAAGTCTCGGCTGCAGGTGCAGGGCGTCGGCGGCGCAGCAAAGTCCTACACAGGCACCGCAGACGCATTCGTCAAGATTGCCAGGATGGAGGGCGTTCAGGGGTTTTACCGCGGGTTTGGTGCCATTGTGCTGACCGTCATCCCCGCCAACATGTGCTACTTCTCTGCCTACGAAATTGGAAAGCGGGTGACGCCGCGCGACTGGGGCACCGGCAGCGACCTCATGACCGCCACATTCGCACAGACGGTCGCTGGCCTGGTGTTCTGCCCCATCGACATTGTCAAGCAGCGAGTGCAGACTGCCAGCGTGATGGGCGGCCCCACAACCGCCAGCAGCTCGACAGCACCGCAGCCCGTCCTGCGGCTCACCCCCGTGCAAGCCGCGCAAGAGGTGTGGCGGCACCAAGGCGCGGCCGGGTTCTACAGAGGTGCGTTTTTTGAAAGTTGGCATTCAGTGTGACTATGTTTTTTGGGGGGGTTATTCACTTTCAGCAATAATCATATGCATTGTTTATAATCTAATACCTACTCTCCCTATTAAACTGCAGGCTTCATGGCCATGAACACGCTGTGGCTGCCATGGAACCTCATCTACTTGTCGCTGTACGAGGCGTCAAAGCGAAACATCTACCAGTGGCAGCTGGCGAAACTGAGGGGCAGCGAGCAGAGCGTGTCAGCGCACGGCGGGGTGTCGGTGGTGCAGGACCCTCCCATGTCGCAGGTCCTCCCTGTGTGGGCCTTTCCGCTGTGCTCTTCGTCGTGTGCTGCCATCGCTGCCGTTGCCACCCACCCAGTAGACGTGGTGAAGACGCGGCTGCAGGTGATGTCCGCAGCAGAAAAGGGCAAAATCAGGCGCACGGCGTGGCAGGTGGCGAGGGAGCTGTTTGCGGCAGACGGGATGGCGGGTTTTGGGCGAGGGGCAGTGGCGCGGGTGTCCACGCTCAGCATCGGCAGCTCCATCAGCTGGTGTGTGTACGAGATGGTGAAGCGAGAGTTGGAGATGTCGCAAAGAAGAATTCTTTCTTCTTCAACTACAGAAGGAGAGTTGTAATATATTTAAACACAAGTTTTGTACATATTCAACCCAAGCGAGTAGGCGATCACTCTTTCGAGACCTCTTTAAAAAAACAGGCTGATATCAATTCACTGTCGGCTCTGCATGGCCTGCGGCGTTTTTCTACTGTTCTATTGCCAACGCCACATGTTTCAATAACAATAAGAAAGAGCAGTGCGCAAAAGCCGTAGCCATTCCTTAAATTTCACTGTTCAAGCAAAAACAAGCTGCTAATAAAAAGCTACTAGGGGAGTGGTAATGTAATGAAATGCCTGGTTAATGCTATGTTACAGAAAAGAAATAAAATTTCCTTCTACGTCTTCATTGTGCTCGTGTATACGTATCATTCAAATAACAGACGCATAGGGGGAAAAGTGCCGACGCCAATCTAAAAGCAAACCCCCAAAAAATACAACAAGTGCCACCCCATGCAGCAGCGCCATGGCCATCATCGCCTGTCGGTGGACCCCCTGGGCCGCTTGCCTGAGAACAGGTGCTTGGGTTTGAGGTCGGGGATGTGGCGATCCGCCTCGCCCTTGCGTGCCTCCCGCCCCATCTTCACCTGCGCCTTGTCAGACATCTTGATGCCCTTGTTGCGCTGCGCCACGTCCTTGATGCCCTTGCCAGGGTCGGGCGACGCCAGGGACATGGAGCGTCCACGAGACATGGAGCGCGCCTTGCTGCTGTGCACCCGCTTGGCGGGCTCCGCGTCCGCCGCCGCCATCTCCGCGTCGGCCGCAGCAGACCGCGACCGCTTGCGCTGCAGCTCGCGGCCGCGGCTCTGGCTGCGCACCCTGGCCGCCGCCGCCGCTGTGTCCAGTCCCATGTCGCCCAGCTCCCGCTGCATGCGGGACGTGGTGCGGCTCCGGTCAGCGCCCACCACAGTCCTGGGCATGGGCGCCGCGTTGGTGCCCTCTTTCTTCTTCCGCCGGTGATCCGCCACCAGCTTGGCCTTGCGCCCGCGAATGGCGGCCAGCGTGTCCGCCTCCTCCGCCGTCAGGTGCTCCTCCTCCATCACGCCCTCCCCACGCGCGGCCGCCTCCGCCGCCGCCGCCTCCTCCTCCCTCTCCAGCGCCTCCAGTTTGGCATCGATGTCGGGGTCGATGAAGTCCATCACGTTGTGCCCGTCCACTATCTCGGGCATGATGTCGTACCGCCAGGCAGGGTCCTTCAGGTCCCACAGCTTGCGCACGTCCTGCGTGTACACCCCTGCGCCGCCGTTCTCCTCCTGCAGGTCGCGCTCGGTGCGGCGGCGCTCGCCCGCGTCGCGGCGGGCCCGCGCCTCCACCAGCCCTGCGGGGATCACGGGCGGCCGCTCCACGCTGTCGCGATGCCTGGGCACCGACACGTGGATGCGGTCAGCCACGTCTGCCGCCCGCCGCCCCTTCATCTTCACCTCCACGCGGCTGGCCAGCAGGCGGTCGCACGCTGCAGACTTCACCGCGCTCACCCCCTCCTCCGTCAGCGTGCTCATCGTCACCAGCACCCCCTCCAGATCCTCGTCCTCTGCCCCGGTGCCTGCCGCCGCCGCCGCCGCACCCGCGCTCACCCGCGCCGCCTCCCTGGCCATCTCCTTCACCGCCTGTTGGTCCGCCTCCGGCAGCTCCTCCATCTTTCGCACGTCGGTCTTGTTGCACACGATGAGCACGGGCTTGTTGGCAAACAGCGGCTTGATGGAGTGGAACAGCGTCGCCTGCTGCTGCACCGAGTAGCCGCACTCCTCTGATATGTCCACCATGTATAGCACCGCGGCCCGCAGGTGCGCCAGCGCGGTGACGCTCTGCATCTCGATGGTGTTGCGCTCCTCCAGCGGGCGGTCCAGAATGCCCGGGGTATCAATGACCTGCCACCGCAGGTACTTGTAGTCGGTGTGCCCCACAAACAGCGACTTGGTGGTGAACGCGTAGGGCTGCACCTCCACGTCGGCGCGGGTGACGCGGTTCATGAAGGAGGACTTGCCCACGTTGGGGTAACCGGCCACCAGCAGCGTGCGGGTGTTGGGGTCGATGGAGGGCAGGCGGGACAGATGCTGGCGCACCTGCTCGAGGTAGGCCAACGAGGGGGCCTGCCGCTTCATGAGCGTGCACATGCGGCCCATGGCGGCGCGCTTGAGCTGCTTGCAGCGGTACAGCGAGTCGCCGTACTTCAGCAGGCGCACGTAATCCTGGGAGATCTGGTCGATCAGGTTGCGCGCGGTGTGGAGCTGCCCCAGCGCCAGCTTGAAGTGGTCTTTGTCGTAGAGCACGTTCATGAGGTCGCCGTAAAAGGGGTGGATGTCGTCCACCTTGGGGAACTCGTCCAAGATGGTGGTCAGACGGTCGTGCCAGTTGCTCTGGGTGAACTTCACCTTGCGCATGTAGAACTGGCGGATGCGCTGGATGGCCCAGCCTGGTGTTACGAGGAGGAGGAGGAGGAGGAGAGAATGGCGGCGGTGAGAACAAAAACAATGGGTTCAAAAAAAAATGGAAGCAGGGGAGAGCTCGCTTGCTAGAAAAATGCAGCAAACTGCGTAATTAAGAATTCAATTAATGGGGCTCACCATTGTGCACGACGGTGGGGGTCTGGCGCTGGGTTTTGGACAGCACAATGTCAATGAAATCCTTTGCGGTGGGCACCACCTGGATGCTCTTGAAGTTGTAGGCAGGCATTTTGGCAAATTAATTTAATACCGTGCGGGGAGCAGGCGAAGAGTGAAAACTGTTTTGAAAATCGCCCCGCCAAAGAGAGGCCTGGCCGGAGGCGGCGCACTGCAAATGTTTGTGAAGAGACAGCTAGCTGCCTGAACGCTCTTCTGCCGCACACCCACGAATTTTATAATATTAAACCGCGCTGCAAGCTCACGCAAACCCGCTGCATAAGCGGCGGCGGAGGAGTTGTTTTTGGCGGTGATTTTTTTTGCGCGCTGCGAAACGCTACAGCCACCGTCATTTTCGTCGCCAATTGACCCATTTATAACTCGGTATAAATCCAGCTTTGTATCAGACCGCCCCCGTTGCGTGCCATCGCAAAATTTTATTGGCCTCTCGATTCCTTTTTGTTTTTAGCCTCTATCTCTTTGACAAAAAACAGAGCAATCCTGTTGATTCCTGCTATATAAAGCTCGCCAGAAGAATGTCACTCCTGACAACCGGTGCGCGGCTCCTGCGGTCGCTGTCGAGCAGGCCAATGGCAGCATTCACCACCACCCCCAAACAGGGCTTTGCCCACCGACAACTGCGATTGGTGAGTAGGGATCCTTTTATCTCTCGTAGCAGCAGCTACTGGTGGGCGGCCCGGCACTGGTGCTATACAAAAACATATATATTTTCCTCCCTTCTCCGCAGGCGGTGTCGTCGCAGCAGGCTGGCCAGGCGCGTCCTCCTGCGCCCGGAGGCGGCAGCGGAGGCGGCAGTGCCCCCCCACAGACCTTTCAGCAGCGTCCCCGCCCCGCGTTCGGCAACTACGGCGGCAGCAGCAATCGCGGCGGGTACGGCGGGCGCGGCAGCCGCGGCCGGCAGTACCCCCCTCCCAGGCCCACGGTGCCCATGAACGAGGAAGTGCGCGCGCCAGAGGTGCGCGTGGTCGGCGAGCTGAAGGAGCCCATGGGCATCATGGACACCGAGGCTGCGATTGCGATGGCCAAGGACTTGGGCGTTGATCTCATCCTGGTGGTGCCTGACGCCAACCCCCCCGTGTGCCGACTGATGGAGTACTCAAAGTACAACTACGAGCTGCTGAAGGCGGCCAAGGACGCCAAGAAGAAGCAGAAGGAGAGCGCGATCGAGACCAAGGAGGTGAAGCTGCGGCCGGCCACTGACGTGCATGACTACCAGACCAAGGTCAGGGCGGCGTCAAAGTTCTTGGCCAAGGGGGCCAGGGTGAAGCTGACGGTGCAGTTCAAGGGGCGCGAGATGGAGTTCAAGGAGATTGGACGGGAGATGTTTTCGCGGTTCTACGAGGACCTGGGCGGCGAGGCTGAGGTCAGCATCGAGCAGCCCACCCAGATGCAGGGGCGGCAGATGACCATGGTGGTGGCCCCCAAGTTCAAGGAGCTGTAGAGTAGTTACTCTGCATTTTTTTCCTTTCCTTGTTTCACAAATATAGAAATTTTTTGGCGCAAACTGACTGATACGACGATAATAATGGTGTGTGCAAATCAACAACGAGAGTGAAAAAATAAAAAATAAACAGCTAAGCAAAGAAGAAGTGGAGAAACACAGAAGCAGCAGCAAGAGAAGAAAGAATCAAAACAAAATATCACTTTTCCCACCTCGGTTGAAAATTACTACACAAAACAAAATTATGATGCTGTTTGCGTTTGCTGTTACTGAGAAACACCCACAAATCAAGTTAGCACATCACCACTTGCATTCTTTTCTACTTTTTCCACCGGTTCTGGTTGCCGGCCACCCCTCGCCCTGCGCCGCTCTTGGCAGCGTTGAACTCCTTGGCCTTATCCTTCTTGGACGCCTGCTTCTCCGCCTTGCTCATCTTGCTCTTTGCCTTGATGGTGGTCTTCTCCACCTCCTTGCGCTTCTCCTCCATCACCTCCATCTTCTCCCGCTCCTCAACATTCTCCTCCATGAAGAGGTCGTAGTCGCCGTCGTAGTCCTCAATCTTGCCGTTGGCCACCGTCACCACCCGCGTGGCGATGCGCTTCAAAAAGTACCGGTCGTGCGACACCGCGATCACCGCGCCCTCAAACGCCCTCACCGCCTCCTCCAGTGTCTCTTTAGACGGAATGTCCAGGTGGTTGGTGGGCTCGTCCAACACCAGCAGCGTGCCCTCTGTCAGCATAAACTTGGCCAGCGCCAGCCGTGCCTTCTCCCCCCCGCTGAGCACCTCAGCCTGCTTCTCCATGGCTGCCCCATTGAACAGCATCTTCCCAAGCAGCGCCTTCACGTCGTTCAGCTTGGCGTCGGGCGACGCCTGCTGCAACGTCTCCAGCGCGTTCAAACTGGTGTCCAGCGCCTCTGCCTGGTTCTGCTCAAAGTAGTTGGGGACGATGCCGTAGGGACCCAGCTCAACGGTGCCCTCCTGCGGCTCCTCCCGCCCCATGATCAGCCGCAGCAGCGTGCTCTTACCCGCGCCATTGGGCCCAATGATGGCCACCCGCTCCCCGCGCTTGATCTCCAGGTTGGCGTCCTGGAAAAGGGTGCGGCCGTGGTAGCCATGGGTCAGCCCCTCGATCTTCACAGCCACCTGCCCCATGCGCTCAACAGGCGGGAACAGAAACGACCGCGTCTTGGGCACAAACGGCTTCTCAACGAACGTCCCCTCCGCGCGCAGCTTCTCCAGCGCCTTGTCGGCGGTGGAGGCGCGCCCCGCTCGGGCTCCCGCAGACAGCCGCCGCACAATCTCCTCCTGCCGGTCGATCTCCTTCTGCTGCTTCTCCCACGCCACCCACTGCTGCGCGGTGCGCTCCTCCTTCTGCTGCAGGTACTCGGTGTAGTTGCCGCGGAAGGTGGTGGCGGTGCCGCGCTCCGTCTCCACAACCTTGGTGCACAGCGCGTCCAGGAACTGCCGGTCGTGACTCACAATCACCATGGGGACCTCCTGCGTCTTCAGGTACCCCTCCAGCCACTCAATGGCGTCCACGTCCAGGTGATTGGTGGGCTCATCCAGCAGCAGCAGGTCGGGCTCCTGCAGCAGAATCTTGCCCAGGCACATCCGCATCTGCCACCCCCCCGAGTAGGAGGCCACCAGGCGGTCGTTGTCATCGGGCTTGAACCCCAGCTCCGGCATCATCTGGTCGATGCGCTTGTCAATCAGCGAAACGTCCAGAGACTCAGCCGCCTTGTTCACCTCGCTCAGCGCGTCCAACAGCTGCCCCATCTTCTCCATATCGTCGCCGCAGTTTTCCAGCGCCGTCTGGATCTCCTCGGTGCGGCGCAGGACCTCCATTTGGTCGGCAAACGCGCTGAAAAATTCCTCACGCAGCGTGCGCTTGGGGTCCACGTCAAATTCCTGGTTGAGGTACGCCATGCGCATGGTGTCGCGGGACTTGAGCACCTCCCCTGAGTCGGGCACCAGCGCCCCCGTGATGACCTGCAGCTGGGTGGTCTTGCCGGCGCCGTTGACGCCCACCAGGCCCACTCGCTCGCCCTTCTTCACGTCCCAGCTCACGTCCCTCAGCACCTGGTGGTTCTTAAAGGTGACCGACACCTGCGATAGTAATTGAACGTTGTAATGGGAAAATATAGTTGGTAAAATTGCAAAAGGCGTGAAAGTAAAAATTGAAAAATAGCTCGTCCGTGATTCTCGATGTGGGCAGTCTCGCTTTCGCATGGGGCTGAAACCTCCCCTTGTCTCTGCTCGCAATATTCTCCGTTTTTCTTACGTTTTCCAGGCGGACGCCAGAGCCGACGGAAGAGGTGGAGCCCTTGGCGGAGGAAGAAGAACCGCCACCCCTGCCGCCGCGCTTGCTCTCAGAGGGCGCTTCGGTGGCGGCGGCGGCCAGCACAGGGGCGGGGCGGCGGCCAATGGGGAACCTCCGACGGGCAGAGGCCTCCCTGCTGGGTGATAAAGGAGAGGATAAGTACGCGTCAAACACGGTGCATTGTATTGAAATTGCCCAGAATGCATGTGTAGACCACATTCATGATCTTTCACAACTTCAAAAGGAACTCACAGCGCAATGCGAGGTGCTAGCCGAAGGATTGGCGAGCTCAAAATGGACAGGGGCGCGCGCGCCGAGCCGCGAGTCACGTTGTAATGCATTGGTGTTACTCTAATCGCGCAAATGGGCGTTTTGTTTGTCTCCCTGTCACACCAAGAGAGAGAGGATTCAAAGTGTTCACTATCAACTCTCAAAGTTGATAGTTTTGCCAACGCAAAGGTGACAAGATGCGTCTATTTTTATTTTATTTTATAGTGCATTTCCTGGCAGCTCCTTGTCGCTGATAAATTCTTTGGCTAAAAAAATATAAATTTGGCGCCGAGTTTTCTCCCCGAAAGTCGCTCGTTCTGCTCAACAACGGGTGCATATATTCCTTACGAATCGTTACGCGTCTATTTACATCATGAATTGGCACGGGAATAAGCGCATTCCGCACAGAAATACGAAATATTTCAAAGTTTTTTAGAGTTTTTTCTTTCCCTTTTGAATGTTTGCTCCTGTGCTGGTAGGCCCTGAGTACCTTCAACACAGATGCCACCCACGATGTAGCAGCACGCGCTCGACAACCCTGGTGCGATGCCTCATCAACTCCCGCCAGTCAACTCCTCCCGCTTCTGCCGTGCCGAAACTACACAGCAAGCCCACAACCACAGACCTCCAGCGTGCCAGCGAGCCGCTCAAGGAGCTGACGCGCGCCATCATGGCCTCTGAGAACCCTTCAGACCTGCTGGAATTGATTAAAGCTAATCACCGCTCAGCCAACGCTCGCCACCTCAGCGCGACGCTGCTGCGCCTGGGCAAGCTAGTGGGTTGGAGGAACCCCGCTGGCATCGCTGAACTGCACACAGACCCTGTTTTCTGTTGGATTGTCGACACTTTGGCGCACCGAGAAGAGGAACAGCCGTGGGCAACAATCAGCGTCGCAAACGTGCTCGCCGCCTGCGCCACCTTCTGGCCCGACGGGGCGCAGCCGAATGAGGCGCTGCTGGCGCGCGCCACGGCGGAGCTGGCCCGCCCTGAGCGGGTGTTTACTGTGAACAACGTGACCGCCATTCTTGACGGTCTTGTCAAGCTTGGGAGAGCCGACCTGGCGCGACCCTTTGTGCATCGGCTGGAGCAGGCATTTGCGGGGCCAGAGACAGAAGCGCACGGGGAAGAAGACGACCCCTCGCGGTTGCAGCGGCTGGCAGACATCCGGCTTTCCAGCTATACCGACAGGGGGCTGGGGCTGCTGGCGTGGGGACTGACGTCGCTGGAGTGCAGCGCAGACACCGCTGGCGCGGTCCTGGACGCCGTCTGCGCCAAGGGTCCTTGGAACCTCTCCGTTTACTGCCTATCTCATGTAGTGCGACTGGTGGCATTGCGCGGCAGCCAGCAGGCCGCACGGCGAGCTGTGGAGGTGGTGGCACGCTTGGTGGTAAAGCTACAGCTCCGTGAAGAGTACGACGCCAGCCACGTGCGAGACCTGGTGCAGCTGGTGCTTGCGTACGCTAAAGCGATGCAAAAGGCGGCAGCAGGGCGGTACAGCGAGGAAGAGGCCGCCATGCCGCGATTTAACAGCGCCTCAGACCGTGATACTGCCGTCTTGGGGCTCATGAGGGGCGACAACGGCGTTCGCAGGGCGCTGTTCAAGATTCTTGACGCCATCGCTCCTTGGAGTCCTCGCCTGGGGGAGATCCAGGTATGCAGCGTGCTGCAGGCCCTGTCGCTGATTAAGATCACCCGCCACAAGATCCTGCCGCGCCTGGCGACCCGCGCCGGAGGGCTCACGCCCACCGCCAGCGCACGCAGCGTCAGTTTGTTTTTGTTCTACCTGTCGCGGCTGCAGTGGGACATCCCGGAGATGGTGGACGCAGGGGCGTCCCGCATGCTCGACATTCTTCGCAGCAGCAGCGGTTCGCTGAAGAGTTACGGCCTGCAGCTGACGTTGTTTTCTTTTGCGGTGATGGATTGCTACAGGCGCCCAGCGGTGCAGGCGCTGCTGCCTGAGCTGCTGGGGGAGCTAGACGCTCACCTGCCGTCCATGCCCCCCAACTACCTGCCCGTGCTGGCGTGGTCTCTCATGCTGGCAAAGGGGCGGCCGGGGGAAGAGGCGCCGGCCACTGGGGCCATTCTAGAGGCGCTTCGCAAGTGCCGAGGGGCCATGGTGCGCGTTTCCAGCGAGATCACTGGTGCCTACCTGCCCATGGTGCACCACATCGACCTGGCCATCCGTGTAGAGTGTCCAGACCTGGGTGAGAGAGTCGCTTCATTATTGCGTGCATTGAATGCTATCTATGTTTGTTGTCTTTAGATAAACCGATTAATTTACGAGTGCGATTGCGATTGCACTTTACATCAAACACCTAGTTTCCATGCAATTATTTGACTACCGGGTTTCCCTGCTTTAAATTCTTTAGGAATGGACCTGCCTGCCGACTCCTCCTCGTTCCTCAGCGCTCTCTACGCCTCGGGCCGCCTGCGCGGCATGGCCAGCGCGGAGTGGGACGCCCAGGGCGACTCGCTAGACGGCGAGGGGGCGCCAGGCAAGCGGCTGGTGTCGCAGCGGCAGGTGTGTGCGGCAGCGAGAAAGCTCTCCCCTGGCTGGCAATTCGAGCTGTGGGACCCCAGCCTGGGGTACTCCCTGGACGTGGCGCTGCCCAGCGCTAGGCTGGCGATCGAGGTCGACGGCCCTTCGCATTTTTCTGCAAACACGCTTCGCCCGCTGGGTCACACCGTGCTGAAGCGGCGGCTGCTGGAGCAGATGGGGTGGCAGGTGGTGAGCGTGCCTCTGTTCAGCTGGGACTTGGAGTGGGGCGAGGGGCGGCGTGTGAAGGAGCTGAGGGGGAGGCTGGAGGAAGCTGGCGTTGACATTGAGGCGCTGCGGGAGATGGAGAGGAGCAGAGAGGAGGCTGCTGCGCGTTTAGAAGCAGAGAGTAGCAGCAGCATTGCCGTTGAAAACACGCGGCAGCAGCAGCAGCAGCAGCAAGACGCGAGTGCTAGTGGAGAGTCCTTCGAGGCCAGTGCATCTGTGTGCAGCCTTGATGCCGAAGAGGTGGAGCAGCGGGCGCAGCGCCTCGACTTTATTCAGGTGCGGCAGAAGAAGCTGTCGATGGCGCAGCTGGTGAGGAAGAAGGCAGCGCGCAGTGCAACCCAGAGCAAGGCACCACTGCCAGAAGCGGAGTGATGAGAAGAAGGAATGGTGGAGGAGGAATAAAATGAAATGAATCCCTTGATACCTGACTGGTGTTCATTAGTATGTTCATGGGCGCCCCACTGCTATGTTTTATAGTATATATGATGCAAAGTACTGGGCATGTGAAATTAACAGGAGAAAGCGAGGTTAAAATAACTATTACCGTAGAAAGACTCTTTGAAATGACTCGCAATTCTCAAGATATGTATTCGCCAATGACTTTGCTCCATTGCGCCGTCTTGAGCCAATGAAACCGGCGTACAGTGCAGCAAAAGACAACGCATCGCCCAACAACAATA
Source organism: Marvania coccoides (assembly GCA_963854735.1). Taxonomy (NCBI): domain Eukaryota; kingdom Viridiplantae; phylum Chlorophyta; class Trebouxiophyceae; order Chlorellales; family Chlorellaceae; genus Marvania; species Marvania coccoides. The sequence continues at coordinate 38,709 of OY978108.1, forward strand.
GTGGAAGAAAAGAGTTGATGACACAACCGCAGGTGATATTCCAACATACGAAATCCAAACGTCCAAGTTATACACTGTGTGAATGGAATCTTGAGGGTGCAGCTCTAGGTACACTTGTAAACGCCGCAATAGGCGCCCTTCCGGTAACGCAGGTTGCTCGGGGTGTTGTCCGAATACCGAACGCAGGAGTGGCGAACGAGGAAGGGGGTCACTCGTAATGTGTCAAGGGTGTAGCTATAGCACAAGTCGTCTTCTATGCATTTCTGCCGGCAGGCAGTCCGGGACTTGACGCGCTGGTAGTACTTCCCCCGGTACCCGCTCAGTGAACACCTGCGACGGCGGAGGCCGGTTGGCATTATTGTGCGGTGCATTTGGTGTGCTGTAAATCCCCAGAGCGATCCTGCGGCTCGATCTTCCAGGGGCACTCCGAGGGGGTATTGAAATGTCTTTGGGTCTTGACTGTAAAAATATGCAATTTTGTATGAAGCAACGTAGCTCTGTCGTTTTGAAGGCGTGATGTAGCCCAATGAACTTACATTTTATTCTTGTCGACAACGTAGGAGCAAGCGCCAATGAAACTTAAATACAAAGAGATTTAATGCCAGGAACCACGATTTTCGGGCGTTGTGATGACGGAATTTTGGCCTTACGATTATGCACAGGGTCGAAAGGAACAGAAGCGCGTAATGGTATTCAAATCGTGGTAAGCTGGCCTTAAGCCAAGCAGCTGCCATATCCTTCCAGGTTTCAGCACTCGATGCGCATACTGCAACTCTCACCGGGACGTGGGGGGTGGGGGGTGGCGGCTTAATTATTTATCCCCAAAGTGCCCAGTAGAACATATTGGCGCCGCCTCATTCCAAACGATCGTTTCATAGATAGATTTGATGGTAGGTGCTCTCTGGGCAGGCTTTCTTGCGCAATTCTTGATATAAAATAAATCCAACGCCAACAAGCACCCACTGAGAGCTGAATTAATCTCATCGCCCCATTATGTTCACATTTCACTTTAAAAGAAAAATCCCAAGCAAAGACAATAAAATGCTGCAAGCTTCCACTTTCAATTCATTTGCTATTCGATTTCTTTAATGCCGGGGTGTCGCTGCTTTTTTCGTCGCCCTGTGTTGCTCTTCAGCTGATGCTGCTGCGCCTCATCCAGCTCGATGACGCTGTGCTGCTGTTCCCCTATCTCTCCACCACCGGCGTCTTCATCAATGTCACTGTCACTGTCACTGTCATCATCGTCATCATTATAGGTTTCCACCACCACTCCCTCGCTCACTAATGCCCGCTCGGCAGCAGCCACAGCGTCGTCGCTCTTCAGCTCAAACAGCCCGCACGCCAAATCCAACTCCACCACAGGGCCTTCGGTTCCCTCCCTGCATGTTTTCAGTGATGGCGAAAGTCGGCAAAAATGCTACGGATTTCTCAATGCATAAGAATTCATTAAAAAAAAAATCACGTGTCACTCACGGTGGCTCCTCGAAGCCTGGTGCTCCACCCGCCTCCCCCGATAGGAGGTCCCGATTGGCTTGGTCCATCTGCGGCAGAAAGGCCTGCAGCCTGCCCAGCAGGCTGCTGCTTGGCGGCGGGGCAGTGATGACAGGCTTGCTAGGTTGTCGAGGATGTCGCAGCAGCAATTTTTGTTCTGCACGGATGCAAAATGGTGTAAATTGCACGTCCAAGGGCAAAGGCAGCCGCTGCAGCACGCAACATACCTAGAGTTGATTGAGCAGGAATTTCGAGCACTTCTCGCTTGGGCTCCGCCCGTTTCTGCGCCTTATTCGGGTCCATTGCGCTGTTACTGAATTTTTAAGATTTATTTTGAAATGAATTGTGTGCAAACCGGTTCAACTTTAATTTTTTTTTGAGCGCGGCTGTCTGACGTTTTATCGAGGTGCAAAGCTATTTTTTTATTACTCAACTGTTATCGCGTTCGCAAACAGAAATCAGGGCCGCGAACAGAGACTTAATACCCGGACCCTTTGAGAAATGGCTCTCCTCAACATCTGCCGCAGAGGTCGGACGAGTTGGCAGCATGCCCTCCGAGCCGCATCCTCGTTGCATCTTACAGACGGATCTACGGCCATCCGTGCCCCCTGGTCAGCCCAACCCCAATGGTTCCACTCCAGCAGCGCCACGGCCGTTCCCGCCGCCGCTGATGATGCTGCTGCTCCCAAACCGCCCCCAAAGCGGAGGGTGGACACGGAGGAGGTCATGAACACCGCGGAGCGTATCTTCAACTCGAGCATGGATGCCCAGCCTGCCAGCAGCAACGAGGCACCAGGCGGCGCTGGCACTGGCGATAATGTTTCCCCTGAAATGGTGGAGGAGCATGCAAGCAGGGTGGCGTACACGCAGCGAAAGCGGGAGAAGAATCCGCCCAAGCAGATGCTGGTGAGATGATTTTTTGCTGCCTTTTATTCATACTTTAATTTCCGGCACACTCACCTTCCCTCTTTTTTCCCAATCGCATCTTTTCAGACGATAGAGGAGTGGCTGGGGCGCAACCACGGCGCGCTGCAGCCCTTTATTGCGTTTCTGCGGAGCCACGGCGTGCCGGAGGAGCGCGAACCCCTCATCGTGTCCTCCCTCTTCAAGTCTGGATTCAGGGGGCGCCACGTCATGCTCAACAGGAGTCCCAAGCCCGTAGGCGACGACCACGAAACCGATGGCGCTGCATCACATAGCCAGCCCCCCAAACCCACCTACGAAGAGACCCTTGAGGCGTGGAATGAGGCACTGGCGCATGAAGACATTGGGCTGTCGGGGGAGGACCTGCTGCGCGGGCGGTGGAACGCCATGCTGTCGCGCACCCCCGAAAACCTGTCTGCCACGCTGGCGCTGCTGCGTGCTGCGATTCCTGACGAGCAGCAGCTGCGGGCGATTGTCGCCAACGCGCCCCGCCTGCTGGGCAATACGCCTGAGTCGCTGCAGAACAGGCTGATCCAGCTGCAGATGGCGACAGAGGGGGAGCTGCAGCAGCTGCTGGCCGCCGCGCCCCGCATTCTGGAGACCCCCATGGACTCAATTCTGTCCAACCTGCGGCTGCTGCGGTTGCACTCTGCCACGGCCAGCGGGTTCAGAGGGCTCATCGCGTCGCGCCCAAACATTATTTGCAACCGCCCCCACCAGCTGCAGGACCGGGTGGGCTCCATCGTTGGCGAGCTGGGCGCGGTGCTGCCTCAGGGCGTTGCCGCTGTCGAGATCCTGAAACAGAAGCCGCAGCTGCTGCTGTCGCGTGCGTCCTGGCTGGTGCAGCGCTGGAAGGCGCTGGAAGCGGCCGCAATAAGCGTTCCATCTTGGGCAGAGGAGCTGGACGGGGTGGTGTTCGCGGCAGCTGCATATAAGCCACCACTGCGGGAGCAGGATTTGGAGGGAGCAATGCCGGAATGGGCAGACGTCGAGGGGAAAGACCCCAGTGAGGTTGGCATCAATCTCGCTGCTGAAGAAGAGGCGGCGGAGCGGCGAGAGCGGCAACAGCACCGGGAGAGCCGAGAGGAGGCGCACGGGCGGCGGGCGTACGCTGCGCTGGCTGAGGCGCTGTGGGCGCGGGAGAGGCGCTTCCAGCGGCTGGTGTACTTGATCCAGGAGCTTCCCGAGCAGGCGGGCCGCGTGTCCCTGATTTCCACGCTGACCGTGCGCCTTGATAGATTCCAGCGGCGCTTCCCAGAGTTTGAGGACTGGCGAGCGCATCAGGAGGTCATGCACAGGCAGGACAAGGGAGAGGATGGGTCAGAGGCAGCGGATGAAGCTGCAGCAGAGCTCATGCAGCAGCCGTCTGCAGAACAGCAGCAACAGCAGTAGTATATTCTTTGTATTTCTTGGAGAGGATTTTTTCATTTTTTTTTTCTGCGCATGTACAGGCAACAAGAGTAACGTGCGCCGAATTGTTTTCAAGCCATATGCCTGTATGAGCATGCTAGACTTTAAAAGAAAAGAATTGATTTCTGGTTCGTTCAAAGTTCGTTCAAAATATAAAAAATAACCGCCTAAATTTTATTTTATTTAAGCCCTTTCCTTTTTCGCCACCAAAACCGCACCCATCACCCGCTCTTCCGCTTCTCCGCCCTCCGCGCCCCGCTCTCCAATGTCTTCTTCCGCAGCCGCACCGCCCGCGGCGTCACCTCGATCAGCTCGTCAGCCGCCACGTACCCGATGGCCTCCTCCAGCGTCATCACCCGCGCCGGCTGCAGGTAAACCTTCTCCTCGCTCCCCGTGTTGCGCACGTTGGTGAGCTTCTTCTCCCGCACTGGATTCACCTCAAGGTCGCCCCCTCGCGCGCTCTCCCCCACCACCATGCCCTCGTAAACCTCGGACCCGGGGTCCACAAACAAAACGCCGCGAGCGTCCAGAGCCCCGAGCGCGTGCAGCGTCGATTTTCCGCCGCCCACCGCCACCAGCGCGCCCTTCCGCACGCGGTCCAGCGGCCCTCTGTGCTCGCCGTACTGCGAAAACGCGCGGTGCAGGATGCCAGACCCCCGCGTGAGCGACTGGAACAGCGACCGGAAGCCGATGAGGCCTCGAGCAGGGGCCTCAAACACCAGGCGCTGCCGCCCCTCTGCTGCCGCCGCCGGCCCCATCTCCAGCAGCTCTCCTTTTCTGAGGGTCACCGCCTCGATGACATCCCCCGCGTTGGCCTCGTCCACCTCGCACACCAGCTCCTCCAGCGGCTCCTGCACGCGCCCCCCGTCAACGCCTGGCCTCAACAGCACTTTAGGCGGAGAAATGCTGAGCTCGTACCCTTCCAGCCGCATGCTCTCAATGAGTAGACCCAGCTGCAGCTCCCCGCGGGCTTGCACTTCGAACGCCTCCCCGCCGCCGCCCTCCACCGCAGTCACACAAAGGGACGGGTTCACCTCCGCTTCAGCGACCAGCCGCTCTCCAATCTTGCTGCCAGTTAGCTGGTTGCCGTCTCGTCCCGCCAGCGGCGACGTATTGGGCGAAAACACCATGGACAGCGTGGGGGGGTCCACTTTACCGGGAGACAGCCCTGCAACCACTTCCGCCCCCGCAATCGTATCTGCCACGCCCGCGCCGCCCACACCAGCCACCGAAATCAGGTCCCCCGCTGCCGCGCTGGCCATCTCCACGGTGGCGGTGTGCGCGCGCTTGAATATGCGAGTGATTTTAAAGCCTTCCTGGTGGCCGCCGTCCACGTGAGTTATTACCTTCACTCGGTCGCCCACGCTGATGCTGCCAGAGGCAATGCGCCCCGTAGCAATCCTACCGAGGAAGGGGTCGCGCCCCGTCATGGCCACCAGCATCGAAAAAGGCACGGCAGGGTCGGCAGCGGGACGGGGCACGTGGTCCCTGATTGCACGCAGCAGCGGAGCCATGCCCTCCTTTTTCGCTGCCTCCAGCTCCTCGGGGTTGCGCGGCAGGGTCTCGGACGCCCACCCATCCCGGGCCGAGGCGTACAGCGTCGGGAAATCGAGCTGCTCGTCTGTGGCGCCGAGCGCTGCAAAAGTGTCGAACACGGCGCTCTCACACTCCCCGCACCGCTCTTCCGTGGCGCCTGGACGATCCACCTTGTTCATGACTACCACTGGGTGCAGCCCCCTGCCTAATGCTTTGCCCAGCACGTACTTGGTTTGGCTCATTGGCCCTTCTGAGGCGTCCACCAGCAGCAGGGCGCCGTCCACCAGCCCCAGCGCGCGTTCCACCTCCGCCCCAAAGTCAGCGTGACCTGCGGAAAATAAAACGGGGGTGGGGGAAATGTAATAAAAGATGACACCGAGCAAAGGCATAGTATTTTACCAAAAAAATACCAATTATTTAAAAAAAACAATTACCACGCTGCTTCGTGTTTTGTTACCTGGTGTGTCCACGATGTTGAAATTGAGCCCGTCAAACGCAAAGCTGGTGTACTTTGCGGAGATGGTGATGCCCCTCTCCCTCTCAAAGTCGCTGCTGTCCATCACACGGTCGCTGGTCACAGCGGCGCCGCAAGAGGTCAGCAGGCGGTCGATGAGGGTGGTCTTGCCGTGGTCGACGTGCGCGATGATGGCCACGTTGCGAATGTCCTCAGGCGGGGGAGAAGTGAGCAGCGCGGCAGAGGCGACGAACCGAAGCTGAGCGGCGGCGCCACAAGTGGCCCAAGGCTGTTCGTGAAGAGCGGCGCATCGCAGCGGCGTGAGCGCGCCCAAGAGGCTGCTCACAAGCTGCCCTGATGCTCTCCGCATTCAATTTTGCGGGGAACTCTACTTGAATTGGGGAAAAAATTGTTTGATTCTGCACAAAAGTTGAGATGTATTCGCTACACGAGTCGCGATCTTAGTTTCCCAATCACCCAACTGCTAAATCTCTGAATATTTTGCGATTCAATCAATATTAAAATGGTGACTGCATCGCAAAGGCAGCCGCCATTGCATTCAATTTTCAAACACACTTTTCTTTCACACCTCTTCGCTCTTCTCTGCTCATCAGTTTCAGTTTTCAAGTCATTTACAACGGGCCCAAAGAGCTCATGGGTGATGCAGTGCAATCAGCGCTCCAGGGAGCACTGCCGATTAATTGTCATTATCAAAATTGCCCGTTGCCACCGACAACGAATTACTGGACGCCCAGCAGCTCCACGTCGAAGACGAGGGTGCTGTTGGCGGGGATGATGTTGCCGATGGACTGCGAACCGTATCTGCGGGACATAGGAAGGGTTTGGGAGAGAGAGGTGAGCGTCTTATTTTGGTTTACAATAAAATGTTGACGAATGCTTCGATCAACTCGGTATACTTACGCATAGTCAGGGGAGCAGGTCAGCTTGGCGCGCTCTCCAACCTGCACCATTATTGAAGCCCGTGCAATCGCTTAAAAGACAAAAAAATTGGGAGAGAGAATCGGGCGGCGCCCATTGAATTGCCATTTCAGACAACCCAAAGAGCTCTCCTACCTTCATGGTCATCACACCCTCATCCCAGCCCTTGATGACCTGGCCCACGCCAATCTGGAAGACGAAAGGAGATCCACGGTCCCGGCTGCTGTCAAACTTGTTGCCATTGGTCAGGGTGCTGCGAGAGAGAGCGGGCGGAAATGAGATCGACAGCCAAATTAAATTTCGTTATCAAACTTTGCCTTCCGAGTACAAGCGTGTGTATCATAAAGATGCACTGGGAATGGTAAAGAACTGGGAAGGAAAATATGTGGTGCAGACGGTGCTTTACTGTTATCTTCACCACGGCTTTTTGAAGCTGCGGTCATGCTTCTTACCCGGTGTAGTGCACGGTGACTGCATTTTGAGGGAGAAACCAACGAAAACAATAGGGTTGTGAGAAGGCGAAGAGGTTGATGATGAGATGCATAAAAGGCGACTTTCACGACAGGGCTCACCCTTTTGCCCCTTGGCGGGCTGTGCGCCAGTGCCCTCAGTCAGGATCTCCTTTTCGACGCCCTGCGCATACACGGTGGAGGAAATTTGACGCCGCGATGAAGTGAAAACTTTCCGGGTCGCGAGGCGCAGCCGAGGCGCGCACACAGCAGCAAGAGCACCCACCATGGTTGAATTGATTTAGAAATGGATCGATTGCGTGCCTCTTCGCAAAAAAAAGCAGCTGGGAAGAAAGAAATGCACATCAATTTAAAAAGGCCAGCAATTTGCCACAAGATCTCGCAGTCTCACCCCTAGAATAAGAAAAAAAATAAGCAGACAGTTCTGGCGTTGCAGCTTGAATCTTCGCTTGACGCTACCCGAATGCGCTCAATTGGTTGTAGTTTCAAATATGCAGCAAGATTAAAATAAGTTCGTTCAAACGAAACGAAACGATGACAGAAGCAGAGAGCGGCTCATTTTTCGGTCCACTTGGTATGTTGATTTTATGCACTGCGCCAAATCGATCGCTGCGTTTGTTTCTCAAACGTTTTTTTTACATTTACATTCAAACGACTCGCAGGTTTTGGCAAGTGCACCCACATTGTTGCTGCTGAAAACAGCGCACCCGATAACAACGCGTCATCGCCGTCGACGTCGCCCTGGGCGCTGATGGCCGGCTGGTCGGGGGAGGATGCCACCGCAGCACGGCGCCAACAGCAGCAGCAGGCTGCCCTCTCCTCCTCGCCCCCCAAAATGCAAATTCCGATGCTGGCGCTGCCCAACGCAGGGAATTCCGCACGATCAAACTCAACGCGTAGCAGCGAAGACGGCGGCGGCAGCACAACCCACGGCTCTCGCCACTCGTGCAGCTCGACGCACCGCTCGAGAGCGCCCACCAGCAACGCCACGCCCCACCAGCGGTCCCCCGCCAGCTGCATGCGTTTGATGAGCGCCTCACAAGGCCCCGCGCCGCACCCTCTGGCAGAACTCACTCGGTTGACCGCTGCTCGGCATTTGCTGCCCATGGCCCGCCTCATCCACTCAATGGCGTCAATGTCCCGGCCCGGCAAAGAGCGTTCGCAGCGTAAGACCAATCAGGACTCCGTTTTTGCCTACCGGCAGTACATTCAGCCGTACCAGGCGATTGCGGCAGTACTAGACGGCCACGGCCCCAACGGCGACGCCGTCAGCGGCTTCATTAAGGCGCAGATGCCCGGCGCTGTGGCGGACCAGCTGCGCCGCAACGGGGAGGCCGCTGCCGCCGCCTCCCTGCGCGGCGCATTCCTTCAGTTGCACGCTGGGCTGCGCACGACTCCCGGAATCAACGCCCGCCTGAGCGGCTCCACAGCGGTGGTCTCCCTGCTGCAGGGGCGGCGGTTGACCACAGCGTGGGTGGGCGACAGCAGGGCGGTACTGCTGAGGAGAGAACTGGGTGGAGGGTGGCGCGGTGTGGCTCTCACCCACGACCACAAACCAACCTCGGCGGGCGAGCTGGCACGCATTCTCGCGGCGGGGGGGCGGGTGGAGCGCCTCAGCGACGGGGCTGGGCGGGAGGTTGGCCCCCAGCGGGTGTGGCTGCCCGGCAGCTGGGTGCCAGGGCTCGCCATGAGCCGCGCCATGGGAGACTTTGTGGCGCACTCGGTGGGCGTCACCGCAGAGCCAGACATCAACGTGTGTGAGCTGGAGGCGGGGGATGAGTACCTGGTGGTTGCGTCCGACGGCGTGTGGGAGTTTATGACTGCGCAGGAGGTGGCTGACGTTGCTGGAGGGTCTGAGTCGGCTGAGGTGGCGTGCCGGGCGGTGATGGATGCTGCCACAGAGCGGTGGGAGTGCACCAACGAGGGGGTGGTGGACGACATCAGCGTGGTGGTCACAAAGTTTAGCTTGACCGAGTTTTCGTCGTATTAATAAAATTGGGGGGAAGAATGAAACTGAAAATGAAAAATGAAAATGACTGCAATTTCCATGGGAAATGAATTGGTCGTTTCCTCGTCTGACTTTTACTAGGCAGTTACTTTTGACCCGCTTTTCTTTTCTGATTCGATTTCATTTATTTAAAAACGCCGGCGTTTGAAAAGTTTGAAAAAAAGAAACTAGGCTGCCGTCTGCAGCACAGCCACCCCCCAAGAATATAGTAGAGCATAATGGGCTGAGCATGTGCAAAACGCAAGTAAAATCTTGGATTTTACCACTCGAGATGTCGTAGCAATTCAAAACTACTTTCTTTCATGCGTCCAGAACAAAATGCGTGACACGAGGCTACGAGGCCCTAATCCTTACCAAACTCGTCAATCTTTGCATTCATTTTATTTAAACTAGCTTGTTTTTTTACCGCCTTGCTGTTTCTCGCGCCATCCGCCTCATTGTCATATAATCTTCAAACAAGATGTTGTCCACCACCATGGTCTCCGCTTCCCGGGCTTTCGCCACCCGCCCCGCCACGCGCCCCACCAAGGTCATCCGCTCCACCGCGGCTGCTGCCGCAATGCACAAGGTCGGTAGAAGCAGCTTGAAACAACTAAAAAAAAAAGTTTGGCCTCATCTAGGTTCTTAATCTTGCTCAAAACCGTATCGCTCGCCAAATTATATATATATATTCTGAATCTGCCCTTTCTTGAGGTTAAGCCCCCCACTGCAGCAATCTCAATTGCAAACTGCCTTGCTCCGTCTCTCCACGCCTTTTCAACATTTTGTATTCCTGGTTTTAACAGTGGTGGTCATTCTTCACTGCCCCTCAGGTTACCTTTGTCAGGCCCGATGGCACTGAGAAGACCATCGAGTGCAGCAGCGACGATTACCTGCTGGACGCTGCCGATGAGTCCGGAATTGACATGCCGGCCTCCTGCCGGGGCGGTGTCTGCGGAACGTGTGTGAGCAAGCTGTTGAGTGGCAAGGTGGACTCCTCTTGGCTGACTGAGCTCGATGACGGTACGAGGGAGAGCCAATGCAGATTTCAATTTATCAGTCCTTTCTCTTTTCACCAACAGGTTTCAGGTTTCAGGTTTTACACATTTCTATCACTACTGCCATTATTTATTCCTCTACATTTACTCCTCCCCTTCCCTATAGGCAACGTGCTGACTGCCGAGCAGATGGAGGCTGGCTTCATCCTGCCCTGCTCCGTCAAGCCCCTCTCCGACCTCAAGCTGCAGTACAGCCTTGACTGGGGAGTGTCCGTGCTGGAGGGCTGGAAGCAGACCGCCCGTGCGTGAAGATTGCCAACCGACGAGACGGCAAAATTAAGGCGATGAAGCGAAGACGCAGCGCTGCTTGGCAGGCAGGGAGCTGCTATGTAAGGGTTAAAAATGATAGTTAAATAGAAATATGTGTAATGTATTGCCCCAGTTATTTTGTGTCCCCTTTTGTTTTTTCAATTGAAATAAAAGGGCACTGCCCCCATCGCCCTAGACCATTTTTCTTGACAGAACCCCGACCCCTTTTTACATTGCGCGAGTGTGTAAAATGAAAAGGAAAAGAGAGAAGGCGGTACTTTGCAAAGAAAATGCTGCTTTGCTGATCGGTTTCTCTACGTAGATATGTAATAAATAGATTCTTCATGGGGGCGGCAAGGAGAAATAATCAGAGAAATACGTTTCCATTCCAAGCGAGCAGACTACCTAGCAAAAAATAATTAAATAATGGTACACGAGGCCCGAAAATAAAAAAATACAGAGGAACGAGTAATGAACGGCGAATGGATGGAAGCTATGGTAAGATACACCCAATTAGCGTTTTTTTCCTCTCCTTCATCACTCGTCAGTTTATGTGTGTTGATTAGGTTTCTGCCTCTTCTTTCGTTTCTGACTTCTGTGTGTCTGTGTACGCCAGCACCCGCCCCAGCTCACCCCTCCCTGCAGCCACCAGCGCCACTGCTCCCAGGGTGGCAGGCACCAGGTACAGCAGCGCAGGCTGGCCCAGCCCTGTGATCCCATTGGCCGCAAACGCAGCAGCCAGCCCCAACACGTACCTGCATAATAATAATTAAAAAATAGAACTAAAATTAGAATGCACCCCACCCTGACTATAAATTAATTGTTTTTAAATTACAACCAATCATTTAATTATGCAATTCATCAAATATACAGAAACTCACGACACCATGACTGGAATGAAGTACGTGCGTTGGTAGAGCACAGCGTCTGACGCCATGTAGACCGTCTCGTTGCTGCCCGTGACAGAGTTGCCCATGGTGCGCTCCCTCTGCTCCAACTCCATGTCGGCGATGCGGTCGTACGCCTCCTCCGCTGCGTTGCCTGTTGCTTGCGCGATTTCGTCCCCGGTGGCCATCGGGTCCAGGCTGTCGATAGCATCCCTGATGGCATCAGCTGCCGCGATGCCCCGCGCCCGCATGTCCACGCACCGCGAGGCATCGTACCGCAGCGCCAGGCAGGCCAGCAGCCCCGGCACAGCCACGTCCCCCAGGCCCAGCAGCGCAAAAGGGAAGGAGGAGGCCTCGCCGATTGAGTCGGCCACGCGGGGGAAGATGAGGCGGGTGGGGCCGACCAGGAAGTCGGTGGTGGCCACCTAAAGAAAGAATGCAAATTAGGAAGAAAGCGGAGGGTCAGAAACTGTGTCCTTTCTTCTTAAATAAACAGCTTGATTCTTCTTCTACTTGTTATTCGAGTGCTCACCGACAGCATCACGTTTTCTCCGATGGCCGCGGGGCTTCCAAACACCCAGAACACGTCGTACGCCAGCAGCCCCCCCAGCAGCACCGCAGCCACCCTGAAAGACGACACACCCACCAGCTGCAGAATGTCGGATGCAACCAAGCACGCAATGGCGTTGTTCAGCGTGAAGTTGCCGTGGTGGGCAGCCAGGTCTGCGGAAGCGAGAGCCACCCCCAGCGCCACCACAACTGCGTCTGAGGGGGCAAGGTCTGCGGTGGTCAGCAGGGCGCCCTCCTCATCCTTGAGCTCAGCCCAGGCGGGCACTGACACGCGCCAGGAGGGCAGCTTCAGGTGGTCACACTGCGATTGTTTATTTCAAAGAGGGGTGGGGGGGGGGATGTTAACCACTACTGTATAATCTTATTGTTGTGTCGAATATCCCCTCCAAAAAAAGGATTGGAATCTATAAAGTTGTCGATGACACTGCCAATACTGACATTCAATACAAAATATACAGCAGCCCCCACGATTGTTTCTCACCAACACCCTGCCTGGGCCTGCAAACGCGCCGACGGTGGCCAGCGTGCCCAGCAGCCAAAAGTAAACGTCAAAGAAACCCTGCAGGCTGAGGTCTGGGAAGTACTTGAGCAGCAGGTAGATGCCGAAGATGGCGCAGGAGGCCACCACGGGCGCCAGCGCGCCCTCCCTGAGGTTAATCTGTTGGCGCTGGCGGGAGTTGAGCCCCCTGTGAGCGCCAATGTAGATTGTGCACACCGCCAGGCTGATGAAGTAGGGCAGGTCTGCGAACTTGTTGGACTGCAGAGCGGGGATCATGCCCGCTACCAGGACGCCCAGGAAGATCCCGTAAGTCCTCACTGCGTCGCCGCTATCCTCCCACCGCCAAACCCCCGCAGGAGGGGAGTTGGGGGCCGCTTGGGACGCAGGGGCGGCGGATGGAGCAATGCTCGCCTCCTCGATGGCCTTGCAAATGAAACGAGGGGTGGAGGACCTCCCAAGTGGCAATCTTGTGGTGATATGAAAAGTTGGGGGAGAGGCCATAGCGCCAAGGGATTGGCATGGCCCCCGTGTGGAGAGTTTGCAAGGCAAACTGCCGATTGAACACCTCACAGCGTGCATATTTTTATTGAGGCTCAAGAAAATGAAAAAATGATCGGAAAAAACAATTGACAAGCTTGCCCCTGTGCACCGCGATGAACACTGCGACGAATACAGAATTTTATTTCGAATTTGTTTCTGCGATATGCGTGTGGGTTGGGGAAGGTTTATCTTGATTGTGGTTGAATGTGACGCAGCTTCCCTTTGGCCAATGTATCGTCTTCTCATCATCAAATACGTTCTTTCTTATTTATTTTTGCAATTTTAAACATTCATGCAGCTTAATACCATTGCCATGCCATTCAGCTTCTCAAGCGCCTGCCGATGGGGCGCTAATTTTTGGCGCAGAGTGAACCGCCGTCGCCTCCACGCTGACTAGCCAAGCAGGTATCCCGTTACCTAGCGCAAACTCCTGAGCGCCTGGTGGAGCAGGCGCCCGCTCTAGCATCGGCCTTCTTGCCTCATCTGCAAATCGCATTTTTAAACCTTTTATTTGAATTTCCCTATTATGTTCAAACACTGAAAACAAGGTAAATGTGAGCTGTGTTTTAGCAATGAAAATAGACTCATGGACTCACCCAGTGGCGGAAGCACCGCAGCATACAACTTACCTCCATACACGCAGCCACCATCCAGCCCTGTCGCCCAGGGCTCCATCTGCAGCCGCCTCGTGGCATCGTGCCCAAAGAACACGTGCTCAGGTCCTCGCCACACGCTGGCCCACGCTCTCCCCGCGGGGTGTCTCCTCTCTGATGCCCTCAGCGCAGCCAGCAGTGGAAATTGCTGCTCCTCGTTTTTTCGCGGTGGCGCGGGGGCAGCTGTTGAAGCATCCTGTAATGCCTGAGTACGTGCCTCTGCTTCAGCTATGGCGCTCTCCCAGTCCCATGCAGGTCCCTCCTCTCCCTCAACCTCCGCTTCTGAGTCGCTCTCTGGGGGCCTAGTTTGGGCCAAAGCAGGCTCCTCCGGCACCACGTCCCTCATCTGAAGAAAGAAATGGATGGCAAACACGAAGAAAAGGGGTTCAAACAAATCGTAGCTAGCTGAAGATGGAGAGACGCACTACTTTTGAATATTTATTATTACTCCCTGCAAAGCTCACCTTCAACAGGTCCTCTGCGTGCTGCGCCTGCACCGGCATACCCGGCAACATCCCAGCGTGCACAACCGTCACGCCGTAGGCAGGCACGCTCAGGCTCAGGGGCAGTTCCCCCAAAAACCTGTCGCCCAAACTGGCAGGCAGCTCCGTCACCCACGCGTACTTGCTCTTGGAAGGCCGGATTCCCTTCATAGTCCACCCCCGCCACGCTGCCAGGGCTGCGTCATCATGGTTGCCGCGCACAGAGTGTGCTTTTTCCCGCTGCAAAATTGTGAGCACGTCTATCGACTCGGGGCCCTTGTTGACGAGATCGCCCACGCTAAGCAGCAGGTCCACGCCGTTGCGGTAATAGCAGCGGTCCAACAGGGCCTGCAGCTCCTCTGGGCAGCCGTGGATGTCACCAACGATGATCACCCTGCGATAGCGGGTTGCAGATTCTGGGAGGACGGCGTGCGAGGTAGCAGGGTATGGGTTGCCTTCTGGGGTGGCTCGACGGGTGCAAAGGTAGCGGGCGTGCAGTGCCCGTGCCACCAAGACGAACATTTTGGCTGCGATATTGGCTCTAAGAGCGATGAGATTGGAATTAATATTGGGGAAAAAATGTGGTGCAATTGGAAAAGGAGCTTAATCAGCTGTCTCCGAGCATGTGCATTGGAAATGAATGCTTTATCCTTTAAAAAAAATATGCAATTCTTTGCTTGGAACCGCCTGCTCATTTTCTCGCCCTAATTGGGGCAAAGCCTGAAACACACATTCAGCAGACCGCGAGCACGCTGAATTTCCAATGCCCTGCTTTGACTCCCAGCCAAGTGTATACCGCTGCCTGGCGCTCCATGCACCTCCAACACCCACGCATGGCAGCCCGCCGCTGACCAGCATTCAATACATTTTATTACGGAATGGGATGGCGAATTTCGGTCCAACGCATGTGGCAATATATTTGCAGTCTGATGGGAGGCATCGATTGTTTCTGTTGCTGCTTCTGGCGCCTGGAGGGCACTCAATCCTACCCACCGTCTTCTTCTTCTACTTCAACTGCTGGAATAGAGAATTGCATAGAGATGATGACTTGATTGGCGGTCAAGTCAATGGAAGAATTTGAAGATGTATTCGAGTCGCGGAATATAGTGTCATATTTGTCATATACACAGATATCAAAGAAAGAAACCCATCGTCAAGGTAGCACTAGGCAGAGTAATTTGTAACGGCAGGAGATGAATCAATATGCGTCGGGGGGAAAAAAGAAAAAAAGGTAAAAGAAGAAAGAGAGCAAGGAGAGGCTCTCTTCAGCATGCTGTCATTGACTGCTGAAGAAAAATAAACAATAGAAATGAGTGCGTGATGGGAAAGGGAAAAGATGAAGAATCGCACGATTTCCAGCGTTGACTCTTAGGGTGATTCAAAAACAAAGAAGAAGATTTCACTCTCGTGGGAAAAACTGGAAGAGACAGGAATGCGGCATTGGTTGCAATACCTCAGAAAAGGAGTCAAGGAATTCATACCGGGTATAGAAGGGGGGTACAGTAAAGGGCTGGATAAAAAGAAAGAAAGAGCGCGTGAAGGGAAGAGTCCTACTGGGACTCCCAGTTGGTAGTACAACTTGTTTGTAAAGCAGGTCGCTACATTTTAGGCCTGCAGCTGGACGAGGGCGGCCGCCTGTGCAGCTACAGCAGAGGACTGTTCGGCCTTGGCTTTGCGCTGCGCAGCCATGCGGGCAGCGGCCTCCTTCTCCATCTGCAGGCGGGATTTGCGGGGCGGGGACACGGCAGGCATGATGCCCGCGAACGCCATCTTCTCGCGCTCCACTCGCGAGAAGGTCTTCTTCAGCATTGACTCCAGCGGCGGCTGCTCCTCGAAGACGCGGCGGGGCGCGCGGCGCGGCTCGTTCTTCGCCAGAGCGGCGTCGCGAGCGCGCTCCATCTCGCTGTAATGCGGGCGCAGCACGGAGTCCAGGGAGGGCTGTTCCTCGAACTGGAGCTTCTGCGCAGGCACGCGGGGCTTGTTTTCAGCCAGCGCCTCGTCCCTGGCCCGCTCCATGTCGCTGTAGTGAGGGCGCAGCATGGAGTCCAGAGAAGGCTGCTCCTCGAACTGGAGGCGCTGGGCGGGCACGCGGGGCAGGTTTTCGGCCAGGGCCGCGTCGCGCGCGCGCTCCATCTCGCTGTAGTGCGAGTGCAGCTCCATGGGGCCGCGCTGCTCATGCACGCGACGGGGCGCGATGCGCGGCTCGTTGCGCTCCATGGCGGCCTCCTTCTCGCGCTCCAGCCGGATCTTGTAGCGGGGCATGGCCTCCTTGAGGTCCATGTCGCCAAAGGCCTCAGCAGCGGTGATGTAGACCTCCTCGTCTTGCTCTTCACAACTGTAGGCCTCCTCTTCGTAGTGCTGGACCTCATTTTCTGCCTGGTGGGCAACCAGTTCTGGCACCTCTTCGCAGGGGGCCTCGCGGGGGGGCTCCACGATGTCGGGGGAGGCGGTCTCCAGCGGCTGGGCCTCCCTTTTGCATGGGGAAGCGAGTGGGGAGTTGTCCGAGCCAGTGAGGGTGCCAGAAGCAGCAAGGGGGTGCTCCTCGTCGGCGGAAGGGGTGCCGCAGAGGAAGGGGGCTGCGGCGGCGGCGGCCTGCTTGACACGGGCCTCCCAGTGGGTGCGTTCTTCCTCGACTGACACATAGACGTCGTCCAGGCGGGGAGAGGCACCGCCGTCGGGGGTGCCGGTCAGGGACGCCTCAGACATGCCGGAACTGACGGTAACGTCGTCGTCGGAGCCGCTGCGGGCGCTGCGGGCGGGCGAAGAGAATTGGGGCACGAAATTATGCCGAGAGAAATCATCCAACTCGTGCATTTTGTCGCGCGAGTGGATACCCACGGAGACGATCACAATCTGCAGAGGTGACAAAATACAGAGAATGTTAGCAGATGGGTGGTCGGAGGCTATCAAGAGTGGGCTTACAGGTCTCATATGATTCTTTGTAACAGACACAGCCCCAAACTGTTATGCGTCACTCAAGTATTCAGCGGCACAGCAGTCTCAGAACAATCAAAGATACCACCTTTCGCGGGTTGCGCACCTTTGTTGGGCTTGGGAGTGTCCTACAAGACCGAAATGTGGTGTCCACACACTACAAGCGGTGCTTGATCCGACGAAGAGATCTTCGATTGGCTCGATCGAGCTTGGACCCAATTATTAAAATAGCATAAAAAACACGTATATTAAAAAAAAATGCAAAAAGGGGCACGAACAACGGCAATGCTGCGGACTGGATGATGTGCTTTGCTACTTCTGGACGACTCTTTTGCGCAAATTATCCTCAATTCCAGGATGTTTGCTGAAAAGAAATCAATTAAATAAAGCAGCAGCCCTCGGCAGCCGAGCTTGTCGGTGTGAGTGCAAAAGAGAAGAAAAAATCTCAACAAAATGCAGGCCACGGCTCTCAGCGCGACGCCGCTGGGCCGTGCGCCCCTCCCTCGCGCCATCTCCACCC
The DNA here is from genome assembly GCA_963854735.1 of Marvania coccoides. Taxonomy (NCBI): domain Eukaryota; kingdom Viridiplantae; phylum Chlorophyta; class Trebouxiophyceae; order Chlorellales; family Chlorellaceae; genus Marvania; species Marvania coccoides. The sequence continues at coordinate 56,312 of OY978108.1, forward strand.
GCAGCCCGCAATTATTCGCCCCATCGCCGCCCCGACCCTCGCGCTTACCGCACTCACCTCTCCCTTCCCTTCGCCGTCTCGCCACTGCCACAAGAGCCACCAAAGCAGCGTCCCCTCCTGCTGACCAAGCCCCCACCGACATCGAGTACGACGCTGTGATCATCGGGTCCGGCATGGGCGGCCTCACCACCGCGGCGCAGCTCGCAGCCAAGGGGTGCAAGGTTGTGGTGCTGGAAAAGTACATCATACCAGGGGGATCAGCGGCGCACTACGACCGCAACGGCTTCGTCTTCGACGTTGGGTCGTCCATGATGTTTGGCATGGGGCACCAGGGCACCACCAACCTCATCACGCGCGCTTTAAGCTCAGTCGGCAAGCGCCTAGAAACTGTGCCCGACCCCACACAAATTCACTACCACCTGCCCGCGTCCGCCGCGCACCCCCAGGGCTTGGACGTAAAGGTGTGGCGCGACTACGAGGCGTTCATCGCGGAGCTGAGCGAGCGGTTTCCCGAGGAGCGCGCCGGCATTCGCAAGTTTTACGACGAGTGCTGGCGCGTGTTCGACTCGCTCAACTCGCTGGAGCTCAAGTCGCTGGAGGAGCCGCGGTACCTGCTGGGCGAGTTTGCCAAGGCCCCCATCGCGTGCCTGACCCTGGCGTCCTTTCTTGCTACCAACGCTGGGGACGTGGCTCGCCGCCACATCACCGACCCCGAGCTGCTCAAATTCATCGACATCGAATGCTTCTGCTGGAGCACTGTGAATGCGGACATGACCCCCATGATCAACGCAGGCATGGTGTTTTGCGACAGGCACTACGGCGGCATTAACTACCCAGTGGGCGGCGTGGGGGCCATCCCGCAGGCGATGGCCGACGGCATCGTGGAGCGGGGCAGCGCGGTGGAGTACAAGGCCAACGTGAAGGAGATTGTGATGGAGGGAGGCCGGGCGACAGGGGTGCGTCTGGCTGATGGAAGGGTGTATCGAGGGAAGACGGTGATCAGCAACGCCACGCGGTGGGACACATTTGAGGGCATGCTGGGCGAAGACAAGCTGCCAGAGTCAGGTGCGAGGGTGTTATTTTCCTCTTCTTTTTTTATGGTATTGTCAGTGTATGTTTTCGAATAAAAAAACGGAATTGCTTCCTCTTTTTCACTGCTGTGCTGTTACGTTTTGCAGAGCGGCTGTTCCGGCTGCGCTACAAGAAGAGCCCATCCTTCCTCAGCATCCACATGGGCGTCAAGGCAGAGGTGCTGCCGCCGGGCACAGAGTGCCACCACATCATCGTGGAGGACTGGGAAGATATGGAGGTATTAGACTATATTGAAGAATAATAAATTCGGATTTTCTTCATAGGTTTTCCCGCTGGGGAAAACATTTCTTCCTATCTGGCCCTCAGCTTTTCCTCGTCCTTTTTCAATACCCAAACAAATCGATTAATCCACCTTCCTTTACTCGCGTATCCCTCGCAGAACCCCTACGGCACGCTGTTTGTGTCCATCCCCTCCCTCCTGGACCCCTCTCTGTGCCCAGACGGCACCCATGTTTTCCACGCATTCACCCCCGACTGGGTGGACGCGTGGAGCGGGCTGGACCCCACCGCCTACGCCCAAAAGAAGGAGGAAGTGGCCAACGCCATCGTTGCCCGCCTGGAGAAGTGGTTCCCGGGGCTGGCGGCGGCAACCGTGCAGCGGGAGGTGGGCACGCCCAGAACCCACCGCAAGTTCCTGAACCGAGCAGACGGCAGCTACGGGCCCATCCCGTCGCGGCGGCCGTTGGGGATGCTGGGCATGCCAATGAACCGCACTGCAGTGCCTGGACTGTACTGCGTAGGGGACTCTACGTTCCCTGGGCAGGGCGTGAATGCGGTGGTGTTTAGCGGGTTTGGGTGCGCGCACAGGGTGCTGTGCGACCTGGGCAAGGCGCCCACGCTGCCGGTCATCGATGCGGGGTACAACAAGCTGCTGAGCACAGTGCGGGACGCAGCGTAATCGGTAATATAAACAATTTTGGGAGGGAGTGAAAATGGTGATACACACTGATAAAATTATTCAACCACTGCTGCGAACTGTTTGCCGTTTGATCTGTTTTTTCTATGCACCTGGAAGTTTTCAAAGTTTTGAAGGGTGCGAGTTTGTAACAAGAAGAGTGATAAGTTTGAGCGCCACTGCTGCTGCTGCTGAAACTTTCTTGCTTGAAGTCACAATGGTTTCGTCCGCAAATGAATCAGGCGGTTGCATTGGTACTGGCTTTTCGCGAACATGGCTACGTAAAGTAGCTGGGGGGTCTCCAACAGCTGTTCAAGCCACCGCTCGTCACCAAAAGCTGCCAGGCCGAAGGAAACAATACGGGCTAGACGCCAGAAATGCATTCACATTGAGTGCAGTATGTAAACTAACGCACCCAAGGCCATTAAGCAGCCATTTTTCGTTCATAAAAACAGAAAATATATTTGAACCGCTGCTTGTTCGAGCTTTGCATGCCACCCCTCGGCAGAGTCTCCAGATCGCAATTAAAACATTTACTGTGTCCGAAAAAGTGCACCTAACGCTTTGCCATTGCGCTGCGAAAAACGCTGGGCGGTAGACAGGCGGTGGTATGCCGACAGCCAAAAAAAATGCCTGAATGGTCTGGTTGCGCGGCACAACGGCAATGCGTGCACATAAAAGCAGCACCAAACAACAATTGCGATGGCTTACCCTTTTTTAAGAGAATGTTTTGAGTTTGAAGTTGCGATCCTGGATCGAGACATGGCGGCCCCAAACCGAGAAAACAAAAGCTGGAATTTCGATAGCCTCGGCCTCTTTTTCCGGGCAATAAATTTACAACTTAAAACAATGGCTCGGCCTCTTGTTGCCGTGCAGGGCCTGGATGGCTCCGCAGCGGGCCAGGTAAATTTTTGGATGAAAATGAATAAAAATGGAGGCTACAGAGTGCTAACGCTCCCCATTTTACATCGCAGGTGGAGCTCCCTGCCGTGTTCTCGGCCCCCATTCGCTCTGACATCGTGCAGACGGTGCACACCGGGGTGAACAAAAACAATCGCCAGCCGTATGCCGTCTCTGCCAAGGCCGGTCACCAGACTGCCGCCGAGTCCTGGGGTACCGGACGCGCTGTGTCCCGTATTCCTCGCGTTCCCGGAGGAGGAACCCACCGTGCAGGTGCGTCTACACTATGAGCCCACTTTGAAAACAACGATTAACATTTTTCGGCTGGGCGGCTTGGAGTGATCTCGCGGCGGCTGGCGTGCGAATGCATGGATCTGTATTTACTGGATCACGGGGCGCCGTGGAACTGGTCAAACGGCGGCCGACAATTTGGGACCAGCCGCAAATTGATGATATATAATTTTTTATTATTATTGCGATGCTGGGCTCTAACCTCTGCTTCTCTCCCCCCACAACACTTTATCATCGCTGCAGGCCAGGCCGCGTTCGGTAACATGGTGCGCGGCGGACACATGTTCGCCCCCACCAAGACCTGGCGCAGGTGGCACCGCAAGGTGAACATCAACCAGAAGCGCTTCGCGGTCGTGTCCGCGTTGGCCGCCTCCGCAGTCCCCGCGCTGGTGATGGCCCGCGGCCACCGCGTGGAGGGCGTCCCCGAGGTGCCCCTGGTTGTTGACGACGCTTTGGAGAGCATCACCAAGACCAAGGCTGCCGTGGAGCTGCTCGCCAAGATTGGCGCACTGGACGATGTGGAGAAGGCGCGCGCGTCCAAAAACCTGCGTCGCGGCAAGGGAAAGATGCGCAACAGGCGGTACGTGGCCCGCCGTGGCCCCCTCATCGTCTACTCCGGCGGCGCTGAGGTCCCCCGCGCGTTCCGCAACGTGCCCGGCGTGGAGCTGGCTCACGTGGACCGCCTGAACCTGCTGCAGCTGGCGCCCGGCGGCCATCTCGGCCGTTTCATCATCTGGACCAAGAGCGCGTTCGCCCGCCTGGATGCCGTGTTTGGCACCGTGGAGACCGCTTCTGAGGTGAAGAAGGGCTACAAGCTGCCCCGCAACATCATGACCAACCCCGACCTGGCCCGTCTGATTAACAGCGACGAGATCCAGAGCGTGGTGGGCCCCACCAAGGAGGGCGGCAGGAAGGCGTCCCTCAAGAAGAACCCTCTCCGCAACCTGGGGGCGATGCTCAAGCTCAATCCCGCTGCCAAGAACGCCCGCCGCGCCGCGCTGCTGGCGTCCGACAAGGAGAGGGCGGCCAAGGCGCGCGCCGCCAAGCAGGCCGCCGCCCGCGCCACCCGCGCCGGCGTCAAGAAGACCTCGAACGCGTTCTACAGCACCATGGTCACCGACGCAGACTACGTGGGAGAGGACTACGACGTGTTTGGCACCTGGCTGGGGTCTGCCCAGTAGAGTGCGCAGTGGGGCAGGAAAAAAAATCTGGATACGTTTAAAAAAATATATATCAAAAGATGGAAAAAAAAATGTTTGTTCTTTCTGTTTATTTTAGAATGCAGCAGCAGAGATAAGGTGGTGGTTGTTCAGTTTTGGCAACGCACGCCTCTGTAACTTGTACCATTTTCAGGAGGAGGATGCAATAGTTTTGAATAGAAGAAGTAGTGGTCGAACGAAATGGGGCGGGGAGTGGGGGGGCGATGGTGGTGCACCGGTGTGCTGGCGAACAGCAGCGATTTTATATTGCGGATTTGGGGGAAGTCCGCTCAGCTCCCTGCAGGGAAAATGCTGGGATAGCAGAAAGCCCACGAGGAGCGTCAAAGTCAAACAGGAGAGATGCACGGCACTAACTGAACTCCCATAAACCTTTGGAGATCTAAAATATCCGAAAAGGATGGCTGTTTTCCCTCTGGAGCTTCCTGACTGCATCAGATTCTGATGGGGCTGGTCCTCACTGACAAGCCCAGCCGGTACTGGTATATATTAGAAAACGTCCATGTCGCAATGGGGAGGGTGCCCCACCCCCTCCCTGTGTGCGCTCCCTGAAAGCAGGAGCAAGCTGACCGGCCTACGGCGCTGTTTTGCCCCAAAATAATCTAGCCTGGCCTGCCTGCCGCTTCCCATTGTGAGCTCGTTGAGTGCTACATGTGCGTGTTACGCGATATGATCGAGACGGCACTACCGCCAAGCTTCACGCAGCTGGCCTCACAGAAAATTGCGAATGTGCGCGGTTGCAGCTGACTGGCTGAGATGGAGGAAGTGATGGAGCAGATGGAGGGGTTCAATCTGCATAATTTGAACTACGGCGGTGTGGCAGGGCTGGCGGCAATGGCGATGCGGGTAGTCGTGACGTAGCAGTGGCGAGAAAACAAGGGCCGCGAGGGAGTGGAGGACAAGGTGGTACATACATACATACATTACAGGTTTAAAGTCCGCACAAAGAAGCAGCTAAGGCAACATAGCAGACTGGCACCGAAGTGCAAGCAGAAATAATAATAATAAATTGATGAATGAAAATGAGAATAAAGAAAGACCAAAGAAAAACCAACCGCTAAAAGAAAAAGAGAAAAGAATAACAAAGGAAAAGAAAAGAAAAGCTTATATCCAACCACGCAGCTTCTCGTACTCGCCAGCGTCATGGCTGGCTTTAATGAAAGAAGCAACCTGCTTCGGAGCTTGCTGCAGAAACTGAAAAAGATTCAAAGGAGAAAAAGGGGAAGACGAAGAAGAAGATGGCGCGTCAGGGAATAAAGATGGGTAGGATGCCCGCATTGCTACCAACGAAGGGCATGTGCAATGAAAAACCATGTGCTCTTCGTCCTCGCAAGAACCAGAAGCACACAAGCGGCATGTCCGATGCGAATGCGGCCGCCCAATGTAGCGCCCCGTCTCCACCCCAAGATGATGAGAGCTGCAGCGGAATCTTGCCAAAGAGACCCGCCGCGGAACCGAAAGGACAGAAGAAAGGTAGACAGGATGGAATATTAATTTGTCACATGCGCATATGGCACGTGCAATGCTGGCTAGATCTTTCTGTTGTATTACTGTGGCAATATAGATACAGTCTGCTACGGGGTCCTAGTTGCCCTTTTGTGCGGTTAATAATAATAATAATGTGGGTTTAACTTTAAACCCTGTATAGTATTCATTCCTTACACAACAAGAGGGGGAAAGTCCAGCGGATGGGCGAATTTTGGAAAATAAAAAGCAACATTTATCACCATAGAAATCACACGATTTCACATTACAACGCAAGCGTCGTCCCTGCCATGATTGTAACCATGCTGGTAAGCCATTTGCCTATCAGCCCACTGTCTGGCCATGCGATTGTGCAGATTGCAAAGGAAGTAGCGACGGCCTCTCCAACAAAACCTGTGACAGGCCAGCTGGAGGCAGCGACCATGAGGTTCCTGGCACCGGGGGGGCATGATGATGAAAAATGGTCAAACCTGAATGGAAGCACCAACGAAACGTTAATTCAACCGCTCTAAACAAGCGCGACAGTACGTATATGCGTGATTTTCGCAAGTTCGCACGCCCAGAAGATAAGGCCCGAAAATACAATAAAAACAAGCAAATTTTGTGTGCATTTGCTTTCGGACTCGCCTCCGCAAGCGACAAGGTGCAATGACACTGAAGCTTCGCCGCAGCGTATTTATGGAAATGGTGAAAGCTTGGACGCGTGACTCGACTATTCGATGAATAATCCAGGATAAGGGAGTCCCCGGGATTGTCCCGCTATTATTCACATCACATTAAATTCACATTAAATAATATCGCGTCCCTGCTGTTGCAACAAAATGAAAAACCAGACCGTTCTAAAGGGAAGACATTGAGCAGCAGCTGCGGAACTCCAATTCAATTTCCAATAACTTAGTTGCAACTCGCAGGAGAATGGGGGGCTGCTTCTCTTCACCGGATCCATCCAGCAATGGTTTGTGATACAGAGATGGGGCTTTGGGGGAGGGGGGCCAGTTCTCGTATTGCGTATTTGTATTTACTTCGGCTTGTAATATCCCATCTCGCATATTAATGTATTTCAGGGCAACACGAAGTGAAGCTGACCAAGCTAGCAAGCTTGAAGCTCGGCGCTGCGTCAGGAATCGCTCAGAAGTATGACGATTCTCTCACCCCTGTTCAAGCTTTGCTCGCCGATGCCAAGACCTTGCTCGACTCCCTGGCAGAGCAGGAGTCTGTTCCTGCGCCCGAGGACTTTGAGCCAGCCAAGGTAGGTTATGTTTTATATATTCGCACTGGCCTGCAAATTCCCACGGTGCTTTTTTCATGTGTTTCAGTACGTTGTAACCAGCGTGTCTTCTATTGCTGCAGGCAAAAATTCAACAAGCGCAAGAGCTCCTGAACACCGTGTCTGGCGCTCCCGTCGACGAGGTCGAGAGCCTGCAGGCCAACATTTACAGCGCCAAGGAAGCGCTGGCAGGCGCCATTGTTGCAAACAAGCAATGGATGCCGATCGCTGCTATTATTGACGCTGCTAATGATGCGGATATCGGCGCGCAAACCATCGAGAAGGTTGCTCCTGGCAAGAGCAAGGACCCGGCCGTCGCCCAGATGTTGGTGCGCGTGACCTCAAAGGTGGAGGAAGCTGCTGAAGCTGCAGGAACTGCGGCTCTGGACGCTAAATTTGGCGATGGAGCTTCTGCATCAGATCTTGGAGCCGCTTCTGTCAAGATAAACGACGCCATTGACTCCCTGGCGGAGGCCATGCTGTCCTCTCCACCGGAGGTCGCTGCAGAGCTGGCAGGAGTCAAGGCCTCCATGGTAAAGGCCGCATCAAGCATGGAGAAGGCGACATCTTTCAAGTGAATACCCTCCAGCGATCAGTGCAAACGAATTACGACATAATTTGTGAATTTGAAACATTCCAAACTTGCGTAGTTAATGAAAACAGCTTAGCATGCAATTGTAAATCGTAATGCATTATGCAATAATGAGCACACATTACACCGTTGAATCAATATGCAGTTTCTTCTTCCTCCCTTCCCCCCTCCCTTAAGTTAAGCATCCACAGCCATCGGCTCAGCACCACCGCCATCCTCTTCTTCATCCCCAGGCTGCTGCTCCTCCACATCGCCGCCCCCGCTGTCAGCTCCCTTCGCATCTCCGTCTTTCTCCCCCTCAGCCGCGTTTCCTTCTTCCTCCTTCTCGCCTTCCTCGCCTGCCGGGGGAGAAGCAGGCCCCGCATCCTCCTCCTCTTCTTTCACTTTCACTTCCTCGGCCCCAACTCCGGCTTCCAAAACGCCAGCTGCAGCCATCTCCGCTGGGGCCTCCGCCATATCTTCGTCCCCTTCTTCCCCACCAACTGCCGCTGCAGGCGTTTCTTTGCCGCTGCCGTCACCCTCCGCCGCCGCCGCCTCGTCAACCACAGGCTCGGGCTCAGGCGGCACCTCGTCGGGGTAAAGCGCGCGCGCGCCCACCGTCAGGTCCCCTCCTGCCTTCACAGCGCTAGCGTAAGCTGACAGCATGTCGCGTGACATCATGCGCAGCGTTTTCCACACGTAGGTGGAATTGCTGGAGGCCTTGAAATCGTCGCCCATGGCGTCGGGCCCCTCCTGCATCTCCTCGATCACCGGCTCCATCAGCTGGCGCAGCGTTTTGAACCCGCCGCGGTCGTCAGCACCCAGGGCTGCAAAAATGGCAATAAAGCAACGATTAGTGCACATACTGCACAATAAAAATATCCAAAATGCAAAAAAACCCGCCCTCTATCTTCCAAAACTAATAATAATAACTAGAATCAAATAAATAGCATAACCAACTCACTCGACACGTTGTCTTCTGTGAGGTTCCACAGCCGGTCCAGCTCGGGGGTGCCCACCTGGATGCCATAGGTGCACTCGCTCGACATATCGGCGCGTTTACGCGGCGGACCGGCCTCCTGCTCCTCCAGCCCCGCCGGCGCTTTGGCTGCCGGCACCTGCAGCGGCTCCTCAGGGCAGGCCGCCCGCTTCCACGCCGCCCACTCCACATCACCAGCCATCACCGTGCGCACCGCCTCCGCGAACTGCCGCCCCTTCTCAGGGGTGGCCTCCAGCACAGCATAAATTTGAGAGCGGAGGTCCTTCAGGTCTGCCAGGTCAGCTTCGTTCACTCCCTTGTTCTCAAAGTCCCGCATATGAGGGTTCTCCGCCCAGGCCGTCAGCACCAGCGCCTGGATGAGGAAGTCACGGCGGAAGGACGCGTCCCGCAGCTGCAGCGGCAGCAGGCGGGCGCTGGAAAGGTACTTCACGGCGGTGCCGCTGGCGCCGTCGGAGGACCCCGCAGACCCCAGCGCCGACTCTGTCACGGTCACCTTCGCCTTGGCGAAGCGCGCCAGCACGGTGCGGATGTCCTTGGACACCTCTCTCCACCGCCCCGGCTCCAGCACCGCTGGAGGGTCTGAGAACCAACGCTGCAGCCCCCAGAACGTCTTGTAGAACTTCACATCCACGGGGCGGCCTTCCGCGTCCAGCGCCCCTTCCTCCACGTCGTCCAGCGGGGTCACGTTGTCTTTGTGGAAGGTGCCGGTCAGATTCACGCCAGACCTTTCAGTCAGCGGCAGCAGCTTCGCCAGGAAGAGCAGCACCGCGCCGCGCAGCGAGGCGTCCTCGGACATTGACAGGCGGCTCAGCAGCAGGTTGCAAGCGCGCAGCAGCGTGCGGTAGCACAGTTTGTACACATTGGGGCGTTTGAACTGCGCCAGCCGAGAGTCCAGGTAGGCGATGACGCCCTCGCACTCCGCGTTGGTGGACGCCTCAATGGCGATCTCCAGACAGACCGCAGGGAGCCCAGCGTCGAGGGCGGGCGGGGTCTGCGACGCCAGCCACAGAGCAGAGTCCACCAGCAGCGCGGCAGAGGGGGTCTCACTGGGCCCCAGCCGCAGGTCCATTAAGAAGAGCCCAGCGGCTACGGCAGAGCGGGAGAGGTGCAACACGGTGACGGTGAAGGCGTGGCCCAACAGGGTGGCCTGCGCGGCTGCGGGCGGCTGCAGAATGGAGGCGGCAGCGGCAGGGTTGGAGGGGTCGCGCGACACGGAGGAGGGGGAGGCGGCCGCAAGCATGTCTAACGCGGCGGATGATGCATCGGTGTGGCGCTCCAAAGCGCCGAGAATCGCATCCTGTGAGCAGGAACTAAATTTAGAAGGACGCACACTTCGGTCAGGGGAAAAAAAATGAACACGGCAACCAAATGACGTACCCGCAGTGAATTCACTTTGACCTCGTATCTTGTCGACATTTTAAATTGCGAGATAGCGCGATGGCGGTGAATTTTTTGTGATTTAAATTAAAAGATGACTTCATTTGTCAGCATGTCGACCACCCGGCGGATTGAACGCATTGTTGACGATTTTCTTGACTTTTAAATTATATAAAACCAAAGTCGCAAATGCAATTTTTCAAAACAGCTTCGCAAAAAAACTCTCTCGGCTTTATCTCAACTTCAAGCCCATTCAATTTATTTGGAAAATATATATGTTCAAGGATTCAAGAACAAACATTCAAAATTAAAAGCTCTTTAAGAATAGATGAGATCTTGCCATCTTACCATTTCAAAATTACAAATGCTTTCAGAGATTTCTCGGTGCACAAACACCCTCGCATCATGGCGGCTCTTGAGTTTGGTTGACATTTAGATTTTCATTTTGAAACAAAACCCAAGATCGCTGGCGCATGGGATGCAGTAATTGCCTTTTTTTCACGCAGCATGGCCCCTCGCCCACCTAGAAATTCGCATCCCGCCGCATGGTGATCTGTTTTCGCGCGCCTTCTCCTTGGCCCTCCATTTTCGATCACTCCGCCAGCTGTCCCTGCGGTGTTTATTCAATGCCGCCAGCGCCTTCGCACTGGTCAACGCAGGCCTGCCCCAGATGAAAAATTTTGCAATATCGGACGAGGTGAGTGACGACAGCTACTGCGATGCCGCAATCGTCGAAATTATAGCCGGCCGGCGCTGGGCCGTTGCGCCATTTGCGGCTGGAATCCATGGAGCTGCCGCCCGTGAGAGTTGGGGAGGGGGTCTGCACACAAGTCACCAGCCTCGTGCTCAGCTATGTGGACATATGAAACGAGGACCACCTTCGGACGGTGCCGAGAATTCCCAGTCCGCCTGAGGGAGGCCTCTGTTTGACAGACGTCATGCCAGCGCTGGAAACGCTGAAGTTTGCAAATATGCGTTTTAATTTCTACGTTTTGGGGGTTTAGGGGCCACCGTTCTGCCACATTTGGTTGAGAGACAAGGGAATGCCCCCAGGACACTCGCCGCTCTGGATGGCAGGACCGGATCGGCTTCAAAAAGCAGCAGTCGGCTGTTTTGGCTATAAGTGGTGTATTTCTCATATTTTAGTGTTGTTGATGCGCACTTGATTAGAAAGTGTAGTCTCATTTTTTTTCACCACACAGTAATGTAATGTTTGAAATAGTTGAAAACTTGACCGAATTTTGGAGCGAAGATGGAAATTCATAAAAAAATAGCATGAACAGTAACATCATCAAAAGCTGTCCATTATGTTCATCACGAGCTGAAGGTAAGGTATCTTGCCCACTTCAACTACATCTTCCAAAGGGACTTTCGCCTGACCATACAATTTTCAATAGTTAAATCCTGCAATGAGCTCCAGCGGCGGCCTTCAAAGAGCATTCGAACGTTTTTAGCACTGGTATTATTAAATTCTAGTATTCGCAGCTTGGGGAATTGATGTGCGGCGTTATTCAGAGCCAAGGCCCCGTCGTCATGCATTTCGCACCCGTCTGGAATTTAAAGCCAGCGTCCACGCCAAGCTATCCACCGCCCGCTGCCCCTATGTCTCATTTTAAACTGGGCGGGTACAGTCGGAGACGGTGCAGCTCACTGCCGCCATCCAACCATCCAACGCGTTGCCTCCAACCATCCAGCATGTTACATCCAACCACCCAACTGGATGTTACATCCCGTCCTAAGACGCGTCGTTGCATCTGGTGGGATAGTGCCACACCCCTCTGCTGCCGCAGCCCACAAGGCTGCACAATGCCCACATGATCGCTGTAGACGACAGAAACAAGCTGCTGCAAATGCCTCTGCCGGCTGGAACACGTGTAACCCGAGGGGGTTGTGTAAAGCGTGATCGAAAGGGCCGAGGGTGGGGAAGTGGGAGAAGAGGGCCTGGCTGGCCACTGGCTGTGTTCTGTGTAATCTCGCCCTAAAATTCGGTCTCGCGGCCGTACAAGTTTGTTTTGCGTCATTTGGCGGTCCGGAGGGGCGCTGAATGGCCCGTGCAAAGCTGTGGACCACATGTAGAGCATATCCACATGTGGAGCTTATGTATGTGGTAGGGAAAGGCGCGCAATAAAAAATGAAAGATGTAATATTAATAATGTTCGAACAAAGACGCGTTGTTACAAGCTAAGCGTGTTTCTTTCGCCCAGCTGATAGCTGGCACACATATTTGGTGGGTGCTTCTCATTTTGTGACTGACCTTGAAATAGCAATCCAACCTACGATGATTAAGATTGTTCCACAATAACCGTCTTATTTGAAGACGGCGTTGCCTGCCACGAGTTCCACCAGGCTTGGAGCAGACTCCGGCTGGGTTTTGCTTTCCAATCCAAAGAGATTATTCTGCGTTCATAATATACAAATCTGTGCGATATTGCTTCTAAACTCATCCGATGATGCTGGTTCCCAATCTCTCTTCAGTTTTCATCTGGAAGTCCTGACCACCCTTCATTTGTGGTACCAATTTACTAATCCTCGGGGCCCAGCCCTCACGTTGTGCATGCGCAGGTGTTTTTCCTTGTATAAGGCCACAAATAACCGTCGCCGACCTAAAACTGTCGCATCAAGGTGACCCTCCCCCCCCCCCCCCTCCCTTGAGGCCTCCTGTGGCATTTGTCTTGTGTAAAATAATGTTATGCTTTCCTTTGAAATACTAGACTAGCGACTGGTACATCGTAGATTAACGGACCATGCTTCCATTGCCGAATACAGAATGACGACCCCACGCCTGTTGCTGCTGGCCATGCTTGCCGTGTTGGCTTGTGCTGCCACCGCTCAGAACCCCGAGGGCAAAAAACTCTCCTTAGCGAGACTCAACAAGATGGCGGTGAAAGCCGCCCTGAAATCACATGGCAACGTCTCCCTGAATGCAGCCGGTTTTAATAGCACCGGGGAGCTTTCAAGCCGTGCATCCAGCACTATTCCCATATATGGTCTAAATTGTGGCCCTGGTTACCATTCCTACAATACTGCCATCAACCAGCTGGATTGGGGATGCTGGGACCATGACAATTGCTACTACAACTGCGCCAGGCCAACCGCCAGATGCTATAAGAAATGGCTTAATCTCTACTGGAATGGATGGGTTTATTGCAATTGTGACGCAGCTATGATAAATCGCGCAATTTCCGAAATGAAATACGGATCCTTCAAAAAACGTGCTGCCGCCGTCCTCCTTGCGAATTTCTTTCGTTTGCAACGGTGGCTGGCAGGGTGCTAGCTCGGGAGCAATGAAGGCTCTGAGTTGGCTCGTTATTGCACTAATTTTTTAAAATTACAATAAAACTATTTCCTGGGCCAAACGGACATACATGAACATTATCGGCGGGATTTTGTTTCAATTTCTCCCTCCTTTATTACTTTTTGTAGCGGCACAAGCTGCAATTCTTCGTTTCTTTTACTGCAAAGTGCATCAAGTAGCCATTTTTATAATATTCAAACGTGTCTTTGTCTTCCCTTGATTCCCATCGCATTATTAGCTATGCCCTCTCCCCCCCCCCCCGTCAACGTCCCTTTCCACGTTGCTAATGCCTTCCCCTTGCTTTCATTCAAGACTTGCCCCCCGTCCTCCTTAGCGCTTCGCTATCAATTATTATATCTATAAAATCCATTTTGTAAATATGAATACTAGTAGGGCTGGTCTCTCCATATATATATTTCCTTGATTAGGAATGGCAAACGCCTATTCAAGCAAAATACTAAACAATGAAACGTTTTTCATATGACACCCGTTTAAGATAAACATATTTACAACATATACCTGACATTTCATTCAAAATGATGTGCCTATGTTTGGCGACAATACTGGAGACACCGCAATCACAAGTCAGGCATTCCTCAAGCACCATTGATTCCTATGTAATAATCACAGCGCGCTAAGACGGTGCACCCGTTTTGGATGCTCACAAAACTTCAGCAATAGATCAATTTTATTTTATTTGAAGTTTATTCATTATTTGAAGTTCATTCATTGCTGCCGCTGCCGCCGCCGGCAACCATGTTTGGCCGAATCCCCAAAAGGCGGCCACCTCTGGAACCGCAAACAACCCCCGCTATCAGACCCTCGCAATATCGAGAAAGAAAAACTGTCCAAAAGCCTCGCACATTCCGAGGAGTTCCGCCAACTGCCAAATCAAAGACTGCCTCTTTCACGCATCCAAAGTAATCACGACACCTTCACAATCATATTACCGCAAATTTAAAGAAGAAATCGCGCCTATTGAGTGCGCTTGGCCTCAAAACGTCTCGGCCACTTTCTTTTGTTTTTCGCTGCTCTTCCGTTGTCCATCATAATCTCACCTACTCCGGCCATCCAATAAACATAAAAAGTCCCCAACGCGCTATTTAAAAGACTCAGAGTGGCAGACACTTGGTGGCAGCGCGGTCAAACAGATTTTATTAGATCTCAACGACCAACACCCAACTCACCACACACCCCCGCCCCCGCAATCAATTGCACCCACTTTTCAGATCATATTATATATATCAACAATGGGCGCTGGTTGGAGAAGGTTTTCAGAGCAGGTGGGTGACCCGAAGATGGGCGGTTGGCGAATCTTTTCCAGCCCGGGAGGCGTTTTCATCGCAACATTTCCTCGTTCTACCTTTTCAACATCAAGCTGATACCATTTCGATCCCACCCACAGGCTCTGCAAAAGTGGAACTTGGGCGACCGCGAGTTTCAGGCGACGCCCAACACCCGCAATGAGATGATGCTCAAGGAGGCCAGCGAGTTCGCAGGGCACCTCAAGCGCTGCGAGAAGGATATTCGCACCCTGAAGAACGCGACTGAGGGTGCGCACTTGATTTCTGACAGCCACAAAAGGCTTTCTTCCTCCCCGTACCCGCCCTCTCATTTCTCCCCCCACCTTATTCACTCATACCCCCAATTTTCACCCCCAGGTCTGCTGCTCACCTCCAAGGTGGTGCTCACTTCCCCCCTGCCCCGCGTTTACGAGGAGACCGGCGGCGGCAAGGTGGTGCCCATCGGCCCTGCTGGGCCCGGCAGCTCCGCTGCCCTGCTGCCAATCGGCGGCACCGACTTTTCCGCCGAGGAGCTCGCCCGCGTGTCCAAGGAGACCGGCAAGAAGCTGGAGAGCGAGGTGCTGGCCCCCATGGAGCGCTGGCTCAATGCCTTTGCACTGGTGCACAACCGCATGCGCAAGCTAGAGGCGCTGCGCCTGGAGGTGGACTCCCGCCGCCGCACCGTGGCCAAGCTGGGAAAGCGCGTCGACATCCAGCGCGCGCAGCTGCCCCAGACCCGCGCGCGCGGGGAGTACGACATGGAGAACACGATCAAGGTGCTGCAGCACAAGGAGGCCAAGCTCAGCGCCTGCCGCCAGTCCTACAAGGAGCATGAGGCGCTGGTATACCACCAACTCACCAACCTCATCCGCGATACCGTCTGGCTCAAGTCCTACCTTTCGGCCGTGCTGCGCGTGGAGGCAGAGGCCTTCCAGGTGGCCAATGCCGCCCTGGGGTCCATGAAGGCGGCGCTGCCCGCCCCCCAGGCGCTGTCCGACGGAGGCATCCACGAGATGTCTCGTCTCGACGACGATATCCTGCCGGAGAGCCCCATCGACGCCATCCCTGCTGTGCACGCTGACGGCTCGCAGATGCCGCGCTATGCCTCCCGCTCCCGCGACCACTCAGCCACCACCGGCAAGGAGCCGCTGTACGCGCTGGACGACGGCATGGAGCAGGCCCCGCGCGCCGCCGGCGACGCTGCGTTTGACAACTACGCTGTGGTGGACTCTACCTACTCTCGCGCCCCCATGTCCGCCTGGTGAAAACGTTCTTTCTTCCAAGAAATGTAGTATAGGTTTAGAAGCATCAAGACAATCAGGCATTAGGTAGTTAATGACGCGTTCCTGCTCTAGGTTGTACCACTCAGCGTTTCTTTTTTAGTTAGTACGTAAGAGCGACGGCAGTTAATAATGAAGTTTCTTTGGCACCGAGTGACTATACGTATTGGCAAACCATTTCATCACCCCGAGTGGCGTCACATTGAAGTTTCGCTGACTCTTTCTTCCTCCATTCACCTTTCCTGCATGACTTTCTACTCTCTCGAAACCCCACTTACACACAACAGTATTGTGACAATACTGCATTTTTTCTTTCTTTGTGCTTTGAAGTAGTTAGCGCTTTTGTTCGATTTGTCTTTGCGTGTGTCTGGCTGAGAGCTGCCATAGCTAGTACTCGTCCCAGCAGATACCTTTTTCATCTTTCCCCCCTTCTCCTTGAAGCACGCTGAGTAGTGTGGATTCTTTCTTCGTGTAATGTAACGAGTGCTCTAAGCTCTAGTATTAGCTAGAAAATATAGAAAAGTGCATTGCCAAAGTACAAGCATGCCCCTCAAAATTTCGAGTTCAGCTATTACATCTATATTTACAGAGAATCAGCAAACCAGGAACAGATGTAGTCCAGTCACTAGTTAAAATCCAGCCCGCAGCGAGTGCACTTGCCTCCAGTGCGCCAGCGCCGCAGAGTGCAGCGCCTCCGTCTCCTCCTTCGCCGCCTCCTCCTTCTCCGACGTATCCGCGTCCTCTGCCGCATTCCCGCCGCTGCTGGAATCCATCTGCAGCGCAATGCTGCGCAAGAAGCTGAACGTAGACACGGTGGTCGTGGGCCGGTCCGGCTCAGCCTGAGCGGCACTAGACTCGGCTCCCTCCTCACCTCTGCCGGCTGCCGCCCCGTCGCCAGGCCCAGGCACCGCTGCGCCGCCCGTCAGCTGCGCCAACAGGTCCGATTCGTGGCCCCGCACGTGGGACACCACCTCCGACGCCTCCGACCCAAAATGAAGCAGCAGGCGCTGCGGTCTTGTGGCCCCGCTGCCGCCAGCACCGCTGCTCTCTCCTGGGCTGGTGACCACCACGGAGATGCCCTCGCCGCTCCAGGCTGCGCCGTGGAAGGCGGCGTGCACGCCTCCAGCCACAGGCACCACCGCTTTCATGACACAAGTGAGGCCGGCTGCCTCCAACGCTGCCAGCACTCTGGCGATGCCTAGAGGGCCGGGCTGGGTGGTGACTGCCGCCACGGAGGCGCGATGGGGCAGCGCCTGCCAGCGCTGGTAGAACTCGGAGGGGGAGAGCGCGCGGGCGGCAGGCGCCAGCAGCTGCAGCGGGGACACCGCATAGGGGCGGCATCGCAGCGCAGGCAGCCCCATCGGGACCTGAAAAAGATGGGAGAGAGTGTGTGTGTGTGTGTGAAGAAAATAACATTGATTGCTGTGAAACATATCTAAATGCATGATTCTATTGGTATACAAAGTAAAATACGCGAAGGACACCATAAACAAACCGTAAAAACGTGAAAACCCAAAGCAAAATGTTTACCTGCACGGGGAGGCTCAACGCGGGCTGCACCAGTGGCCACCCAAAGCCCGACACCCTGAGGGCGACCTCCCAGTCGGTGGACTCGCGCGGAGGCAGCGTGGCCAGGCGGAAGGTCAGTGGGCGGCGGTTTCCGGCAACGGGGCCCCCGAGCAGCAGCGTGGCCGCCACGCCCGCGATGGACTGGTTCGTGCGGTTGGTGGCCACGCAGCGCAGCCGGATGGTGCCAGCTCCTGGGTCAACTGTGTGTGATAAGGTGAGAGACACCGGGGACGCAGGTCCGGTGACTTCTGTGCCAACAGCTGTACTGCTGTGCGTGCTGCCGCTTTCCAGCACCTCTGCTAGGTCCAGCAGTGAGGGTAGACCCCCTGAGGGCGCGTTGGAGGCGGTGGCGACCACCGCTGCTGCCCCTCCGGCTGCTGCGATGGACTTTGCCAGCGCAGCAGACTGCAGCTGCTCCAGCAGCTTGCGGTAGCGCATGGACTCGGGGGCCGCGAACAGCGCGCGCGCACAAGGGAGCGTGGAGGGGTAGGAGGCTGCATCATCGGTGGAAACCAACTCAACGACCATTGGCCCTTCAGGCTCTTGCTGCGCCGCTGCTGCAGCAGCGCCAGTGGCTGCATGCTTTGCCGCAGCACCGCGTTTGGGGGACGGCATCATCGAGGCGACGACAGACACCGTAGTGGCAGTCTTTCCGGTCTTCTTCTCCTTGCCAGCAGTGGCCACTGGCTTGAGGAGCTCTTGAATGCGAGCGAGGCGCTCCGCGGTGCCAGGCGCCAGCCCCTGCCCCGCACGCGCCCCCGCCACCTTCTCCAGCAGCCCCGCCACAGGCGCCAGCTGTCCCTGCAGCTTCCCTGTGTGATTCGCCGCCACCAGCCGGGCCAGCCGCTCTAACGACAGCACAGCCACTTCTTCGGCTTCACCAGCCCCTGCTGCCACCCCAGCGTCATGCCTGCCCCCTGCCATGCCGCCCTCCTTCGCGCGAAGGCAGCCTTCTGCGATGGCAGCGGCGGCGCTGGTACCGGCACCAGCTGCCCCCGCCCCGTCCCCCACTCGCGCCTCCAGCAGCAGGCCGTGCACCGCGTCTGCAAGGCCCGTCCATGCGGCGTCCACCACGCTGCGCAGCTGCACGTGGCAGGCGCACAGCCACACCGCGCGGGGGCGAGCCACGGGATGCAGCGCCCTCCAGTTGGCGGCAATCTGCAATAGGAGACCTTGCAGCTCGCCGTCCAGCTCCCTGGATCGCCGAATCAGCGGCGCAAACACCGACACTCCTTCCTGAGCGGGCGCCGCGCCCCCTGCGGGCGCTGTCGCGGGTTGCGGCGGGGGTGGCGCATCGGCAGCGTCGGCCGCCCGGAGATTCGTGCGCAGCGCCCTCCCCAGGGTGATGCAGCGCAACAGCAGCTGCAGCCACATGTCTGCGGCAGCGGTGGTGCCGGTGGTGGGCACCCCAGCGATACGGTCCCATCCAAGGCACGGCTTCGTCCCCAACAGCGCCAGCTTCGCCAGCGCCAGCCAGTCAACCGCCGCCGCCGCCGCCTGGGCGGCGGAAGCCTGCGCCACGGCGTGGCTCCCCGCCGCCACGGCGTTGGCGGTGGTCACCGCAGCGGGGCGAGGGTGGGTGAGCAGCATGTACAGCAAGCTTCCTACCAGCTCCTCCCTAAAAACGGGGTCTCTGTAGCGGGAGTGGGGGGGAGGCCCAGTGGTGTCTGACGTCACCCCGCTGATGCACTCTTTGATGGAAGGGTCCAGTAGGAGCTGCTGCAGCTGCGGGGGGGCGGGCGCGGGGGCGGCGGGCTGCCCGCGGCTGCGAGGCGGCGGCGGCAGCGGCGTGGCCCAGTCGTGAGCGGCTGCGGCGGACCAGAAGAGGAAGAAGGCGTTGACGCGGTCGGCGCCGGCCGGCAGGGCAGCGATCATGGGGGGGAGGAAGGGAAACAGCCCCGCTCGCTGCACTGACGGCAAGATTTCGAGGTGGCGCAGGAGCAGGGAGAGCACCGCGCGCTGGGCCACGGCGCGCTGGTGAGGGCCTGCGGCCTGGGAGGCGCGCACCGCGGCGGCGATGGCGGAAGGGAGCAGTGCTTGCAGGGTGGAAGAGGCAGCGTCCATCTGCACGAGATAACGAAATGATTGAAAAAAATACAGCATGTTTAGGTTTAACAAGTTTTGTGAAAACCAGGCTTTAAATGACGCTAAGAGCAAAGAACAGCGGGTTAATATGAATAACAGTATACATACATATTAAATACATATTACGCACCTGTGCCAGGCCGAAAAGACCTTCGGCAGCTGCCAGGATCGCCGGCGGGTCCCCTGAGCGCACCATCTCGCCCAAAAACGCAGCAGCCTCCTCAAACGCGTGCGCCCGCCCCGCCATGGCGTCCCCAGGCAGCGAATCCAGCGGCATTTGGTCCGCGCGCAGCTGCACAGCCTGCAGGTACGCCCCCAACAGCGGCGGCACGTCAGGCAAAAGCCCAGCAGGCAAAGCACGGAAACGGGCCAACGCCGCGCCAAAAATGGCATCAATCGCCAGAACTGCCGCTTCCGCGAGGTCGGCGCGCACCGCCGCTGCTTTGGCAGCCTCGGTGCCGGGTGGGGTCGCCTCTGACGCAGGCGCCAACCGCTTCTCCGCTGCCAGCAGCGCAGCTAGCGCGCGCGCTGCTGCCGCCACCACAACCGACTCATCATCCGTCAAGCCCTTTCTCGCGGCAGCGACGGCGCCGTACAGCAGTCCCTTCACCCCGTTTCTTTCTTCGCCGCCGTCGTTTCCATTTCCATTGGCGGCGGCAGAAAATCCGCCGAGCTCCTCTTCCGCCGCTGCAGCAGGCACAGGATCGGTAGTTGCCAGGTCTAGAACGGCCTCCACGGCGGCGGCGCGCACGGCGCCGGCGTGGGAGTTAAGCGCCGCTTCCAGCCGAGCACGCACGGCGGCCTTGCTCAGCAGGCGCAGCGCGTGGTGCGCCGGCAGCAGGCTCAGCGCGCCCAGCGCCTTGACGCGCAGCTCCGGGGGGGTGCCCGACTGCAGGTCGGCGGCGATGGCGGCGGCAATACGCGCGCAGTCGGCGTCCGAGGGGGTGGCGGCGTGGACGACATCATAGGCGATACATTTCGTGGCCGGGGTAACGTTGGCATTGCCCAGGATGGCCTGGCAGATGATGACAACGTAGGAGCCAACCTCCCTGCCTGCAGACAGCAGGCCTAGGATGGCTAATAAGGAGCGAGACTGTCGGGAGGGATCGCCTGAAACCACCTCCTCTCGCAGGTCGATTTGTGGGGCTGCCATGGCCGTTATTTGTGCTGGTATGGGTCAGCGAGCTGCTTTAGACAGGGATGCACGCAGGGCGGCGCGCCAGCAGGTCTTCAGAGCGACGAATTCGCGGGTGCAGATGCCCTTTTCAACCTGAAGGCCATCAACGGTGGACAACAAAGTGAGAAGGGAGAAAAGTGTGATGGCGAGGGCAAAGAGGGGGAGCGCGCTTACCTCGGGAAGGGCGTTTTTGAGGCACACGCCGTAGTGATGGACCTGCAGCGGCGGTGGGCGAGGGAAATAGATGAGAGGAAAATCGAAAAATAAAAAGTTTGCGATGGAAACCTATCGCCAAGCCCTCACTTCTTTGTTGCACTTGATCAGGCTTTCGCTGAATGCTCTTGTGAAACGATCGCGACGAGCGCCAGACATGAGCTATTTTATTTTTATTTTTGATCTTTTGAACGTGAAACGATCACAAGCCGCGGAAGATCGATGTTTCCTCTGCCGCGCGTCTCATACATGGAAATGCAACAGTGATTTATTCAATATGCGTATGAACGCGCTGGGCATGGAAATGAAGTGCATGAAAGATTCCATGTGGAAAGTTTTTTTTTCTCCTGCTCCGAGTCAAGTGAACAAGAGAGACGCTTCGCGCTTGCGAGCATGGCCCGCAGCTTCATTGACCTGCATCCATGTGTGGATGGACAGATGCCAGAGCCAACGTCTCTTGGCCACGGTTCCAGTGCATCTGAAAGTGCTATGGCGAGCTGAAACCCCAGGGCAGAGTCGCCCCTGCAGAATCGGGGAGTGGCGCGGGAGCGGTTAGAGCGTCTGGTGTAACCAGTCAAATGTGCGTTGACAGCAGCTCCCCCGATTATGACCATTTTCGTTTTTTTTTTTTTTTTTTTTTCGTTGAGCACCCGCGGCAAAAGCTTGGGGAACCCACAAGTTGCGTCTCTCTTTTTGCTAATTTCCCAAATGCCCTCATTCTGTTAAACCCTCTCTCTTTTTCTGCCCTCAAGAAATTACGCTCAATTCTTTTCTCTAGCATTTGTTGTTGATTTTAATGGAAGTATTATTTTCTTCTCGGGCACTTCCACAGCAACAGCACTTTTCTAACTGCAGCACAGCACAAACATCCAGGGGTACGGGGTAACATCATCTAAAAACAGGGAAAGCTCTTCTAGTAACAAGTCGTTCAGGGCGGAGAAAAAGAAACAAAAAAGAAAGAGAAAAGAACAGCCCACGTTGCAGTGCCCTGCATCAGCACGGCATCCAAATAACTGCTACATATAATAATAAAAAAAGCCGCTCGTTCTCTCTCTCTCCCTCCTTTCCTTGCTCCTCATTCGGCAGCGGCAGGCGTCACATCTATGGAATTTACGCCACACAAAATGACGCTTATGCCAACTTGGCGAGCACTGCGGACAGGGCGGCCTTGGTGTCGGCCAGCTCTTTGAGCGCGGACTCCTTGTTCTTCTTGCGCAGGGCAAAGTCAAGGGAGGCGACCTCGTCGGCAAAAGACTTCTTCAGGGCGTCGGCCTCCTTGCGGGCATCCTTGGGGAGCGCGGCGGTCAGGGAGTTGATGTCGAAGCGCAGGGTTCCGACCTGGGAATCAAAAAGAGGAGGGGAGGGGAGGGGGGGAATTAATGAGCATGCGTCGTTGAGAGGAGATACAACAAGTGAATTGGTTTGTTTAGTGTCTTACCTGGCGGCGCAGCTGCTCGCGGGCCTCGGTCCAGTACGCCTTCTGGATGAAGGGCTCGAGGTCGCCCTCAATGCGGCGCTGGGACTCGGCGACACGGGCCTTGGTAACAGTCAGGTCAGTGCGGGCCTGGGTGAGGCCGTCGCGGACGTTCTGGGGCAGGTCCAGGTCGCGGGCCTCGTAGATGATGTCGAAGCCGGCCTGGCGAGCCTTGCGGTCATCGATGATGTCCATGGCGTTGGCACCGGAGGCGGTCAGCGCGGCCACACCGGCCATGAGGCCACCCAGCACGCCGCGGCGGGACTCCTCGGCGGATGCACGCACCACGACGGTGGAGCGGGCGGCGCGGGGGGCTGTAGAGAGTCAGATTGTGGAGGAGGGGGAAAGGGTGAGAAGGGGAAAAGATGATCGAGGAATTTGGAGGCGAAATGCGATGGCTTCCGGGTTTTGTGAGCAATAATTGGCGGTGTGAGAGTGTGCTGCTCACCAGTGCGGGCGGTCTGGCCAGCCACGAAGGCCCTGTAAAGAAGATAAAGCGAGAAAATATTGGTGAGGAAATCGGCCGTCTTGGGCTAGTACTTTCGCAATTTCATTGTAGAAATAGAGGGTGATCAAGCGTGGATGCAGCTGAAGCCCATCGCTCCGGGGCTCAGTGCACCAGCTCGTCGTTTTGCAGATGAAACAAACAAAAAAAGTTCTGATGCAGCGCTAACCTCTGTGTCATAGCGGTCTGCATACTGATGATTTGCGTGTTTGCTGTTGGCTGCTGAGAAGAAATGAAATGGCTTGTTTTGCGGCGATTTCAAGCCGATATCAAAACTCTTCCTTTGCGCCCTGGTCTCCGTGGTCAAAGACCTCCTGACTCCCAACGTTGTAGCCGGGCCCAAAATTTCGCCTACTGAGATCTGCACCAGCCTTGTGGAGACTCTGGCAGAGTGTTAGATGGGTGAATGGGCGAGCCCTTGCCTTCTCTTCTCTTGTTTGCCTCCGCTGCTTCTGCCGCCGCCGCCTGCTCTTTCTTGCAAACTCCCAACGTCTGCAGCAGCGTGTGCGTCCCTCAAACAGCTCTCTCGACTCAAGCTGAGCCCCAAACCATGCCTTATCACCAGTTTTTACATTGCTATTCTGTACAGTATACTACTTTCAGGCCTCTCAAATGTTCTCCAAACCCGCCGCTCCTTTCCACTTCACAGCTAAACTTAATTCATTTCCACGCCTCGGCGGATTGCGTCTACGGCTGCTGCTGCTGCTCAGCTGCTGCCGTTTCTGCACCCTGAGGCGCCGGCACCAGCACCTCCGGCTGACCACCGTTCACCCCCGGCCTCACCACCGCCCTCGCCGCCCCCACCACAAGCCCGTGCGTCACAACCCCGGGCACCCCCTCGATCTCCGCTGCGATCTCAGAATAGGGCTTGTCCTCCCCCAGGTACTTGAGCCCGTCATAAAACTGGATGTCAATAATCATGTGGCCCTCAGGTGTCAGCACGGGGGAGTTTCCGCCACGAGGGTTTGCTACGGGGTCAAACGATCTCCGCCTGACCTCCGCATCCCCCAGGAACGCGTCATCCAGCTCCTCCCCCACGACTTCCCACTCCTCGCTGCCTTCAATCACCACCGGCACGTCGCCGTGCAGCCGAGAGGTGGCGGTGCACGCGGTGGGGGTCTGCGCAACCACTATCACGCGGCCGGCTGCCGCTGCCAGCAGCTCCCGCAGCCGAGGGAGAGAGGGTTGGCCTGTTTGTGGCCCGTTGGGCCCCCTGCCGACGATGTAGGTAATGCACGCGTCTGAGCCGCTCTGGGCGTCCACGGCGTCGGCCACGTCCACCAAGAGGTCGATTGCGGCGGTGGGTTCGGTCTGGGGGACGCCGTGGAAGGCGCACTCGGAGGCAGAGACGTCTGAAGAGGGGACGCACCTGACGCCCTGCAGTTAGGTATTGACGAAGAATAAATAAGGGAGCAGAACTGAAATAACGGGTGGTTGCATTCAGACAATACAATGGCGCTGGATTTGAGCATTTCAGCGGCATATTTTAAAGCAAATTATTCGAGGAGTGGCGAAAAGAGGTATGCAATGCTTGGAGGGCAGGTAATGTTGGTACCAAACAAGTACGTGCCTGCAGGCGGCCGTCGGTGAGGCGCTCCGAGACCTCCCGAATGACCTCGTTGACTGCGACGCCTGTGCCTAGGCCGACCGTCATATTGCTGCTGATAAAAGAGTCGGCCAGTAGCCTGGCGACTGCCCTGTCAATAGAAACGGATGAAAGAAGGGGGAAGAAGCATGAGATTGTGGTTGGTGCAATGGGAGGATACCGGTTTTTTTCCTTCTAAAATTGTTGAGAAGAGAGGGCGGCGGCAGCAAAACCGACGGTGACCAGAAAGAAATATGGTTTGGATGTACGAGGACAATGTTTGGCTTCAACATTCGGCAAAACCGCACCGCATATCGCCAGCGGCGCTGCTGTCGCTCGCTTCAGCGCGCATTTTAAGCGATCGTGAAGGGATTTTTGGCTGAATTTTAGATCGGGAAATGGGGGTGCATGCGGGGCGACAAGAGCTGCGGGGCACCCTCAAAACGCCGATGGCACTCATTGTGAATTAAATTAGGCACTGCATGGTGGGAAATTGGCCAAGGGGATGCAACTTTGACTGCAGTTGGCGTTCTTTTGCCTCAGCGAGAAAAAAATCAAGATATTTTTGCAAAATTTCGCGAGCCACCGTAAATAGAATTAATCTACAACGCATAACAAGGCTGCATGCCCAGCGGCCAGCGACGATTGTTAACTTTTGACCCATCTTTTCCGTGGCAAATAATGAATAAATAAAAGAGACATGTTTCGGTCGATATCCAGTGCCACTCGCTGTACGCGGGTGGCCACCTTGATTGCCGAGAATTTTCTGGCAACGACGGGGCCTAGGGGGGTGGACGCTGTCGTCGGCGATGCCCTGCTTCCCGCCATCGCCACGCAGCTCAGCCCTGCCTCCAGCTCTGGCTGGGTCACCAGAGGATTCTCCACCAAGCGCAGCAACGGCTCCAACACCTCCAAACAGTGGGAGCTGCTGCACCACCAGGTAAATAAACCCCACAGTTTCCCCTCACCCTTGAATTATAAAAATATCTTCTCCGTCACACTGAAGCCAATGCACCCCCTCCCTCCCTCCCTCCTTCACCCCCCCCCCCCCCCCCCCCTCTCATTTTTTCAGGGCTATGACGTCAACCCCTGCAACTCTCCGCTGCACCCCGCAGTCACGGAAGCAGGCATCGAGCCGGACAGCGACGAAGAACTTTCGGTTCAAGACGCCTACACCCCTGAAAGCGCCTGCTTTGGGTGCGGCCCGGCCGCCGCCGACGGCCTGCACTTGCGTAGCTTCCGCGTGCCGGGCGGGCTGGAAGCCTCCATCAGCATAGACCCCAAGTACTGCGCCTTTCCCGGCATTGTCAACGGCGGCATTGTGTCGGCACTCTTCGACTGCCACGGCAACTGGACGGCCGCCATTGCGTTGATGGACCGCGGGTGCCTCCCTAAACCCCCATTGACGCTCACCTTTGAGATGCTGGTGACCTACAACGAGCCCACGCCACCCAATGAGCCTCTCATTGTGAGGAGCGACATCGTTAAAGTGAAAGAAAGCGGTGAGGTGGGGGGGAAGGCCACGGTGCAGGTGGACCTGTCGCTGCACCAAGTGGTGGGCGGACACGAGAAGCTGCTGGCCACAGGCAGCGGGATTTTCAAGAAGCTGGGCGCCCTGAGGGCGCTCTGACGAACGAATGAAGAACAGAAATATTTTTTTAATTGCTTCTCTCTCAAGGCATGCTGGCGATCTGAACTTTCTTGTGCTCGGTGCTTGATTGTCCCTCTGTTTAAATGAGAGCTGTGTTTTGTTTGATCAATTTCGTCAAGAACAAAAAATTGTTGCGTTTGTTTGGGTTTTCATTTTTTTTTTATTCTTCTTTATGCTAAAACAGATACACCAAATTGTTTGATAGTGTCCAAAAAAGGATGAATGTGAGGAGCTCGGTCTGAGACATGAGGCCTGAAACGAACATGGGGGCCCTGCAGAACACAAGATTTGGTTCTCCGTAATCAGTTGACGGTACCAACTAAATTTGCAATCAACGCACGCGGAGAAGAGGAAGAACAGCTCACCAGCCTACATAATATTTATTGGGGTTGAATCCGCATTTCACAAACATTGCACCAGCATTCTGCAGCAGTAAATGGTCAACGTCGGTTTTGATATTTGTTGAAGGCAAGCAGAGAGAGGTAGACTCACCAAGAGCTGCAAGGCGATGAACAACAAGAATCCCTTAAACCCTGTGACGCCGAGGATGCCCGTCACGATACCAGCCACCAGCGCCGAGAAAATTCTCCTGCAGAAAGGCAGGGGCGGTGAGCAGTGAGCGCTGGCTTGGCATCAAGGCATTGATTTAAAAGAGCTCGTGGGCGAAACCGCAAGTGTTCCCCTTCTAATCCATGTAAAATATGTGAACAATAGCTCACGTGTAGCCCAAGAGTTGCAAATTCTCCTTCACATGTCTTTGGTGATGCACCACCAAACGGCTTCCGTGCGTGCCTCCCGGTTGCACAAGCTGCGGTTCTTGCTGCATTATTTATCTTGGAGGAAGCCTCCTCGAAGGATTTTGAAACTGAAACTAATAATTTTGATCACTAAAAGCAAACTAAAGCTCTCTGTATATTGCGTTGAAGCTCAAATGCGTACTGTTTGCCAACGTTTAAACAGATAATAATATGATTTGTTTATGCAACCTCTATAGCAGGTTTTCAGTCAGTCGACTTGCTGGGCGCCGCTTCCGCAATAGTGCCCACTCCAAATCTGGCAGTCTGGTGGCTCGAATGCTGCATGATTGCCATCGCAGCCTGCGCCAGTGCACGCTCGTCGATCTCCTCCCTCTCTGCCAATTCTTTTCTCACCGCCGCTGCTTCTGCTTTTGCCGCCCTCAGCTCCTTCGTTTTGACGCTCACCGCGGCCCGCACCCTCGCCAGCTCCTGCTGCACGCAATCCCCCGCCTTGAGTATCTCCAGCGAGCGCTTGAGCTGCTGAATCTCTTCGTCTTTCCCCCTCAACGCTGACTGCTGCGCCGCTGCGCTCTCCGCCAGCACGACCAGCCGCCGCTGCAGCGCCGCCGCTTTAGCCTCTAGCTGTAACATTGTTGAAGACGCATCATCAGGGTGTCTCTTGAGCCCCTCGGACCAGGCAGAGGAGGGCAGCAAATTTGCCCTGGCTTCGCTTCTTGCCGCAACGTCCTGCGCACGCAGCAGCTCCCTGCCCAGGTGCTGCACCTCCCGCTGCAAGAGGTCTACCTCCACTGAGACTTCCTTGGACCTCTGCTGCACTTGCCCAGTTCGCAGCGCCTCGCGTTGCGCCAGCTGCAGCGCGCACAGCGTAGCTTCAAGAGCGGCCTTGCTGTCCCTGAGCTGCGCAGCCACGACGCCGACCTCTTTTCGCAAGTCCTGGATGGTGACTTCCGCCGTGGCGTGCTGACTCTTCATCGCCGCAAGCTGCCCGGCCAGTGAATCTGCGGAGCTCTGCAGCTGCTGGCTCCTTTCCCGCTCCTTGTCCAGCACCACATTAATTTGCTGCGTTGCTTTTGTGCGCTGCATTACCTGGATTTCAGCTTTGGCGACCTTCTCCTTCAGCTGAGCAAGCTGGCTTTTCAGAGCGGCAATGACGGCATCTGCCTTCGCTCGCTCTTTGGCGCCCTCCGCTAATGCCGCATGTTTCGCCGTCACCTCGGCCGTCAGCAGCTCCCTCTGGTGCATCTGGAGAAAGGGAGAAAGAAAATGAGTTTCATCATACAAGGGCATATGAAAAAAATACAACTTTATTTAGCTCCCGTTTTTTTTTGAAATTCATTAGTTCTCACCGTGGCCTCCAAATGCCGCATAAGCTCGTTGGTGGCGTCTTGAGACTGTTCTATTTTGATGTTGAGAGCGTCTTGGCTTTGCTGCAGCGCGGAAGCGCGGCGTTCAGCTTGGGCCAACTGGATTTGACGTGATTTCAGTTCCCTGAGGATCTGGCCTTGATTGCCGCCTGAATCAGAGTCCATGGCTGTTGGATAACCGGTTTTAATAAATTGAAGGCCAATTTAGATTGAATTCAAGCAACTTTCGAATTTTTGAGAAGTCGACTCGAGTTGACTCGCGAGTTGACTTCTCGCCGAGTGATGAAACAAAGCCTAGAGGAAACGGCTTTGCCGCCAAGGACACCGACAGTAGAGCATTCTCAGTTTTCCTGCCTTTGTTTCATCTTCTCTGCTTTCTGGCAAATGCACCCATTGAGTTGGACAGCTGCAACCCTGCAGTCCAGCGCAGCCGCCCGGCCGACGTTAATTTGGACTCTAGGTTACACTTCGCGCCCCTCTTTTTCGCTGCGGCCCATCGTGGCAGCGTCCAAGACCCCCCCCCCCCCCCCCAAGAAATATCTGCCGATCCCCCACAAAAAATATTTTTTTTATGACAGGGAGAGGGAGATTGGCACTGTATTGGGGACATTTGACAAGCTTCCAACAGAACTTCTTGTGTTTGTTGGCCCGAAAGACACCGGCAAGTCGGTAAGATTTTTTTTGTTTTTTTTTGCTGTGAATTAAATTAAAAACTTCTGCGCATTCTCTCAAACAAGTAATCCTGTCGGGTTTGTTTGGCTCAGGAAACGTTCAAAGAAATAGCGCGGAGGAGGGCTGCTGCCCAGAGCGTCGCAGGCGAGGGTCCCCCTCCAGTTTTCATACTTGACGCCCGCGCCTGTGACGTGAGCTCTCCCTTGCAGCTGTCGAGTAACCGGATGGACCGCATTCTCAACGACATGGGCCTGAAGGAAGCAGGGGCAGTCAAATCCTTAGCAGACCTCCCTGGTTAATCACAAATAAACGCTGAGCACGCGAATGTAGTTATCTCCCCTCCCACTATATTTCGCTGTGGCCACCATAGCGGCTCCTCCATGCGCTTCGAATGCTCCTCAGCAGCGCTGTCCCTGCCCCCGCCAGCCCCTCGCGGGCGGTGGATGGGCAGAACAAGTCATACTCAGGCTCACAACGGGTAAAGATGATGGAAGCCTTTATTTTATTTATAAATAAATATAAAGATACATTTACGCGCTAAAGATAAAGACAACCCCCCAAAAAACAAAACAAAACAAAACAAAGACCCCAAAGGGGTGACTGAAGGGGCGATAAATCGCCCCTATAAAAAGGCAAATGCATGCAGGTCATCCACGCCGGTCACCAGCCGCATCACCGCCGCTCGTTAAACGCGAGCCGTAGCTCCGCCCAATCGCCAGCCGCAGGTCTCGCCCTGAATGCCCATTGCGCCGGTCTCCAACCTCCACTCCGCCCGCTGCTAGTATGTCGGCAGGTTCGAGCGCCAGCCGCACTGCCGCCCAATCCTAGCGTCCATTGCCAATCAAGTTGATTCAAAGGCCGCCCTAAAAAAAAATTCTTATAAGAACGGTAATTAGTCTTACCGTCTGGTTTACTGCAAAAAACAGACGGTCTCTTTGAGCGGGTCACGATCGCTCTGCAATTTCATCACTACTTTGAAATTTAATTGCTGGCATTCAAACCATTCATTGCCATCTCCCTTTGCCGCGAGACCCCCGCCATCAAAATGGCGACTAACACAAAATTTCCATTGATTATTTTGCCCACACAGCAGCGGTATCGCTAAAATCGGCTCTCCTACCGCTCATGCTTCCGTTAAGACATCCTGTCACCTCACGCCCCCCCATCCCGCGCTTCTGGAGTCACCACCACACACAAGAGCAGGCGTTTCACCGCCCACCGGTCTCTTCTCCGCTATGTTGTAACGCTGCTTCTGGCGGCGGTGCGGGGCCAAGCTGGGGTGGCGAACTACCGGACTGGGATCTAGAGCCGTACTCCAGCTTCGATGAGGTGGAGGAGGAGGTTGAGGCTTCAATTTTTTCGGACGAAGAGGACGGCGGTGGCGGCGGACTGGGTTTTAGGTTTCAGAACGCGCTGGCGGCGGTGTTGGTGGGGGCGCTGGCGCTGTCGGTGGGGAATGTGATGTTCAAGCTGGTGGTGGTGGCTGCGGCGCTGGCAGCAGCGGCATTTCGGTACACTGCTATTGGCTTTTTAATAGTTCTTATTTTAGTGCTCATTGCCTAGTTACGTTTCGCATTTTCGATGCCACCTCAATGCTAGTGTTGTTTTCTCAGTTTGTGTGTGTAACGCTGCATCCTTTACAGCCAGCGCTTGTCTATGCCAAGCCAGTTTTTGCCCCCCCCAAAAAGGTGGAAACACAAGATATTAACTTTCCAAGGGGTACTCTGTTTGCACGTGGCAAAAAAGAACAGGGGGAGCAATTGATTGATCACTGAAAAACAAAGAAAGGGAAAGGAGAAACAGTCGAAGAACATTGCAGATAGAGGAAAGAAAGAAAATGGGAGAGATTCTGCCCGTCCCCTGCCCCTCCCTTTTCATCACGCTACCTAACATATCGAGTGCCTTTTCTGGCGTTGCTGAAATGGGGCACAACGAGAAATAAAAATGCCTACAGGTGAGATTCCTACTGTTTCCTATTAAATTACTCGATAGTGTAGGAGTCTGTCAACATCTGGGTGCTGGTGCCAAACTTGACGGGCGCCCCGGTGCTGGCGCTGGTCACGCCCGCCACCGTGATGTCACACAGCGTGCGCGGCGCCGTGAACGTCACAGAAATGGGGAAGAACGAGCCCGCGTCCGCCGCCGGCACCACAAACTCGGCCGCCCCGCTGGCGTTGGAAGAGTCCATCAGGTCGATGGTCCAGATCCACGTGGAGTGGCGCTGGTCGTAGCGCCACTCGCCGTCGATAGAGTTGACGGCAGGCGCGCCAGCCCCCGCGGGCACCGGCACCGCGATCTGGACGTTGTGTAGGTCATACGCTGCCGTGCACTCGTACTCAATGTTGACGTACGACTGGCCCCCAGACACGGACGGCCAGCAGTTGATGGTGAGCGGCACCAGCGCCTCGTCGGCGGTCTGGTAGCGCCACTTGAGCACGCCCAGGGGGGCGCCGGCGGGGAACGGCCGGGTGGGGTCTTTGAGCCCCAGCACGTTCTCCCCGCCGTACAGCGTTTTGTCGATGTTGGGGTGGGTTTTGAACTGAAACCCGGGGTTGGGCACGCCCGCCAGCTGCACCTTGATGCAGGCGTCCGCTTCCGAGGCCACCATGAGCGAGATGGTGCCCGTCACCTCCAGCCCCTCCAGACCACCGTCCTTGTTGAGCGCCACGCTGAGCTTCTCCTCCACGGTGAGGAACACCGGTTCGGAGGGCGGGGGCGCGGCGGGGGCCACCGCAGCGATGCCAGACTGCACGTCCTCCACAGTTTCTCCCTCTGCTTTCAGCGACTCCAAGAAGTCGTTGCGCCCCATCTTGGACTTGCCCAGCTGCATGCCCTTCTTGCCGGCGCCCACCGCAGGCCGCTCCGCACGGGCCGCCGCCATGGAGGGCATCGCGGACTGCGGTTGCGCAAAGGAAGGGCCTCCCATACCGCCGCCGCCGCCACCCATGCTGCCGCCGCTGCCCATGCCGCCCCCAGCGCCCATGGGGCCACGTCCCATGGCGCCGCGCGCTGCCTCCATCTTGTGGCGTTCGATCTCCAAGGCTTTCTTCTTCATCAGGTCCTTGGTTTCGTTGATCTTGGACTGAATGATCATCTTGTGCAGCTTCTCCTCGTGCGACTCCATCTCAGTGTTCTGGCGCACCTGTCCCGAGGTGACGTTCTCCCGCCAGCCACCCGTGGCCACCACCTCGTCAAAGGCGAAGATGAGGTCGAAGGAGGCAGCTGTGACGACCTCCTCCTCCAGCGGCATCACAAAATCTGCCACCACCTTGCCCAGCAGCCGCAGCGTTTCCAAGTCCTCCAGGATGTTGCTGGTCTTGTTGGTGACGAGAACCAGGTAGATGTTCTGCAAGCAGAGGGCCGAATTGGCTGAGTTTGGGGGCACAAGATGGCACGCAAGAACATCGCTGCGATCGGGCACTCACCTCGAGCGGCTGGTACAGATACCGCACGTTTTCCGCCTCAACATACGTGTGCTGCTTGCCAGCGCCGATCAGCTTGGGAAACGCTGCCAGCAGTCCCTCTATTCTCACTCGGCTCATGTCAACAAACTGGCGCGAAACCAGCGCTGCAAACAGCGAAAGTGCAACACCAACAACCAGTTAGATCCACCGAGTGCACACAGCGAGGTACGTGCAGCCTGCACCCGTCGTTTTCCCACCTTTTCCCGTCTTTGTGACGATGGACGCGGCCAAGACCACCATGATGCCTGCTTTTCACGCTCTCCTGGCCTAGTGAATCAGGTGTGATGCAAGCGTAGGTCTGCAAAGGTGCGTGGCCGAATCAGGAGCTCGCGATCCAACCTCCAAAAAAAATTGACGTATAAACTTCTTGGGGAAGCGCGCTACCCTGATGCTACTGCGTTGGTACGCGTGTTGACAATTATGTAAAAATATAATTAATGACGGTGTAACATTTTGGGGGTGGGGGTGGGGGGTGCTTTGATGGAAAAACGTTTGCCCTTCTTTTTGGCTTGGAAAAAGAGAGGGGGGGGGGGGGGGGCACACTCAAAAGCTCACAGTTAAGCTTCTTTCAGAAAGAGCAACGTGCCTTGTGCAGGGGCGTGCACCACCCTTTTCCTCCTCCTCGTGAAAGAAGGTCCAGCTTTTATTATCTCCCGCCGCCACTGGCGCTCCTT
Organism: Marvania coccoides; assembly: GCA_963854735.1. Lineage (NCBI taxonomy): Eukaryota > Viridiplantae > Chlorophyta > Trebouxiophyceae > Chlorellales > Chlorellaceae > Marvania > Marvania coccoides. Next base: position 89,456 of record OY978108.1, read on the forward strand.
CGCAGCCTGCTCATGTCAGCACTTAGCGAACCCATCATTCGCGCTGTGGTAGCTACGTACTCCTCCATATCTGCATACCACAGAAGAAGGGGAAAAAAACCCGCCATTTAACAGCGCTCTCGAAAGATCTTGAAAGGCTACAATGAAATTTCTTTCCTTGGCGCATGGCGGCATTCTCCTGCTGCGTGGCCAGCACGAGCAGGCGCAGGGAGGCCAGCTCCTCCATCGCCGCATCACACTTGGCGCTGCACACCTTCACCGCTGTCTCTGAAAACGAACAAGCCTGCTGCGCAGCGGGTGTTGCCCCGCAGCTGTCGCTAGCCAAAAAAGAAGAGATGCTCCTGCTAGCCTCCTGGTTATCGTCACAGCGCAGCGCAGATGAACCGCCAGCGTCTAGGCCGTATTTGGCTTGCATTTTTCCTATGAAGACTCGCATTTCTGCCAGGGATGTCTGGTACTGGCTCTGAACGGTGCTGGCCAGCCCTGCCCCAGTGCTGCTGCTGCTGCTACTGCTAAAATGCGGGTTGGGGTGCTGCGCAAGCTGCTTAGAAGGGTGGAGCTGGGCGTTCCACCCCTGCGATCCAGCCTTTTGCCGCTGGTGAGGAGCGGCCTTACACGCCATTTCTCAGGGACGTTGCGCTTCGCAGAAGAAAAAGTTTCTTGCAAACTGGGCGACCTTTATATTTGTCAAACGTGGGCGCCTAGGTAACCGAGTGTACCTGTTGGGAACCAGACTTTGGTCAATGCCAGTCAAACTTAATTTTCGTATTATAGTTTCCATTCATATGCCCAATATACACCGAGGATAATTAAGTTCTTCTTAGTTCTCAACAAAAAAAAGATTTAAGAGACCCCAGGGGGGGGACGCCTGTCGTAGGTGCTGTGTTCCTACTCAAAGGTTTCCCCTCGTCCATAACCTATTGATTGTACCACAATCAAAGACGTTCTTATCCTTCTGTAGATTGAGTCTACCGTGTAAATTAAAATGAGCGTTGAGCGCATTGCATGCAATTTTAGCCGCTGCTTCCCTTCGCCTTTTTCATTCCTTTGCACGCGGGTCTTGTCTATGTCTGGCGCAGCCGGCGTTCCAGTCGTTTCTTGGCACGCAACCGAGTTGTATCTGGCGACCTTGCACGCCTTACACCTCTTCGAAACAACCTTGCTGTCAGAAAACGCTCTAATGACAGTACAGCCCAAGTAGGAGCAATGTCGCGCCCCCACCGCCTTTGCACGGTTGGCACGGCTCAGCGGAGTCCTGGACGCCTGCAGTCGGCTGAGGTTCCCGTGCAGTAAAAATAGAAAGCACAGCGTTGCGCTGAGGTTTGAGGTGGTTGAGCAGGTCGAGTGCAGCCACAACACTGCCCATTAGCTGGTTCCCTGCGAATGAAATACACACGGTGAGGCCACCATGTTCGCATGTACTCGAAGTTACAACAAACTCCTGAATAAATGGAGTCGTAGAATCATACCACCATCACGCAAGAACGCCAAAATTTGCATCCTCATCCAGCTGTCAACCGCCGCCTCCAGGCCCCGCAAAGCCTTCACGACTGAGTAAGGACCCAGCTGCCAGCGGGAATTCCAGAGCCAAACTACCTGTCGTTAGCCTCCCCGCACGCCACCAACACCACCAGCAGCACCTCCATCATTTGCAGCTCTACAACCACGCCAGGGGCACCCTGGCCTGTGCCCGCGTTGCCTGCAACACAAATGTTTGCGTCAGCCGGGCCAACTTTTTAAGGCGGCGTAAAACGCCTTCCCCGCGGCCACCCGCCGTGTGCCTAGCGTGTCCGCGGTCGGCAAGGACACCGCCTCCAGCGGGTGCGCCAACCATTCCGCCGCCTTAACCACCGTCTCTGATTTCTGCGCCGTCGAGAAGCTCTCCACCGAGGTCTGGCAGCATTCCTGCGAGCATGTGCTGCATATTTAAGTAGAACAAAATTAACGTTAATTCAAATTTTAGTTCTGGGGGCAAAAGTGGTTTGATCCACAAATGGTGACGACCCAGTACAAAGTTATGGTTTCTTGATGTTTGCAAACCTAAATTGATTGAAAACGCTGACTTTTTGGAAGGGCAATTGCTTTTAAATTAAAAAATATATATTCGCGCTCTTTTTCTTACTCTTTAACCCAAATTAATGCCAAATTCGCATTTTGAACCCAGCACGAATAATGGCATCGATAAGAGCTGCTGGGGCCAGCCCCCGAGTGCACCACCAAGCATTGCCCGACATGCCATCACCTCCCTTTGTCCGTTCATGGCCACTCGTCCACCGACTCGTGCTGCCCACGTTCTCCCCCCTCAACCACCACCCCGTCCGCTCCCTCACCCTCCACGCCTCCAGCAGCGACGACATCGAGGTGGCAGTCTTCCGCTTCACGCTGGGGATCCCAGGCTTCGATGACGCCCTCATCCCTCGAGTCGTCGGCATTCTGGGCTCCCTGCTCATCGTACTCAACCATACGCTATCCCCCCAGCCCGTCTCCCTCCCCCAAACCCGCATCGAAGCCATCGGAGCGACGCTGGCGGCGGTTGCAGTTGCTGCGCCGTCCCTGCAGCGCCGGCTGGAGGAGCTGCAGCCGGGGAGGGGGCGGCGCGCGGCGGCGGACAGCGTGGATGGCGGCTCCAACTTGTTTGCGGTGGCTGACGACCTTCCAACTGGCGTGAGACAGGAGCTGGCGTGGGCATCGTATGCTCTACTGCGGAACGCCAATACGTGCGGGGTGTTTGTGACGTGGAAAGGGCGTGTGGTGATGTGCCGCGGCGCTCTGGGAGCCGGCCTTTCCTCTCCAGCTGGATCGACGACAGGAGCAGCAGGGAGCGGCAGCGGCAGTGCGCTGGTGAGAGCGGAGCAGGCCTGGCCCAACACGAAGAGTAGCACGGCGGCGCGGGACATGGTGGTACTGGGGGACAGAGGCGCTATCGACCGGGCTGGTTTTGGTGCCAATGCCGTCATCCCTTCCGGGGTAAAATCGGCATTGATTGTCCCGCTAGGCCCGCTGCCTCCTTCTCCCTCTTCCTCTCCTTTGCCGGGCAGCGGGGAAGGAGAGCTGGTGGTGGTGAGCGAGCGGGAGAGGGCCCTGAGCGCCAAGGAGCAGCGGTGGGCGCAGGGCATAGCGGCAAAACTGCACGCAGCGCTCGCAACATTGCCGCCGCAATAAGATTATATATTTATACTATTATTACTATTATTGTGTTTATTGTTGTTATTATATCATGCAAATTTATTGGTGTCATAAAACGCCATTTCCTCAAGTAATATTATCTGCCACAGCTGAACAGACTGCATTTTCGCCCACCATACTCTCCCCAACGCAAAAATAAAAGAAATTATTACAGGTGTATTCGTACTATCCACAAATCGAGAAACCTATACAAATATTCATATCACCATCAAAGCGTATTCATTAGTATAGACGCTCAAATTTCTCCACTTCTCTACACACGTTATTTGAACTCCCCCGCCACCGCCGCCAGCACCCCCCTGCTGGCGCTCTCCACCCTCCCCATCAGCGCTTCATCCCTCAGATGCTGCACCACCTCTCGCCCAAAAGAGTACACCAGCACCTGCCTGGCTGCCGCCGCGTCAATCCCCCTCGACCTCAAGTAAAACAGCTCATCTTCCGCGAGGTCGCTCACAGCGCAGCCGTGGGTGCACTTCACGTCGTCCGCCACTATCTGCAGGTTGGGTTTCACGTTGACGGTGGCGCGAGGCACCAGCAGCAGGTTGCGGCTGAGCTGCTGCGCGTCGGTGCGCTGCGCCAGGCGGTTCACCCGCACGTTGCCGTCAAACACCGCCTTGGCGGTGGCGGATGCGGCGATGCACTTGTGCAGCTGCTCTGCCAGCCCGTCCGGGTGGTCTAGCGTCAGTTTCGAGTGCAGGTCATGCAGCTGGTCGTCGCCAGCCAGCAGGAAGCTGCGCATCTGCGTCTGCGTGGCGGCCCCCAGCTGCGTCACACCCAGGTCATGCCGAGTGAGCCCTCCGCCTACTCTGGTCTCAGTCAGGGTGTACCGGCTTCCCTTGCCCTGGTTCACCAACGTAGCCTTCACGTGGGCAGCGCCCCCCGCCTCCAGCTCCACGTAGCTGTGCTTCAGCTCCGCCCTGTCATCCAGCTCGATTTCAGCCACTGCCGTCACCAGGTAGTCCCCGTTGCTCCCAGGGGAGGAAGCGGCGGAAGAAAGAGCGGCAAACTCCTCGATGACCTCCGCAGACGCGCCCTCCTCCAGCACCACTAGCAGCCGCGGCGCGGCGGCTGTGCGTCGCTGCTTGCCGTCAGCGCCGCCCACGGCGGTGGCAGACGAGGCCAGGTGCAGCACGTGAATGGGGCCATGGGTGACGTTGGCGCCCTCAGGGAGGTGCACCACCACCGCATCGCGCGCCAGGGCGCCATTGAGGGTGGCAAAGGGCCCCCCACGGCTCCGGGACTGAGCTCCGAGAGCAAATCCGACAATGTCTACCGGAGCATCCGCCAGACGGCCCACGAAGCCCCCAGCAGGGATAGAGCCAGGGGTAACGTCGATGGAGTGGATTTGCCCGTCCACAAGCACCACTGCGGCGGCCAGAGGTTGCTTCATGCGGTGGGCAGCGACGGTGGCAGCCACGGCAGCAGCGGGGGCAGCAGAGGGGGCCTGCAGCGCGCTCCGCAGCAGCGGGGTGACGTCCGTGAAGCGATACTCTTCGTTTTTGGTGGTGGGCATGCGCAGGGTGGCGGCAGCTGCCATGCAGCTGCTGCGAACAGCCGCCAGGGCAACGGGGCAGTCGCCGCTGCCTGCTGCTATTTCCAGGGCCTGGGCTATCCATTTGTCTTCTGCCACCGCAGGGGCAGCGGATGCCGCGACGGCAGACGCAGCTCTGGTCACGAACAGCGGCTGCTGCTGTTGCTGCTGTCGCAGCGGCAAGGCGGCGGTCCTTCCGGCCAAAGATGGCCTCCTGGGAGTGAGTGCGCCTGCTACAAGAAACGTTATGAGCATTAAGAGTCGATTTGATGGGGGAATGCGGGCGGAGGAGGCTGGAATGGGGGTCTCACCGTGGCTAGTAGAACATCTCGCTTCATCCAGGCGGCCTGCGGTGCTGCAGGGAGGCAGCTCCATGGCGCGTAGGCAACCTGCCATTGCTGTTTATTTTAGAGGATATTTAAAATGCGACTGGGCTCTGCAAAATGTTGAATACACCAATATGAAATGCAAAATGCTCAGCAGCAAAAATCTAGATATCATCGCAATTTTCAGCTGCATTTACATACTATAAAATTTAAGAATTTAATACCAATCAAAATCACACATCTCGGCAGGATGCAGACCGCGATGAAGCCGCAGAGGACCTCAATTTGCCGAGGATCGATCTCTCGGGCTGCTCGCCCCGTTTCCGTGGCCTGCCGGTACGTTCTCAGTTGCGTATCCGCCCAATTACACACGATTTAACCAGCGGTCGCCGCCATCTCCCCCCTCTCACAGCGCTCAACTCCGGCAGCAGCTGTCCAAGGCGTTGGACCAGGCCTCCCTGGCTCTCGCTGCTGCGCTGCTCCCCCTATCCGCCGCATTGCCTGCGGTGGCGGAAGAGGCAGAGGCCGCTGTCGCCGCTGCCACCGCTGCTGCCCCCTCCATCGGCGGATTCACTCCTCTAGGTCTGGCTTTGGCTTTCTCACCCGTCGTCATCTACGGCGGCTTCTGGGTTTACCGCGAGAAGGTGAACCCCCGCGCCAAGCTCATTGACCTGGTTTTCATCGTCGCAGCCACCGTGATCGTCGGCAACATTTTCTCGATTCTGGTGTTCAAGCGTCGCATTTACTGAGAGCGAGGGGAAAAAGAGAGGACTCCTCTAGCTGTAATTACTGATGATTCATGCATGCGCCCATTTTTTTCTATTTCATTCGTTCTTTCTTGCCCGTTCAGTGATTTTCGCTTTTTATGAAATGTAAGGCTGCGTTAACTGCCGCCTCCTCTGAAAAAGCAGTACTCTCATTAGGAAGCTGGAGTAAAATACATACCCTTGCGGGTTTTACAGTAAATCTGTGGTGTTCATTGCAGATGAAGTGTCAACAACAGCTCTTTACCGAGATGAACGTCGACTCGCTCCCCAAATTGCCCATTTTATCTTAAATTTCACACCCCTTTAGGAGGCCCGGTGAGTCCCAGCGCCCTCACTGCCAGTGCCAGCTCCTCTGGGTCGCTGTTTCCCAGCGCAGCAGCGTCGACAATCCACAGCTCGTGCAGCCGCTTCAGCCCCGTGGCTATCGACTCTGGGGCCTGCATAGCAACGAAAACAAAACTGCAATGTTTGATTTCGCGGAAAAGATAATTCTTGCACATTTTTCGTATTAATTAGCTCAAGATGAATTACCGCCAAACACAAAAAATCACCCCCAAACAGGAGAACAGACAGTAATCAGAAGAGGAAAATAGCCGGCCGAGTAGTTTACGTCGCCAAATCAAGTCGTTCTTACCTCAAACAGTAGCGTTGGATCCGATTCAAACATAGCGTCGCAGTCTGCTCCTTCAAGGCCTTGCCTCAGCATCTCGCTAGTCACCTGCAGCCTCTCAAGCACCCCATCCCAATCCTCCGCTCCTAAAAACGCCGAAGGCACGAGTTCTACCATCCTCGCCACGTTGCAACCGGGGAGCAGCGCTTTGAGATCCACCAGCCGCCGCATCAGTTCTCCGCTGCAAAAAATGCCAAAAAAAAAAAAAAAACAGAAAATTAGCCACACAATTATAATAAACTGGGAGTGAAAGACAGCTGCACTACCAGCATACTTGAATTGCTATTTATTTGTGTTTCTTACCTGTCCATTTGACCGGCGGCGGGGCAGCGGTGGATGACTTTGATGGCCGCTGAGCGGGGAATCAAAAGCAGCGCCTGGAGGTGGTCTAACAACGCAGGGTCCACGCGCTCCTCAATTTTCAGGAGGGCCACTGCGTCGACGTCCATCGGGCGACGCCACCCCGCTGGCTGGTCGAGCCCCAGCACCCACCGGAAGGTCTTGAAGGCCAGGTTGCCGCCGCCCTTGTTTGCGGCGTCGCTGAGCCACTGGATGGTGCGGGTGAGCGTGAAGGGGGCTTGTCCCTTTGCCTGCTCGAGCTCGCGGCGCAGGTCTTCGACGTTGGCGTACTGTTGGGGGTCTTTAGGGACACGAGCGGAGTCGCAGCGGAGGGTCGATTTTCTTCTCAATTTTCTCAATTGGAGAGGCGGTTGCGTCGCTGCGCTGCGACCCAAATTGACGCGCAATGTACCCCCATTAAAGTGCCTATAAATGTCGAGTTGTAGCCTCATTATTTTCGTCGAGATCGAAAAGTTCACATGTCGTAGAGATATGAATCGAGAGCAGCGCAGCTGTCGTGTTCAAACGGCGTGAGGATGTGACATAATCTCTAGGTATAGTTTAAAATCAAATTAAAATGCGGTATTGTTGGGAAAATGGTAGTTTCAGACATGTCGGCGGGAAGAAAAATATAGTTCCACCCAAGTATCGGGCTGAGGTGCTGTAACCAAAGCATGAAGCCCCGTTGTCTAGATGAAATAATCTCGTATAGCCCAGCGCTAAAGTTCGTGTAGATTTGAACTGGCGTACAAGCAAAATTTAGCAGTGGCGGATGATGGGCATGAAATGCAACAGAATCAAAAGGGTAAGAGAACATCGCATGCCAAGGGGCAGAGAAGATTTTGGAATGGCATACCCCGGCGAATTCAGGCTGGAAGACGTCAATGCGGGCTGGGCAAGGTCATTACCGCTTGTGCGACGGCACCGAGCGCTCGGCTTACCGGTGAAGTAGCAGCAGCCGGATCACCATGCCCAGCTGCTGCTTATAATCCCAAACCGCTGGAAATCAGCCCATGCAGCTGAGTGACATCAGTCAGGTTGAGTGACATCCCTTCTTTGTCGCCCCCAAAAAAAGAAATCAAAACTTAGGCACAAAAATTGCGGCTCACTCACACGGCAAAGCAAATTATTTTATTCTGCGAATTTTAAATTTCCTCGTAAATACAAGTGGCGCAAAGGCTGCACGCCGAGTGAGGCTGCCAGCGGCATAATCTTTTTAAAAAACTTTGGCACTTGCTAAAATATCCGCTAAGCGGCTTGACAATCCAGCCTTTAAAGACGCGGTAACGGCAGATAACTTGCTGGGTGAAGTAACTGACACGATCGAAGCTCGTTTAAGCCTGCGTATATAAGCATTTCATTAAATCTTGAAACCCCGCAAAAATAAAAGGCACGCCCCCGCCGTGTTTTCCTTGGTGGATTGAGTAGAGACGTCATCAACGAGACTAGCTCAGTTGGCGGCTGCTTGCCTGCTTGCCTGTGCTCATCGTAAACTCTCTTCTTAGAACACCAAAGAACCCGAGCCTAGACTCCTCTCCGATCCTTGCCTTGGCGCCATCAACTAGCCTCTTGGCCCGCATGGGAGGGCAGGAAAAGGAGGACAAGGGCCCGGAAGAGAACTCTTTCTCACCCCCACGTGTTGAAGTGATTGAACTCCTCGGTGCGTGTTCCGTCCGCTTGTTGGGCTGCTCTATGCCACCATCACCCATTAATTCAAATTCCGGCGTCCGGTTCTCAACCAAATCTCGTTTCTCCGCCCAAACTTCTGCTGCAGATGATTCCGACTTGGACGAGGTGCAAGAAGTAATCAAACCTGCTCCAAAATTAGGCATTGTAGCTGTCAATGAACCCTCTGGCGCTGCCAAGCGCGCAGAAGGCGCCTCAGTGCACGCAGCTGGCGCCACCAACGGCAACAGCGACCGCGAGGAGGCGGCAGCGGCGAGCCCCAGCAGCAGCTCTGGAGAAGAACCGCCCGCTGGCTCAGCCGCACAAGGCAAGCGAGATGCCCCTGAGGACGCCACTGCACCCCTGAAAAAGCGTAAATTTGGCCATATAAGGCAAGGCCAAAAGTGCGGGGAATGTGAAAATTGTCGTAACCCAGGCTGGAAAAAGCCGTGCTCCACAGTGCGCAAAGCCCAAGAGGCTGCGGCTGCAGCTGCCAAAGCCTCCAAAAGCTCCATGGTACCTCTCTCTGTCCCTGAGAAGAAAGCAGAAAAGGCGGAGCAGCCGCCCCCCCCCACCAAGCCGAAAGTGCCCTCTTCCAGCTCGAAACCTTCCTCCAGCAGCAGCGAAGCGTTCACCGAAACCATGAGCCGTATCATGGCCACCAGCGGCGGCGTCACACAAACTTCCCACATCCCGTCGCTCATCGACCTGATGAAGCGAGCCGGGGCGGCGCCGCAGCGTACCGCGCTGCTGATGGTGCTGTCAAAGTCGCCGGCGGACGTGCTGCACGGGGTGGTGCAGAGCAGCGGGCTGCTCACGCTGCAGGTGTGGCTATCAGAGGCAGTGAAAGAGCAGAAGGTGAACATCGTGGAAAAGCTGCTGGGCGTGCTGGACCTGCTGCCGATCACCCTGGCGTCGCTGCAGCCGCCGTGCGAGCTGGGGAAGGTGGTGGGAAAGCTGCGGCGGGCGGCGGGCATGGACGCGGCGCATGACGCTGCGAAGAAGCTGGTCGAAAAGTGGCGGGCGGTGGTGCAGACGGCGGAGACGGCGCCCATCGCAGCGGTGGCGGCCGCGTCCCACGCGGCGGCAGCCAAGGCGGAAGCCGCGAAAGCAGAGGCAGAGGCGAGGAAGATCAAGGTTGCAGCAAAGCTGGTGACGGGAACAGGGAAGGCGCCCGCAGCGCAGCCCCATTCTCCCACTGCAGCGGCCCTGGGCGAAGACCAAGATTTTTTCAGCGTGGCGGACAAGCGGCGGGCTGGGGCAGCAGCAGCTGCAGCAGCGGCGGCAGCGGTGCGACCAGCGCCCGCTGCGGCCCCCTCAACCACCGCAAAAACTGCTGCTGCTTCTGAGGAGAAGGCTAAACCTGCGGCTGTCAAACCTGCGGCTGACAAGCCCGCGACGGTGCCTGTGGACGCCGTGGCGAGGGTGAGCGCCAGTCCTTTTGACACGCCGGCATCATCTGCCGTGGCCGCAGTCGGGGCATCTCCCTTCTCCCTGGCCCCCTCCGCGTCGCTGTCCAACTCCTCCTCGCTGCAGGGCCCCTCCTCGCTGATGGCCTTTGGACCCCCGGTCTCGGCGAAAGAGCGGGCGCAGCGACGGGCGAGGGAGGCAGCGGAACGGGTGCCCTCCCCCGAACCAGGCCCCCGCAAACCGAAGCGCAAGAAGCTGGCGTGGGTGGAGGACGCGGCGCTGGAAGCGGTGCGGTGGTTCCGCCGGGAAGACCCGCCTGTGGCAGCTCAACGGGACGCCGATGAGAATGCAGCGCACCCAGCCGTTGCCGCTGCGCCGCAGCAGCCGGGTGACGTCGCTGCAGGTGTGGCAACCCCAGCGGGTGTCGCTGTCGCTGCTGCGAGAGTGGCAGCTGCAGCGGCAGGCGGCGCTGCTGCTGCCGGGAGCCACCTGCCGCCGCACTTGGAGCCCCAGTTCGCGTCTGCCGCGAAAAAGGAGCATCTCTCCGAGGCTCAGGCGCTCAAGGCGCACCGCGAGCAGGAGACCCACCACCTGGCGGAGCTGCAGGAGCGGCTGGACAAGATGCAGGCGGAGATTGAGTGGGCTGCCCCCCCGGCCATCGCCAACACCACGCACTTTGCGGCAGGCGAAGACTCCTTCGAGCTTCTGGACAGCCAGCAGCGGCGTGAAGGCAAGCCGCGGGTTATTCCGTACGCCCGGGCAGAAGACATTCCGTACTCCCCGGCGGAACCTGACAACTACCGCCCACCCTACCAGCCCTTCAACTACATCCCCAGAATCCCGCTTACCATAGCGCAGGCGCAGGCGTGGGCGGCTGCCGCAGCGGCGCAGGCGGCGCAGCGGGTGGCGCACCCGCCTCCCGTCCCGCCTCAACAGGCCCAGCAGCAGCAGCACAACCAGCAGTACCGTTATCCCGCTGCAGTACCACCCACCCAACAGCAGCAGCAGCAGTACCACCAGCATGCAATACCGCTGCAGGCCCAGCAGCAGCAGCCACAGCATGGGGCTGCCCTGCCTCACGTGCAGCAGCACGGCCAGCCCCACATGGGCGGCAGCGCCCCCGCTCCTCGCCGTCATCAGCCTCCGCAGCAGCAACTTCCCAAATCAGTCTCTGCTGCCCTGGGCTCCGCGCTCCCTCAAGCCCAGCAGGTGCAGCAGCAGCAGCAGCAGCAAGGTCTTCAGCAGCACGGCCAGCGCCCTCGCTACCCCAACGCAGTGCTGCCTCAGCAGGCGCAGCAGCAGCCCAGGCAGCCGCGCCCGGCGCAGCACCAGCAGGCGCAGCGGCTGCCGTCTGGCCTCCCTATCATGGCCGGGCTGCACCGCCAGTCGCAGCAGGTGCAGCAGGCACAGCAACAGCATGCTGCCCTTCCCCCCGCCCAACACCAGCCACAGCAACAGCAGCAATACCAGCCGCCACCCCACAACATGGGAGGCGGTGGCGGCTCCGGCGGAGGAGGGTTCCTTGCAGAGAAAAAGTCGTTTGGGTACCCGTGCAAGTTTTTCAACACCCCCAAGGGGTGCATCCACGGGGCGCGGTGCAAATTCTCGCATGAGGGAGAGGGGGGTGCCAAAAAACGAGGGAGGGAGGACTTTGATGATTTCAGGGGAGGCGGTGGTGGTACAGGTGGCCCCATGAAGCATGCTCGCTACTGATTACGATAGAGACGCGTAGCGGCAGTAACGGAGGTCCCAGGAGGCGTGCCCGTCTTGATGCTTGATATTGATTCATCGAGACAGGGGCTGAGAATAACAAATTTACGTTTTTCTTTTCTATATGAAAAATACTACATACATTGATTCATGCATTGATTGGACTGTTCAAATTTTGTGCACTTTCTACCGCGTTTTTTCTGAGTACCGTGTTTTTTGTTTTCCCTTTTTATTGCTTGCTCTGCTGTTTGTAATTTTGTGTCTTTTATGTACCCCTTCTCCTGCCGCCGGACGCTAGGGGGGGGGGGACGGAAGGATAAAGAAAATTGCTAAAAATAGCGTGAACGGTTCATAGTGGTTAAATCGTTGTTTTCAAGTGTCAAGTACCGGAATGTGTAAAGAATAACGCGGATATAAACACAGAGACAACAGAAAATGTGAAAGTGGCGGGATGCGCAAAAACGGGCAAATGGTGGCTTGCCTGGCTGGCTCCATGCCCCAGGCGTAGTGGCTGATGGCAGGGGCGCCTCCTGCGCCCCATGCCGCCTTCCCTTCCTTCCGACAGACACAGAGGAAAAAATTGGGAGCTTTCCAGAACGAAGGTGGACTCTTCTGCCGAAAACGAGCCTCTACTTTGCCAACCCAAACCGGTATATTCTTATTTAGCTGCATGCCGCTCGGAATTTGAATTTGCAACAAGTCGACAGGTGCCTCAGCGCTGTCGCTTGTCTCGAGGCCTTTAATTTCATCTAATTTTAGAAGAGAGCGGGCATCACGTTGCTCGGCTCGCTGCTAACCTCCCTTCGACTGGCTGGTTTGAAGTCAGCAGTGTCTCTGCGCGTTGGCGGCGGATTCGGTGGGAGCAGTAGTTTTCTCATTCAATCGTTTTCACCTCGGGGCCTGCAGAGGACCCCAAGCTTTGGCGCGCGGAGTCCAGGGGTGGTGCAGACAAACAACACTCTTGTCCGCGGTTTTATGGCTCAGCGTCTCTACACGAAAGCCTACCGAGCCGACGACGCGATGAGCTCCATTGCAAGAGTGTATGCTGGTAAGAGAAAATACCCGTTTTTCACCAGCTCCCACCGAATATTGCAACCTCTTATTTTTTTTCTCGCACCAAAATCCATTTCGCCGACCCCCTTTAATCAAATTCACGCCCCCGCCCTCGCCGCCCTCTCACCCCCTCCTCGCAGATGTCAATGTGCACCAGCCCCCGGAGTACTGGGATTACGAAAACTACACGATAGAGTGGGGCAGCCAGGACGAGTACGAGGTCATCAGAAAGGTGGGCCGAGGAAAGTACAGCGAGGTGTTCGAGGGGGTGCAGGTGGCCACGGGCCAGCGCTGCGTCACCAAAATCCTGAAACCCGTGAAGAAGAAGAAGATCAAGCGCGAAATTCTCATCCTACGCGCCCTGCGTGGGGGCCCCAACGTCATCTCGCTGCTGGACACCGTGAGGGACCCCGGCAGTCGCACCCCTTCCCTGATCTTTGAGCACGTGGACGCCGCTGATTTCAAGGTGCTGTACCCCACCCTCGGCGACCTCGACATCCGTTTCTACATCTTCGAGCTGTTGAAGGCGCTGGATTTTTGCCACTCCAAGGGCATCATGCACCGCGACGTGAAGCCGCACAACGTGATGATCGACCACGCGCGGCGCAAGCTGCGGCTCATCGACTGGGGGCTGGCTGAGTTCTATCACCCGGGCAAAGAGTGAGTCAAAACGTCGGGCGTTTTTTACAAGCATGATTTTATTCCAGTTTTGTTCGGTTTTCCTCACTTTTTTTTACAGCGTGGTCCATTTTCATCATCTATTTCTATTAAATCCCTCTTTAAAATCGGTCCACAGCATCACTCCTTCTCTCTGTATATTGAATCAACGCCTCTGTGGATGCTCTCATGCACCACCTCCTCACTCTCTCGCCCTCTCTCGGTTTTTGTTTTTATTCAACAGGTACAACGTGCGCGTGGCCAGTCGCTACTTCAAGGGCCCCGAGCTGCTGGTGGACCTGCAGGACTACGACTATTCCCTGGACATGTGGAGCCTGGGGTGCATGCTGGCGGGAATGGTGTACCGCCGTGAGCCTTTCTTCTACGGCCACGACAACTACGACCAGCTGGTGAAGATCTGCCGGGTGCTGGGCACCGACGACTTCTACCGCTACCTCAACAAGTACGGACTGGAGCTGGACCCCCAGCTGGAGGCCTTGGTGGGGCGCCACTCTCGAAAGCCGTGGACTAAATTCGTGACGCAGGAGAATCAGCACCTGGTGACCCCGGAAGCCATGGATTTCATAGACAAGCTGCTCAAGTACGACCACCAGGAGCGGCTGACGGCGGCGGAGGCCATGGCCCACCCTTACTTTGCGCCAATCAGGGAAGCGGCGGCGGCGGCGGGGAGCAACGCTGCCGCTGCGGGGGCTGCTGCTGCGGCGGGTGGAGGCTAGATGGGTGGGAGAAAAGCGCAGTGAGCTCTCCTGGGACCGAGCTGCCCTAACGCCTTTGTATGGCGAGTGCTGAGAGTGGGAGAATGAATTTTCAGTTTTGTGGGACTGTGGGTTGGTAGGTGATGGACCTGGATGTGTGGGGTGGAAAAGTGGAGTGCGTTTGTCCGTGTGTGCGTGTGACGATGATGTGATTTCCTTGACACTTGACGGTGGTGGCAGAGTACTTTTTTCTTCTTCCCTACTTTGTTTTTTTTCTTTTTTTACGGTACGAACGAACACCCTTCCCTCCATTTTCTCTCTTATTTTTTCTGTAGTAAAAGAACAGCACGAGCAAAACAGTAGCCTCTTCTGTAAAAGCGACAGTTCGGCTGAAGAGAAGGGGAAGAGGGTACGGGGTGAAGCAGTTGCGCTAGATTAGATTGAATTGCGCTGCGAGCTTCATTGCTGGACTGCGCTGTTCCTGTGAGACTACTGCAGGCACAAAAAAAAAGCCCAGCTATAGCCTAGCCTTGCCATGCTTTCGTGCTTTACAAGTGTAATTCGCAAGCCCTTCATTTACAGGGGTGGTTATGTGCGTATCCGAGATGATTATAATGCAAATATGTACATGCAGTGTCGTCAGAGTTCACCGGAGATGTATTGGAGGGGTGAAAGAGATGGGAGGAAACGTGGTCTCGTGTCGATTAAAAAATACGAGCACCGCAAAGAGAGACTTCTTATTAACTAACTAGAACCCTAAAGCAGAAAAACAGAAAGATGAATTCTTGGGGAAAAAAGAAAAGCATGGTTCTGCAAAGAAAGGCAACCAATCCTCCTGTAAAAAAAACCGGCAAAAAAAAAAAGTGACGAAAGCGGAACAAGGACAAAAACACGCAAACATTTCGAACTGACAGTCAATTATGCCTTGGGGAAAGTACTAGAAACGAGAAATTGTATGAAAGAGAAAAAATATATATATGTCAAATCATCAGTTAGGTAGGCGTTCATCATCGTCATTGATATTATTATATTATATTATACCATCATTCAGACTGTACTCTGGGTTATATTCGTCAGCGGGCTCAGTCCCAATGGATCCTTCACTTCAATTCAGTAGCATCATCAAGAGGTCTTGGCCCGCTTGGCCAGCTGCGCCTTGAGCTCTGCGTTCTCTCGCCGCAGCGCCATCACCTCCCCTCCCACCCGCTCCATTTCCTTTAGCAGCACCATGCAGCGCGCGTTGGACTCTTCCTTCTCCGCCATCATCGCCGCCAGCTGCTGCTCCACCTCCGCGAGGTGTTCTTGCTTTCGCTTTCTGGATCGCCGCGCCGACTCCCGGTTGCTTATCATCCGCCGCTCTTTGCGCGCGCTGACCTTCTCCTCCCCCGGGGCAGCCCCGTCCCCCTCATCTGCAGTCGTTCCAGCGTCCGCTTTGGCAGCCGCTGTCCGCCGCCCCCTACGAGATGCCCGCTGCCGAGACGCCGGCACCACTCTCTCAACCCCGCCAGACGATGCTCCGCTGCGATCCTGGCCGCCTTCTTGGCCGTCAGACACCTCACCCCCGCCCATCGCAGAAGCGGGAATCGACGGCGCCAGCGGCGCAGCGCCACCCGCTGCAGCCAACGCCGTGGCGGCATTCATGGCCGCCAGGTAGGGCAACATGGAGCCGCCGGCCTGCATGGCGGCGGCGAATGCGGCTTGGGTGGGGGGAAGGAGGGGCTGCATGGCCACTGCCGGGTTCAGCGCGAGTCCTGGGATGGGGGGCAGCACCACAGCTGGGGACTCTGCAGCAGGTTTCATAAAGCCGGCAAAAGCGGACTTTTGGAGGGCCTGCTGCTGGTCGGGAGCCTCCTCAGGGGGGGTGCTGGCGGGCCTGCGGGCGGAAGACGCCAGGAAGGCGCGAATTATGTCCAGGGAGGCTGCCCTGCCCATGTCAACTTTGCGGCCAGCGCCTTTTGGCTCGGCAGAGGGAGCAGCCTGGTCTGCGGGGGCGCTGGCGAGGTTGTTGGCGGATGGGATCTTCTTTAAAAGGTTCTGAAGCTGGAGAAAAGATCCAAACGGGCAGGGGTTAGGAGAGGCAGGGCGCGGGGTGGTGCGAACGATTGAGATTGGACAAAAGGCGCGGGCTCACGTTGGTCTCGGACCCCAATCGGGGCAGGGCGTTGGTGACGCTGCCTGTCCGCAGCAGAGACGACAGCAGGTCCTCGCTGGCGAAGCTCAGCGCCCGGTCTAGAGTGTTTTGTGTTGCGAATGCCATTGGGTCCTTCTCTATATCTTGTGTTCCCGTTGAAAACGCGGTTGGGAGTGAATCATTGGTCATCTGGCGTTGAAGGGAACGGTATGCACGATCTTGGAGCGGGCTTCCTTTGGAACCGAGGCGCCCCTCAAGATGAAATAAAACAACGGTGCCGGGAATTGTTAGTTAACCCGTAAAAGGAGAGCAATTTGAAGATCTGCTTGCAATTATACTAATTTTTTTAATGTCCGTATACCCTCTGCATCGTCAGCCTTTAAAACTTTGCGGCACGTGAGTCACATCGACGTGGCCTCTGGATTTCTCGCGATGTTTACTCCGCGGAGTATTGGGCGCAAACTTTACGTCACGATCCTTACGACCCCCTGCTCTCAGCTTGGGAGAGCAGCGGCCCCCAGCCCCGCCAACTTCGGGACTCGGGCGAAGGAGCGCCGTACTGCATGCTGGGCTGGAGGCCCATGCGCGGCAATCTAAGACACCCACAAAGTGGAGAAAGGCATTTTGGTTCACATTCGTAGGGCGGCGCGAACCTCAAGTGCGGCGTTTCCCATTGCCGCGGAGCTGAAGATAATATTTCTGACGACTAGAGCTAAAAGTTCCTGATAAAGGCAACTGTTGATATGAATAGATAGAATGTTTTCATGCATACGAACAAAACAGTTGGTGTCCAATTCATATTGTTTCTTCCACAGTTCAACATTTTAGCAGCAGCTGGGCGGTAAGTGCAGACTTCAGCTCAAGGAAGAGACAATGCATCGCTTGATGTGCCGCTTGAACCGCAAAACGAAACATAAGCTGACTTCTCACTGCTCATTTAACTGAAGCAGGCTAATAAAATAAAGTTGAATATAAAATTTCGATAAATTTAAATTATCACGATGGGGATGGGCTCTTTGTTTCACGCTCTTGTGCAGAAGACCTGAACGCATTTTAATGAATTTTCAGCAATTGCAAAATCGACTCCACCCGGTTCTCTTCATCAGCTGGCTGAACCACACAAAAATCATATTTGAGTTTTCGCCCAGCTTGAACGCTCATTTAAATTCTAATTAAAATCCCACAAATAGCTACGCCCGTTTTCATAATTCAGGGCAGCAGATCGGCCCGTAGCTGCCTTAAAACACCATTGCCCGCTCGATCATCTGCCTATCTCGGGCATTCGGCTCGCTCTCTCGCAGTTCGCCCCCCATCCAGATTGCAAATTTCTCACCTCGCCACCACGCCGCGCGCCGCCTCCCATCCCTCCGCACCTTTGCTACAGAAGACATCTCAACCATGTCCACCCTCGGTGAGAAGCGCAAGGCCGAGGCGGGCCCCTCCGAGCCTGGCCCCGCCCCCAAGAAGTCTTCCGCCCTCCCGCCGCTGGAAGTCAACCCCAAGCGCGTGCGGGAGCTGAAAGGTGGTGCAGTTTCTGGCTCCGGTCCGGTCGTGTATTGGATGTCCCGGGATCAAAGAGTTCGCGACAACTGGGCGCTGCTGTACGCCTGTCAGCAAGCCGCCGCGTCGGGCGCGCCCGTGGCCGTCGCCTTCAACCTCGTGACCGAGTTTCTGGACGCAGGCGCCCGACAATTTGGATTCATGCTGCGCGCGCTTCGCCTGCTGGCCCCCAAGCTGCAGGCCCTGGGCATCCCCTTCTTCCTGGTGCAGGGCGACCCTGTGGAGACCATGCCTGCACTGCTCCGGGACTGCGGGGCCTCTCTGCTGGTCAGCGACTACTCCCCCCTGCGGCTGGCGCGGGAGTGGAAGGATGGGGTGGCTGCGGGGGTGGAATGCCCCTTCCACGAGGTGGACGCGCACAACGTGGTCCCCGTATGGGTCACCTCAGGTCCGCTTTCAAATTCATTTTCCCCCCACTTTCTTACTAAATTGATTTTCTATTGTTTCAAATTGGTTGGTGTCTAAACCAAAATGCATAAAAATGCCGTGCAGACAAGCGGGAGTATGCAGCGCGCACCATACGTCCCAAAATCCACGCCAAACTCCCAGAATTTCTGCGAGAGTTCCCCGACGTGCCAACGCTCACAGCGACCTGGCCAGCCACGGCCCCCTCCCCCGCCCCCATCGACTGGGACGCCCTCCTCACGGAGGTCGTCACCCGCGGGGCCAACGTCCCTGAGGTGACCTGGCTGTCTCCAGGAGAAGACGCTGCCATGGAGGCGCTGAGCGGGCCAAAGGGATTCCTCACCAAGCAGCGCCTCTCGCGCTATGCCGATAAGCGCAACGACCCGTCAGTCCCCGATGCGCTGTCCGGACTGTCTCCCTACCTCCACTTCGGCCACCTGGCGCCCCAGAGGGCGGCGCTGGAGGCGGCCAAGCACAAGAAGGAGCACAAGGCGTCAGTGGAGGGCTTCCTGGAGGAGCTGGTGGTGCGGCGGGAGCTGTCAGACAACTACTGTCATTACGTTCCCAACTACGACTCCCTGGATGCGGCGTACGACTGGGCCAGGCAGACGCTGGAGGCTCACAAGGCAGACAAACGGGAGTTCATGTGAGCGGTAGCGACTAGCGAATTTACTTACTGGCAGTGGCGCAATCATCCGTCTATTTCTGGTTGTATTAATGGTGGTTATGAGTATTGGCTTACCTTATTGATTTTCTATGGTAATAGGGAGTCGTTTTTTTTTCTTCCAAGATGTTTTCCCGACAACCCAACGCTGTGAATTTTGTCTTCCATTCTCAAACTAAATACCACCTTTCAAACCCCCCCCACCCCCCCCCCCACCCCTCACCTCTCCTTGCAGCTACACCCGGGCGCAGTTCGAGGCCGGCAAGACCCACGACGCCCTGTGGAACGCTGCGCAGCATGAAATGATCTCCACCGGCAAAATGCACGGCTACATCCGCATGTACTGGGCCAAGAAGATCCTAGAGTGGACCGAGTCCCCCGAGGAGGCACTGGCGGTGTGCATCTGGCTGAACGACAAGTGGGAGCTGGACGGAAGGGACCCCAACGGCTACGTCGGTTGCATGTGGAGCGTGGCTGGCATTCACGACCAGGGATGGGGGGAGCGCGCGGTATTCGGGAAGATCCGGTTTATGAACCTGGCGGGCTGCAAAAGAAAGTTCCCCGTGGACAAGTACTGCGCTCGCATCAACAGCGTGTATGCCCAGTACAAGGCTGAGCTCAAGGCGAGGAAGAAGAAAGAGGAGGGGGGGTGGGATGCGTGAGTAGATGGCTGGCTATTTTGATAATTGGGGGGAGTGGATGAGTTTAGAGGAGGACTGGGCGCTTTGCGCCACTGGGCGCTTTTGTGTGCGCATCAAAATTTAGATTTCAAAACAGTATTTTAGATGTTTCTTCATTTTTTTTATAATTTTTATAATTTTGATTTTTAATTGTTCTTGATTTTAATGAGGAGTGAAAAGTAGAGTCAATGAATGCAGCTGTGCTGGTTTAGTAGCATTAGTAACGGGCCTGACGCCCTGTGTGCGCCGATGCTTCCCAGGGAATCGCGGGGCTTTTCAAGACGATAGGAAAAGGAAATAACCATGAGCCTTGCCTCTTGTCATTGCCAGCGGCTTTTCTTCTCAACGAAACTTCCAAACACAAAGGTGAGGCACTGCTACACTCCATGCAAAAAACTGCCAGCCCCGAATCCGTATCAAGGGACTCGTTTACATTCAACAGAAGCCCAGCCCCCTGCCATGTGTCCAGCCTGAGCTGCTAGGGAGCACCACCCGCCGCGAGCTCAGTCGGTGAGCCAAAATGATGGCTTCCGTCGTTAGCGATTCGACTCGTGGCTGCATGGCAACATGTAATATTATCATAGGCGATGGTTATTGTCAATTTTACAAGCGGAAAACACGGTCATCTGAGAGGACTCCAAATATAATTCATAAACGTTTTGCAGCCAGAGGCATGCCTGCCCTTGAAGCGATCCCCGAATCATAGAAAAATGCAGGAAACGTTGAGTGTGGAAATAATAATGAAATTATAAGGCAAGCGGGGCAGCCCTCCGAAAGAAGGAAAAAACTAGTTTTATTTTTCGCGAAGATCCACTCACCGGACTCCGCCTGTGATTACAACTATTTTCATTAGATAGAGTGATTTCCAGGTTTCACGCCCGGCGCAACTGAGGCAGCAAGACCAGCAGCGGCAGATCTTTGACAACCTTCCCCAAAAGCTCGCGACGTCTTGGATAGTTGCCTGCGATTTGGAAGCATTAAAACTGCCTCTGTGTCGTCGCCTGCAGCCCATGGTCGCAGTGTGGGCGTTCAGGAGTACACATTTATTTCGCAGAAAAAGGTGAATGGACGGAGTGGTAGAGGGCCTAACTGGCATCACGCCAGATGGGGACACCCTACGCGTGCGGGAAGTTTGGGAGGACAACTTGGAAGACGAGATGCAGGTGAGAAGCGGCCCCAATATTTGAAACACCCATCTTTTTGCCACATTTTTCTGTATTTTTACGCGCTTTCGCCTCCATCCGCCCTCACTTGCAGCTCATTCGAGACGTTGTGGAGGACTTCCCCTACCTGGCGATGGACACGGAGTTCCCGGGCGTCGTCGCCAGGCCAGTGGGCAATTTCAAAAACAGCGGAGAGTATCACTACCAGACGTTGAGGTAGGCCTTTGAGTGGGCTATGCAGCATAGGGAAGAGCGCAGCGGCACGCGTTATGATGGAATCGGATGGGGCCTTTTGAAAAGAGGAAGAATATGCCGTGGAATTTCCCCCCGCCCCTCCATTTTTTAAGCTTTTCTTTTGCATGTAGTAATATTATTCAACTGACACTGGTTATTATTGCCTTTCTTTCAGGCTGAACGTGGACATGTTGAAGCTGATCCAGCTGGGGCTCACGTTCACTGACGCGCAGGTGAGATCGCTATACCGACATTTTTCGATAACTATATATATTACATTCTCCAAACGGACCGCATACCTTATTTTTATGCCACGATTAGCTATTTAGTCCGCTTATTTTCTGTTCTCACTCCACGCCAATTTATTTTTCTGACTGCTCACCGATCTTCCTCCGCTTAAACCCAATCGCAGGGCAACTTGCCGCGCATCAACAACGAGCTCTGCGTGTGGCAGTTCAACTTCCGGGAGTTTTGTTTGAGCGAGGACATGTACGCGGGCGACTCCATCGAGCTGCTGAAGCAGTCTGGCATCGACTTCGCCCAAAACGAGGCTCGAGGCATCGATGTGCGCCGCTTCGGCGAGCTGCTGACCGTGTCAGGAGTGGTGCTCAATGAAGACGTGCGGTGGATCACCTTCCACTCGGGATACGACTTTGGATATCTGCTGAAGGTGCTGACTGCTGCTCCGCTGCCGCCGACCGAGGCCGATTTTTTCGACCTGCTGAAATTGTTTTTTCCGACGGTGTACGACATCAAGTACCTCATGAAGTTCTGTGACAACCTGCACGGGGGGCTGAACAAGCTGGCGGAGACGCTGGACGTGTCGCGCATTGGGCCGCAGCACCAGGCGGGCTCGGACTCGCTGCTGACGTCAGCAACGTTTTTGAGGCTGGCGCAGACGTTCTTCAAGGGGGTGGACGGCATGGAGGCGCACTGTGGGGTGTTGTACGGGCTGGGCAGCGATGGAAACAACGAACTGATGCGGGACGACTGAGCGGGGGTGGCAGCTGTGTAGTTTAATAACAAATTTGACGGATAAATGGACCCTTTACTTACTTTTCCTTTCTCTCCTTCTTTCTTCATTTTTAAAATGGTACCGCACCACTGACAAACGTCAATTTTTTGGTATGTAAAGTAAGCGCGACTTCTTCAAAGAGTGAGCGGTGCAGTTGATGTAGAAGAAAGAAAGGAACTGCTGGAAACTGTGTGCATGGGGCAATTGGTAAGAAAGAAAAAGGCAGGTCAGGTGTGGGGAAGAAGAGTTGTGAGTCTAAACGTGCTGACAGGGAGTAGAGGTGAATGAACTGCATAAATGCATTACATGCTGCTATTTTTGGCTGGTGCTTGTTGAAACCTGCCGATCTGGGCCAAATCTTACATGGTTGAAATGCGCGCTAAAGAGATCGAAGAGTGGCAGTGTTTGACAATCATACTCACTAAAGAAAGAAAAAAAAAACTATCAACACAGGGCTACGGCGCATAAGGCGTCCATTCATTCAGCGTATCAATCTGTTGAATACCTAAGCAGCTGCAAATCGTCTAAGCAATGCGAGTGGAAAAAAAGAAAACGGAAAAAGAAACGAAGAAGTTGACGTTCAAGAATGGAGAATTGCTGCTGCCTGCTACGCTTCGGAGTGGCGCATGAGCAGCATGAACAGCGCTTTTAGGAGGAAATCAATGCGTGAGCTTTTAAAGAGAGAGAGAGAGAGAGCGAGCGAGCGATGAATGCACTGCAAAATGGATGAAAACAAAGGTAACAGGAAAAAGCAACAAAAGAAAGCACCACAAGAAAGTCGGTCTTTCTTTACTTATTATTGGTGAGGTACATAGACCGGATCTAAAGACACATCACATGATTAAAATAAGAAATTTCATTAAACGTAGGTTTTTCAATGAGAAACACGATGGTTTTTCAATGAGAAACACAAAAGGGGAAATCGAGCTTTGCTGAGACTACTACGGAGCAGTCGGTGCGGACAATTTGCGCTGCTCTTGGTTTTGTGGCATAAAAAAGCTCCAACCAGATATGTGCGCTTCCGTACCGACAGCTACAAATTTGATTTGAGTAACGACTAACAAAGAGACTTGACACGTCTACGTACAAAACAGTGGTCACCCACTTTTGGGGATTTTCAGGTGTTGGGCGGTGCTTTTTAGTAAATTCGAATCGATGTACCCTAAAGACGTGCGTATTAAGTGTGAGGACAGTGTAAATAAACCAAATGAAGGTGAACAAGGCCAAAATTCAATTTCAAGCGACTAAACAAGACAAGCAAGTAGCCACCCAAAGAGGGGAAAAAAGAGGTGCGGTGAGGCAACTTCTTTGTTTAAGAAAATGCCATACGCAAGAGAAGGGGGGGTCGTTTATAAGGAAAGAAAAGCCATATTAAAAAAAGGGAGGAAGAGATTAAAGGGCGGACTAAAAAAACGCTGAGGAAGAAAAGCTCGGTTGGCCCACTTGCAATATTATTTCAGTTATTCTATTGAGTGCAAAGATGAAATAAGAGGATGCGGCACAGGTGGTGCGGTAGACCCCACAACAGCGAGGGAAACGGCTTTAAAAAGGGTGCCGAATGGTGTCTAAAAACGAAATAAACTTTCCACCCCCAAAAAGAAAGGGGCGGTCGCAATAAAAATACTTCGACTGCACTTCTTGAAAGGGTAGTACTGCAGTGTAGCTGATATGCGTCTTGATGCAAAAACAGGTGGAAAATGGAGAAAAAAAGAAAAACATGGGAGGAAAAAACTAACGTCAGGCTGGCAGGGTTGGTGCTGCCATGTATTCAATGCCTGCCGCCGTCCATTCATGCAATAATTGGAACCCTATTGAAAACCCATGCAATACATAACAATACCAAATTGGAGGAAAGAGAGAACAAAACTCAACTACTTCAACTTCAACTACAAATCATCATCGCAACTGTGTAGCGTTGAAAACTGGGCAGTCGACCCTACACCATGCCTTAAAGCCACTCTAAGGACGCCCCGCGCCACTCTTCGCGCGCAAATTTGTCCCTGATGGCGTAGTACGGGGTGTGTTGGGTGGCAAGGGCACACTCACGCTGTGCCACGCTGTGCACGGTTCTCAGGCGGCGCACGCAGGGCGCAACCTCGGTCTTGGCTTCCGGCAGGAGCTGCGCCAGCCCCTGCAGCGCGGAGACGTCGCGGTGGTGCGCTGCCGCCATGGCCACCGCCCCTGCTGCCACCACGCTGGGCAGGGCATCCAACATGGAGCACTCCAGCGCTGCCAGCTCGATGACATACGCAGCCAAGCTGTGCACCGCCGGGGACAACCCCAGCAGCCCCCGCAGAACGGAGAGGAAGGTGTGGGAGGTGGGCGCTGCCATGCGGAAGCGCAGCGTGCTCAGCAGGATGCCCTCCATCTGAAGAAGGTCTTCCAGGGTGAAGCAGTTGGCGGCGATGTTGATGAGGTCGGACATCGACGGGTGGGTCTCTTCCTCGTGCTTGGCGGCGGTCAGCAAGCAGGCAACTGCCACCAGCTGCAGCTGGGTGTGCGGCACCGCTCTCGTCACGGAAAGAAAGCGATCCAAGGACGAAATAGCGAGGTGCAGCGCGTCCTGCGACAGCCGAAACTCGGCAGCTACCTCCACCATCCAGCTGGCGCACATGCGGCGCATGGAAACGTCGATGAATCCGGGGTTGAGCACTGAAGGGCCGTGGTGGGAGTCCAGATAGCCAGGGTCAAGTGGCGCGTCTTTCTCGGAGGCGCGCAGCGCGTGCAGCAAGCACATCATGTCGGGGTCAAAGGCGCGAGAGGGTTCGGCCTGGCGGAGGGGCGGGTTGGGGCGGGGCGCTGAGACTGCAGGGGTCGGGGAGCGGCGGCGGGGGGACTGCGCGCACGCCTCGTGGTCTCCGTCGTTGTAGCCGTTGGATGCGCCCTCTGAGAAGACGTCGGACTCGCCGCAGGAGAGGGAGAGGTCCGGGGCAGCAGGGGGTAGAGGCGCCGATGGGCTGGGAGTGGAAGCAGCCCAGGGGACGGCCGCGGCGACGCGGGGGCTGACTGGGGCCTCGCAGGACGCATCGTCCGAGTCGGGACGACGTTCCTAAGGGGTGGAAAAAAGACGAAGAGAAGATGGGTTTATGTGTGATCGAGTATGGAATTGCAAAAGAGCAGGACAAGAGCGGGTCGCCCGCTGATGGCGCTGGATTCGAACTTACGGGTTGATCAGTCCGGCGACGCTTTTGGGAGGTCTTCACAGGCGGCGGACGGCTCCTCTGCGTGTGCCAGAAACGAAAATGAACGATCAAGGGCTGCAACATGGTGATATGTGAGCAGCTGGCGCCCTTTGGTGATCTGGGCGACGGCCACAAGCACTGCATGCATGGAATCCAGGTAAATTCACGCCCCTTGGCTCACCTTGAGCGCCTCCCTCGGCGTCTCTGATGTGCATGTGGGGGCTTCGCCATCCGGCAGCGTCCATCTGATCAGCGAGTCGCCACACGACTCTTGTGACAAGGGCAGTGGGTCCAGCATGCTCAATAGAGGATCGCTGGTAAGCCTTATTGAGATGAGAAAGCCATATAACCTAGATGTTTGCAAAGTTTTGAAAGCCTGTCTATCATATGAAAGAGAGAGAGAGAGTTCGAACTGAGTGGATCTGCCTACAGTGTGTAAATATGCATAGTGCAAAAATGGAAGCGGCCAGCGACCTATATGGGGAAAGGCAGGCCAAACACAGGAGGAAAGTCCAGCCTCTCGAGATCTGCGACGAAGTGTGGAAACACAGTGGGGCTCGCGTTGAGCTCGAACCTGGCCGAAAAACTAGCCAGATCTGGAAGATCTACCTAGTGTCGGCCGTCGGCACCATCCTGCGCCCTCCGTCTTCCGAGGGCTGTCTACGCGTGGACGTTAAATGGCGTGGGGCGGCAGTGCGGCTGGCGCTCGAACCTGCCGACATACTAGCAGCGGGCGGCGTGGAGGTTGGAGATCGGCGCAATGGGCATCCAGGGCGAGAGCTGCGGCTGGCGTTTGGGCGGAGCTACGGCTGGCGTTCAGCGAGCGGCGGTGATGCGGCTGGTGACCGGCGTTGATGACCTGCATGCATTTGCCTTTTATAGGGGCGATTTATCGCCCCTTCAGTCACCCCTTTGGGGTCTTTGTTTTGTTTTTTTTTTTGGCTTGTCCTCAATTAGGGGCAATTTATTGCCCCTTCAGTCATCCCCCTTGGGGTCTTTGTTTTGTTTTTATTGTTTCAAGCTTCTGCAAGAACGCGCCTGCCATGTCCGACACACCCCAAAGTCCCGGAACTCTATTGTAGCTCAGATTACATATACATCATACTTGAAATGGTGTCAATTATGGGGTGAAAATTTTGATACTTTCATCTTCCGCGGCACCGCCACTAACGTAGGCCTGTCTACACCATAGTTCAAATGTTCACGCCCACAATTTTGCTGGGGGTGATCTCCACGACGTTGCCGGGCTTGCCGGGCACGGAGCCCTTCACCACGATCGCCCTCCGCTCCGCATCCACCATGAGAATCTCGCTCTTCCGCACCTTCACCCGCTCAGCGCCCATGTGGCCAGGCATCTTCACGCCGGGGAACACGCGTCCGGGGGAGGTTCCGGGACCGATGGAGCCTAGCTCACGCTTCGATTTGGAGCCGTGCGTCATCAGGCCGCGATGGAATCCCCATCGCTTGATGCCGCCCTGGAAGCCCTTTCCGATGGATGTTCCAGAGATGTCCACGCTGTCTCCCGCCTTGAACAGCTCGTCCACGGACAGCGCCTGCCCAGGCTCGTACACGGACACGTCCTTGAGCTTAAACTCCCGCAGCTTGCGCATGGGCTCAACGCCGGCCTTTTTACAATGCCCCGCCTGCGGCTTGGTCAGCTTGGACTCCTTGACGGCCTGGTAGCCCACCTGCACGGCGTCGTACCCGTCGGTCTCGACGGTTTTCACCTGCGTCACGACGTTGCCCTGCTCCAGCGCGATCACAGTGGCGGGAATGGCAAGGCCGTCTTTGTAGAGAGTGGTCATGCCAGCCTTGGTGCCGAAGATGCCGACGCCTGCGGGGCAATTTAGAAGGTGAAATGGGGTGATTGGGTGTAGAAAGGGGGGGATTGGCAGGACGGAATGCGTATTTTAGGACCACGAATGCGATAAAAATGTGGGCTGAAAAGGTCGAGGCGCCGAGGAAAACGTACCCGCTTCCATCGAGCGGCACTGAATCTGCATTCCGCGGACGGGGGCTGCGCGAGCGGCGTTGGTGGCGCGGAACGCCACCTGCTGCCCCGCGAAATTGTGGCGGAGGGATGTCTGCTGCGCCATCCCGTTTTTTTTTATGCAGCAGCTCTGGCGATAAAATACGGTGTAAAGTGGAGTTTAATCAGCCAAAATGCGCCACGAAATTTCGCTAAATTGCTTTTTTTTTAGTGGTAGGAGGTAAAAAAGAAAGTGGCGGCTGGCTCAGCAACATCAACGAGACCCAAAACCAAGGCGCTGTCGGTGATTAAAGGGGCCTCTGTGACTGTCGCTGTCGGTGTTTTCAAACGGAGAAGGTTTATTATTGAGATCAGGCATGCACCTGTCCCCGCCTTCCTCTTTCACCACCCGACGCTCCCCTTCTCACTTGCCATTCGTTCTCGTTACACGTGCATGCTCTCAATTCTTCTCACAAAATAAGCGGCGATATGCCAATAAAAGAATCAATTCATTAAATAGTGTGATTTTCGTCTCTGTGAGCAAATTCAGTTCAGGGTGGCCAGGATTTTGTCGTCGCCGCTGAAGTCAATGTCCTTCTGCGCGCGGCCAGAGGCCACGTACTCCTCCAGCCTCTCCGCCACGTCGCTCATGAAGTCGTGCTCAGGCTTCCACCCCAGCACCCTTTTCGCCTTGTCCGCCGACGCAAAGAAATGCACGGTGCGGAAGGGGAATCCCTCGCCCTTTGCGAGGCTCACGGATTTAGGGTCGTAGTGCACGATTTTGGCCTCTTTACCTGCGGCCTTGGCCACCGCCCTGGCGATGCCGTCGAACGAGATGCAGCGGTCCGAGCAAAGATTGAAGTGCTGGCCCACTGCCGCAGGGTTGCCAGGCACCATGGCCATCATGTTGGCGAGGTCAGAGACGTGGGAGAGGGTGGTGAGCTGGATGCCGGGCCCGGGGATGGGCACAGGGCGGTCCCTGAAAATTAAATTTAAAGAGCGGGGACGAGAAAAATGAGGTAAATCCAACTATGGCGACGTATCAGGGCGCTAGATTTTTGTCAGAATGCATTAATAATGCTAAAAAAAGGCAATACAGCGTCGTTCATAAGCGGCATTGTTCATTCTTTAAAAAAAAAAAAAAAAAAAAAACTCCTCCCCTCGGTAATTTGAGTTTGGCTTGCTCTCTCACCTCGTCACGCGGTCCATGAACCACTGCTCGCAGTCCTTGGCGGTGTGGGGGCCATAGATGTAGAGCGGCTGGAACACGGTGTAGGGCAGCGCCTGCTCCTCTAGGTACTTTTCCACTGCAACGTGCCCAGCCGACGCCTTACGAGCGTCACCCTCCACGTGCATCGGCTCCACGGGGTTGGCCACGTAGGCGCCCGCGGATCCAACGAACACGTAGTGCGCCACTTTGCCCTTGAAGTGGTCGATCAGGGGCTTGCAGGCATCGAGATCTTTGCCATTGTTGTCGTAAACGATGTCGAACCTGCTGGTGGGGAAGGCGGAGGGGTCGGTGGGGGAGCCCCAGATGACCTCCACGCCGGGGAGGGTGGCGTACTGGCTGAAGGGCGCCTTGGCTTGCAGCTTTGCGGCGTCGCCGTCATTCAGAATGGTCACGCTGTGGCCGTCCGCCAGAAGCTTCTTTGCGAGGTGCAGGCCCAGGAAGGCGTGGCCTCCGCCCTTGGTGTTGACGATGAGCGCGGAGTCGGCGCGCACGGAGACCGCAGCGCGGCGGGCAGCGCGGGCAGAGGAGGAGCGGGAGGCAAACGCCGTGCCGCGGAAAGAGGTGGTCTGTATCATCGCAGACGGTGATTTTGTAAGGAGATGCGAGGAATGGGGGTGGTGGGTGCTGGCTGAGAGCGAGCGTTGAGGGTTGAGTAGTAGTAGAGTTTAGTTTTGATCTCTATCCAAATATGATAAAACGGGGGAGCGATGCTTGCACCCAGTACTCCGTTCTGCTTAAACTGCGACTGTGAATTAAATTGCTGGAATAAGGTGCGCCGAGCGGCAATGCATCAGTCAATTTTCGGGGGAGAGCTGCTGTGCTGTGGAATTTTGAGACCAAGCAGATGGCAACACAATACTAGACTCAAGAAGATTGAAACTTGTGTTTTTTAGTTGCCACACTGAAATCAGGTGACAGGGTGGCAGGGGATTCAGAGTCCACGATCCATTGAACAAAAATAAAATCCGAACATTTGAACTCGCTTCGCGGCCTTCAAAAAATTCTTCAAGGGACGGCCTTCAAAAAATTCCCATAAATTGGTTTCAGCCAATTACGACACCTTCCTTAAATTAGTTCATCTTGCTGCCAAATATTCTCCCCGTCGGGGCGTCGAAGGGTGAGAGAGCCGTTAAAGCGTTTTGCTTCATTCACTACTAATACCAAACTACATTCTCACCTTCCCCGCGCCCTCTTCTCCCCATCCCCTCCACAGAAACAACGAGCAAACCTAATAATTATGTCTTCCATTGAACTGAAACAAAACTTGCTGGCCACTCCTCCAGCCGAGCGCTGCGCAATGCAGCGGGACCTCATCCGGCTCCCCCCGCGCCTGGAATTCACCGTCGCGCAGTTCAGCCGTGGAGACCTCTCCAGTGCCGCTGAGTGCCTCTCCGCCTTTTTGGCATTTCTTGAGGTTGCATACTTTCGCTTGGGGCATGCTGATGAGCCGGAGATGTGTAATCGGAAAGAGTTTGAAGCCGTGGCAAAAGCGGTGCAAATCCTCTCTTATCGACTCGCCCCAGGCTTTCACCTGCTGACTGAAAATGTCGAGGCTTCCGCCCTCCTCCCTAACGCTGCCAAACAGGCCCTGGCTCTGGCTTTTATCGACCTCGCTCGCTTTTATATCCACAGTCGCTGCATGTCTGAGAATCCGTTTGACACCGACAGCAGTGAGTCCTTCGCTATTCATCGACGTTTGCTGGCATGGGAGCTGCGGTGGGTGGAGCTGGAGGCGCTGGACGCTGACGCCATGCTGCAGGAGGCTGGGAGCTGCCTCTAAGTTTCCAACATTACGACGATGGTGGAGTGCATGAGAATCTACCACGGGCTAAGGGCAGCGTTTGCTGCGGAAAACCCGCTGAAAGACGAGACGTTTCCTGCGTCGATGGAGCCGTACCTACGGTGGATGGGGGGTCTGGTGCATGGACCAGTGTCACTGTTTCAGCAGTACATGCCGGTGCTACTCAGCGGCGCTGTTTTGAGAGTTGGAGTCAAGGGCGCTCCAGAAAAAACCTTGACTTTCACCGCTGACGCTACTGAACGCCTGCTGTTGAATAATAAAAATGAGTTTGCGCTGATGCACGATGCGGCTGTTGCGAGCTTGAAAACGGCGGAGGCGGCGGTGCCGGAAGACCACGCTCAACTTGCGCTGGCAGGCCATATCCTAGCTTATTACTACGTTAACCATGCTATGGTGAGCTGGAAGTACGAAAACGTGGAAGCGCTGGCGAACCGTGGCAACGACGCGCTCAAAATATGAATGCCGTGGATGCCTCCCAGCCTGGGCATGTACACATGCGTGTACCAATATGTGCTCTGCGTACACCCGGATATGAGTACATGCTACTGGGAAGTTATGGCAGAAGAAGAAATTATCCAGTCCATGGATTTTCATTACTATGCTGTCCAAAATGAATCATCAAACGTTCAAAGAGTTTTGTTCAAAACAGGCAGTGAATGCATTGAGACGGGGCGCGTACCCCCAGATTCGCAGTTCTATGCCTGTGAGTTATCATTATAAATTCATTGCAGGTTAAACCCAAAACATGCACTTCTAATTCAGGATTTGACGCACCCCTTTGTTTGCAGCATTACCGATAGGAGACGACATCCTCGTGCAAGGCTGCAAAGGAGGAGAAGACTGGCAGCTCGGAAAGAAATTTGAATTTCCAAGGGGGGGTGAAACCATGCTTATTAATGCAACGGATCGCGGCTACTCTGGCAATGCATGCAATCCCCAGAGAATTGAAGACGTGATGACAGCGCAAAATAGCGTGCTCCAGACGGCACTTCAATACCAACAAGATTTGAGCGGGGAACAAAATGAACACCTCCCCCAGGGGCAAAGCGGGCAGGAGGAGGGCGCGGAAGAGGAGCATGGCTGCTGTACATGTTTTCGCCACGCTGGGGCCGCGTGAGTTAAATGCATGTTCAGCCTCGCAGCGAGTTTTTTTTATTCAGAGAATTGAATCATCCGTTATTATTATCAACCCATATGCAGTTCGAAAGGACGGGAGATGGGACAAACCATTGGAAACCTGTTTGTAATGTGTTGTCTGATTTAATATTGCGCTGCTGATGGAAGGACGCTCTAAACGATTCCAAGCTAGCAGCCTTCTATTTCTTCTTCTGACTTCAACGTCATGACGCGTGTCCAGGCACGCGTGGACTGCCAAAACAAAAATTCCAGCGTTTTTAGGCGGATGCTTCCCTCTTCTGCCGTGCTATAATACCAAACATTCAAGACTATTTCCTCCCATATCGGTATTATTATTACCATGAGTACCACGTTATTGAGTACCTATTATTTAGAGACGTGAATCTCCCTTCACATCTTTTTCATTCTTACGCCACTTTCTTCAAATTATTCCTTTTCTCTACCCAATTTCTTATTCATTTCAGAAAGTAAATAAAACACCACAGCGTCATTAAACACCATCATTTCACCCACCTCATTAGCCATTCATGTTCGAGCACCAATGGGCCTCAGCCGCCGCTGCAGTTCTGCCGCCAGCTCCTCGTCGCTCATCGCCGCAAACCGCTTCGAGTACCGCGCCAGGTGACGCACCAGGAACCCCCACTGCCGCGCCATCACCGCCACCCCCACCTCGAAGAACCCTATGCCCACAAACACAAGCGCGTCTGCCGCAGCGTGCTCCTCTATTGAACTCAAGAATTTAGTGGGAAGGTCGGCCCAGTGCACCCCGGAGTTGTGGTGGTGCACGATGTGGTACCCGTCGTTGAATGACTTGGCGTTGTCTGGGCAGTTGACGCAGTTGTAGGTCAAACTGAAATTTGAGCGGGGGGTTGAAGGGTTGATAAACACGTGCTGAGACCAGTTGCCCATCATCAACGCGAAGGAGGACACGCAAAAAGGGACGATGAACGCCCACGTGGTGGCCACGGGGGCAAGGCGGTACAGGAATTGTACTGTGGATAGGTAGACAGCTTCGGTG
The DNA here is from genome assembly GCA_963854735.1 of Marvania coccoides. Taxonomy (NCBI): domain Eukaryota; kingdom Viridiplantae; phylum Chlorophyta; class Trebouxiophyceae; order Chlorellales; family Chlorellaceae; genus Marvania; species Marvania coccoides. The sequence continues at coordinate 121,676 of OY978108.1, forward strand.
GCGAAGCACAGGAAGAAGAGGGGGTACCGACGGGCGCGAAGGGCGGCCATGGGGACCTCTACCCACCCTGCCACGGCATACCGCGCCCAGTACCTGAAGGAGGGGAAATTATTGACTGGTTGTTGGTATTTTTAGAGGAAATGACGGTACATTCTATTTGTGTGAAGAAAGTAAGTATGAGGACTGTTATTTCGCGATTCGAATACTACAATCGCTGAGTTTGTGCCTCACTCACATCAGGAAATGCAAGGGGTTGCTGCGCTGGTAGGGCTCTGTGGAAGAGGTGTCTCGCCCTGCTTTGTTGTTCCCCACGTGGTGCATCACGCAGTGGTGCACGCGGTACATGCCGCTAGGAACCCCTGCAGTACATAGAAAATTAAGCATGAGTTGTATCAGAAATGCGTTAAACATGCTTTGATTTGCAGCGGGGAAAGAAAGAAAACCAGCTTGCCAAAGAAGGGGGCCAGGAGGAGGGGTGGAATGAGGTTGAAGGCGTCCAGGCCGGAGCGGAACAGTCGGCGGTGCTCGCTGTAGTGCAGCGCCAACATGAAACGCTGCAGGAACAGCGCGTAGTTGAGGGCAAAGTAGGCCACGCCGGCGAGATGGGAGGCCGGGGCCAGCCAGAACAGCGCTGCTGCGGCTGGGAGGGTGAGGCACAGGACGTTCAGGAAGAGGTAGAGAATTGGGGCGTCGCGCGGGGAGTTGAGGAGGGGCACCAGGAGCCGGTTTGCGAGAGGGGGAGCGAACAGAAACTCACGGCGAGTGGCTACCAGGTCGGCGTCGGCCGCCTTGCGCAGCGCTTCCACGCCCTTCTCGTCCAGCACGTCACTGACCGGCGTCATTTGGGGGAATTCAGAATGGTAATCGCGCACCACTATTCAAACACACTCACACGACCGCAACTGCCGGGCGTGCTTTGCTCTTAACCTTATCTGAGATAAACACAGCAAAAACAAAAAAATAATACAAAATATTGGTAGTAGGACAACCCGAGCGGCTCCTGTTCGGCTGCCCTCTACTAGATCGCAGTGAGTCGCAGCCCAGCCGCATCGACAAGGTAAATCAAACCTTCGTTTTCCATTTTTGGCGGTTCCTTGTCTTAAAAAAATAAAAATGAATCCGATCACGCGATTTACCGCCCCACTTCCCCTACACGCAGCCGTCGGGACCTCGCCAGGAGGGCACACTCGCAATCACAATGCAGCCCAGTGGAGGGCTCCTCAGCTTCGGCGCGTGGAACGTCAGCTTGGAGTGGAGCGAGGAGGAGCAGCGCACGCTGGAAGCGGCCATGATGCGGTTCCCAGCGGAGCGAATGGACCCTCTCCAACGCTACGTCCGCATCGCCGCCGCCCTGCCACGCAAAGGCGTGAGGGACGTCGCGCTGCGCGTGCGATGGATGGCCATGCAGACCGAGCTCAAGCGCCGCACGGGGCTGGACCCGCGCGGCGCGTCTGCGATGCCTGCCCTGCCCCATGCAGCAGCTGGGGCAGCTGGCCCAAAACCCGCCGTACACATCATGCCACCCCTCCCTGGAGGCAGCACAATGCAGCAACAGCAGCAGCAGCAGCATCACGTCATGCCCCCGCCCCCAGGCGCTGCGGGAATGGCCACTGACGGCGGCCCTCCCACTGTGGACGGTCCCATTTCTCATCTGCTAGACGCCAACCTGGCGATTTTAAACCACTTCCGCACCAATATGGCAGTGTTCAAGGTGCACGAGAACACGCAGCTGCTGGTGCAGTTCCGCGACAACATCCTGCAAATCTTGCAGGCGATGGAGGCCATGGGCGGGGCTATGAAGGACATGCCGGAGCTGCCCGTGCACCTCAACGTTGACCTGGCGAACAGCTTTCTGCCGTCCCGACCAACGGGGATGCTGTCGTACGACGGCATGACCATGCCGCCGCCACCGCAGCCAGCACTTAACGCCCCTGGCATGGTACCTATCAACGGGCCAGGGCTGACGCCTGGAGGTGGCGGAAGCGGAGGAATGGCGACAGGGCCACCGCCACAGCCGCCTTTGCCGCCGCGGCCGCCTGGGCCGCCGCATCACGGGATGCCTGGAGGGGGCGCCCCACTCCCGCCTGGGATGATGCATCACCAGCAGTTTCATCACCAGCAGCAGCAGCAGCAGTTTCAACACCATCACCAGCAACACCCGCCACACCCGCAGCAGCAGCAGCATTATCACCCTCATCCTCACCAGCCGCCCCCTCCACACCACCATCACCCGCAGCATCACCCCATGCACCCGCACGGGCCGCCGCCGCCGTTGCATGGCCAGCCGCCGATGGGTGGCGGCGCCGCTGGCGGGATGATGCAGCAAAGGCCGCCAATGGGGCCGCCACACGGGCCGCCGATGTCACATGCTGGGCCTGGTATGCCGCCGCCGCAGCATGCGGGACACCCGCCCCTACCATTGCAGCAGCAGCCTGGAGGGGCGGCGCCAGGGCATCCACCTGCGGCTGCGGCGACAACGGCACAATAATATAAATGAAATATCATCACAAACAGCTCGCGTCACTGGCACATATGCAATGCGATGCTTTTGATTCTTATACCAGATTCATGTGGAGAGAGAAGCGGCGCAGCTGGCTTCATTATCACTTTGACGCCCCTCCCTGCTGTTTCTTCATTTTCTTCACGGTTTTGCAATGTTCTCTCTTTCTCTCTTTCTTTTTCTTTTTTATGCACTGTTTCGGTTTTTCTTTCGATTCCGGCTTTTCTTTTTGACTCAGCATTGTCGTGAGCATCATGCTTTTTTCTACCGCATTCAAATATAAAGCGAGGATGTAAGTTTGATGCTGCCGGTATGCTCCGAGGTGCTTTCTTTTTTACTTTTACCCCAATAATGAACCATGCAACCCATTGTTACATTCACTCTCTTCCTGCCTCAAAATGCATTTCTCAAATTACAACGATTTTTTATCTTAAAAGCAAATCTCTCCATAGCCAAAATAAGTAAGCAGCACGAAAAGGCAACTTGGATGGAAAAGAGAGAAGACAATGCAATGCATTCTGCCTACACCTCGCTGTCAAGCTAGCGCCTGCCCTTGCCCTTTTTCTTGTTGGAGCCGCCCTTGGCCGGCGCTGCCTTCTCCGCCGCCTTCTCAACCGGCCGGGTCGACGCATCCAGCGAGGCATCCACCTTGCCAGCCCCCTGGCTGCCCTTTGTGGCGTCCGCTGCCTTCCTTTTCTTTCTCGCTTTCTTGGCGTCGCTGCGCTGCCACTTGGGCAGCCACCGCTCTGGGTCAGGCAGGGGCCCTGGATTCGCAGGGTCAAACCCGTTCGGCAGCCTCTTCTTGCGCCTGCGCTTCTTCTTCTTCTCATCCCCATCGGTGGCCTTGCGCTTGCTTCCAGCCGCCGCCGCTGCTCCTGCCGTCTCGCTGCCTTCGCCGCCAACCGCCACCCTCCTCTGTGCCCCGCCACCGGCAGTCACCCCAGCAGACTCCAGCGCGTCCACCTCCGCTGCAGACAGCGTCGCCACCGCAGGCAGCTTGGCGGCCAGCTGCGGGGCGTCTGCTGGGCGGCAGCACGCCACCAGCCGGGGCAGCGTGCGCAGCAGCTCGGGGTCTTCCAGAGCCGCAGGGTCTTCAGCCGCCAGGCGCAGCAGGTCTGAAGCAGCCGCTTCCACGTTGCCGCGGCGAGAATCCAGCGCTGCCAGCCTCCTCAACGCCCACCGAGTGGCGGCAGCCTGAGCAGACCCGCTGTGCTGCTCTAACGCGGAACGAATGATGCTCGCCGCGCCCTCCAGGTCGCCGCCCTGCTCCAGCAGCGCCGCGCGGGTCGCAATCACAGCAGGTTGCCCCTGCTGAGCCGCTGGAAGCTCGCCCAGTAGCGCTGCAGCAGCCGCCGCGTCGCCCCGCGCCGCTTCCAGCTGCGCTCGCGCCAGGCGCACCGCCACAACCGCGTTAGACCCCACGGGGGCGTCCCCCTCTGCTGCCACCAGCGCCGCCGCCGCCTCCTTGCTCTTGCCATCACGGGACAGCAGCGCCGCCTGCAGCAGCGCGGCGTTGGTGGAGCCTTTGTGGTGGTGCGCGAGTGAGCGCACAGCCTCCCGCGCCACGTCCATTTTGCCTGCAGCCAGTGCAGCCGTGGCATACCCACTCAGCACCGCCTCGCAGTGAGAGGGCCCTAGGCGGGACGCCAGCGTCGATTTTACGTGCAGGAACCCGCTGCTGCGTTCCACCGACGACTCCAGCGCGCGCAGGCCCTCTCCCGCCGCCTTGCGGTCCCCTGACCGCAGGCGCAGCAGCACCGCTGCCAGATCGGTCGCTGCTGCTGCCACCACCGCCGGGTCGCCGCTCTTCAGCACGCTCTGCAACGCGTCGACAGCTTCTGACAGCTTCCCCGTGCGCGCCTGAAGGTAAGCGAGCTGCGCTGAGACTGGCGCCAACTCTTCTTTAACTTCTTCCTCATCGAGCTCTTCGTCATAAAGAGACTCTTCTCCGACCCGCCACGCCAGCGTCAGCGCGTCTTCCGCCGCCGTCAGCTGCCCCTCCTCCACCAGCCCGCAGGCGGCGTTGAACGCCAGCTCGAAGCTGTCATGGGGGGAGGCTTTGAGCGCAGCCATGGCAGCGGGGATTTCAGCGGCGCGCCCCCCCACTGCGTACGCTGCGATGGCGTTGGTGCGCACCTCCTGGGCTTGCGCCAGCCCCGGATACTCCCGCAGCAGCTGCGAGTAGAGCTCGATAGCTTCCGAGTGGTTTCCTAGGCGATATTGCAGCTGGGCGGCGAGCTGCAGGCTGGCGGAAGCGCGGTCGGGACCCACGGCGTTGAGCGCCTCCAGCGCTTCCTGCAGCCGGCCCAGGCGGTAGATGCAGTGCGCGCGCTCAAAGGCTAAAGTTTTTGCCAGAGCGGCGTCGGAGTCGATGAGCTGGAGAGCCTCGGCTGCGCTGCCCTGGTCGATGAGCAGCGTGGCCTTGACTTGCAGCGCGTCGGCATCGCGAGGGGCCAGCTTCAGGACTGCAGGCAGGCAGCGTGCGGTGATAAATTTTAATAAACTTAAGAGATGAAATTTGATGATTTGAAAAATGCGAGTGCCGCTGGCGTGTTTCAGGCGTCCGCCACTCACTCTCGTCGGTCGTTTTGATCGCCCGTTTGGTTTGCCTGTTCCGGAGCTGGGTGTCCAGCTTGCCGAACAGGGATTCGACCTGCTCTTGCTTTGTCGTCGCCATCTCTTTGTCTCACTGCTGCTGCTGGCTCTCTAAATCAACATCATGTGGAGAAAAGCCGCGTTCGGAAAATACAATAATCAAAATGCCAACCAGGCCGTATATTTGGCAAGGCCTTGATTGTTCAGCAGGTCCCTGTCTCTCCTTGGTGGCCTGCGCCTCTGCCCCCTCCCAAAGACTCCCGCTTTCTCGCCTGTAGTCCGAACTCCCTTCACAGCCCCGCCTCCCTCTTGCATGGCCTCTTTTCTGCTCCATTCAAATAAATTTCAAACCCCGCCGCTTTAGCTATTATTCACTATTACACTCCTACCAATTTAGTATTTCCTGTCCCTCTTTTTACCCGTCATTAATCATTCCTTCACACCCCATCTTCGCTCTCTCACAGCCTACCGATCACCCCTTGCACCTCCTCGCTGGTATAAAGATGCCAGTCGGGAGCCACTCGAGCAATGTCTACGTTGGTCGCAGTCACCTTCTCTTCCATCACCTGCTTCAGGGTGGACAGCGCCATCACCTCGGCCTCCTCCAGCGTCAGATCCGCGCGGTAGGATTCCTGCAAAGCGGTCTGGGCGCCCTCAGAGCCCGAGCCAACCGCCTTGGCCTGAAACTTGACGTACGTGCCGGAAGGGTCGGTGTGGAAGCTGCAAAAATGTGGGGTAGGAAAGTATTTGATTGTATTGGTTAGATTTTGTGTTACAAAAAATAAATGTGAAATACGGTGGAAGTTTGGATAAACAACGGGTCGGGAAACTCACAGCACTGCGCCGTTTTCGTCGTCATAGCCTGCGACCAGCAGCGCAACGCCAAAGGGACGACTCTGCATACAGGGGGGGGTGAAAAAATATTAAGCGCATTCTCACACCAAAAATTACACTGCTCCATGCTGTTGAACAGCAGAAGAATATATGCTTATGGCCATTTTAGTGAGAAGCTGGAAGGCCATTGAATAGGTAGAAAGATCTCACCATGCCGCCTCCCTCATCGTCGTCTTCTCCAAATCGCAGCGCCAGGTCGCACAGCGACTGCGTGAGCGACTCCACAGGGATGGGCTCGTTATAGGTGAACCTGTGCTGCTGCGCCTCCACCCGGGCGTGGTCGATGAGCGTGCGGGCGTCTCCAGTGAGGCCGCTGATGGCCACGCCGATGTGCGTGTCCACCTCTGCCACCTTTTCTATGCTGGAAGGCTCCTGTAAATGTCGGAAATGAGGGTGACGAAGGGTTAGCCGGGGTGGAAGGGAGAGGGAAGGAGCAGAGGGAGAAATGAAAGGCATCTGCGCACCAGCAAAGGAGAGGTGATGCGCTTTTCCACTGCGAGGATGACGCCGTGATCTGTGCGGATCGCGATGGCGGTGGATCCGAGCTGCAGGAAGGGGGCGTTGGGTTGGGGTGATCAGCCAGAAAAAGGAGGGGAGAAGAAGCATCTTTCACTCACTTTGATCGCTTCGATGGCGTACTCCACTTGAAACAAACGGCCTTCTGGGCTGAAGGTATTCACACCTCTGTCATACTCGCTGCGCGTTAAAAACATGGTTTGCGTCCGGCTTCAGGGCTTATTTTTACTAAAATGTATTTAAATGTTTGATCAACACGGTATCTTCTGGACCGTCGCACCGCCAGGCAGTTTTCCTTGTATATGGCACTACCAAATGGGTTTGCTTTGATCTATTAATGCGGAGTTTCGTTTTGCAATAAGTTTTTTGGCGCCCCAGGCCATTTTTTTCCTCATGCATGGCCAATATTTTTTTTGAGGCGGGCCACGAGTGAGGAAGGAGGAGATCACATGAGGCTGCTTCCCAGATGCTAGGAGGTTAGCCTTCAGTAGCTGAACACGCAAAAGGCGGGTCCACTGCTTCTCTGCCAACGCACCGCCAATTTTAATTTGTTCTCATGAATCCAGACCCATTAATCTGCTGCACCTGTCCACGATCGGCACCCAATATATGCTAATGCGGTCTGTGAAAGCATGACCCCATTTTTAATGCAAAGCAAATTGTGAAAGGTGTTGGGGCGGTGGTTTGAATAGCTTTCGATGTGCTCTAGCCTTGCATGCATGCATCTCACAAGATCCCTCATATACTGCAGCGCATTAACCGCGCAGCATATGATAATTCTCCCTGAAATACAGCAGCCAACTGCAACTTGTTGGATTGAAGAAAAGTGACCATTTGTCAAACTGGCGGGACGCTGCTGAAAGCCTAAACACATTTAATTATGTATACGAACCTTCATTGAGAAACGGCATAATTGCACCGCGAGCTGGGACTGGAATGGCCACCCAATTTTATTAATTTGAAAAATAGTTAAATCATCCACCACCTTGCGTGCTACGCGTTTTCACATTAAGCCTTCTTACCGATCTTATCATTCCCTTGATCGCGCAATAGATATGTCGCAAATCCAGCCCTCCCAGTTTTTGTTGGCCGTGTCAATGATTGTGGTGTGCAGCACGCTCACACTCGGCGTGCGAGGCGAGCAGCTCCTTTACAACGGCACCGGAACCATCTACCCCACATTATTGTACCAAATTCCCTTCCAAATGCCGCTCAACCAAAGCACGGCGCTGAGAATTGTCGTCGAAGCCATACCCTGCAACGCTGAGGGCACAGAATGCAGCCCGGAGTTTACCTCGCTGGCCGAAACACACCTGTACTGCAAGACTGTGGACTCTGCGGACGGCTATGACTTCATTTCAGGTACATTAACATAGTAATTATTATTATTTACCACTACCGCCACCGTCTGGCTATCTCTTACGTACTACCTCTTTATAAATAAGTCGAGTCTGATTTTGGGGCGGTTTTTGATCCCGGTTTTTTTTTCTCGTTCATATATGCAGCTTTGCCTGGGAGGAGGGAGGAAATCATCATCTCGCCGTTGTCCGGGCAAGCTTACGCCGCAAGCGACAGTGAATCGATCAAATGCGAGGCTCGCATCGAGAACTTCGTGCCCACGCCGCTGCAACTGACGTAAGATGCAGGCTAATCCCCACACAGCGCTCTTTCTTTCTTATTACATAGGCATGCATTCATAACTCCCCCCCTCTGCTAAAGCAATTTTGTCTATTGGGTGGCCTGTGCAGAATCAACGTCACTGGGGATTTTAACATCACAGCGATGGTGCAGCCTGAGCAGGACGCAGCCAAGGCCATCTTTGACACGTAAAAACACATACAATTAACATCTTGAATTAAAATCTTGAATCACCTCCTGCAGAAATTTTCAACCAAGGCTGTTTATTTATGAATCCCGTTCTGCAGGTGCTGCAGCACCCCGGGGGCGTGCGCCGCGTGGGACCAGGCCACTGAGGCGGCAGGGATGAAGTTTGAGGAGGGCGAGGTGTTTACCGACATGTGCAACATTGACAATAACATCTGTGACGCTGAGGGGCACCTGGTGGGGCTCAACCTGGACGACTACCTGCTCTCGTGCGACATGGCGGCGATGAACTTCTCGGCGTTCACCAAGCTGGAGTACCTCAACCTGGCGAGAAACAACTTGACGGTGACCTATAATCATTGATCTCTTTCTGAAAGAAATTAGCTAGATTGCTCTTTATACGTATTTTTATGCGGGGGGAAGAAAAAAAATTATTATGGACTTATGCGGGGGTTTTTCTTCGTTACTTGAAGCAATCGATATTTTTTCTTTCTTCTTTTTTATGTGCTTGTGCTTCCCCCACAAACCTCCCTCGAAACGCTTTCATTCAACCCCTAATCCCCTTCACAACCATCCACAGGGTGACTTCACGACAGTGGCGCAGCAGCTCGCCGTGCAGATCCCTGCTCTGGCCATGGTGGACGTCGGCGGCAACACCGCTCTCACCGGCAAAGTGGGCACAGAGGGGGGGGCTGGGGGGCTTTGCGACCTTGCGGGGCTGGAGTACCTGGGCATCTACAGGACGCAGATCGGGGGGGAGCTGCCGGCGTGCCTTGTGGGAGAGAAGGGGACCTTAAGAGAGCTGCAGGGGCGGTGAGTTTCATTGGGCTCCAATGAATAAAAATCGCTTTGTTGCATTTGAAGGAGGTCGGGTGGTTGCATTCTGAGTAAATTTAACATTTGATGGGGTGGATTTGAGCATATATTTTTTATTAATTCTGCAGTTCGTTGATAGTTGCTCTAGTTTTTTTGTGCCGGTGTCATAAAATAAATGTGTTTATTTCCTGATGCAGGGAGTCCCAAGTCGACGGACCGCTGCCTCCTGAGCTCGCGAAAAGCACATCCATCACCATTTTGGACCTGTCTTTGGTAAGAAAAAGCGAATTATTGGGCCACAGCATAATTTTCCACGCAGAAACAAAAAACAAAGCTCATCTAATATTGTATTGGCGCTGCCCATGCAGACCAAAATCATAGGCGAGATTCCCACCCCCCTCCCTGCCTCCCTGGTCAGCCTCAACCTCTCAGAAAACGCTCTAACTGCCAGTGTGCCTGATTTGAGCGCTGCCAAATTTTTGACTATCATGGACCTGTCGAACAACGACCTCACGGGGCCCGTGACTGGGTCCGCAGCCAATCACCCATCGCTGCGCTTCCTGGACCTCACCGAAAACAACCTTTTTGGCTTGCCTGAGGAGTGGACAAATGCAGCGGCAACGCCGGAGGGAGCAGCGCCGCTGCAGGTGCTGCTGCTGGGACAAAACCCGCTGAAGGTGAGAAATCAGAAACTTTATATACAGTGTTATGTTGATGGGGACCTTTGTCTGCCTTTTTTGCACACAACAAAGGCCGCTCTATGAAGTGAACTTCGTTCTTGTGACGATATGTGCTACAAAGTGCAAATAAAATGCATGCCTGGCCTCCACCCTTTCTCCTTTTTAACACGGTGGTATTTTTTTGGGTGCAGACTCCGTTCCCCGTAGCTCTGCAGCGCTACCCAAACCTTACTTTCTTGAATTTGAACGACGCGGGGCTGGAGGGGCGGCTGCCAGAGGTGGAAGAAAACGGCTTCCCCTGGCTGGAACAGATCTTCGTTAACAACAACAACCTCACGGGACCCATCCCGGAGAGCTGGCGGAACAGCTGGCTCTTTTCTACGGTAAGAGTTATTTTTTAATTTTTTTCCTCCGGAAACTCGCAATCGAAATCAATCTCTCTCTTTAATTGACAATGAAATCCCGTTTTTTTTTTTTTTTTTATGCACAATCCAGTTGTCCCACTCTTCCTTCTTTTCCCATTCATTATAAAATCGGCACTGATAATATAAATATGCCGCCCCCCTGTGAATTTTTATTTTACAGGAAATCGAGTTTGGGTTGTTCCGGGTGTTCAGCGTGGCCAACAACTCCCTTGATGGCGACATCCCCGCCTTTTTGGGCGATTCCCCGTTTATCAGCGTAATTGACCTCACAGGCAACAACTTTACCAATGCCTGCGACGAGCAATTCGACGACCTAGAAAAGAGGGGCTCGCTAGAGGAATGCAGCTCGGAGGATGGTAACAACGACGGAGAGAGCGGGGGCGGCGGCGGTGGTGGGCTGAGCGCGTGGGCTGTGGCAGTTATTGTGATTATATCGCTGGGGATGGCTGCTGGGGCTGGGCTGCTCATCTGGCGCCGCTACCAGCGGCACGGCGGCGATGGCAACGGCAAGTTCACGCGGTTTGATGAGGACTCGGGGCTGCAATTGGGGCAGACAGGGCCGGCTGGTAGGAGCAGCGCCAACGTGTACAACGCTCAGCTGGCGCCATGAAAAGGAGCGAATGTCGAATAATGTTTACTTTCGAATAGCAATTTAATCCACACCGTACCATTCTTGGCTGCTTATAGCTTGCAAATGACATCTAGTTTCCTGGCTGCTCTCTACTTGTGAATTCCCAGGACCATCCCACCGCCTTTGCACGGTCTCCCAAGGGCACTCCCCCCTGGGCAGATCGAATACCACTAGTTAATTTTCATCGATTCTAGTTATTGCTTACTAATAACTGAAAGAATAATATCGAGAAGAAAGAAGCAGTCCAGAGTCGAAATTAGTGCGTGGAGTATTCGTTTTCTTTGCGTGCAATTATTGTCTCGTCTTGTATGCGGGGGCGGACACCGCTCAACAAACAGTCATATGCCTAATAAAACAAAATTAAATCGTGCATTGTTTTATATTCCCCTTACTCTACCTATCTGGGGTCGAAAGTCGAAACAACAGAACCAGCTGTACAAATCAACATTATTAGAAGCACGATTGTGATGTTCCTCAGCTTTCTCCTTCTGCCGCTGCGCTTTTTCTGCCAATGAGCTCATCCCACCACGACCAGTCCACCCATGGCGCCTCCACCTCCCTTTCTTCCACTCTGACCGGGTGTGCCTCTGTGTTGAACACCCATTGATCCAGGGGCACTACAGTATCGTCAGTGTACAGCAAGTACAGGTACTTGAGGGTCTCTGCCAGGAACCAGCTCTGCTGCACGTCGTCCCCGGGGGTGGGAATCTGCAAGGGAGTTAGTAAAAGAAATGAAAACAGGTAGGTTAAGAAAAGCCCCGACTCAGAATCCGACACTGACAGTGCCTCATAAAACCATCGGAATTTAATGAATAGAGCCATTCGCATAACGTAAAAATGCGCATTATTGTTTAGTACGCAATTATGTATATACATAACGAATAAAAAATGATGAACAGCGCCCAAAACTGACCTGCTCTACGTCCCGCGATCCAGAGTAGCCCGCCTCTTTCCTGCAGTGCCGTTCGATCGCCTGCAAGATCTCCCACCCCCACTCGCGGTACCGAATGTCGTGGGTGGCCCTCCACAGGTAGAACAGGCTCTCCACCACCTCGGGGCGCTGCAGGTACGGCGTCCAACCCTCAACAACGATCCTGCCGTCGTGGCCGAACACGACGTGGTCTGCTCCCAGCCCAGTCTTGGTGGAGTTGTACCTGAGAGAAGAAACGGGGGGGGGATCGAGTTTAACGAGCAAATTAGGCGATATTTGACTAAACTATACAACAACAAAAAAAGTGAAAATAAAAAGGAGAGAAGGGGTGGAAGAATTTTCAAAATGTAGTGGAAATGACTAACAGCTGGTAGCAGGCGTGCATCATGCTGCCCGCAAAATCCAGGTACTGCTTCGCTTTGTCCCCGGTTACCGCCCCAGAGATGACGCCCAATGCGACGTTGCCGGGGTAGAAACACCCCAGGTGGGTGATCACGGCGCTGGGAGTGCCTCCTTTGTACAATCTCTCCCCCGTGAATGTGAAGTTGTAGAGCTTTGGGCGCACCACGAGGTCCCTCATGGCGGTGTCTGAGGCGTTGACCCACCGATCCCGCCAGTGGTTGTCCTAAAAGAAAAGGAGAGAAGAAGGGAGAAAGAAAGATAATAGATGGTAAAATAAATGATGAGGGGGAAGAAAAAAATCACAATATAACTTAGGAGGCACCCCCAAAAAACACGTGTACGTTACTAGTACAAAAAAACAGCATTGGTTAATGCCTGGGGGATATTTTCTTCTCCTGCTTACCCTTTTGCCCCTTAGTATCCAATACTTCAACAGGTACTCAAAGTACGAGTCCGCGGGCGCCCCCACCGTCATCGACGAGTCGATGATCCGGCCGCTCTGCCGCCCCACAGAAGTCCCTAAAAGCGGCTTGTCGGGGTGCTTGGCGTGCAAAAACCGCATCCCTGCCTCTGCCGTCTTGCGGTACGTCATGTTTCCAGTGCGCGCCGCCAGCGCACCCAGCTCAATGAGGTTTGTGCCCGCTTCTGCGAGCAATACCACCGAATCATCATGCTCTGTAGGCTTGGTGTACGGCAACCACGCGCTGTTACGTAGTAGACCAGTAGGGGATTGGAAAATGGGCAGTAGCCGCTGCGCCAGGTCCTCCGCCTTGTCTCTAAACAGCCTAGCGCCGCTGAGATCATGAGCCGCCATGAGACCGCCCAAAACGCGAATTGTGGTCTCAAAAAAGGAAACTTCTTGCCTCTTGGGGGTATTAAATGTCATGTTTTCAGCCACCCACGCGTGCGCGCGCTCGAACTCTTCGTGCAAGCCCATCACATGGAGCGTTGACATTGCATCAATCATGCTCGCACCAAGCCCGCTGAATCCATTCATGCCGCCCAAAACTCCTTTTTTCCCGCGTTTTGACTCAGGGCAAACTTCATCCATCCCCCAGGAGTACTTTTCGTAGCCTCGCCAGGCGTGCAGCATCGCTGCTCGCACTGCGTCGGATCGCCGCGCGTCTAAGAAGCCACCGCCCTCTGTGTCTCTGTACTGCCATGCTGCGGCAGCTGCACGCTCTAGACGGCGTTCCTGCGCGTCTACCAGGTCCACGCCGCGAACGGTGAGCAGCAGCAGGCTGGTCAAGACCCCCACTGAGAGCAGTGCGCTGCAAACCAGAAGTGGAAGCTGAAGAGACTGCAGGAGGAGCAGAAACGGGTTAGACTTGGAGCGCTGTGAACGGCAAAGGTATGTGACGTGCCTGCGAGGAAGATGAGCGATGGTAGCGCGGGAGACCTGGGCCCCTTCTCATCTTGTTCAGTCTCTGGGGGAGGCAGGACTGAACTATCGACTCTTGCCGCGCATTGGATGTAATAGATAATTTTCGTTAACTTCAAATTTGGTCTAGTCTGAAGCAGCTCTGGTTTTTGACGAGTCCCTGCTGAAAAATATTTTATTCGAGCGCTTTTTCTTGTTTCATCTTCTCCCTCCTCTCACGCTCTCATAGTACCCATTTTATCAAAACCCACATTGAGGACACTTTACCAGCGGATCAGACATCAGAATAATAAGAAAAATGGCGTCTTTGATTGCACCTCTCGGGAATGCCATGCCTAACAAGTACGCGGAGGAGCTGATCAAGAATGCGCGCGCCATTGCTGCGCCGGGAAAGGGCATTCTCGCCGCCGATGAGTCCACCGGCACCATCGGCAAGCGGGTGAGTAGTTGGATCTGGTTCTCGATCGTCTTGCGGAGGACTCCAATCCTGCAATACCTCGCAGCAGCACGTTTAACCCCGCATGGCGTCGTTTCCACATTCTATCTGTGCCTCCTTGGTCCGCGCACCTGCCGTTCCGGGTTAGCCCATCCTCGAAGATCGGCTCACTAAATTCCACGTTTGATCACCCGCAGCTGTCGAGCATCGGCGTCGCCAACGAGGAACCCAACCGCCGCGACCTCCGCGAGATGCTGTTCACCTCCCCCGACATCGAAAAGTACATCTCTGGCGTGGTGAGCTTTGAATATTGAATACTACCGCCCCACCCCGCCACCCAACCTCATTTTACCTCCATTTTTCCAGTTTTCTCTGCATGTCTATCAGCAAATATAGCTTTTTTCAGTTCTTCATATCAATGACGCATTCGCCCCCCTAACCCCCCACAGATTCTGTTCGAGGAGACCCTCTACCAGAACGCCACCGACGGCACTCCCTTTGTGAAGATGCTGGAGGGCAAGGGCATCATCCCTGGCATCAAGGTCGACAAGGGCGTGGTCCCTCTGGGCGGCACCGACGGTGAAACCGAGACCCAGGGCATTGACGACCTCGGCAAGCGCTGCGCAAAGTACTACGAGCAGGTACGGGAGGGAAAGAAGCGATCAGTACTGTAATTTTGATTGGTTTTATTGAGCGTAATTGCGCATGTTTCGTTTTGCAGCATTACGCATTACATTTTTGGACCGTCAACAGATTGCTTTGCTATCGCTCGTTGTCGCGATCTCCCATTTTTTGCTGTTATCGCCCACTGCCATTTTTTTCCTCCGCAGGGCGCCCGCTTCGCCAAGTGGCGCGCGGTGCTCAAGATCGGCGACGGCTGCCCCTCCGAGCTGTCCATCCACCAGAACGCCTACGGCCTGGCCCGCTACGCCGCCATCTGCCAAGAAAACGGCCTCGTCCCGATTGTGGAGCCCGAAATTCTGTCAGACGGCACCCACGGCATCGACGTCTGCGCCGCCGTCACCGAAAAGGTGCTCGCCGCCTGCTACAAGGCGCTGTCTGACCACCACGTGCTGCTGGAAGGCACTCTCCTCAAACCCAACATGGTTCTGTCCGGGGCGGAGGGCCCCGGCGCCTCCGTGCAGGACGCGGCGTACCTCACCGTGCGTGCGCTGTCCCGCGCCGTGCCCCCCGCGGTGCCCGGCATTATGTTCCTGTCGGGCGGGCAGTCTGAGGAGGAGGCGTCAGCTCACCTGGCAGCCATGAACCAGGTAGAGAGCATCCACAAGCCCTGGGCGCTGTCCTTCTCGTTCGGGCGCGCGCTGCAGGCCTCCGCGCTGAAGGCGTGGGGAGGAAAGAAGGAGAACTGGGTGGCTGGGCAGCAGGCCTTCATGGCTCGGGCCAAAGCCAACGGAGAGGCCGCGCTGGGCAAGGGCGACCTGGGCGCCAAGGGAGAGTCGCTGTATGTTGCCAACTATGCGTACTAAGCCTTTTGGTTTGTGGCTTTGATTTCGGAAAAAGTGGTGTTTTTGACGACGGCGGGCTTTTTTCTTTTTTTTCTTGAGTTGTTTCCTCTTCATTTACTCATCGGCGGAGGTCTCATTATGTTAGAGGGTTGAGACATGATGTTAATTCTTAGAACGCTGCGCTTCTTTTTTCTTACCAAACAAACAGACGCATATTTGTAAACGCATTAGTGAACGCATCGTTGATTTCATGGTACACATCATAGTTGAGCTGGTGGGATCTGTTGTGAGAGTACCACAGCTGCAGCACGCGGTGGACCACGAGTTTGGCTGCAGTGGGGGCGCAACTTGGCCTCGTAGGGGTCTTGTGATAGCCGGTGCCCGAAAAAATTGGGCTTCAGGCAATCCATCTCGTCTGCGTCAAACCACAGGTCTCTCAGAGACCGGCATTCTCCATTCTTGAAAATTTTTAAACTATTGTTGATCTCTTGATCTCATCTTGACATTCTTTATTGTTATTATATTACGGCCAACAAGAAAGAGTTCAACTTTGCATATATTTTTAATGCACATGTGCTTGTGAATACATGCAATTTTTGAAAAAAGGGTAGGGCAATCAAAGCCGGCTGCACATACAAATTGCAATGCTATTTTGAATTGTATTTATTTTTTCCTAAATATTTGAAATCGATATTCTTTACTAAATAGAGTTTCGCAGCTTAACATTTTTATTTTTATTATTATTAATTTAAACATGCATTTCGAACTCGCCTCACCGCGTGCGAGCCTCTGCGCCCCCTCCCCAAGCCGCACATTCTTTAAACGCTACCACGCCCCACCCTTCCTGCGCGGCCATGCCTCCTCCCCGCAAGCTACCTCCTCACAGCACCCTTCCACCGCCACTGCTTCTTCCGCCACCCCAGCCCTCCACCTTCCCGAACTTTCCACCCTCCCGGCCTTACGCCACGCAGAACAGGACCTCGAAGACCTGCTGGAGCGCATCCAAGCCAGCTCCTGCTGCGTCCCACAAGCTCACACCACCGTTCTCAACGGGACTGGGATGCAACTCGGCATGCCAGTGACATGGGAGCTCTCGCTGCGGTGGGACGGGGCGTTCAAAGAGAGCGTTACAACGCCTTTTATGTCATTCAGTAGTGGATTTGACGGCTCGCGCAATGGCGCTGCATGGGACGTTGACAGCAGCGGAGTGTGCCACCGGTTGCAGCTGGACGACCACGAGGCGGCGGTGTTGGCGGTGTGGGGCCGCGCAGGGGCGTGGACGCTGCCCGCGCTGCGTCAGGTCCTCCACATCGAGCAAGGCGACCACCGGCAGCGTTCAGAGTACCACGCAATGTCGTTTGAGAGCTTCGAAGCCACTTCCTCCTTCTCTGGCTTGGATTTTGACGACCTGGAGGTGCTCAGAGTGCGGCTAAAGTCTGGAAAGGTAACCAAGCAATAACAAATTTCATCCCAAATTGTTGGCCTTTCTTTTCGATGTGTATTTCGTATATCACAATTATTGTTCCTTCTCCCCTCCCTCAAAATTTTAGCCGTATTTATCTTTTTCAGCCCTGAATTTTCCATATATACGCAAACCCTGCACGTTTAGGTGTGGCTGGCAGTGGCCATAGACCGCCGCACCTGGCGCCAGCACAGCATGGCCCTCCACCTTTCTAACGACAAAGAGCGTTGGGCGCTGGTCGACTGGAACGCATGGGGCGCGCTTTCTACCCCATCCCCCACGCGCTTTCTTCACGAGGCAGTCGACGGCTGCCAGCAGCACCTCGCGGTGCACGCCATCGACTCCCAACCGACCAGAGACCTCGTGGGTGAGCTCGTCGCGTCGTCTGCTGCGTTTGACGAGCACCAGCGGCGCTTCGCCGCCCCCCACCAGCCGCTGCTCCCCCAGGACGCTGCATTCTTGCCAGCGGTGTCTTCGGCTGTGCCAGTTTGGACTACTGGCAGTGGCCACCTGCTGGCGAAGCCGGTGATCAATGGCTGCGACAGCTGCGGGTACTTCATTGTTGATACCGGGGCCAGCGGGTTTGTGATAGACCCCGCGACCGCAGACGAACTGGGTGAGTGATGAACTCCAATTATCTTTGTTGCGCGGTCCTACAACAAAATGGGGAACTCATATGCCGCTATCTTGAGTGCAATAAATTAAACTGTTGTTTTCTGTCAAAAGCAGAACTCATAAGAAAGCGTAATGACTTCTATAGATACATTTCACTTATTACTGTACTGCTACATATCATTATTATTACCCATTCATTTAATGTTATACTAATTTATTGCGATTCTATTATTTCTGCAGGCATGTCTGCTTTTGGCGAGCTGCATATCACTGGTATGGCCGGCAAAGTGAAGGGGCAGTTCCGACGAGCAGAAACGTTCACCCTGGGGCCCCTACAGCTGCAAAACCCGGTGATGATGGAGATGCCGTGCAATGGAGTGGTATACGGATTTACTGGAAAGGTCTTGGGCATCATTGGGCAAGTTATTCGTATACGGCATATTTAATTTATAGTACTTTATAATAAATCAAATAATGAGCCATCAAAAGGTCCCCAATATTTAGATAATGACAGTATGTTTTGCAAATAATTTTACTCTAGCTTTGTATATTCGTTCTTTCGTTCACCTAAACCCCGTTCTATCTTGTTAATCTTTATCTACATTTATTTTTGCAGGTATGATGTTTTCCGAAGGGCGGTTGTTGACATTCCGCCCGTGCCGCCCCCCAGAACCCCCACCACATCCGAAGTCATGACCAGCCCTGCAGCAGCGATGGCCTCTAACATGACGCTGCCTGCCAGGTACCGCTCCAACCGACCGAAACCCCCCACAGCGCCTGAACCGCACTATTACATCCACCTGTACCACCCAGAGACGGCGGAAGCGGAGCTAGAAGGCGTACAGGAAGAGGACTGGCTGCCCGTCACAATGCTTTCTTCGCTGCCTCACCTTGAAGTGAAATTATTCCCCAAGGGCGGGGATCCCTCTGGTGGGGGAGGCCCAGAGCCACTGGCTTCGTTGTTAATGGTCGACACGGGCGCAGGGGGGATGGGGGCCATGTTGAACCACAGCGCAGGCACCCAGTTGGGGCTGGTAAGAGCGGGGGGTGATGGAAACAAAAGGGGGAAAATGAGCTCGATACGAGGTGTCGGCGGCAACGCTGCAGCCTCGGTGACGCTGGAGAGCGTGACCTTGCCGGGATTGACAGTGGGTGGGGCTTCGTTTGATGGCGTGTCGTGCCTAGTGGCTGGGAGGGGGGCGGCGGGCGGAGTGGAGTTGTCCCATTACTCAGCGGGGATTTTGTGTGGGGATATTTTGACGAAGTGCCGGCTGGTGGTGGACCTGCCGCGGCAGAGGCTGGCGCTGGTGCCTCGGGCCAAAGTGGAGTTGGAATCTGAGGAATAAAAGGCCAGCGGAGAATTGTTATTCTTTTTTTTAATATTGATATTAAAAATATTGATATTTATGAAATATAATTGAGAGGAAAATTCGTGGATGTGCAAATTGTGCAACGCTTCAATGGGCGTGGCGGGCGCAGGTGGATGTTGGGAATTTTCAAGGCAAGGGTAGGCCAGCATGAGGGCAGCTGCGGTTGTCTTCTCCATCTTTTCATGGGGAATGTTTTTAATTTAAGAATCACGGTCCATCTGACGCAATACGCCATTGAGTTATAGGCATTTACTTAGCGCGTGGCTCTTAGAAACCCAAAGCAGAGTGCCATTTGCCATTCCTGTGCTGGCGTCGGTCACCCCCAATAAATGACAGTTAATTTTTTCTTATTTTTTGATTATTTTATTATGTTTCACGTGCTCGTATAAGCTTCTAAAATATTGAGGTCTGTTTTGAATTGCTCATATTTTGAGACCCACATCAGACTGTTTTGTGCTTCCGGTAAAATAAATCCTCGTCCTTCTACGGTGTTTAACCCCGACCTCCACTTGTGATGTTTTCTAGTATGAGCTGCAATTGTAATTACCTTTGAAAGTTTTTTTTTTTTTTTTTTTTTAAATGTCTGCCTTTCTGGCCCGAACGTATTTCGTCGATGGCCTTTGGATATTTGCGGCCCTGCTCATAGCTATTGCGATCTCCTTCCCTCGAATCAGCGGCAGCAGCGGGCACTTCCTGCATACAAACCTATTAGGAGACCTCGGTGGCACCTTTAAGCCGCCCTGCACCGGCCTGGACCAGCTGCTGAATACATCGGACGTTGAATGGATCCCCACAGGAGATATAGCCACACTCAGTTTGAAAACGTGCTCTTTGCGGCGGTTTACCCACCAGGATGCACTGCAGTGCCTCCGCAACGACACTCTCTTGTTTGTTGGCGATTCTTTGACTAGGTACCAGTATTTATCGCTCGCATTCTTTCTTGAGCACGGGTACTGGCCGCCTGCTTTCTCTGGGCAGATTAACCAACACAGCATCGTGAACGAGCACGAATGGGGCGGGTGGCCGCTGTTTTTTCAGGGCACGAATCGAATCTTTAACGGCCGGGAGCGGTGCGACTGCTGCCGCAGCGTGTTGAAATGTCGCGTCACCGAAAATAGGTACTATCACGGCAACGCCAACGTCATTTTCTTGCAGCACTGGACGTTACAACAAGGCATGAGCGGACATTTCAATTCTTGCGTCCCTGGGTACTGCCTCTCCCCGCCTGAGTGGTCCAACCAAATCGACGGCGCGCTGAAAGATTACGTTAAGCCCCTCAAACCCAAATACCTCTTTTTCAACGCTGGCCTGTGGCAGCACGGCACCAACCATTGGGGCGACACCGTTTGGGACGCTATCATGCAAAACGGGTGGGACGCGGTGAACGCTATTAACGGGAGCGTATTTTGGAAGACTACAACTACCACAAAAGAGAACAGGACGCGGGAATCGACGGACGCCAAGGCGTTGGCCCACGTTCAGTATTTTAAAAAGTGGCGGGTGTTTGACACGTGGGCGCTGACGAAGCACCTGCCTGGGTCCTCTCCCAACCCGTACTGGGACTCCATGCACTTCATTGGCTTCGTGTACGAGGAGCTCAACAACTTTTTGTTCAATGTTTTGTGCCCCTAGCTTCAA
This sequence comes from Marvania coccoides, assembly GCA_963854735.1. Lineage (NCBI taxonomy): Eukaryota > Viridiplantae > Chlorophyta > Trebouxiophyceae > Chlorellales > Chlorellaceae > Marvania > Marvania coccoides. The sequence goes on from OY978108.1 coordinate 142,258, forward strand.
AGCATAATCTCCCACCGCCTACTCCCCTTCCTGCCAACCAACCACCCCTTGAGGGCAAAGGTCAAATCCCAGAATCAGTGTGTTTGGCCATTTGGATTGCCTGGTTTCGTTGTGTTGGTCGAGCTAGAAGGTTCAGTCACCCACCAACAGGCTGCGTGCAGACAGTTCAAATTTTCATCAGGTATCTTCTTCTTTGCAAAACAACGTTTTCTTCATTATTGCTTTCGGCAGAGCTGTTCACATTCATTTGGCTGGCATGCACACTCACAATTGAACGTTTTGTTAAGTACATTTTTCCTTTGAAATCGGCGAAGATATTGAGGATTGGTGTGCTTTCCCCAACGTCTACTCTGTGATGGTTGTTTAGAGATCGCTGCTATGTGCAACAGAATAGATATCCCGTGTGTACCCTCCTAGCAAGTATAATTTTATTTTGTGTTTGGGATGAGATCGTTGCCCAAGGCGTTTTTTCTCGACGGCCTTTGGATATTTGCGGCCCTATTCATCGCCCTGGCCATAGCCTTTCCCCGTACCGCCAGCAGGGGCGGCAATTTTCTCAACTCAGACCTATTTGCCGGTCTCCGCCACGCCAAGCCCCCCTGCACTGGCCTGGACCAGCTGCTGAATACATCGGACGTTGAATGGATCCCCACAGGAGATATAGCCACACTCAGTTTGAAAACGTGCTCTTTGCGGCGGTTTACCCACCAGGATGCACTGCAGTGCCTCCGCAACGACACTCTCTTGTTTGTTGGCGATTCTTTGACTAGGTACCAGTATTTATCGCTCGCATTCTTTCTTGAGCACGGGTACTGGCCGCCTGCGTTCTCTGGGCAGAGTAACCAGCACAGCATCATGAACGAGCACGATTGGGGGAGTTGGACGGCATTTTTCGAGGGCACTAATCGAGTTTTTAACGGCCGGGAGCGGTGTGATTGCTGCCGTGACATGAACAAGTGCTTCCCAACTGAGAACCGGTACTACCACGGCAACGCCAACGTCATTTTCTTGCAGCATTGGACGTTGAAGCAAGGCATGACGGGGCATTGGAGCACCTGTGCTCCTGGCTACTGCAACGGCCCAGCGGAGTGGGCGAACCGCATCGACGGCGCGTTAAAAGATTACATTCCGATATTCAAGCCCAAACACCTGGTTGTGAACGCGGGGCTGTGGCAAGGCGGTACAAACCACTGGAAAGACGCTGTGTGGGATATCATCATGCAGAATGGGTACGACGCAGTGAACGCGACCAACGGGAGCGTGTATTGGAAGACCACGACCACGACGAAGGAGAATAAGACGCTGGAGATGACGGACGCCAAGGCGTTGCACCACGTTCGAACGTTCAACAAGTGGAAAGTGTACGATGCATGGGCGCTGACGCACGCCCTGCCTGGGATCACGCCCAACCCGTATTGGGACTCCATTCATTTCATTGGATTCGTGTATCAGGAGCTCAACAACTTTTTGTTCAACGTGCTGTGTCCCGAGGCATGACGCGCTGGGGGGAAATTCTCATTTTTACTAAATATATTCAAGTATTTTTTTCCGGTTACTTCCTTCCTTGAGTATGGCAGTGTCGTTTTTGAAGGTTGCAGATGTTCGCAGCTAGGTACGCCACCTTTTCTGCAGCTGAAACGATGGAATTTGAGGCTTCTCGGTGCATTATTACGCTTTCGATTTTTTTTCTTCTCTATTAGTACACATATGAATTGGTTCGTTTTATAAAAATTGAGTACAATTAATGAGATGTGTGGTGCTTTCATTTAGGCAACTGATGTAAAACCAAGGATTGTTTGACCATTGGAAAATTCAGCACCCTCCTCACCGCCACCACCACATCGGGAACAGCTGGGGTTCGGCTGGGAGGCTGGCGAGCAATGAACGCAGCAGGCATGGATGCAACACCCCACAGCCCACGCTTCTGATTGTTTGAAATATTGGAAATAAGGTCAAGAAGAAAAAATGTCAAATTATTCAAGCAGTCCAGAAAGAGCACAGCGGCGGCCAGAGGCACCACATGCAGGTCTGCTGATTTATTAAATAGTATTAAAACAAATTTATAATGAACATCGGCTGGGCGTGAGCATTTTTTTTTAATTTTACAGTTATTATTTTTTTTTCAATTGATTCACAACACAGCTCCTGTGGAAATGCGTTGTTAAACTGAAGCTGGATGGGAGGAACTAAGAACAGAGATGCCAAGAGGGCAGTGAACAAAGTGTTCAGGCAAGCCTGATTGCCAATTCTTCACCCAGAAGCCAAGTCCTCTGCCGGCGATGAACTAGTTTTCACCTCTTCTCTGTTCTTTTATGCAGCTCTGGCGGAGGTGGAGGCACCAAGGGCCCTGCTGTGGTGGACAAACGCAACCAGGAGCTCACTTGCCCGCACTGCGACCGCATTTTCAAGCAGAGCGGGCGGCTGGTCGATCACATCAAGAAGCAGCACTCAGACACTGAAGAGGCAGGAGACGGAGAAGCAGCCCAGCCTGAGGTCCGCAACAGCAGTAGCGCTGCGGCTTCCAGCTCTGTTGCAGCGGGACCAGCAATGCCAGCTGCGGCGAAACCGGCCGCTGCTCCAGCCGCCGCTGCTGCTCCCCTGCCGCCAAAGCCTGCCGTGCGCATGATGGACGTGGGCAGCAAAGGAGGGGCCTACGACTACAAGAGCCCCAAGCTGCTGCTGCAGGAATGGCTGTTCAAAGAGAAGCAGCCCAAAGCCCGCTACAAGGTACAAAGAAGAAGAAAAAAAGCACACATTTTTTAAATGCTTGTTCTTAAACGATCAAAATTGTATGCTTACTCATATTCAACAATTAATACTACTTTCATTGGCATTCTTTAATTACCCAGGCGTTACCAGGGCCTGCGGGCGGCAGCTGGCTGTGCAAGGTGGTGCTGCCTCACCCCAAAGTGGCAGAAAAAGACGTTGTAATCTTTCTTCCTGAGGCTCACGCCGCCGCAACCGAAGACGAAGCGCAGCAGCGCGGCGCGGTGGCGGCACTGCACCGCATAGCGGGCGACCGCGCGCTGGAACGCACGCTGCCCCCTCAGTACGCCCCTCTGTGGCGGGCTTTAGTTGCGGCGGCAGCGGAGCGGCGGCAAAAGGATGCGGCAGCGGCGGAGCGCCGGGCGACGCAGCAGGCGAAGCAGGCAGCGACGCTAAAGAAGCGCGGACCTGCCACGGTGATCATGACCGAAGACAAACGCAAGATTGTATCGGACATCATCGCTGAGGTACGGGGCAGTAGTGGCAGCGGTATTGGAGAGACCGCGGGAGAGGGCGGCAGCGGGGGTGCAGCGGGAGCAGACGACGGGTGGGAGAGCTTCGGCAGACCCGATGCGGCGGCTGCTGAGAGTTTGCGAGCGGTGGAGGCGGCGCCGGCGTTGGTGGAAGATTTAGCAGTGCTGGGTTTCGAGAGAGGGGATGCAGAGCGCGCGGTGATTGCGGTGGCAGGCAGAGACCGCTCTGGCGCCGCGGCGCTGTCTGCAGCGCTGGATTGGCTGTGTTTAAATGTTTCCGAGGTCCGGCTGCCCTCAAATTTCGCGCCTGGCGCCGCTGGAAAGCCCATATCGGTGCTGCTGAAGGCGGGGCGAGCGAGCTCCACGTCGCTGGCGTCCGCCGCGTCAGAGCCTGCGGCTGCGGGGGGGCCTCTGACGGCTCTTGAGGACGACCCAGCGGTTTTGGAAGTCACCCGCTACGGCTACCCCCCTGCGCTGGCTGCGGAGGCGCTGCAGCAGTGCCAGGGGCACGTGCAGCGCGCGGTGGCCTGGCTGTACCGCCTCCTGTCCACCTCCTCCAGCTCCATTCCTCGTAGGGGCGAAGGTGAAGAAGCTTCAGAAGGTGCCACCGCCGATTTACTTCTTCTTTCAAAGGACAGCGCCACCTCTGCAGCTGCGCTGGAGGAGTGGCTGGAAGAGCGGCTGGCGCTGGAGGCAATCTATGGGGAGGACGTGGCGTTTCCCTCCGACAGCTGGACCACAATTCAAATTACAGCGGTGCTCAGCGGGGAGGCCGCTGAGGCCGCTGCCGCCCGCTGCGGCCGCCCCAAGGAGGCCCTGATGATGGACGGGCTGACCCTCGAGCTGGAGGCGTGGGCCTCAAGCTGCAGCACATCAAGTAGGAGCAGCAGTACTTCTTTTTACCCAACGGTGCCGCCTATTTTAGCCATACGGGCGCCTGACCTGCCCCCGCGGTGCCTGCTGGCGCTGACACGGAGTCTGGCAGAGGCAGCGGCTGCGGCAGCCGGGCGACCCATGCTGTACGAGCTTGCCTGCCATGCGGTAGAAGCGCTGCCTGAGTGTCTGTTGAGACCACCGACGCTGGGGGAGCTGCTGGGAGGAGGAAAGGCGGACGAGGCAGCGGTGAGCGAGGCAGAAGAGGCAGCGGCGACGGCAGCGGCAGAGGCGGCAGATCAGAAAACGGCAGCAGCAGCAGCGGGAAGGAGAGGGCGGCAGTCGCGACGGGGAGACGGCGAAAGGCGGCGGCACCCGACGCTCAACGTCGCTGCGGAGAGCTCCAGGCTAATGACGCGTCAAAAGGAGCTGGAGGGAAGCTCCTCCCACGCAGCCATGGGGCTGCAGCGCTCTCGGCTGCCGGCGGCGGCTCAGCGGGGCGAAGTGGTGGCTGCCTTGGGCTCTGCAACGCGCGTCTGCGTGGTGAGCGGCGCCACGGGGTGCGGAAAGTCCACGCAAGTGCCACAGTACGTGCTGGAGGAGGCGATTGCGGGGGGGAGAGGCGCGGAGTGCAACATTATCGTGACGCAACCTCGGAGGATTTCTGCGGTGGGTTTGGCGTCGCGCGTGGCGGCGGAGCGTGGCGAGAGCGTGGGAGAGACGGTGGGGTACTCTGTGAGGCTGGACTCCAAGCAGAGCGCCCGCACCCGCCTGCTGTTTTGCACCACAGGTGAGAGAGAGACACAGATACCGCTACCGCTGAGGATCGGGTTTGCGTTATTATTTCATTTTTTAGTGAATGTTACGAGCTCAAGAGGAAGGACGGATCGGTGCATTGCATGTATTTAAATAGCACGACGAATTTCGTTTAATAATGTTTTTTTTTCCCACCGGGCTTTTATTTCGACGGGCTTTTATTTCTTGTTTTCAGGTATCCTGCTGCGGCGCCTCCTGTCTGACCCCGCGCTGTCGGGCACCACCCACGTGGTGCTGGATGAGGTCCACGAGCGCTCCATCGAGTCGGACTTGCTGCTACTGCTGCTGCGAAAACTGCTGGTGTCAGGTGAGGGAAGAATGGGTGGAAAGAAAGAAAAAAGAAAAAATCCATGTTGCAGTTGCTCAGCAAATTGAAGTAGATAAACACCCACAATCTCTTCAATATTTTTTTTTAGAACCGTTCAACTAGAGGGCTTCTCAGTAGTGTTTTTCTATTAAGAGTTTTTTTTTTTTTTTTTTTTCCAACCTGTCCCTGCCTTTTCCTTACCATTCGTCCCTTCCCGTTTGCCAAAATCTTCTTCAGGCGCCAACCCCGGCCTGCGCGTGGTGCTCATGTCTGCCACCGCCGACGCCCAGCTGTTTGCCTCTTACTTTGACTCCGTCCTGCCCTGCCGCTCCACCATTCTCACCATCCCCGGCTTCACCCACCCCGTGACCGACCTCTTCCTGGAGGACGCCCTAGAAGAGACCGGGATGCTCATCGGGAAGAGCTCCAAGTGGGCGAAGAAAGAAACTAGCAGCGGTGTAAAAAAAAAGGGCGGGAAAGGAGGGGACGAGGATGAGGAAGGGTTTGCGGAGGGCGCGGATTGCAGGTACAGCTCTGAGACGCTGCAGTCGCTGCGGAGTGTGGACGAGTCTCTGGTGAACGTGGATTTGATAGAGGCGCTGGTGGCCAGGGTCGCTGCCAAGACCTTTGCAGCGAACGCTGCGGAGAGGGGGGCCGGCGGGAAGGGCGGGGGTGGTGATGCGAACGCAATTTTGGTGTTCGCTCCAGGCGCTGACGAAATTGGCCGCGTGGTGCGGGCGATAGAAGGCTCCGCCAGGATCGCTGCCGCAGCGCCCAAGGGCGTGCGCGCGCTGCCGCTGCACGGCGGGCTGCCGCCGTCGCAGCAGAGTCGGGTGTTTGACCGTCCGCCTGCTGGGGTGCTCAAGGTGGTGGTGGCTACCAACGTGGCAGAGACGTCCATCACGATTGATGACGTAGTGTGTGTCATCGATTCTGGGCGGGTCAAGGTGAGATTGTACTGCTATTTCATGTTTATAATATTTTAAATCGCAAAGGATGTTTCTTAAATTGACAATTTTGGTGAAACCTCGCCATTAACTCCATAATAATGCGTAAATAAAAGATGATGACGATCTTGTCTCTTTTTTTCGCTCCAGGAAATGCGGTTTGACCCTGGGCGAGGCATCGCACGACTACAGGAGACATGGGTCTCCCAGGCCTCGGCGCAGCAGCGGCGGGGGCGCGCGGGGCGCGTCCGTCCGGGTGTCTGCTACCGCCTCTTCTCCCGCAAATCCTGGCGCAAAATGCCGGTTGACACGGCGCCAGAGGTGGCTCGCGCCCCCCTCCAGTCCCTCATCATGGACGTCAAGGGCATCCTGCGCGACACCGACGCCGCGCAGGCGCTGGCGCAGATGATAACGCCACCCGTCGCCGGGGCAGTGGCGCAGGCGGTGGAGGCGCTGCAGCGGGTAGGGGCGCTGGACCCTGGGTCGGGGGCTTTGACCCCGCTGGGGCATCACCTCACACGCATGCCATGCGACCCCAGGGTCGGCAAAATGTTGATTTTTGGGGCCATGCTGCGTTGCCTTGATCCCATTCTGACGGTGGCGGCGGCGCAGGGGCACGGGCGGCCCGTGTTTTGGTCCACCCCTGACCGGAGGGAGGAGGCAGACACCGCAAAGAAGGCCCTCACCGCCGCAGTAGCTGGTAAATCGCTCAATACAATACTATTATTGGAAAAAAGATTTGCATGATTTTTTTGAACTGCCAGTCGCTTTTCTGTTCCCACTTTTGATTTGCTCCCTCCTGATGCACAGCTTCAAAATCCGACCACCTTGCGGCTGTGGCGGCCTACAACGGCTGGAGGGCGGCGCTGACCAAGGGCGGGCGCTCCGCTGCCGGCGCCTTCTGCACCCGGCACTTTGTCTCCGAGCAAGCCATGGAGGGCATCCACGCAGGGCGCAGACAGTACGCCGAAATTCTGGCTGATCTGGGCTTCGTCCCTGCAGACTACCCTGCAGTGGCAGCTTCTGCCAGCTACCACCCTGGCGACATCAATGGCAACGCAGCCTCCGCCGCAGCTGAGCGGCACTGCGGCCCGGGCGGGGTGGATCAGTTCGCGGGGCATGCGAGGATTGTAAAGGCGGTGCTGTCTGCTGGGTTTTACCCGCAGCTGCTGCGTGTTGAACATCCTGCCGCCAAGTACCAAAAGGTGCAGGGCGGGGCGATGGAGATCGACGGCGAGGCGGGCAAAGTGCGGTTCTTCGACCGGGAGAAAGGTGAGCGAAAACAAAGAAGAGCGGCAATTGCCATCATCAATAAATGTTTAATTTGTAATGTACAGAAAGTGGGGGCGTGAAACTAGCGCTGGTTAAACCACACCTAGCATACATTGCAGTACCTTAGCATACACGAAATTTGGCCTGATATGATCCAATATTTTATTTCTTTCCTCCTCCGTTTTCCTTTCTTCCCTCCAGGTCGTGTTTTCCTGCACCCGTCGTCTGTCAACTTCAAGTGCGGCCGCTTCGAGTCTGGATGGTTAGTCTACTCGGACCTGGTGCAGACCTCAAAGGTGTTCGTGCGCGAAGCCTCCATGGTTCCCGTCTACGCCGTACTGCTATTTGGCGGCGAGGTGCGATCCAAATATTTATTTAAAAAAAACTCGACTAGTTTTTTTCATATGCCCAGTATACTCCAAGGATAATTACGCCTATCATGTTTTAGAAAAACAAAGAATCTCCAGGGGGAGGACGCCGACTAGTATAGCAATTTAATTTAATTTCTCTCCTTCTCTACGCTGCATGATTTAATCTTGGTTAATTTATATATTTCAGGTGAGCGTGCACCACGGGGACAGCCTGGTGCGGGTTGATAGCTGGGCCACGTTCAAAGCGCCCGCTAGGATCGCTGTGTTGGTGCGGGAGCTGCGGGCAGAGGTGTCTGCGCTGCTAGAGAAGAAAGTGATGGACCCTGGGCTGGACTTGAGCAGCAGCAGGCTGGTGGAGGCCATGCACCACCTGTTGAGCAGCGACGGTTTTTGAAGTTGGAAACAAGATGTCTCTTATTTTATCTCATTTTATTTTTTTTATTTTTTTTAATTCTTAATTTTGTTTTCATAAACCAGCTTCTTACAATATAAACATTGACAGTTCGTCAAGTAAATTGTAAGGGCGTATTTTCTTCCTGCATGCCCGCTTTATAAAAACCAAAAACTCTGAGAAGGGAGGAAAGAATGAAAAATATAACTTGCTGTCCGTCTGTCAGTCGGTCAGTCTAAAAACTAAAAAAAAAATGTGCCACAATGTTAACTGTTTTTGTTGAAAAGTTAATGAATAGATAAACGATACTGCCTGAGTGCTCCACACACATCCTTGCTGCCCCGTCAGCTTTTCTTTCAATCTTTCATGGCAGTCTGCATCGCATAGTAAGTGAACACGCCCACAGCGCCCGCCATTGCCACGTGAGCGACCTTCTTCACAGACTTCACCAGACTCTTGGCACCCTCTGAAAGCAGGAAAAAAGAAAGAAAACAACATCAATGTCGCCCCGTCTTTTTAAGAATAAATATTGGGGGAAAAATAAGGTTACTGAAAAAAACGTCGAAAAAGCTCACCACCTGTTTTTGGCTGATCTCCAACTTCACCGTTAGCAGCGGGCGTCTTGGGCGTGCCTTTCACGGCACTAGGCCCAGCCTCGCCATCTTCTTCTCCAAATGCCTCCTCGGCACTGCGCTTGGCCACGCGGACGGTAGAAGGAGCAGCGAAAATCTCAGCTGCAACAGTCGCACCCCCCACAGCCGGCACAGCAGCAGCAGGCGGGGACGGGTCTTCATCCACCGGCATGGCGTCATCAGCATTGTTGCCATAGTTCTCTTCTTCCTCTTTCTTATCTTCATCGTCGCCATCGTCTTCTTCTGTCGCAACCGCGTAGCTCTCCTCCTCCTCCTCCTTCTCCTCCTCCTCCTCTTCCTCCTCCACCTCCTCCTCCTCCTCCTCGTCTTCGGAGCTGCTTTCCTCCTCCTCGTCAATAACAGCAGCAGCGGACGCAACGATCTCCACATCCAGCCCCTCACTCAGCTCAATTTCCTCCACTTCGTCGTCCTCGCTAGTAGCTGCAGCCTCCTCCACTTCGTCGTCCTCGCTAGTAGCTGCAGCCTCCTCCACTTCGTCGTCCTCGCTAGTAGCTGCAGCCTCTCCCGCTTCGTCGTCCTCGCTAGTAGCTGCAGCCTCTCCCACTTCGTCGTCCTCGCTAGTAGCTGCAGCCTCCTCCACTTCGTCGTCCTCGCTAGTAGCTGCAGCCTCCTCCACTTCGTCGTCCTCGCTAGTAGCTGCAGCCTCTCCCGCTTCGTCGTCCTCGCTAGTAGCTGCAGCCTCTCCCACTTCGTCGTCCTCGCTAGTAGCTGCAGCCTCCTCCACTTCGTCGTCCTCGCTAGTAGCTGCAGCCTCCTCCACTTCGTCGTCCTCGCTAGTAGCTGCAGCCTCTCCCACTTCGTCGTCCTCGCTAGTAGCTGCAGCCTCCTTCACTACTTTCTTCTGAGCAGGGGGTGACCTCACCGCCGCCGCTGCCACCGCAGCAGGCTGCTGCTGCTGCTGTTGCTGTTGCTGCTGCGGGCTGCTGGCGCTGCCTCCTTTCTTCTTCTCGCCCCCCTTGGCCTGATAGTCTTCGATCCACTCTCTCACGTCCGCCTCTGAAAAGTAGAATTCGTCCGGCCACCCTGGGAAAATAACATCAAGGTGCCGAGGCTTCTCCCGCGTGATCGACACCACCTTGGCCACCCAGCCAGTCTTGCCGGCGGGGGGCTTTTCTTTGGGGAAGACGCGCGCAGGGATGAGGAGGGAGGAGCCTATGAGGGGCTTCAAGTTTTCTACGTCAATTTTGCTGCTTTTGCGGCGTTTGCGGTCGGAAAAGGGTGGCATGATGCGTTGGGCGCCAAAGGGGGAGGGGGAGGGGGAGGGGTGGGAAGAGAGAACTATGTAATATATAATTATATAATAATAATAATAAAAAGATTTGAAATTTTCTTGGTCTGAGAGAGAGAGACTTGCGCGAGACCCGTCGACCTGCTGCGCGACGTGCAGTAAAATATGTGCGAGAATAATTTAAAAAGCTGCGTTTTCGAAGAAGAGACGCGAAGGGGGGGAAATGGGGAAGAAATTTTAAATACTGATTTTTTACACCGGATCATTTGTTTCAAAAACTAGTTATATCTGTTCCACATAAAAAAAACCCACTTCTTCTCAGTCAGGGCTTTGCGGCGATTTTTTTATTGCAATATAATAAAAAATGTACAAGATTACAATAAAGAAGACCCCCCCTTCTGGAAAAAAACTTAATAAACAAATATGAACCGACGGTGGAAGCAACTGGACACGGCAGTGGCTTCTTGCATCCAGAATTGGCCTACATGTTTTCACAGCTGACCACCAATTGGCTCGCAAGTCAGCCGAACTGCACTTTGATGGCGGGGAGGAGGCTTACGCTGCATTAGCTGAAGCCGCATTTTCATCCCCTGATGTCCTGCAAGCCTTGGTGATCACACTTGATGCCTTGGCCATTGCAAACGCTGCGCTCGCTGAATATTTTTGTACAACGACAGACGATGTGGCCAAGGATCTGGGAATCAATCACGGAGAAGAACTCCAGGCTGCGGCGGAAAATTGGCAACTCCCTCAATGCTGCTGCGACTGCTGCCCCCCCCCCCCCCCCTTCTGCTGGGCATACTGGCTGCCGCTGCCGCCTGCCGCAGATAAGGACCATAGGGCCTTGGCGGACGCAGCTAGGGCTTGGGTGCTTTTTTCAGAGCTGCATGGCGACCTTTTCGCGTGTCCAGCATTTCTGGAGCGATCCGTGCAGAAACTGGTGGTTGCAGTCTCCTTTGTACAACCCGCAGTCCATGCTGTCAGGGTTGACCCTTCTGCCTCAGTGGCGCCCACCCCTTTCTGGCTTTGCCGCCGCAACTACGCTTGACGTTCTGCTGAGCGCGTCGGTGAGCCTTTACGCCCTGGCGACGCGGGTCCCAAGCATTCAGAACGACCTCGGGGAACAATTTGTCAAGTGCATAATGAACATCCCCACGGCTCTGCATATTTGCTGTTTCTGGATCAATATTCCATTTGCCACCTCGCAGCGCCCAATATCCATTCACGCCATGCACTGGTCGCCATTCACTGCTCGCTGCCACACCGCTGCACAAACGACTGCCCAAGCATACCAACGGCCTAACCAAAGTTGGGCTGACAGGCAGATTTCTACAGAACGACTAGACCAATGGTCTACATACATGGTTTTAGTCCGCCATTTATGACTCGACTGATAAGAGTTCTATATCCACAGCAAAAAGCTAATCGGTACAATATAATGGTATCATGGGTATGCAGTAAAATTAGTATTGATTCATTTATACAACAGATTAAAACGGAGCACAGGCGCTCCTTTTTCCTCAAAACCGCTCAAGCTCGTTTCAAAGGTGCTCGCAAATGCAGCAGCTAGCTCCGTCCTTTTCGTTCAAGCCCCGCAGCGTCCAGCGCACCTAATGCTGCGCCCACTGAATGCTCTTCAGGTCAATGCCCTCTTGCACCTGCAAAAAAAAAAAAACAAAACAAAAAAACTAAAAAAAACTAAGAGAGCCCACTGTTTTAAAATTCTATTGCAGAAAGACCACCAAGATTTCTGCTTTTCAACCGAACCATAATGGTGAACGAATGTCTATCGAAACGCAGCGCCTCACCATCTCCCACAGCGGTGACATTTCGCGCAGCTTGCTGACGTGGTCAACTGTCAGCTTCACCGCTCTGTCTACCTCAGCCACGGTGGTGAATCGGCCCAAGCCAAACCTGATAGAGGTGTGGGCCATGTCCTCCTCCACGCCTAGCGCGCGCAGCACGTAGGACGGCTCCAGCGAGGCGGAGGTGCAGGCGGAGCCAGAGCTCACCGCCACGTCTTTCAGCCCCATCAGCAGACTCTCCCCCTCGACGTACGCGAAGCTCTGCAGGTAATTTGCAGCGAGCGAAAGAAAGGGGGTCAGAAAAATAAAGGAAAGCACACCAAAACGTAGCGGTACCCTAGATAGAACTAACCAATGAATTTCTCCGCCATTTTGATGTTTTCTTTCGAACGACTTTCAAAAAGGTCACAACTCACCAGGTTGACGTTGCCCCAGTACCTGCTCTTCTCATCTCCGTTCAGCTGCACCCCCTGCAGCTTCTCCGTGATCCCGGAGTAAAGTCGGTCGGCCAACATCTTCACGTGCGCCTGGTCATTCTCCATCTCCCTAGCAGCCACCTCGCAGGCCTTCCCCAGCCCTACAGCCAGGAACGCAGGCACCGTGCCCGACCGCAGCCCGCGCTCCTGCCCGCCGCCGCTCATTTGCGCCTCCAGGCGGACCCTCGGCCGACGGCGAATGTACATGGCGCCGATGCCCTTGGGGCCATACAGTTTGTGCCCAGAGATGGACATGAGGTCGATGTTGTGGTCATCCACGTTCACGGGAATTTTGCCCACCGCCTGCGCCGCGTCGGTGTGGAAAAACACCTTGTTCTTCCGGCACAAGGCGCCGATCTCGGTGAGGGGCTGTACCACGCCGATTTCGTTGTTGACAGCCATGATGGACACCTGGAGAGCAAAGTTGGATGTGAATGAGTGAGAAGCAGCGAAAAAAATGGTGTAAAAGGGGCATTTGAGCGTTCATGCAAGGCCTTTTCTGTTTTCTTGGGAACGTTCTAAATTAACCATTACAAAAAGGTGAGAAACGAAAAGGCGTTGAAAACGGCAGCTCACCATGGCGGTGTCCGGGCGGATGGCGGCCTCCAGCTGCTCCAAGTCCACCAGGCCGTTGCTCTGCACGGGAAGGTACGTAATGTCAAAACCCCGCTGCTGCAGGTACCGGCACGAGTCCAGCACGCATTTGTGGTCAGTCTGGCACGTGATGATGTGCCGCTTCTTGTCCTTGTAGAACCCAGCCACGCCCTTTATGGCCAGGTTGTTGGATTCGGTGGCTCCAGAAGTGAAAATAATTTCCTTGGCATCGGCGCCAATGAGGGAAGCTATGCGCGCGCGCGCCTCCTCCACGGCCTCCTCCGCCTCCCAGCCGAACAGATGCGTGCGGGAGTGGGGGTTGCCGTACTGTTCAGTCATGAAGGGTAACATGGCGTCAACCACGCGGGGGTCCATTGGAGTGGTGGCCTGCATGTCGAGGTAGAGCGGGGCGCCGCGCAGACGGATGCCCTTCTTCACGATGGAGCCGTCGTCAGAGGTGCTGGCCTGGTCTGCGGGGGAGAAAAAAATGGGAGGGTGAGAAACACCTACAATATGATCGAGAAAACATAATGTGTTTTGGAAGAGAATTTCGGGGGTTCCTCGTGTGGGGTTCAGGGAATACATTTGCATATTACAAAATCAGCAAAACCGTGCTTCAGTCACCTTCGGCTAGCTCAGGCTCTGCGGCAAATGTTCTGGCGAATCCTCCTCCTCCCAGTTTGGGCATCGCCCCCACCACAGTGGGAGCCACAAGCACATTCAACAGCCGCTTCAAGCCGTTGCGGCCGGCCAACAAAGCCATTAATGTCTGTGAGCTTGATCACCGATTTTTTCAAGCAAATTTCACGCACGCACACAGCTTGGAAATGTCCCACAATGTGTGTGTATGTAGAGTAGCTCGTTGTTAAGAAAAAATAATTTGCGTAGAGCCAGAATACTCGATGGAAGGTTAAACGTTGGTTCATATCATCATTTGTTCCGTGTTCCTGTTCCTTTATTTCATATTCCCAATTCCTTTATTTTTTTCACATGTCAACATAAACTGAGGATAATTAAGCTCGTATTATTTTTCAACAAACATAATATTTGAGAGACCCCAGGGGGGGGACGCCTGTAGTAGGTGCTCTGTTACTACTCATTAGGTTTCCCCTCGTCCATGGCCTGTTCAGTGTACCACAGTCAAACTGTATTCATATTCAAACTGTATGTATCTAGTCTTTCAACCCTCTTAAATACGAATCAGAAAGCATTCACATAGAAAGCATGAAATATACTGGATTTGGGGTAGAAGGAGGTTTTCTAGAACGTCCCCAAACTTAGAATGGTATGCAAACATTATCATTTGCATCATGCACACGCATAGAGATGGATGTAGATACAAAAGATACAAAGGGGCTCTACAGCCCTCAGCCCAGCCTCCCCAAGCGGCTGTTCTTCAGAGCAGCGTGGAGGTGCGCAGGCGACGGCATCATCACCAGAGAGTCCTCCATTTCCTCCACCACGCCCCCCACTCCCTTGATCTTCCTTAAAAACACACCGTGTGGGATGTCTCTCGCCAGCTCCGAGTACGGCCGCACAGAGAGGAGGTTGTACTCGACCATGGACGCCAGCACATCATCGCCAGTCACGCCGGGCGCCAAATGCCTGCCACGTCCAAGCTCGGCTTCCAGCACTATCTGCGGGACACCATGGTGCGGCTCATCCTCCGTAATCAGACGCAAGGCGGTCTTGTCCGCTGCAGTCCAAACAGCAGGGCTGCCACCCTCAGGCATAGGAATCTGCTTTGGCCGCAACAGAGCGATTTCCACGTCAGCAGCAGGCGCAGCAAGTACCTTCTGCACAGCTGCAGCACGCGAGGGGAAATACGCAATGACAAAATCAAAGGAAAAAAACACAAATTTTTGAAACAGAGGCAAAATAAAAGGGGGCTTACCTACACCCCAATCTTTGTACTGTCCTGCATTGGACACACATATGAGAAGCAAGTGGGGGTTCCCGCCGCACGCCCCCCACACCTTCTCCCAGTCCTCCCTACGCAACTCGGGATTGCCGTCCTCAAACTGGCTGATCAGGCCGGGCCACTCTTGGCCCATCGAGTCCTGGCCTCCGCCACGAACAAACCGCAGCGCCTCCTCACGAGAAAAGTCCCCCAGCACCTCGACATCTCGCAAATCGCCGGAGAAACCATCTGCATGCACTATGTTCATTGTTAATGAGAGCCATTCATTGAGCGCCAAGGGAGACGTGAAGCAGGACCCAAAGACACTAAATTTACGTTTGTTAAGCCAAGAAACCATGGACGACTCGGACGTGGCCAAGATAAGGTGTGCTGCGCCCACCTCTTTGCAGGTGCGCTTCAAGAATTCTAGGAGCCTGGTCAGCGCTCCTTTCTCAGAGCTCTTACATTGCCTCAAAGCATTGATTTCATCTGCATGGAGTGGACCCGTTGTGACGGAGTGAACCGAGTGGGCATGCAAAGAGGATAGCTAAGCAAGAGGAAGGAAAAAACGCGCCTATCACAATGACGGGCTTCACTTGGCCGATGGTGTTGCTCT
Source organism: Marvania coccoides (assembly GCA_963854735.1). NCBI lineage: Eukaryota > Viridiplantae > Chlorophyta > Trebouxiophyceae > Chlorellales > Chlorellaceae > Marvania > Marvania coccoides. The sequence goes on from OY978108.1 coordinate 157,746, forward strand.
CCAGGAGAATTGTATATGAATTCATGACGGCCACCAGATTGGTGGACTTGTCTTCAGGGGGAAAAGCGTCCATGTAAGCAGTTAAAGTGCTCCCAGCTGGTTCCTCTGTGTTGGAAATGTTGGTGAAGTCCATGGCGTCAAGTGCGCTGTCAGAATCCGCGATAAGCTTTGTAACCTCCCCCAGCCGGGGAATAGCCACCCTGACAACTTCCCAGCCCATATTGGAAGGGATTTGCCGCGCCATTGTGCGCAAAGCCTGAGCCATCGGCTCTGGGCTCTCCACAGACTTACCCACAGTTCAAGATCAAAACTCGGGCACCCTCTATCTCCTGAATCTTTTTCAAATATAATCTGACTTATTAAATAATTTCAACTGCTTAAACTGCAATTTCTTTTCAAGTGCTGCGCTCAAACATGTTTCCAAAACTGGCTGTTTTCAGCTTAGGCATCAGCAGCTACGGCCCTGCCGCAGCGCTGCCTCCAAGTCCGTTGCCTCGCGCGCCCCTTGGGAGCCCATCAGCCGCAGAGTTGCCACATCCGCCCGCACTGCTCCGTACTCATGCCTCCCGAGCATGGCCTTGGCAATGTGCACTATGGCTTTGACGCAGCCAGGTTCCGGTTTTGAACGCCTCGAAACAGACCTGAGCAGCAGCTCCGGAATCTTTGGTCGCCAGCCGCACATGGGGAAATGATATTAGGCCGAGTCAGCCTGGATCTGATGGGTCGTTGGAGCGGCCGTCACTGAGCAGCTGGTGCTACAGTTGGGAGGCCGGCCATATGGCGACGATGACTGGAGATACGGGGAGCAAAGGGTGAAGAAGTGCTGGTGTTGCCCTGGCTCTGGGGACGATTGGGGGTTGGAGCCGCCGGCGGGCTGTTGGAAGGTACAGCCACCTATTAATAGCAAAATTTTCTATATAAATTTTAATAAATGAAATTGAACCGAAGCGAAATTGCAAATCTAAACAAAAATGTCAATTCTAAACCCTTCGTCAGAATGAAACGACAATGCAAGCCTTTGGGCTGGCCTGCTTGAGTATGCCTTCGTTTCATGACATTTTGTTTCATGTCTTTGCTATCCCAAACCACCGTTCTGCGCCCCAAAACACGGCTTGCCTCATATTCAACATTTTACTTTTTATAAAGTCTTTTACGACTAAATGTTCCTCTATTAAAAAAATCGAACAGCCTGGCAACCCAGTTTTCAATTTTCACACTCGTATACTATTAAGCGAACTTCACCATCCAGTACGGCGTCTCCAGGGGCATCGGCAGCCCTTCTGCCGGCAGCGGTCCTGTCGCAAATGTGAACAGCATCGGCCGCCGGTCCGTCATTTTCGCCACAATGTGCGCGTCCTCTTCTCGCGTTATCGCCGTTCTCTGCGTGGCTTTTAGCTGCACAGACATCACCATCCACTTTCCACCCGGCATAGCCATTGCCTCCCACCCCTCAGGGGCCAGCTCAGCCTGCTGTGGATCAAACTCTCGTATTTGATCGGCGTCCCAGAATGAAATGCGCCGCAGCTGCGCGTCTAGGGGTTCTTCGGGGTCAACCTGCGTGCGCCAGACGAGCCCATTGGAGCGGTACTCGGCGCCTGTGGCTTGTGTTGCCTGGAGCACCTTTGATGACACCATGCCCTTCAGCGTGGCGTAGTCTTCCTCGCCCACGAGGTGGTTGACTGCAATTTTGAGTTTCGACATCAAGTATGTGAGTAGAGAGGCGAGAGGGAGGGAAACAGCAATAGTCAGTGCGCCCCATGCGGTGTCAAGAAAAAGAATTACACAGAAATGAATGAAAACACCCTCCAAACGCAGTAGTAAAGGGAGTTATAAATAAATAAAATGCTCACACATCCAGATGGCATCCTTTGCACCCTCCAGCCACTCATTAACGTCAAATTGACTATCAATCTTAGCCCGGACGAATTCGTCCACCCTCGCTTGCTGCAATCCATTAAAAGGAAAAGGGGAAGGATATGCCATTACCATTAAAAATTATGCAAAATTGCGGGCGTGACAGGCAACCCCCCCCCCCCCCCCCCAAAAAAAACTTACGAAGAAAGCGCCGAACCTGTCAGAGATGTAGCGCTGCCAAGACGGCAGCGAGTCTTCCTCTGTGCTCTCCTGCACCGTGGTCGAAGACTTGAGCTGCGCCATGTGTTCAGCTAGCTTCTCCTTTAGAGAATCTGCCAATGCATTGGGAGGAGTGAATCCAGCCTCCTCTTGGTCGCCAGGCACCCCCTCCTCGGCCGAATCCACTGCCTGGGACTCCCCTCCGCCGCTTTCCTCATTATTAACTTTTTTCGGAAGACTTGTGGCTGGGCGAGGCCTGAGTCTGCCGGCGGCAGTCGGTGGTTGGTCGTCCTGCGAGGAGAAAGCGCGCAGCGAAAGCAGCGGTCGTAGGTTGTCGGGGCTGATCGCGGTGGGATCCGCAATCGCAGGCAGCGCCCGAGAGAGCGAGAGAAGGGCGAACCGCAACCTCAAAAACAACATAGCTGCTGGGGGAAAGATGCAGGTACAGGGGTGTCAGATCAAGCCCAGAGTGATGCAATTTGCATGGAAATAATAAAACTCGATACAAAACATTTGATCACGAGAAGAGAGTTGGAGGGTGATCAAAATTTAAAAAGAGGAAACGCATTGCGAGTCATCTCATTGCTTCCGCTCGCATCGCTTCGAGAGATTGATTGAATCGTATTATGCCATCGTCAGAAAAGGACAAGACTGGGTGCTTCTTTTTCTCGTGTTTGAGTTCAAACCAGACGATCGGTCCAAATTCAGACGGCGTTGTGCATATTCGCACTATTTCTCAGCTTAACCAGCCCAGCGGATCGATAGCGTTGGGGCCAAACATGTCCCAGAAGGAGGCGGCGGCCGCTGCAGCTGATTTAGAGGATGCTGCCGCTATGTCCCCGCTCCCTCAAAACAACCTTCAACCGCAGCTGGCTGGCGACAACGCCACCGCCGACGACGACGACATCAGCTTTCTCACGGACAGCGAGGCGTCGGAGGAGCGCCGGCAGGCTGAGACCGCAGCAGAGGAGGATTTGGCAGACTGCTCTGCTGCGGAGGATGCGCCTTTGCCGCCTTCACCGCCGCAAGAACCTGCCGCAGAGGAGGCTTATGTAGTGGCAAAAGAAGAAGAAGAAGAAAGCGCGGCAGCAGCTGAGGAGGAGCCGCGGGAGATTGAGCACCCAGAGGAGAATTTTGCCGCTGCCCCCATCGCTGCTGAAGAAACTTTGCCTCTCGCTGCGGAGGAAGAAACGTCCACAGCGCCCACCCCTGAGGAGTTCCCAGTCGCCACCGCGACGGGCGCGCCCTCAGAGCCTGGAGATGAGCTTCCTGCAGCTTCTGAGCCGTCCACCGCTGCCATTGCAACAGCGTCGGCTGCAGCGGCGACGGAAGAGGTCGCGTGTGAGGAGGAAGACGACGGATTTCCTGATTTCACTGCAAGCGCAGAGCAGAGCCAGCCTCAAGAGGAGAGTCCTTGTGCGGAAGCAGAAGGTGGAGCGACAGCGGTGTTTGAGGAAGCTGAAGCTGAATTCCCTGCTGCTGCGGCCGCCGAGCCTGAAAAGGATGCAGTCGAGGCAGAGGGCGATGATGACGACGACGGGTTTGGAGATTTCGCAGACGCCTGGGCTGACGATGAGGTCACTTTTGTGGCGTCAGATGCCCCCGCCCCCGCTGCCGTCGCCGAAAGCTTGCCTGCCGCCGCAACGCCCGCCAGCGGCGTGCCTACCCTGCTGAGCATGGACACTGAGGCGTTTTTGCAGCGCGCAATAGTGGCCATGGCCAGCTTTGCGCCGCCGCCAGCGGCAAGATCAAAGGGAGACACGGGGCGGCAGCTGCAGCGGCTGGTGGGTCTGGCAGAGCTGGAGCTGCGGCACCCAACGCTGCTGGCGGTGGGTGGGGCTGCGGCCAAGGCGCAGGCTGCTGCGTTTTTGCAGCAGAAGGAGAATGACGGCCCTGAATGGAAGGGCTCTCCGGCTGAGCTGCGAATGATGCACAGGCTGGTGAGTAACCCCGCGTAGTCGTATTTTAACAGGGTTTTTTTAATTTAATTTTGATTTTTTTAAGTTCTGCGCATGGAGAATCTAAAATTCGTTTTTATATCGCTCAAATGTCCCCCCCCTTAATTCTTGCAGAATTTGGGTCCTACGCCTCCAGGAGAAACCGTGCACGCTTCCACCCAGCCCCCTGCCCGCCGCATCCCCAGCGCCAGCGGATTTGCGCCCTTCGATTCGCTGTCAGCGCTGCTGCCGCCCCAAACGCCGCCGAGTGATCCCCAGCCGCCGCCAGCAGCCCAGCTCTCTTTCTCTTCTCTGGAGCCTACCCGCGGGATGGGGGCGGCTGTGCCAGCTGCTGCAGGCACCTTTGACCCCTTTCTCACGCCACAGCAGCAACCAGCAGCGACAGCAGCAGCGGCGGTGGATGAAGATCCGCTTGGAGGGTTTTTGCCTCCAGCCGCCGCTGTTTCGCCTGCAGAAGGCGGCGGCGTTGCGTCCTGGGGAGACAACTTGTTTGAATCTTCCCCCGAGGAGGCAGCAGCGCCGCCCTCGCACGAGCAACATAGTAGGGAAGAAAGCGATCCGGCGGAAGGCGCTGGCGGAGAATGGGGCGATAATCCCTTCGAATCGCCCCCCAGAGCAGCTGTAGCAGCGGCGGGGCAGCCTGAGTTTGGAGCCTGGGACAACGACCAGCTTGGATTTTCTACAGCAGCTGCGACTGAAGGAGCAGCAGAGCTTGAGCCGGCAGTTGCCGCCGCTGCTGCTGCTGCTGATTGGGATGAAAACCCCTTTGAGTCCCCCAAAGCCACGCTGCAGCAGCCTGGCCACCGCTGGGACGCAGTGGAAACAGCAGCAGATGCAGCAGCGGCAGCAGAGGGGGAGGAGTTTTCGCCGCCACAGCAGGAGAGCGGAACTGTTTCTCCTGCAGCAGCAGCAGCGGCCTCAAACCCTTTTGAGACCGTCGAGCCCATCCCATTTCTGTCGCCGCTGGAGCCGCCGCGCGTGAGCAGCCGATTCGCCGCTTCAATGCCTGAAGAAAGCACAGCGGAGCAGGGCGCAGCCCCAATGCCGCACCAATCGACAGAGGGAGGAGAGGCTTGCGAATTGTTTGGGGAGCCTTCTATCGATGTTAACGCTGTCAATGGCGTCACGCCTGAAGCTGCCGTTCCTGTGATTCTGACTCCAGCAGCAGCTGCGATGGTGGAGAGTGCCAACGGCGATGCTGACGACGATTTCGTTTTTTTCAAATCTGCGGCGCCTGTCTCGCCCCCCTCTCCAACCCCCGCTGATGAATACTCGTTTGATTTCGGCGTATCAGTCGGCGGGCCTTCAGACAGCCCTAAGCAGGCAGCAACAGCAGTGGCGGCAGTGGCGACGGCAACAGTGGTGGTTGCTGCTGGCAATGCCGGTGGCGGCAATGGAGTTTTGTTGGATTCAACGGAGTGGGGGTCAGAAGAGTGGCAAGCAGCGCCTGAGCTGGTGGTGGCAGAAGCGGCGGTCAACGCTGGCGGCAGGGACAGCCTCCCTGCCGCCCAGGAAATGACCAGCGCAGCGGCCGAATGGCCGGCAGCAGCAGCAGCGAATGCGGATGTGGCCCAGAGAAGCAGCGGATCCTGGGATGACGCTAGCATTGGCAGGGGCGGCTTTGGCTTAAGAGACGCAGCGACGCGTGCTGCTGCACCAGAAGCAGCGGTGCTTTCTGAAGAAGAACCCGTCGGTGCTGCGACGACTACCGTTGACGCTGCGGGAGAAAGCGAAGCCCTCAGCGCTGCGCCTGCTGCTGCTGAAAATGGGGGAAAGGCGGCGCCAGAGGAAAGCGATGGCTGGGGTGAGGACGAGTTTGACGATTTCTGTGAGGCTGCTGCGCCTGCTGAAAATGAGGAAGCAGTAGGGGAGGAGCAGAAGGACCCGCTGCAGGAGGAAGCGGAGCAGCTGGCGGCGCAAATGCCTGACCTTTCGTTTATGCTTTCCAACACCCTGACTCGTTAAAGTACAGTCATTATAGAGTGTAAAGTCCAAGCAGAAATGGGGCCTTCGTTGGCCCCGTCGCAGACTGGAGATGAAAGAACCACTTGGGAACGAACAAAGACGCCTGATAAAGGTCAGGCTTGAGTTTGATTATTAATAAATTGAAAATTGCTAGCATTTTTTTAAAATGTGGGTTGCCACCTGTCCCCTCCAGCGCTGCGCAACACTTTTACATTCAAATTCATCGCGCATCTCGAGCGGAAATGCACCATCAGTCGCGACGGCAAACGCATTTGTGATTCGACCAAGCTCAACTTCAGGCAATGAGCTACTCGAAGCCGCACGCATGCGAGCTGAGGCGTACTATGAGGTAACACCTGAAATTTCCCGCTTCCACCGCTTTTCCCCCTTCTATCCCACACCCGGTGTGTGTGTGAGGGGGGTGTCTCTAATGAATTTAATGCCGCGAAGTGCTCTCCGCATTTTCGCAGAACCAGAGCTACAGCAGATTTACGCAGAGCTTCATCAAGCAGTTTGCCGAGCAGGAACACCGCCGTCTCGTTGCCGATGCAAATTCTCTTCAAAGCGACAGCAGCAGCCCAACGGCCTGCATCACGCTGGTGGCCATTGGCTCCAACGGCGTGTGCGCAGGCTCCCTCGACCTAAAAACTACGTGTCCGCCTGACGTGCAGCCCTTTTTGGAGACGCCGTGTTGTTATGTTTCAAATGTCGTTGTTTCAGCGAAAAGCAGGCGGCTAGGGGTCGGGAGGAGCCTGGTGGAAGCAGCAAAACAGCACGCAATAGAGGAACTGGGTAGTAGATATGTGTACGCGCACGTAGACGCAGTGAACGCGGCGGCAGCGAGTCTTTATGCCAACAGCGGATTTGAAGCGGTGGGCATCGATGGAGAGGCGCTGCACGGGGCGGTGCTGCTGGGGCAGCGCGTTTTGCTGCGATGCACGCTTGAATGACAAAGAAAAGAGGTTCTTGGAGAGTAACCTATGTTTGAAACTTTTTATTTTATTTTATATTTTAAATCGGCGTCTCTGTGGAGTGGATTACAGCTGTCTGTGGGTAATAATATTCAAATTCAAGAGGCTAATTACGGGCATGCGAAAACAAATACCCGGCAAAACAGCAGATCGGTCACTGCCAAATAATAAACGAATTGCCACTGCAGCCCTTGGTCTAATGAACGGAGCGAGTCCCCTATTTTTTTCCATTTTTTCAAATCCCCAGTGTATCCCGAGTCCCCTAGTGATTGTAGCTTCTCCGCTATAGAAATGAGACACATCATGGAAGGGGGGAAAATATAATAATATCGTGTACGAGAAAACGTGTTTGAAACAAACGATGAAATCTTATTATTTTTTTTCCTGATTAGCAGTCCTCCCTGAGGTGCTTGAACGTCTCGAACGCGGTCTGGTTGGCGATCAATGAGAACTCAACGCAGAGGTAGCCCTGGCACCCCCAGTGGTTCCTCTCCTTGTGGAACACGAAGAAGTCAGCTTCATGGGCTTGCTTGAAGAATTTTGTAATCTGTGCCATGTTGAGGTTGTGCAGCTCGATGGAGACCTGCCCCACGCTAATGTCTCCCAAGCGAATGCTCTCCCAGATGGTGCTGAAGGACGCATACTCACAGCCCTCGCAGTCAACTTTCAAAATATCAATGTGGCGCTTGGTGTGTCCCAATCTCTTCACAATCTCAGGCAGCGGCAGCAGCGGGTTGGTTTTGCCGTTGGCGGGGTTCACCATACTGCCCTTGGCGCCAGCCAGCCCCCAGGGGTAGAAACTGACCCCTGCTTTCACCGCTGCTGCGCTGTACAAGGTGGTGTTGCCGGTGGGGTCAAACGTGTGGATCTCGCAGCCAAACTTCTCCCGCACGCTGGTTTCGAAGGAAAAGTCGCCGTTGCTGCCGATGGAGTAGACCAGGCAGGAGCGGGAGGAGAAGAACTCGTCAGGGCCGCAAATGAACTTGCCTGCGGGAGGGGGGTGGGCGTGGGGTGGGGGTGAGGGGGGGGTGGGGGGTTTAGGGTTTTAAAAAAGAAAGAAAGTAATTAGAGAGCTGGAAGTGGTAAATGAATTAAGCGTGTATTAACCTACCTCCATCTCCAAACGCCTTGCCAACGCGCTGCTCGAACTGGCAGGTGAAACTAGGCTCGAAAGGGTCATATCGCATTTTTTCACCGACAAATTTGCCTGGCGTATCCAGAAGCCGATTGCGCATGGTGACGGACTTATTGTGCACGGCCATGAGCTCCGACCACACCTGGTTGCAGGAGGTGCGCTGTGGCGTGGAGTAGATGGCTGCTCGATGTTCTGAAGCAAAGTCCAGCGATGCTCCATTCGCCAAGAAGGCAGAGACGATGAGGAGAAGGACTCCAATGAAAGATCCCGCGATGCTGGTCACCAAGGAATTCCATTCCAGCTTGCACCAGCACCAGCGCCGCAACGGGACCGCTAAGACGTCTTCATCGGCGTTGGTCAATCTGTACTTGGGTGGTAACGCCGCCATGATTTTTTCGTCAACTATCGTAATTGCTGCATCTGCGGGGTGCGGTGAGGAGAATAGCGCGTGGATTGCTTCTTCAACAATTGATTTGAAATCAAGTTTGAAAAATATGTAGAATTAGGGCGGCAAGGTGAGCTACTTAGGTTGGGATGTGGGCAAAAAAGTCATTGGGCGGTATGATAAAATAAGGCTGCGGAAAAAATACACCCAAGTGATCTTTAAAACATGCGCACTGAGAGAACCCGGTGTCCGACTATAAAGTCGCGCTGCAGTCCACCAGTAGGTGAAGTAGTCTTCTAGAGAAGACAGGGTGTTGAATTTTCGATCGCGCGCATTGACTCATTAATATGGTTTTTCCGTTTCGATTTTGAAAATCTTCAGATGATGCCACCAATTGAGCGCAGACTCCTCTTTTTCCAGAGAAAATGTAACTCCTGAGGCCTCCGCGGCGCCCGCACTCAAGCAGTCCCAGCCGCTCAGCGACGCCCAGCAACCGAAAGCGGCGCCCAACAACGCTGCGCTCGCCGCTTAGAGCCCTCTTCACTCTGGCCAGCAGCTCGCTATGCTGAAGGCCCAGCCACCTCATCCCCACCTCAGCACCAGCACGCAGACCAAATCCAGGACCAGGAGACAGCCACCCTTCTCGCCACAAAATCGCCCACCACTGCTCGGCTCGCAAAGCAGCCGCAGCACCCTCCACTGCGGCCCCCAACACCACCATCTTCATTCGCGGAATTGATCCCGCCTACGATGCCACGCAGCTGCACGCATTGTTCTCTATTTTTGGCGCCATCGTGTCGTGGAAAGTAGCGCCCAACCCTATCGGCAATGCAACCTCTAGTCATTACAGTGTCGTAAAGTACGAGGCGACAGAGAGCGCAAAGCTGGCCACCGCCAAGTACAACGGCCTCGAGGCGGAGAGTAGTGGTGCAGGCCTCGTGCGCTGGAAGCTGCATGTGGGCTGCTCCCTTGCAGGGGCACAATCGCAGCGATTGAACGCAATTCAATCCAGTGCACAACCGAAATGGAAGCTGCCACGACGCCCCTGACTCAGCGCTTCACGCAGCGGACCTTGAGGCAATGCCTGAAGGGCAACGGACGCGGGTGGCGCTGCAGACGCTGCTGCTGCCAATAGTGGCGGAGCTGCAGCCCGCGCTGGCTGAAGCCATCACGGCCAAGCTGGTGGAAAATGCGCATTACTGTACACTAGTGCCCGGAGCTGCTGCGGCTGGTCGAGAACCCCGAGGAGCTGGCGGCGCGGTTGATTGTATAAGCGGTGCTGCTGAAAAAAAGACCCTGCTCCTGCTGCAGCTGCCATTCCTGAAACTTCCGTGGTGGCGGAGGGTAATCAGTCGGCGAATTGGATGGCAAACGCTATGGACAGCCGTGGCGTCACCCCACTGATGATTGCTGCGATGCACGGGCGTATCGACATTTTGAGAACTTTACTGGCAGTGGGAGCCGACGTGGAGTTTACCACGCCCGAATCAGCGACGGCGCTGTGGGAGGCCACAAAGGTCGGGCACCTGGGGGCCATTTGTCTGTTGCTGCAGAGCGGCGCCGCCCCAAACGCAGCTCACAAATCTGACAGCGTCACACCGCTGCACCTGGCAGTGGGAAACGACGATGCCAGCGCTGTGCGCGCCCTGCTCGAGGCTAAAGCGGACCCGTCGGTGAAGACCGCCGGCAGGATGACCGCGCTGCTGCTGGCGGCGAAGCAGGCCAGAGCTGCCGTGGTTGCGGCGCTCATTGCAGCTTCTTCCACGGAAATGAGGGTGAAGGACCCGCAGGGCTGCACTGCAGCGGCTCTGGTGCTGGCGGAAGGGTGGGAGAGCAATGTGATTGGGGCGCTCCAAAAAATCACAAAACAAAAAAATAATTAAATTCAGGACCGCAGCCATGCTGATGTACATATGCATGGGTGGAAAAAAATGCCACACAGATCGAAAAGCAAGCAGAGGACAAAATTTTTACTTTCATTTTTACTTTTTTTAACTCCGCTTCAATCTGCTTTAGTCTTCGCCTGCCACGCTCTCTGTCTCGTCCCCGCTCTCCTCCGTCCCGTACTCGTCACTGTCCCACTCAGGCTCGCCCTCCTCCTCCTCTTCCTCCTCCTCATCAGAGCCCAAGTCGCTCCCCCTGCCGCCGCCGCCGCCTTCAGCGTCGCTGTCCGTGCCCTCTCCCCCGCCCGCAGCACCCCCACCGCCGTCGAGTTCCAGCTCGCTCTCCTCAGACCGCTGCAGCGGTTTTTTCTTTCCACCACCGCCGCCGCCAGTGCCCGCTCGCGGCACTGTCCGGCCCTCCTTCTCCGCCCGCGACGCCTCAATTGTGCGCAGCTTCAGCGGCAGCACGCGGTCCGCGCCCAGCCACGAGTCTGGCATCACATACAGCACCAGGTCGTGCTTCCCTGCCTTGGGCGCCAAAAACTTAAGCTCGATCTTCTGACCCAGTTTCTCCACCAACGCCTCCTCCGACTCGAACCCTTCGCCCGCCGCAGCCGCCAGCAGCGCGCTGCCCCTGCTGCCCCCCAGCAGCGGATTATCGGATCCGTCTGCCGCCCCGCCGCCGCGCGCCCCTGCCCCCGCTGTCGTTTTCGTAATCCAGTTGGCAGCATACCGCGCGCCCACCGCCTCCGCCTCCATCAGCGACACCCGCGTCCACGCCAGCAGCGCCCCCTCGGACGGTTCCCCCAGCAGAAAGAACCAGTGCTCGTCCTTCGGAAAAGGGTAGTTGGGTGCATAAGCGCGGGAGGCGGTGCCTTTGATGGTGTCCGGGTCGAAGCCCGGCGCCTGGTGGCTCGCTCGCCACAGCATGGCGTTCACCGTGCAGCACACCACCGAGCTCTCGCCCACAGCTTCGCCTCCGCCGCTGAAATTCCCTTCTGCGTCCACCTCATCTACAGCGAGGTTCGCGGTCACAAATACGCAGGGCAGCGCGGACAGCGCCGTCTCGATATCGTCCGCGTCCGTGCGCGAGATGCCCAGCCCCTGCAGCGCCGCCCGGCGGTCTTTCCTCGGCAGCCCCTGCAGCTCCGGCAGCGACTTGATCTTGCGCTTCACCAGCGCGCGCGCCACCGCGTCGTCTACGTGCGGCAGCTGCAGCAGCGCCGCGGCGGAGTCCGCGCCCTTTGCGGGGTTGTTAACTTTCTTTTTCTCCTCCGTCGACACAGCTTGCACTAGACACTGCATCAGCTCCACACACCCTACTGCAGGCGTCAACCACCCGTAGCACGGCTTCACCCGCGGGGCCGTCGCCACCGCAAACATTTCCTGCATCAGCCGCGGCGCCTTCTCCAGCACGTACAGTTGGTCTTTCTTCAGCGCCGGGGGCACCGCCACCCGCGCCAAGTGCGCCAAAATCAGCATGTGCGCCTTCACAAGCGCCTGGTTGCGCTTGCGGAAGAACGGCCCGTTGCGATCGCGCACCTCGGGGAAGTGGGACCCCACTTCGCGTCGCAGAGCGTCCAGAGCAGGGCCTTGGTTGGCCGGCATTGGCAGTTGCGGCGGAATGAACTCCATGGCGCACACCAGCGTCTCCGGGAGCTTTCCCACCCCTTGGAACTGCTTAATGGCGTAGGGGGAGTACAGGTACCACTGCACCGTCTCCATCATCACCTCGTTAGGTCCGGCATAGCGCTGAGTCCGTCCCAGGTAGCATGCAGCCAGCGACAGCGGCAGCACGATGCCGCCCAGCAGCAAACTCAGGAGAATTGCGGGCGCGGCTTCCTTGTCCTTGTTGAAGAACCACTCGGGCAGCGCCACGGAGATCGATACTGCTTGAGGGCCGTCGGGATGTCCATACTTTTTATAGTTTTCGCGGGACGCCTCGTCAGTGAGGGCTTTGTACGCTTTCGCGACGTACTGCGCGAAGTAGTCGGCCGCCGCGGGGTCGGGGTTCTTGTCAGGATGGTACTGCAGGGAGAGCCGGCGGTAGGCCCGCTTGATCTCGCTCTCGCTGGCATTTTCATTTAGCTGCAGGATCTCAAAGGGGTCGAAGCGCTCCATTGGGGAGGATGCAGCCTTCACGTACCACAGCAGCAGCAGGTACAGCGTCCATGCCACCAGCATCTTGGGGGGAAAGGTGGAGCGGAGACGGTAGACCACCGAAGAAACCAGGCTGCTCTTCTCTGCGTCCTTTTTGCTGCTCCACGTCTTGACAACCTGCTTATGGGGGAGAAATCGGAGTTGCATGTGAGCGTGGGAAGAGCAGGATGGCACCGCAAATTCTTAGAAGGATTGATTTATGATGAAGTTTTTATAAAGAAGGGCGGGCCCCCTCCGCTGGTGTTGGCCCCCTCATCCGCACCTCTTTATCGTCCACATCGCCACCAAACAGCTTGTACAGCGTGTAGGGAACCAAAATGATGGACACTATACTCAACAGGAAGACGCCAAACAGCGGCGTGGAGCCGCTGGTCTCCTGGTCCGTCATGTTGGGAGTTTAAACAAGGATACGCAGGCTTAATAATGCGAAGGAAAATGAGGGAGGCGAGCTCTATTGGGGAGCGCCAAAAAATGCTGTGCAGTTGCATTTTTTGTTCGAAATTTTCGTGTGAAGAGCGAGAGAGCTGCTGCTTATGGTAACATTTCAACATTTATATGGCGATCTGTGGCCTGGGAGCAGGGGAACAACTGTTTTTTGCTTTTTTGTTCCAAGCTTGTTCAAAGATTTTTTCAGTTGGCAGCCGCTGTCTCTCTCAATAATTTAGTAATCAATTCAGTTTAATGTTTTCATATTAGTGGTGCGCAAGCAGCTTTGGCCTGACTGCTTTCTCCATGCACTCTTTACCACCGCTGCGCCACCGCTGCGCCACCGCTGCTAGAGATTGCCCTTAATGGCAATTATACTTTTCTTCTTCCCCCACAGCTGTGTCACTTGTCACTCTCACTGCTGCAGCAGTTTTTTCTAGCGCCAAAGCATGCCTGTAATGGCTGCACTCATTGCCCGCCCGCTTTACTGTTTAAATCTCCCTGCACACCCACTGGAAGCGATGCATGCGCAGCGAAGAAGAAGGATGGCTTAACTACACGCTTTTTACTTATAATAGCAGCTGCCCGAGCAGCGGTTTCAGCTGTGGAGGCGGAGTGATCACAAAAAAAAACACAAAAAATGGCAGAAGAAAAAGGGAGAGGGGCTATCAGCTATGATATTGAAGTCTCCACTGTTTTTTTAACGTTCCACAAGCGGTGAAGTGCGCATAAAATGAAAACGAAAATCATATTGACTTTTCATTTCAAGCGGCGTCATTTGGTCTCTGCAACTCGCTGTAGTTCCTCATAATACATACATTTAAATCGCAGCGTGACCATTGCAACGAGAGATCGGCAGCCATGGCGAATCCTGCCGCAACCCTTCAAGCAGAATTCCAAAAAACATTGGACTCGTTCAGAGAAATGCAAATGGGTGAGCGCTGTTCTTTGCGCTAAGCATGATTAACTTGTGCTTGGTGCCAAGCTGCGAGCGCCGCAGCCTCTCGAACTCTCGTACTTTGTCTCCAAATATATCTCACCGCCCGACTGCTGTGTCCTGTGCTCATCCCTCACTTTTATTTCCCTGTCTGCTTGCAGAGATGCAAAAGATCAACCGCTCCCGGCAGCAGTTCCTCCAGCAGCAGCACGAAAATGAAATGGTCTTAAACGTGAGAGAACCAACCCCAGCACCAAGCTGTTTTTCATCGCCCCTTTTTTTTATTAATCCTTACTTAACCCCCAATCGACGACATCACCCCCTTCTTACAATCTTTCCTCGTCAACTGACATTTTCTTTTCCTCCTTTCTTTTCCAGGAGCTTGAGATGTTGGATGATGATGCCAGAGTGTTCAAACAGATCGGCCCTGCCTTGGTGCGCCAGGATCAAATGGAGGCCAGCGCCAACGTGAAGAAGCGCTTGGAGTTCATTGCGGCGGAGGTGGGGCGGCTGGACAAGCGTATCGAGGCGCTGGAGGAGAAGGCGTCCAAAAAGCAGGAAGAGGCGCAACAGCTACAGGCAGAAATGGCGAGGCTCAAGGCCCAAATAGCCGGCTGAACTTAGCTAAAGTTTTGCTGGTAATGCATGCGCGTACATTCCGTTGATTTTGACTGACAACAACTTAAACTATATTTAACCAAAGATAAACGTTGTGGGGAGTGTTGGGCTTTTGGAAGAGGGCAAGAGAGGCGCTTGGTGGGCTGAATGGAGTGTTAACAACGTTGAGCAGCTAGATTGGTGCTTTGATTTGTCGCCTGAGAGCTGTAATAATGCCGAGAAGCGAGCCACTTTTGACCAGGCTGGAATTTCGGAAATGAAGAGCCGCGTAAACCTCGAAGAGAACAATAAAACTTAAAAAAATAAAAAAATCTACAGCGGAATACAAAAGGAGTAAACTGCGGCAACAACACAGCCTCTAAAAATAAAATATTGAATTTCAAAAATCTCTTCGAAGACTCGGCAAATGGTTTTCTTTCACCTTATGACGCCTACATAAATAGCCGCGCTGTATAATTTTTGTTGTGGCCGAAGCTGCGGCGCATACTGCGGCCACGCGCCTTGAACAACAAATAGCAGCGGCGTTGAACGCTTCTTCGTTGTCGTCGTCATTTAATGGACTCCCCCGTAGACCGCCCTGCCCCCCCCCCGAGGGAGGGGCTTGACGCTCCCCCGGTGTCCACCTGCGACGGCGATCTCTACCTTTCTTCTGAAGCACGCCAAATGGCCCGACGATATTTTTTTGCCGGCTTCCTCCTGTTGCCGTGGTTCTGGGCAGTCAACATCTGGCTCTTCTTCCCCGACTTTTGGAGCTCCTCTGGCGACCCCGTCGTAAAGAGATGTGAGGGGGGGAAAAGAGGCTGTTTTGATCTTTTCTTCCGTCGGGGTTTTAATATTGAATTTCATCGTGTCTTCAAATCCTGCATTTTATTTGCCAGATTTTAACGTAACAGCGTACTTTTTCCTTCCCTTGCAGATACTCGCCGCTCCGCTGTTGGTTTCGTATTTTTCACAGCAATACTGCTGCCCTGGATGCTGGTGTACTGGATTGGTGGGCCGCAGCTCCTGGGACAAGACTTGTACAACAAGCTTGACGTCACCAGGCTGGATTTGGCGTCAGCAGGGCTGGCGGCAAATTAGAAATTGGTCTTTATTGCTTTTTCCTTCTTACAATTTTTATGTTTTAAATATTTTACTGCAGCTCTATGCCAAGGATTAGTTGAATCCTAACCCTGCATGTGATTGATATCTCTATGCTGCATGCATAGTTATTATATATAACAAAACACGGCCTGATCAGGCCGGTCATGCCCTTTAAGAAACGCCCACTAGGTGTTTTTTCCCACACGTTCGACCTTTATCTCCAGCGTAATGGCGCCTGTTCTATTTATTGCATGCCAACTCGCTGAAGTAGTGCTGCAGCTTCTCAACGCTAGATTTCTCAGGGCGGTAAGCGAAGCCTGGCGTTGCTCTATTCCACCACTGCCATCCCTCTCCGCCTGGAACGCCTACTTCCAGCGCCTGGAAACCGGCGTTGAGGACGGAGGAGACGTATTTTGGTACCTGCGAACCAGGGTGAACCTCCTTCAAATGCTGAAAGCCACGCTGCCGTGGGCGTTGGACCAGCATCTGGGGCACCTCTTACCCCGCGAGTTAAAACTGGGCACACGCTACCTGGAGGCCGCGCGAGCGGTGTCCCCTCGCGACCCCTTTTTGATCGCCTCTCAGGGTCTTGTCCAGGCCACCTACATTGTGAAAGTTGACGGCTGGGACTACACCGAAGTTGAGGCGTTGGTTGACGAGAGCAAGGCGACAGCGAAGGAGTGCAAGGCGTGGATGCCGTCGACCATTCACAAGCCCGAGCTGCTGGGGGTGATGGAGCAGGCGGAGAAGGTGCTGGAGGCGCGCCGCAAGGCGGTGCCGTCGAATTATCGGCGGCGGCAGGCGTCTGCAAAGTTGAGCTGCGGAGACCCTGCGTCAATAGCCAGACATGCGCAGAAGATGGAGGAGAAGCTGTCAAAGGTTCGGCAGTGCGCAGACTGCAGGCGGGAGGGGGTTGACATGATGTGCTGCAGCCAGGTGCTGTGGTTGAAAACTATTTTTTTTAATGATTTTCCCCTTGAACCGACACGTACTGCTGACTGTTTTAATTTGCATTTGCAGTGCAAGAAGGCGTGCTACTGCAACTCTGTCTGCCAGAAGAACGACTGGAAGCGGGCCCACAGGAAGGAGTGCGGCAAGGTGCAAAGTGAGTCGGGCGCCAGCAGCGCAGCAGGTGGAAAGTAGTGGCTGGAAGTAAGGGGAAAGTGTGTGCTGATGACAAAACCGAAGCCTGCTGTGCTAGGATGCACGTTTCAATGTAATGCATTGTTTTTTCATTGCCGTCAACCAGTTGGTCATTTTTTGAAGGCAAGCCCAAGGAAGCAGGCTGAACAAACACAAACACATAAAATCAAGAGTAGTATACTGCAAGGCGAGGGTGTTCCTTCCTGCACTCCTCAATGGCAGCCATTACGCCGTACTGCTGCGAAAATTCATCCAAATGCAGTCTCTCTCTTTCAACAATCAGCCCCACACTTGGCTTTTTCGTGCCCGCATAACTGTAGCTGAACTCCACCGTCCCCTTCCACCGCCCTTCAAAGAACGTCCGAACACCGGCCGCTGTAATACTTGGGGCGAAGCAAGAAATTTTCAACAGACGCAGCGCCGGCAGCCGCTCAAATGAAGCTGCCACCAGCGCCCTCACGCCCTCATCAAAAATACGGCACCCTTCGAGGTTGAGATCTACCAACGACGGCCAGGGGTACTGCATCAGCTTCCGCACAGCTGCACTATCAAACTGTACATTTCTGTTGAGCTGCAGCCGCGTCAGCGCCGGGAGCAGCCCTTTGTACGCCGCAAACGCCAGGCTCTGCGCCCCCGTGACGCCAATTTTAGCATCACACAAACGCAGCTCTTTCAACGCCATCCACGGCGAACGAAACATCTTTTGAAGGCCATTGTCCATCCTGATGCCGCTCAAATCGAGAAGCGTGAGGTTAGGAAGGTACGAGGCACAGGCGGCCAGCTCTTTTCCGCAAGCAGGAATCACTGGATTTGCCCCGATGGCTAATGAGAAATACAGCGGGTCCGACGCAAGATGCAGCTCTTCCAAGCAGTTCCAATCGCCTTTGAGTGCCGCCTCCAGGGTGGTAGGCTCAGCATCGCAAAATGACAAAACGCGGAGGCGCGGCCACAGCTTCGAGGCGCGGGCGAGCGCCGCGCCGCCGGCAGGGCCCACCATTGTGTGCGACAAATTCAGATTTTCTAACCGGCTCCACTGCTGTTGCGGCCCCGCTAAATTTTCAATGCCCACGTCATTTACGCTGGTTTCCGATAAATCGAGGTGCGTCAAAAACGGCCAAGGCGCTGCCGCCAGGCTCGCCAGCGACCTAACGGCGTTGCCACGCAGGCGAAGAGATTTCAGGCAAGGGAGCTGGACTCTCCGCAAATCGTCAATATTGTCATCTTCGATATCGCTATGGGATAAATCTAACTCCTCAAGTGACGGGAAAGCAGCCGGTGGCACGGCCTCGTCTCCTGGCCCTGCCAATAAGATACCATTCCCACCGCCATTGAACACGCGCAAGTTGGGAAACGCGGCCGCCATTCTAACCAAAACGCCCATGCCGTCGTTCGTATCAATCTTGTGAGAACTGATGTTTAAAACCTCCAATTCTGGCCACGCTGCCGCCTCTAGAATCAGGTTCAAGCATGCCTCAGTCAAACCAATGAACGCCAGGCCCAGCCGCGTCAGCTGTGGCCACTTTGCCCTGACTAAAAACTCTATGGCGCTTGGAGACAGGTCAGAAAAACTCATGAGGTCGAGCTCGCGCAAACTGGGGAGGAATGCAGCAGAGAGCGCTTCACACAGCTCATCCACAGCATCACAATTCAAGCGAAGCACCTGTAATTTGGGCCAACGGGCCCTGGTGTACGCGCGACATGTCCCTTCATGAGCGGTCCTGTTACGGCTGAGGTCCAGCACACGTAAAGACGAGGCCCAAGAGGAAGCGGAAGACGATTCGACAAAGGCGGCAAGAGCGGTGCCATCAGAAAGACCGTCAGATGCCAAACTGAGCTCCTCCAGCGCCCATGTGGCACCGCACAGCTGCTCAACTTGCGTTTTTGTGAGCTCCATTCCGTCCAAGCTCAATTTCTTCAGTGACGGCAGAAGCTCTAAGCGGTGTATCCAACAGGCAGGGTCGGTGCTTGGTTTGAACTCTAGTGTGTGGATGCTATCGTATACCAAGGTACGAAACTGTCTGTCGACCAGGCGGAGGGTGCGAAGAGAGATATAGTCGCCACGAAAGTTGTTCACGATATTGTGAAGTGCGGTTGAAGGAAGCGATCCCAAGCTGAAAGACTGTTCTTGCGGAACCTTCAGAGAACTCGCCATCATCAAACCAAAATTCAAAGGATGAAACAAACACACTCCAAGAAATGAATCAAATTCAAATCAAAATTGAGTCTATACTTCAGCTTTCATCGATGCTTTCACACTATTTTCAGCTTAAATCAACTATATATATATACTAGAAATATGTTTACAGAACAAAAACGAAGAAAAAGGTGAAGCACCTGCATTTCCCTGCAGAATCAACCAGCAATGCTCCCACGCTCGTCTAGCAGCCCCCCAAGTATTCTTTCATTTAACCTTCCCGTCCCGACCACTAGCAGCCCCCCAAGTATTCTTTCATTTAACCTTCCCGTCCCCACCGTCTCAAAATGAAAATTAAATTTGTTAAAAAAAGTCAAACTCGAGCAGTTAATTTATCCAAAAATCTCGCAGAGTTATAAAAATAAGGAAAAATCTCGAGAGCGACAGGGAATGAATGTGTCTATAAAAAATGAAAGCACAAAAACATGGAAAAATAAGAAAGAAGGAAGGAAAGATACTCAATTGTTATTGGTGAAACCGCCAAGGCGCAAAAAAGCATTAATTGTTTTTCACTCGTACTTTATCGATTTGCGCCTTTCAAGCTTGTCCAGTCCACCGCAGCAGCACTGCGTCATTGCCCAGTACGAAGCCGTTGCCTCCGCCGGTGAACTTCACTTCATACAAATTTGCCGCCAGGTCGTCTGTCGACCGATCCCTCTTCCAGCTCTTTCCCCCGTCCCCAGTCTTGTACAGCGTGCCACTGCCGCCGCAGGCGTAGCCCAGCCCGTCGTTGGCGAATTTCACGTCCAGGATGCCAAACCCGCGAGAGCCGATCTTAGCCTGCAAATGTGATTTTAAAATTAATTGTTGTAAATTAGTGAATATATATAAGTATATATAATTATAATTAAACAATTTATTTACTAATATAAGAATGTCAAGGTGTGCAGATGTACCCAACCATCAAGCGCTCGTGGAGGGGTTGGCACACAAAAAATGGCAGACGAAAAATAATGCACTAGAAAGAGAGAGAAAATGCGCGAAAAAAACGCACAACCAACAACAGAAATTGAATGAGCAAAACAGCTTAAACTTGACCTGATCAAAGTTGCCCTCTCCGTTGCCGTCCACGTAGTAAAGGTCCCCTCCCTTGGTGGTGAGCCAAAGCTTGTCCTCGGGGGTGAATCCCATGTTTTGGAGGCGGCGGGTGGCGGGCCGGTTGTGCGGCTGCCAGTAGGCCTGCGAGCAAAAAAAAAGGGGAAGGAAGGAAGAAAGGATATTATATTAAGGAACATGAATGAATGGTAATTTAAGGGAGAGGAATGGATAGAAAACTGATACTTCAAACTATGTGGCGGGAGAAACCGAAAGTGGGAATAAAATAATAAGAGCGCCTTGTAATTATTTTTGCAACCCTTGAACTGACAAATTTCACCCCCAAATACAACAAGACATATCCATTATTTTTTTCATTCCTACCTGCCCAGGCCCCCACGTCAGGAAGAAGTTTCCGCGCGACGACACTGCCACGTACGATCCATTCTCCGAGCGCTGAATATTGGAGAAGCTGCCCTCGTAGTAGGAGGCACCGCTGATGCCCGACGAAATGACGCGATTCAGCGTCGCGTCCACCGTCTCCTGCACCGCCGCGCTCCAGTTGTACGCTCCGTTGGAGGTCACGTAGATGGCGCCTTGATCAGTTGCCATTTCAGCCGAGCCCTTGCCCTCCAGCGCGGTAATCAGCACGGGGGTGCCCGGGAGCTTGGAGCTCAGGGGCACGCGCTCCCAGTTTTTGCCTCCGTCAGTGGTGTGCAGCAGAATGGAGGGCTTTCCGACGATCCACCCTTCGTCGCCGTAAAACGAGATGGAGTTGAAGCGGTAGTTGAAGCCCTCCTCCGCGGCGGCCTCCACGGAGCGCGGCTCCCAGGTTTTGCCGCCGTCAAAGGTCTCCAGCAGCGTCTGCCGGGTGCCCAGGAGGAAGCCGTGGTTAGGGTCGCTGCCGGTGAAGCCTACGTCGAGCAAGACCACGCCTTTATCCACGGGGAGATCCACCAGCTCCCAGTCGGAAGACAGCAGACGGTTGGCGCGCGCGGGGAGCGCGGGCTGTAGCGCTGTGGCTGCCGTGAGCGCCAGGCCGGCAGACAGCAGGCCGCGGCGAGAGGCAGCGAGGGACTCGGGGGCGGAGGCGTCGCAGCGCACGGACGCGCTGGGGCGGGAGGTGGCGCGGGCGGCCAGGCGGGGTGCGGCACGGCCCTCTGCAAGAAAAAGAAGAAAAAAGTTTGTGGGTGATCATAAACAAACAGTAAAAATGGGCGGCGTTCTAGCCACATCTTTGACCCATCGGGGACTGTTTGGTGAAATCGTGTGGAGGACGGGCCCGCATTGTTGCTGAATTCGCGGAGACTGACGGGAGCACTCACCGGTGAAGGCCCGAGAGCGAAGCAGCTCGGTGGTGCTGCACAGCTTCGCCATTTTTTTAGTTAAACGTTTTGTTATTAAAAAAAATGGGCTCGAGAGCAATGGGGGATGGGCGACTTTTGCGATTCTGAGGCCCGAAAAAGGCGCGCAGCTCATGGAGGTTTTCATGCAAAATTGATGCAGTTGACGCGGGCGGGATAAAACATGTGGGCGAGCGTTTACTAGACCCGACAGGATAATCTTTTTGGGGGAAGGGGGAGGCTGAGAGGCTGAGTCCCGCTAATACTCGCCAGGCTAGCTGTGGCAATTTTTTAATGATGCATGCAGCGCTGGCCTCCCTGTTCTTCCCTTGCAACGCATAATACGATGCGATGAAAACCCCACTTCCAGATCCCAAAGAATTTCTCTCATTTCTTCAATATTGGTAGGCTTTTCTGGACGACCGCCAATTTTAACATCCTCAGGCGCATTGATGCTAGCACAGTGTAAGGGAGATCAACAATTTCACTGACTGGTCATTGGCATTCACGCGGTTAATCAATTATGGACGCGCATTGCGTATCAGTATGAAGAAGACGGGAGTGTTTTGACGCCTCTCAGAGCATACCAGTGAATAAACCCCCTTTGTGGCTCTAGCCTCACATTTCCAGTCCATTGTAGCGTGCTTTAGACCGTGGAATTTCTGGCAGCGAGCACGGTGATCTCGGAGGGGGGTTCAGCAACAGCTTCTCTCTAGCTCCCCTTCCTTGCTTTTGAGCGGAATTGCTCGGCGGCGCAACATTTATTGCATTATTTATAAAGCTTCCAAAATTATATTTCGACTAATCAAACAAAATCAAAAGCATTCTTGGAAAGCAAAGGAGGACAGCAGAAGCTTTTGCGAGTGCATGCTTCATTGATTCTAATTAAAAAAACTCGATTTGTGCCCTCATTTGTGTCTTTTTATCATAAATATTCGCGTTTAGACCATTTCTAATATAAATCTGCACACATCACCCCTCCATTCGCCCCTCCAGCAGCGTGAACATCCAAAATGCGGCCGCTCACAGAGGATGAGACGCGAGTCGTCTTCGAAAAGCTGCACAAATTCATAGGAAAGAATATCAAGACGCTGGTGGACCGGCCGGATGAGCCTCACTGCCTGCGATTGCAGCGAAATCGAGTGTTCTACGTGCGTGAAGACCTGATGCGGCGAGCTACAAACGTAAGACCGCTTCCATTGTCGTCATTTTCGCAAGATTCCCTGCAAATCCCCAAAAATGCCCATTAAAGAGCCTCAAGACTGACTCAGCCGTTCGCCGCCGCCTCGTCCTCCCATTAACCCTGCAGATTTCTAGGGAAAAGCTGGTGGCGCTGGGCACCTGTATCGGCAAGTTCACCCACACTGGCAAATTCCGCCTCACCATCGGCAGCCTGGACCTCTTAGCGCAGTACGCAAAATTCAAGGCAAGTCGGATTTTCCCCTTCTTTTCCTTATATTCTCTTCTCGTAATCCATTGCCCGGTGATG
Organism: Marvania coccoides; assembly: GCA_963854735.1. Taxonomy (NCBI): domain Eukaryota; kingdom Viridiplantae; phylum Chlorophyta; class Trebouxiophyceae; order Chlorellales; family Chlorellaceae; genus Marvania; species Marvania coccoides. The sequence goes on from OY978108.1 coordinate 180,544, forward strand.
TGAAACTCAATTCAGTCTTCAAACCGAAAACTACATGTGGAGTCATTTTGTAATTCCAACACTTGGACTGAGGGCGCTCTCTCTTTTCTACCAATACCAATTCCTCTTTCATTTCTACCAATACCAATTCCTCTTTCTTTTCTACCAATACCAATTCCTATTTCTTATCTACCAATACCAATTCCTCTTTCTTTTCTACCAATGCTAATTCCTCCGACGCCATCTTTTTTTTTCTCTCACGCCTTTCTTTTCTTTTCCAAATACTCGCTTACAGGTCTGGGTTAAGCCGTCAGCGGAGATGTCCTTCCTGTACGGCAACCACGTCGTGAAGAACGGCCTGGGGCGCATCACAGAAAACACGCCGTCCTACACCGGGGTCGTTATTTACTCAATGGCGGACGTGCCGCTGGGCTTCGGGGTGACTGCAAAGTCCACCTCGGAGTGCCGCTCAGCAGACCCCAACGCCATCGTGGTGTTCCACCAGGCAGACGTGGGCGAGTACTTGAGAGCTGAAGACGAGCTTTGACACGCTCGCAGTAAATGCGTTACAGGGTTGACATTCCACACAAAGGGTAACTAAGGCCCCACAGCACACCTAGAGCGAAAAAAGACAATTTTATTGATTGTAAATGGTGTTATGATGACAATGACCCCCCCCCCCTCCAATATTGACTCTTCTTTGAAAGAATATGTGCGTGCTGCTTGCTGTTTTTTTGCTGAGTGCTGAGAGTGTGCAGGTGTAGTAAATTTCGTGTAAAGCGTTTTTGATTGAAAGGTAGTCAATTGATTGTTACAGAGACGGTGAAGAGCAGAGGGGAAAAGCAGTCGATTTATTAATTACAAGTCAATGGAGAAATGAGGGGAAAAGGGAAATGCATATATAATGATTTTCTTTTTCTTCCTTTCTTTTCTAATAATATTACTATTCTAGCTGGCCAGCGGGGCAACAATGTCAATGCGCCGGCGGAAGGCGTCTGCCACCGCCTGCGCCGCCTCGCTGCCAGAGTCGCCTCTCAGCAGCAGCGTGAGGTCTCGCTTGGCAGCCAGGGTGAAGCTCGTCTCAGAGTCCTGCAACATTCGCACAGGGGGGGACGAAAAATGTTGGAATTGTCGTCAAAATTGATTTCTACTGAATAAATCCTCAGAGCTTTCCATGCGACTCTTGCCCTCTTTACCTCTGCCAAAATCGCAGGCGGGGCCTGCCAGGTGAGCAAGAATGTCGCCTCGGTGGTGGAAACCTCCTCCCCATCGCGCATCAATGCCCCGTACTCCCCCATTACGTTATTCAGTACTGCGAGTGATGTAAGCGGTACTTTGTCGATGTCAGGGATGACCACCACCCCTCGGGGGTGCCCGCGGAAGAACACAACCAGCCGGGCTTGCAGTGCGCCTTTGGAGGACGAAAGGTCGGCAGAGCTGAGCAGCAGCGTTTCTTGCAGGGGAGCCGCCGCTGCGAGGTCGTCAAGGGCGGTGGAACAGGTGTCGGGCGAGCCGCAGGCAAAGAGAAACACGTTGGCCTGAAGAGAAAAAAAATGAAAAGAAAATTCAAAACAAGCGGAAATATTCTTGAGTTTATTAGTGGCATGTATTACCTTTTCAGGAGCGATTTTGCCACCCGCCCAGGCGTCAGCCAGAGAAAGTCGCAACTCTTCCCAGGCGCCGCCGTCGTCGACGCGCAGCACGCTCCTCAACACGGCAGCATTCAGCACGCCGGCAAACCCTCTTCCTCCTTTCTTGCTTGCTGCACTGTACTGGGCTGCACCGCTCTCTTCTCGGAAGCGCCTCAACCGTTGGCTCTGCACGGGGTCGTTGCCAAAATCAGGTGGCAACATGTTAATTTGATATATCAATCAATATGGAAGAAGCTAAACCGACGACAGGCAAACAAAATAAGCTGGACATGCAAGGAAATAAAGAGCCGGCAGTGCTGAAATTATGGTCAAATTGCTTTCAAGTTGGTCATGTCATGTCATGTCATGTCATGTCATGTCATGTCATGTCAGAAACGTAATCTGTTGAGGCACTCCTATTATTTTAGTGGATTTAACCATTTCACAGGCCCAAGTAAACAAGCGGAAACCAAATTGGGCAATAGTTTACTACATACGCACCACGCGTCGCAGGGCGTCGCCCAACACAGCAGCCTTGGGCCGCAGCACCGTCCGCTCAAACTCAACCGCCGCCGCCGTCGCCGCCTCCAGCGTGCCAGAGCCCCAATCCATCGCTTTCGCTGGCAACGCGCGCGCCTCCGCGGCGCAGTCGTGCTTCGAGCAGTAAGGCAGCGCCAGGGGCAGGGAGATTGCCAGCAGCAGCGCCAGCAAAGCGCCCAGGAGGTAAGGCATCTTTCCGCCGCTCCTGCGCAGCCGGGGGGCTCGGCGGCGCGGGGTGGTGAGGTCTGCCAGTGGGGTGGACTTGGGGAGCGGAGAGGGGGGCAACGGCGTCCTCAGCGCTTGCCGCACCACCTTCTTGTCGATGCTTTTGCCTTTTGGGGTGGGAGTGGGGCGAGGGGCAGACATGGGGGTGGCTGCTGCTGGCGGAGCGGGGGATTTGGGCATCGGGGAGGGACTGGGGGCCATCACCGATGATTCCTGCTGGAGTTTGAGGATGAGGTGGCCCTGCAGCTCCTCCGATTTGCTGCATAGATTGATTTCGGTTCGGGACGAATGAGCAAGGTTGGACGGCACGCTGCGTCGCGAAGATGCAGCAGAAAAATATGGAGGCTCACCCTTTGGCAGAGATGCCATGCTTCTTGCACTCGGCTTGAAGCTGTCGGTAATTTAGGTTTTTAATCTCTTCGATGGTGAGCGTCATCGCTGCTGATGTGGCTCGTGATTCCACCTTAGGGTACGTTTATAAAAATAAAATTTGAATTAATTAATCGAGCGCAGGCAAAGGGCCGCACAAATATTTTCAACGGCAACTGCCCGCCTTTTCGCTTCTATTCAATTCCATAAGCGCTTTCGCCCTTTAATTAGTGCGTCAACAGACCGCTCGACATGTTATGATGCACCTTGCGCACGGCCCAGACGCCATGAGAGTGCCTACTCGATCATCTCATCTCTGGCATCGCTGCTCCGGTCGCCGCGGGTGTCTGCAGGTGCTGTGCGCCTCGGACCCCGTCCCTAAATATTCCCCCAGCTCTTCTGATGTCCATTCCCGCGCCATTTCGGTGCTCAAAGGCGCTCAAACATTTGATTGGCGCCCGTTGGCAGACCGCTGGAAAACCCTGGGAGGCACCCTCATCGTGAGCGACGAAGAGTGAGTTTTGCTTACACGTAGGCAATACTAGTGATATACAAAGAAATGCGTTGATAGGGGGCGCAGAGCTCCACTGTGGCTAAAACAACTCCTCCGGTGTTTTTAATTAATACAATCACATATTACCACGCAGGAACCGCGGCTTGATACAGCAGGCCGCTAAGGAGGGCACCCTCAGCTTTGGATTTTCAGCAGGCGGCCTTCTTTTTCCATTTTACGTGGGCGTCACTGCAGCGCTGCAGGATGCGGGTCTGTTGACTGAAAACACCAAGCTGGGGGGCGCGTCAGCAGGGTCGCTGATCGCCGCCTGCGTGAAGAGCGGCATGGGGGTGGACGAAATCACGGAGCACTGCCTGAGGTGAGAAGTAGTTTTTATGTTGTGGAGACGGGGAGAGGGAGATTGAACTGAGCGGGAAATTGGTTGAACGCTCAGGAGGGTTAAAAACTGAAATTCGTAAAATGAGGAAGAACCCCTCATCACAGCTGGTGTTTATTCTATTTCATTTCAAAGGCTGCTGCACGACGTGCGGACGCATGGCACCCGCGGCAGGCTGGGCCCCGTTCTGGAGACATTTCTGCAGGACCACCTCCCTCAGGACGCGCACGAACGGTGCGCTGGCAGGGCCTACGTTGCGGTGACAAAAGCTACGCCCTACCTCCACCCGCTGCTGGTGTCCGACTTCCGCTGCAGGGAGGACCTCATTCGGGCGTTGATGACGTCGTGCCACGTTCCCTGGTAAGTTGCGCACACGATCTTCTGCTTTCGTGCTGTTTTAAGAATCAGTGCTCTAATTTGAAAATCAGTGCAGTTGAACGTGGTTTGACGTGTTTTATTCTAGGTACCTGGATGGAACGTCGCTGACAGAGTTCAGGGGGGACCCCCACCTGGACGGCGGCCTCACAAATTTCATTCCAATCGTGCCAGGTCGGTTAACAACCGTTTTTTTTCGTTTCGTATTGCATAATTTTCCCGCTTTCTTCTTGCCCTGACCTTCTTGCTGCTTTCCCTTTTCGCTGCCCCTCTCATTCGCTTCTCAAACGCCCGTAAATTTGCCTACCGCTTCCTTTGGGAAGAATTCCCAGGTCCGACCTGCCTCTCTTGATATGCTTCCTCGTTCCCCGACCGCAGGCACAGTGGGCGTGCGAGTGTGCTGCTTTCCCTCCAAACAGCTCTCCCCGGTGTACCGCATCGGCATTTCCCCAGACACCTTCGACCCAAGGTGGCCCTACAGCATGCGGCAGATGGTGCAGTGGGCGCTCGAGCCGGCAGAAGACGATTTTGTCCAATACTTCATCGAGAAGGGCAGGTGAGCTAACCAGCCCTGTTTAACTCAGTACAAAGCATGCTGATTACTTTTATTCAATTCGATTGTCTATATGCCTGGGTCTCGGAACTAAATCTTGTGGTTCTTTTGTGAGAGTGTGGCGTTTTTTTTCTCCTCTCCAAGGATTGATAGAACTTTTTCTCGTGTCCCTGTGTTTTTATTTTTAATAGGCGGGATGCGCAGGCGTGGATGGAGGCCATGGGAGTGGGGGCAGTGGAGATGGTAGAGCAGCCTGAGGGCCACGTGACTGCGGCCAAAGCAGCGGCAGCAGGCAGCGAAGACCGACAGGCGCTGGAGGAGCATGCTAAGGCGCAGGCTGCGGCAGGGAAGGCGTGATGCTTTGAATCAATCTGTATCGAATGTTTTTTTGTTGCGTTGCTTTTGTTTTTGAGCAAAATCAATTAATTAATTTTCATTCATTTTGTTCTTCTAGGGCGTAGTGTCTTACTACTCCATTTTTTTGTGTATGCTTCCAGCTTTACATTTCTTGTCTGTATTCATTTCTTTGTAACTCTTTTAACTCTGTATGAATGTTATTTATTTGTTTATTTGTTCCATTCAGCGGAGCGCCTCTCAGCCGCCTCTTTGCAAGCCTTCTTGTGCTTCTTCCAATGAGATTTATTGCATTCCTTGATGCAGTAGAACTCGGCCTTGCACTGAAAGAAGAAAGGAGGGAAATGGTAATAAAGCACTTTGTAGCAAGCAAGTTGTATACATACATTCATTACAGGGTTTAAAGTCCACACAAAAAGGCAACTAAGGCCTCTTGCAGACTGGCACATATGCCGAAATTATGGTGTTTCCTTAGCGGCAATTTGTGGCAGCATAAAACGAGATTTCTAGGGCTGTACTGCCACTCATCGAGCCGCATCTTACAAGGTCGAATCCCTCCCTTCCACATGCAGCGCATTTGTGCCTCGCAGCCCTCCTTCTCTCCTCAAATTCTGCACGGTTGCGGGCGAACGATGATAATGACACCATACATACATACATACATTACAGGTTTAAAGTCCGCACAAAGAAGCAGCTAAGGCAACATAGCAGACTGGCACCGAAGTGCAAGCAGAAATAATAATAATAAATTGATGAATGAAAATGAGAATAAAGAAAGAAAAACATGAGCGTGAAGCGATCGCCTAGGCTCACGGAATTGCCGGCGAAAATAGATCGCATGGTTGCCAATTGTTCTTCTCCTAAACGTATATATTCAAGGATGGCAAACCTTTTAAAGAGCTTTGGCATCCATTTGCACAGCGGCTCGTAGGATTCAGCCTTTTCCAGACTGTCGACTAGGACTTTGTACATGGGTCCAGGAAATTGACCTGTGGAAACCGTCCATTGAACCAGCGAAACAGAGCAAAACCCAGCGCGAAAGGTTCGAGCGGCGACTCTGCCTCGGCAGGTGCCAGGTGCCTACTTGCGGCGTCCACGGCCATTCCCACTGCAGCAAAATTAAAATACAGGAAATTCCACCGGCGTGGTTTTAATAGCTACCTCTGAATTGAATTACAGTACAGTCAAAACATCTTCTTGGACCATTTCCGATGCGCGCTATTTTGCCCGACATTCCAAGTAAGAAATTGTCTACGGAGTTCCATAATTCATTCTCCGACGTATATTTATTTATAGGAGGAATGAAACTGGCCCTTAAATAATAAAGTATAAAATCTTCTCAAACAATTTAAGTGAAAATATCCAAGAAAAGCATTGTAAACACCGGCAAGATGGGTTGATGTGCTCAGCTTCAATGCAGCAGCCAAAATATTCATTCAACGTATCTGGTATAATATAAAAAACAGGTATACGCTATTTTTCGTGCCCCCCCTTCAAGCAGCGCACTCCCTGTCTTGGATTTCGCGCCTCAGCTTCCTCGCAGCCGCCCCTTGGTGGGTCTCAAGGGTGACGTCAGACAGCGGCACAGCGCAGCACAGCGCCACAAAGCCCTCTTCAGTCAACTCTGCATTCAAGCAGCACTGTTTGTGCTGGTCAACCCTGCCTGCATAGATTTTATTGCCAATCGCAGCTGGGATGAAAAAAGGGCTGGGCATAAAAAGAAGAAAACGAATGCAGAAACTCGCCTTTAACGACTTTAGCGACGCATGAAGTGCAAGAGCCTTCCATGCAGCAGGCAGGGAGCTTGATGCCTGCGTACGCAGCGTAGTCGTAGATGCTGTGTGCTGCGCAAAATAATAACCAAGAGCATTGAATTCGAGTTTATCGAGGAGTTAAATGCCCATTTATTTTGGGATTAGAGGAATTGTTATAAATGGGCCCGTGTGCATCATCACGTACAGAAATAGCTCACCAGAGTCTGCTTTGAAGGAGGCAGTCTTCCCGCCAGGCATCCGCAGAGTGACGGTGTGGCTGGCGCAAATCGTGGCACAGCGGGAAAAGTTCTGGTGTGCTTTCTGGGGCTTTGAATGGATGGAAACGTTGAACCCCCCGCGCAGAGACTGCAGCTGAATCATTGTCGCTGCCGTTGCCAGCAGGTTGGCTATTGTTAAATCAACAGGGGTTGATGGACTGAAGGCGCACAAAAAAACATAAATTGATTGGTTATTATGTCCGCATAGGCTACAAGCGTAAAAACGTGCCCTTTCCGAAACTTACATTTTCGATGTAAAAAACTTGTTGTTGTTTTATTTGAATATCTTTGATTTGCCGCTTGCTTGCAGGTTTAATTTGAGGCGTTCTTTTGTAATTGAACTATACGCATTTGGAGTTGCAACATGAAACTGTAGTATTACGCTAGGTGACGTGTCTTCATGCGCCTTGCACCATTGTGGACGCGCCCTCCAGCTCGTTGTTAAGAGGCAGTTGGAGTTGCAAATCCTTATCTTCCACGCCACAGTCTCTCCTCCAACAATGCCTCTCCCAACTCGGCACTGCCGGCTCAATACTCTGCTGTGGTTGCTTGAAAATTGCATTTTATTGAAAATTGCATTTTATCGGAGGCCAGCCGAGGGAACGGCGCTGGCTAGTACTAGCACATTTAACTACTAGCATATACACACTACAAATTCTTCAGATATAGCATATATGCCATGGGGGGAAACATTACGAATGACCGGAGCTGTGACTCGCCGCTCGCTACCCTGCACGCATGGAGGCCTTTATACTTCTTCATGTTAATGCAATTCAAATCAGCATCGAGGTTGCTTTCCCCCGCATCGCATAGCTCACCCGAGGCCCATCAACGGTTGAATAAATCTCCAAAATTCTTTTCCCGATGCTGCATGCGCGTGTCTCTTGTGTTTAACGCATCTTACAAAGTCCCCAAAAGTCCAGCATTGCACGTGTATTTGTGACCGACACATCGCTCTTTGGGCAGGCTACACGCGGCCCTGACACCAAAGAGGGCAGAAGCAAGGGCGCCAAAGCGCGCCGAGAAAGATAGGAAGAAAGGAAGTACAGGTAAAAAGCAAGCAGCTTCAAAGGGGCGCAAGGAAAGCAAGCCGATGAAAAAAAAAGAAAAAAAGGAGAAAGAGGCATCACTCACTCCCTGATAACACGAATGAAGGAGACAAACACGATCATAGGGGGGAAAATCAATCAGCATCAGCTCCTTTTTCTTCAATCATACTTTAAAATGCACGCGCACAGCCATGCAAAGAAACATCGATCATTAGCCTCCGACTGTCAATTCCTCCCGTCTAGTCTTGGCGGGCAAAAAACACCCAAGCAGAAAAAGGTTGGATTTTTTTTATTTTTTTAAATTTATTATATACTGTTTTTTTAGTACGTACTCACACCCACGCCTCCCCAGCCACACAAAGAAACCTCGCTGCCCCCTCACAGCAGAGGCCCTGGGGCGGGGTTGGCGCCAGCCAGCCCTCTTCATCCATAGAAACAGAGGGAAGCGGCTTAGGCGGAGCTCTTCTCGCGGATGACAGCGCCATCGGGCACGGCATTGTGCGCTTTGAGCACCTCCACCGCCTCGTCCACCTTGGCCTCCATGGAGTCGGGCGACTCCAGCAGCAGCAGCAGCTCAGAGTTGTCCATCTCCAGCAGCATGCCCGTGATCTTGCCAGCCAGGTCCGGCTGGAACGCAGCCACCTGGGGGAACAGCGCCTCGCCCAGCAGCTGCTTCTGCTGATCAGACGTCGCCGCAGCCAGGATGGCCGCCGTCAGGCTGCCGTCGCCAGCGGGCGCGGGCGCACCGCCAGCGGGGGCACCGCCAGGCCCACCCGCCGCGTCGCGAGGGCCGCGGCCGCCAGGGCCGCCAGGCCCGCGACCGCCGGGGCCTCCCCGGCCGCCCACAGGGCCAACGGGGGCGCCGCCGCGTCCGCCGTACACCTCACCGCGGCCGCGTCCTCCGCGGCCACCCCGACCGCCCATTCCACGCCCGCCAGGGCCTCCTCCAGGCATAATCATGCCTCCGGGGCCCATAACCATTCCGCGAGGGCCGCCGCGGCCAGGCATGCCGCGGCCGGGGCCCATCATGTAGGGGTTCATCATGGGGGCGCCGGGGCCCATGGGCCCGCGCGGCGCGCCGGGGTAGAACATCGGAGGAGCGCCGCCAGGGCCAAACATTCCCGGGCCGCCCATGGGGCCGCGGGGGCCGGGGCCCATCTGCATGCGCTGCGCGTACTGCTGCTCCAGCTGCGCGCGGCGCACATCCCGCCGCTGTGCCAGCGCCACGTAGATGGGCTTGCCCTTGATCATGCGGCCGTTCACCTCCGTCACCGCCCGAGTCGCCTCCTCGGGGGTGCTGTAGCACACGAACCCGAAGCCGCGGGACTTGCCAGCGGGGTCGCGCATGACCTTGGCGCTGGTGATGGTGCCCCACTGCGAGAACTCCGCGCGCAGGGCCTCGTCGTCCACCTCGTCCTGCAGGTTCTTCACGTACAGGTTGAGGCCGGCGTACTTCTGCACGCGCTCCTGCCGCAGCTCGTCGAACTTCTGCCGCAGCATGGCCTCGCGCTCTGCCTTCTTCTGCGCGCGCCCAGCGAACATCTCCTTGCCGTTGACGTCCTTGTTGTTGAGCGTGTCCACGGCGGCCGCCGCCTGCTCGGGAGACTCCATGTTGACGAAGCCGAAGCCCTTGGAGGCGCCCGTCTCGTCGCGCATCACCACCACGCTCACCACCTCGCCAAACTCGCCAAACATCTTCGTCAGAGTGGGCTCGTCCAGGGAGTCGTCCAGGTTCTTAACGAAAACGTTGGTAAACTTGGTCTCCGAGTCGGAGGAGCGCTCCGCGCGGCGCAGGAAGGGCCCCACGTAGACCTTCTTCCCCTCCACGTTCATGCCGTTCACCTTCTCGATAGCCAGCTTGGCGCTCTCCTCCTTCTCGTAGTGCACAAAGCCGTAGCCCTTGGACTCGCCAGAGGGGTCCAGCGCCACCTTGCACGACAAGATATTGCCGAAGGCGGAGAAGGTGTCGTGCAGGGCCTTGTTGTCGATGGTGGCATCGAGGTTTTTGATGAAGATGTTGCCCACGCCGGATTTGCGGTAAGAGGGGTCGCGGTGAGACCACATGATGCGCATGGGGCGGCCAGCCAGCGGGGTGTAGTTGAGCTGCTCCAGGGCGCGGTCAGCTGCGGTGGGGTCCAGCGCGGAGTTGAAGTTGACGTAGGCATAGCCCAGGGAGCGGCGGGTCACGGCGTCGCGGCACACGCGGATGGAGGCCACGGGGCCGATCTGCAGAGGGTGGTTTGGGAGAGGGGTGAGATTTGGGAATTATTTGGAGGGAAAAGGGAGAAAAATGAGGGGGGAGCAGTGAGATGTGGAGATGATTCGATCGCAGGGGGCGCACCTGGGAGAACACCTCGAAGAGCTGGGCCTCGGTGGCATCGCGGTCCAGGTCGCCGACGTACAGGGAGGAGTTGGCGAGGGTCGCGCCGGCCGCAGCCGCGGCAGGGGCCTCGGTTCCAGCCGCAGGGGCTGGAGCAGCGGTCGTGGACGCCATAATTGGGGAGGGAGGGGGGGGTTGAGCTTGGTCTGCGGGGAACAAACGCAAGCTACTTTTTTTTGCGAAGTTAGGACGAGCTAAAGAGCCGAGTCCAGACTTCTAATTTTTTATTTTTTTTAGATTTTGTCAGCCTCCCGAAGGATGTGGCCTAATTTTTTAGTTTTATTGATGTGCAGATGCACGAGAATTTGGGGAAGATTTGAAGAGGACGAGGCAGGCGTGGAGCTGCGATTTTCATCGGCGGCGAGAGCTCGGCAAAACCTTTCCACCGCTGGTTGACGACTCTCGCACCTTCGCGAGCGGTGTGCAGGGCACCCAACAGCTGGATTTATCGCTGGCGTAACCGTGGCCCACACATGGCTGCGAAGCTGCACTCCCCACAAAGTGTTCGCCTCTTGAGATTATCCAATTTCCCGCTGTTGAAACAGCTCTGGCTGGAGGAAGCGCTGTTCCGCGCCCATCCCGGCAATTGGTTTGTCATCAACGATGGAGTTCCCGAGCCCACCATCGTCTTGGGCATCTCTGGGTGAGCTTTTGTTTTTCAAATCACTTCGCCAGTCGCGCTGCACCCGTTCCCTCACCAACTGACCCCTTAACGCCCCGGTTGCCATCCTGCAGCAAGCCGCAAGAGTTGGTAAACTTGCGAGAAGCGCACGCACTGGGGGTGCCTCTCTTACGGCGTTTCACCGGCGGAGGAACAGTGATAGTCGATACCGACTCGATTATGACCAGCATCATCATGGACGGAGCCACCGCGGTGCCTGACGTGCCTTGCTACCCCCGCCCCATCATGTCCTGGACGGAGGGCGTTTTTGGATCCGTTTTAGGCGCCCACGGCCCGTTTTCATTGAGAGAAAACGGCAAGCAACCTATGTTCATCATTTATCAATTTTAATGTTGTTTTTACATGTTTTTAACCGCAATTAAACTGCATACATCTGTGCACCTCGTATTTTATGCATTTTATTAACCATTTCTGTCTTTTCTCTCTCTGCAGACTATGCATTGGGGCACAGAAAATTTGGCGGCAACGCTCAGGCCATATCTCGCCAACGCTGGCTCCACCACACCTCCTTTCTGTGGGACTACCTCCCCGAGCGCATGGAGTTACTCAAGCACCCCTCCCGCGTGCCAGAGTACCGCGCCGACAGAGACCATTCGAGTTTTTTGACGCCGCTGCGCAGCGTGGAAGGATTAAAGAGAGAGGCGCTGGTGGACGGGCTGGCGTGGAGCCTGGAGTCTGCAGGGTTCCAGGTGGTAGAAGGTAGGTTGGAGGAGGCGGAAGAGGCTCTGGAGCGCAATACTCTGCTGGGGTCGAAGCTTCTTCAACCGGAAGACTATTTGCCGTTGTTAGAGAGCTCTCCCTCTTAAATGTAGCTCCATGCCCGCCTTTTCGCATGCCCCTCCCACCAGCGCATCGAAATCGTGTGCTGCTGCTGTGTCCTGAGCCTCAAAGTGGGTCGCAGAATAGAATATAATAGAATGGAAGTAAATATGAGCGTGACTTATTAGCTTTGAATGAACCCATATCACCGTGTATTTACTTTTCCTATCGCTTTCTTATTTATTACGCACTTTTCAATGTAAAAATCGCTTATATATTATAAAACGATCACACAAAAATGACATGTTTTTATTCTCCAAAATAACAAGCTCAAAGCACTCCAGTCTGTCGCTGTTGAGTCCCAAACACACAAACGCACACATACAACCTTAGTCAGCGAGATAGGAACAGTCACACTGTTCACGAGCTGCCGGGCGCGTCCAGAGGCGGCATGTCGTCCTCCGAGTCTCCATCCTCGTCCTCCGCCCCCCCTGATCCCGCAGCAAGGTCGCCCAGAGAGCTGAGATCGAAGCCCTCCATGCCGCCGCCACCTCCCATGGCCCCCATCCCTCCCATTTTGCTCATCATCTCAGCCATGCCGCCCATGCCGCCGGCGCCGCCACCGCCTCCCATCATGCCAGCCAGCCCCTCCATGCCCCCCATTCCTCCCATGCCACCGCCGCCCATGCCGCCTCCTCCCATGCCGCCCATGCCCTGGAACTGTTGCAGCATGGAGGGGTCGAATCCTCCAGGCATGCCGCCGTCGTCTCCCGCGCCCTCCTCCTCGTCATCCTCGTCCACCCACTTGTCCCAGTCGGCCTTGACGTACTGTGGCGCCTTGCCCTTGGCCTTGAGTAGGCGCGGCCAGTGGGGGGCGTCGTCCTCCTTCTTGGCAATCACCAGCGTGATGCTGCGCTCGGTCTTGACCTGCTTCACGTCGTCGGGGTCGATCTCGTCGAAGAACTCGAGGTCCAGCACGTACGAGTGCTCCTCAGGGCCTGCGGGGGCAGCGAAATGGTGAGTTAAAAGGTTCTAGATTGTTTGATCAGGTGACGGACAAGGAGTGGCTGACGTACCGGTGGCGTGGGATTGGGCGACGCCTCGGAAGGTCAACTTGCCCGCCTTGGCGGCTTCATCATTCTGAATGTCGATTTGGGGGTCCTGCAGGAGCAAATGTTTTTGGAGATGTGAGAAGAAAAAAAGTGTGGTCCCCTAAAGCAAGCACCGTACTGTGATCTTACCTTGCAATTCTGCAGATCGATGGTCACAAACAGCGTGTCCTTCCTTTGTGCCCACAGCACAGTGGGGTGCAGCGTGGTCATTTTACAATTCAAAGATCAGAGACGATAGCGAGGGTGAGGAGGTGCTGCTGCTCGTTCTAAATAATTCCAAATATAATTCCAAACAAGGCTCGCAGTGCGACGAAAAGTGGGACATGGGTCTTCTCCTTCGAGAAGAAAAAATTGACCACCATATGGATGCATCGCCGCCGCAATTGGACGGCGAGCTGCTTGCAAGCACCCGAATGTCCCAGTTTATTATATAATTCAGGGGCTGCAAAACCGAACCGACCCATCTTCGCGTCACCCACCTCTCCTTTGACAGCAGGCCATCATTGCTATTATTTTCATTTATTTTTTTTTTTGATTTAAAGCGATCATTGCCTCTCGCCATGCCCTGGTTCCAATGCTCCAACTGCGGGGATAGCATAAAGAAGGCAAGCCGTCGTCATTCAACTCTAACACTTCCTCTCCCGCCGCCGCCACCTGTACTTGTATATTTATTTTTTCTTATTTTCTTTTGGACATACACCCACAAAGATCCTAACCCTCCCCCACCTCCATTCCTTCCATTAAATTTGCAGCCCAAGGTCGTAATCCACAGCAATCAGTGCCGTGGCGCCACTTTCACGTGCATTGATTGCAGCCGCGTTTTCGATCATCACACCGTGCATGCCCACACCCAGTGCGTCACAGAGCACGAAAAGTACGCTCAGGGGGCCACCAAGCCTGGCGGATTCGCCGCCAAGGGCTTTTTCGGAGAAGGCGGCACCGGGGGGCCCGCTGCCGCCTCTGCTGCCGCTGCCCAGGAGAGCGGGCCTGAGGGGCTGGAGTTTCTGAGCCGCTCCGCGCCATGGAAGTGCAGCGTGTGCAACGTGAACTGCACCAGCAGAGAGACGCTGATGGGGCACGCCGGGGGGGCCAAGCACAAGAGGAGGGCCAAAGCCGCGATTGCGGCGCGCAACGGCGGCGGGGGGGCGCCGAACGGCGGCGAGGCGGTGGCAGCCGCAGCAACGAATGGGGGTGCGGAGAAAGAGGAGGCGGGGAAGAAAGAAGAGAAGGTCAATGGAAAGGGCGAAGAGGAGGAGGACGCTGGCGCCGCTGCTGAGGTGAAGAAGGCGAAGAAAAAGAAAGTGATGAAGAAGAAGGAGAGTACGGAGGAAGAGAAGGGCGCCAAGAAGACGGGCAAGTGGAAGAGGCTGGCCACTGCTGAGCTGAAAAAAGCGGGCGGGACAATGAAGGCAAAAAAGCTGCTGGCGGCTGTGGTGAAGGCGTCTGGGAAGGGCACCAAGGCGGTGGGCAACGAGAAAATCCTAAAGAAGCTGCAGAAGAGCAAAATACTGGTTTTTTCTGAGGGGTCTGTGCGGTTGAAAGAATAAATTTATAAAAGGAACAGCTGCAGCTGCGTTATTCATTTTTCTTGAGCGTTTACCAAAACGAGCTGTGAACAGACTCTTACCCGTTACTCAAAACTACACGTCTGCAACGGCTGCCTCCCTTCCTTCAGTTTCTCCCACTCAAGAGGACCAGCAATTCTCATCTCTCCCTCTGCTCTCGATAAAACACAAAATTACAAATTTATAGTAAATATTTCACAATTTTCATTCTTCGTCGTCATACTCGCTCTCTCCGTCGTCTTCCTCCCCTCCCACGTCCTCCGCCGTTGTCCACTTTGAGATCACCTCCTCCTCAACGTCTCCGAGCCCTTCTTTCTTGTTCAAATTAGCCTTGGCTGCGCGTCCGGCTGCCAGCTGCGCCCGCGGGTTGCCGTCCAATCGGAAAACAAGCCGCACGATCTTGTTCAGGAGCGACAACAGGGGCTGCCAGAGGTAGAAAAGAGAAATAAAACCGATGAAGAGAACCGCAGAGGCGATGGCCTTGAACGTGCTGGTCAGCCACTTGCGGAACTTGTCGCTGAAGTCGCCGAAATCGAAACCGCCGCTGCTGCCCCCGCCTCCTCCGCCCCCTCCGCCGCTGCCGCCACCGCCGCCGCCCTGCTTTTTCCTGCGCTCCTCATCCAGGGCGAACGGGTCCTTCTTCCCTGCGAATGCGTCTTGCAATGCCTTGCGAGCAGCGTCCTGCATGCGGTAGAGCAGGGAGGAGATGAGAACAGGATTGAGTTGATGTCAGAATGAAATCAGTTGATTTCTGCGTTTCGAGGCAATCGCGCACCTCTTTTCCTGCGTCCTTCTTGAAGAATCCGCCCAAGCCACCCCCTGCCTCTGCGCGAATTCCCACAGGGCCACGAGGCCGGACGGACATGACACCAGCCGGGCGAGAAAATAAGAGCGCTGGTCGATTCAGCAGGCCGCAACGATTGCCCGACGTGAAATGTGCTTGCTGCATCGCGATAGTGAGCTAAGACGAGGCCCAATGAATGTCGAATGAAACAGATGTAGCGCTTGTGGGAGGCGTCTGGGCTCCGAGCGATCAGACAATAACCAACGTGTATTGATCTTTATTTATTTATTTATTTAAAGCGCCCGCAATGGTCGGATACAGCCGTCGGATCACAGCATGCGGTGCAGCAATTTCGAGGCCTGTTTTCACAAACTTGAGGCGCTTTGAGGCATTGATTAATATTTAGTAACGTAAAAAATTGCTACCTTGGCACAGAAGCAGCGCGTGGCCCCTTCATAAACCATATTTTGTAAAATCCATCGATGCTACAACTCTAAAGCTGCCAGATAAACGTCATCTCGCGATGGCAGACACCCCAAACGATGACGTATCATCCATCACCCACGAGGACCTCACCCTGGACCTCAACGCAGACGTGGCTGAGTGGTGCCCTCTCGCTGCTCCTCATTCCCGTCTCCTAGCAGCAGGCACCTACCAGCTGGACGAAGCTGCGCAGCGGCGAGACGGACAGCTCTACTTGTACCGTCTCCTGGGAGACATTCAGAGCGGCTCAAAGTTGGCCCTAGAGCAAATTTGCACTCACCCTCTTCCCGGAATTTTTGATCTGCGCTGGCTGCCGCGAGGAAGCTCCCCCGTCCTGGCTGCGGCCCTCTCTGACGGCTCGATACGATTGATGCAGCCTAGGGAAGAGGAAGGCAGCGCGTATGCCATTGCAGAGCTGGCAAGCAGCAGCGGAGGTGATAATAATTCCACTGGTGAAGGAGCCATGGCGCTGAGCGTGGACTGTTCTAACGACGCACAGTCCCTAATATCTTCCTATTCCGACGGATCCATCGCCATGCACCAGGTAAAACAATCCCTCTTTTATCTAATGTGTTCTCCTGCTCTTAAAAATTAATATAGCACGTTGTTGTTGTTTTTTCCCTCCTTTTTCGACAGGTGACCCCAGCAGGCCTCATATGCGTGCGATCTTGGCAAGGCCACGACCTGGAGGCCTGGACCGCCTCCCACGACGCATGGAGCCCTGATCTTTCTTTTTCTGGCGGCGATGACTCCGCCTTCAAAGGGTGGGATTTACGGCAACCTCCCGACGCTCCAGCTGCTCTGTGGGTAGACCGCCGCTCCCACGGCGCGGGAGTGTGCTGCATCGTCAGCAGCCCCTTCCAGCAGCACATTGTCTGCAGTGGGAGCTACGATGAAGGTGCCAGGCTGTGGGACATCCGCATGGGCGCCAGACCAGTGAAAGTGGCGGAATTTCAAGCGGGAGGGGGGGTTTGGCGCTTGAAATGGCACCCAACAGACCAGCAACTGCTGTTAGCGGCGTGCATGCACGGCGGATTTGCAATTTTAAAGGCAGACGGGGGTGGAAATGGCAGCAGTGGTATAATTGAGGTTGTTGAAAGGTATCCTTGGCAGCAGACGCTGGCGTATGGGGCGGGGTGGTGCTCTGAGGTGGGCGGTGATGGCACCAGCGTGGCGGCGACAGCGTCGTTTTATGACCGGCTGCTGCACCTGTGGTCACCTGGAACAAAGGCCAGTATTTCTTGAGGTTAAGACGCGGCGCTGGGAGGTGTGTTTCGTGATAGTATTTTAACTGTTCGAAATCGTAGCTGTCCGTTCAGCTGTTTTATTAATTTGTTTCATATTCAGTGTTACTGAAAATTCAATTTGACGTTTATTTAGACTTACTGCCATGCTTGTCAAGAACGTGTTTATCTAGGAGGATATGGCAGCAAAATGGGCCTTGCCTCTTCACTGCTGCCAAATCCTCAAACGGTCAATTTAAACGAACAGCTGCATGGAGAGCTCACAGCCGACACCGAAAAGGCACGCCCACCACCAAGATGGGCTCCTTGGCTGCTGCTCAAACGACAGCTCCTGTATAGTTCAGGCGATGCAAAGGGCATGCTGTCGATTTGCGAAGCACGCAGTCAGGATCAGCTTTTGTTCTATTGGTCTATCTTGAAGCAATTACAGCTCCTCAACGCCCCTTTTACTCACTTTATTACTTTATTCGTTTTGTAAATCACTGCTCTTTATTATCTCAAGCGCATTCTTTGCAAGGACGTTGCCACCGAGTCGCATAAAAAAATGGCACAGATGATGTCTCAGCAGCTGAAGTCTTTCGAGGGAATGAGGTGCGCCACCGACCCGGTTTGCAATCTATTATCCAATCATCGCCGCTGCTCGATCACGCACCCCCTCAAATTCTTCTCATTTATCCCCATTCCCATCGATCCGATTTTGTTTCAGGGCCGCGGCTCCCAGGCAGCAGCTGCAGCCCCGCCGCGCCGTGATGGCCGTGCGATCCCGCCAGAGCGTCGCCGTCTACGCCGCAGCCGCTGTGGCCACCAAAACCTTGAAGATCGGCACCCGCGGCTCCCCCCTGGCGCTCGCCCAGGCCTACCTCACCCGTGATCTCCTCAAGGTCAGCAATCCACCCTCTCACACCCATCTCACCCTCACCCTCACCAAAATACACGCTTTTTCATGCAAATTTCACCCCCCAAACCGCCTTTTTTAATCCAAAACGAATCTAATCCCCTGCCGCCCCTCTTTTCGCAGGCTGCCTTCCCGGAGCTCACCGAGGAGGGCGCCCTCGAGATCATCATCATCAAAACCACCGGTGACAAGATCCTCAACCAGCCCCTGGCTGACATCGGCGGCAAGGGGCTCTTCACCAAGGAAATCGACGACGCCCTGCTGGACGGCCGCATCGACATCGCGGTGCACTCCATGAAGGACGTCCCTACCTACCTCCCCCCCGGCACCGTGCTGCCCTGCAACCTCCCGCGTGAGGACGTGCGGGACGTCTTCATTTCCGCCAAGTACAAGACTTTGTCGGAGCTGCCCGAGGGGGCAGTTGTTGGGTCCGCCTCGCTGCGCCGCCAGGCCCAGCTCCTCAACAAGTACCCCACCCTGCAGGTGGTGAACTTCCGCGGTAACGTGCAGACCCGCCTGCGCAAGCTGCAGGAGGGCGAGTGCGACGCCACGCTGCTGGCGCTGGCGGGGTTGAAGCGCCTGGACATGGCGGACAAGGCCAGCTCCATTCTGTCTGAGGAGGAGATGCTGCCTGCCGTGGCGCAGGGCGCCATTGGCATCGCCTGCCGCGACGGCGACGACCGCTCAGCGGCGGCGCTGGCCGCTCTCAACCATGAGGACACCCGGCTGGCGGTGGTCTGCGAGCGTGCCTTCTTGGCGGCGCTGGACGGCTCGTGCCGCACGCCCATTGCTGGGCTGGCGCGCCGCGCCGGCGACAGGATAACTTTCCGCGGCCTTGTGGCGTCTCCCGACGGAAAGGCGGTATTTGAGACTAGCAGGGAGGGTGCTGCCAACGAGGCAGAGGCGGTGGCGATGGGCCGCGAGGCGGGAGAGCAGCTGAAGAAGGACGCTGGACCTGACTTCTTCACCTGGTAAACAGCCCAGCCTGGTGGTGAAGGAAAAAAAAATGCAGCGGCAGGCGGTTAACCCAGTAGTTAGTTCGTTTCTTTTATGAGAGTAATTGACGGCTTCCCTTTTTCTAAAATAGAGGAGAATGAGGGAGAAGGAGTGGACGGTTCTATATTCTGATAATGAATATTTCTTTCTTTATTGAGTCTGAACCCCGTTCACTCGGCTTCTCCAAACGTATGACTCATCCCCTTTTCCTTTTATATTCTGCACATCGTGTTTTCTCCCCCTTTGTTCGTTTTATACACTCGCTCTTTTATCGGCAGCACGCAACCAAAACCTTTTTTTAAACAGGAGTACCACACATATTTTGAATTAACTGTCAAATTCATTCGGGAGAGGCGGTCAAAACAGCGGCAGGGCGGTTTCAGGGATTAATCAGTCATCAAAATCATCCAATGGTACAACAACATTACAGTGCACTGCATTATTGCGTCATGAGCAGTCCCCAGATCGCAGCCCTCTCACCACCTCCAGATACCCCGGCGTATCCGGGGTCAAATATCCATGCCGGATCAAGAAATCCAGTACAACCAGGTTGCAGTTGTCTTTGTAGTCGTCGCCTGCGCCAGTCACCAGCTCCGCCACTCGCGCCAACGGCAGTAGGAAGAACTCTTGGACCTCACCATCCTCAGGGACCGGCTGGAAGTCAGCAGGAAGCTCAATGTCGCTGCAGGGGTGGTAAATAGGCGGAAATCAGGCGTTAGTTCTTTAATCTTCAAAGAAATAACGAAAAAAATGGAAACTGAAGATTGCAGGATTGAAACCCTCATTATTATTTTAATATTTATCCCTTGGGTACACGAGAATTATTCAAAATTTATCTCCAGATACAGAGAAAGGCGGTTTAAACTTCAAGAGCACTTACTAACAGAAGAGCACGTCTCGCTTGAGCCCCACTGACTGCAGCGAGGTGTAGCTCACCACCCCCACAGGCACCGCTCTAGCTGCCAATGCTGCCGGAATGCCAGCCTCCTCCTGACACTCCTTTACCACGTTCTCCGCCAGCGACAGCCCGTACGGCTGTCCCCCAGCCACGATGTGGTCCAACCTGTCTGGCCAGGTCGGCTTAGTGGCGGCGCGGCGAGCTACCCATAATTCAACGCTGCCGTCTGGTTTTTTTACGTACCCGTTCAGGTGGATGCCGTAGGCTTTGATGCCGAACATGGGCGCGGCGGCGCGCTCTAATAGGAGCGCGGGAGGCTCGTAAAACGTGGTCAGTACGGGATATAGTTCATTACGCCATCCTGAAATGACCCCGGCGTCCCGCAGGGCGACCATGGCGGCCCCCACGGCGGCGGAGCGAGTTTGTAAGTCGGCGGACTGCAGAGAGGGTGCAAGATGCACGGTGTTGGCGGAGATTTGAAAGGTATCGGAGAAGCGGCGGAGGTGTTCAACAAAACTGCAATAAATGGGTGAATCATGGGTGGGGTGGGTGGGGTGGGGGGGGGGTGGGGGGCGGTCACTTTTTTTTTCGAGGCTCATAATAGTCACCTACCTTTGAGAGAGGTAGCCCACTGTTTTGTCTGCCAAATTGAACGGAATAAACTCGCCATTTTCTAGCGCCGTCACGCCGTTGTTGCAGTGCTCAATCCATCGCAAAAACCCGGGAATGTGCTTTGGATCGCACTGCGATGGGGTTGTGATGGGCTGTGTGGACGACATCGCAGCGAACAGGCGCCTGATTTGAGGTTTTGGGACGGGGGATCGCTCTAGTAGCTGCGATGAAAAATGTTTTTTCTGGTCGAGCGTCAGTGCTCTTCGCAGCATCAAGGGGTTTATTTTGTTGCCCAGACGCAGAGATTGCAAATTCCGAAACATCGTTTTTCTGTGAGCGCAGGCTGAAAGAATCTCAAAGTCTTCTTTAAAAAAGTTTTTTTTTTTTTTGTTTTTAGTAGTTGATCATCGGGGGGAGGAGGAGAGGGAAGAAACGCTTATCAAAGTGTTCTATCTAGCTCAGCATCCACCGTGAAGTGAAATACTCAAATTTAACTAACTAGCTCTCTCCCAATTTCCCTGCCTCCGCCCCCCTCCCGAAAAACCTTCACTGGTTCTCTACTCACAGCCAAGCTTGGGGTCCAGCGAGGCCAGCGCGATGGCGAAAGCCTGCAGCGGTGTGATGGGGAACTGGTAGTCCAGCGTGAACTCGTCGGTGCCCACCCGTCCAAACTGAAGCACATTCTTCTCCTGAATTAAGAGTACAAGAGAAAGACAAAATAGGTTTCAGTATTTTAGGTATGGTGTAATACAATGCTGTAATTAATGAATGAATAAAAAAGAACAGGGAATGAAAGAGAAAAGAGAAAATAATTCTCTTACTGGGTCTTCGTCTGCCACCAGCTGGATGTTTTTCACCGAGGCGTGGGTCACGCGGCCGCCAAAGTGCAGGCAGTACGCCCCCGCAGCTGCATTCCACTTGGGCGGGCGGTTGCGCAGCACGATGCAGTCGGAGGTGTCGCCGTGGCGATATCTGAAAAAAGAAAGCAAATCAGGACTGCACTGCTTTAAACAAACGCGTTTTTACCCCCAATAATTATCGACTCACTTGGTCATCAGAATTCCGTCCACCGCGGCAGGCTGCAGCTCCCAGGTGGACTCTCCCGAGGACACCAGCTTCGGCAGCACTATAGCTGCTTTCCTCGGCCCCTTAGTGCCCATAAGGTTGGGGGCGTACATCACAGCGCCGATCTCATGCGCGACCTTGCCATCCGCCCCCCTGCCGCGCTCCGTTTCACCTCCATAGCCGTACGTCACGCCGCTTTCCTTTGCTACCGCTGAAGCTCCTCCGACCTCCGCTGCCTCCTCGACGCCAGCGCCAACCAGCACGTACTCGGTGCCCATGAACGAGGCATTGAGTTTCGCGGCGCAAATCGCCGCGTCCTGGGGATCTCCGGTGGGAGGCGCCACGAAAATATTGAAGCACGCGGAGCCGTTGGCTCGGCGGTGGCGGCGGGCGGTCAGCATCAGGCACTCGCCCTCCTCCAGCAGCATCACGTATCTCACGTTCTTTCCTAGAATCCCCGACTTTTCGCGCAGCACCCGGCAGCGCAGGGGCTCGTTTACCGGCCCTGGCGCCAGCAGGAACCTCCGCGCAGCGGCATAGTTGCTGAGGCGGGGAATGATGGCGGTCGCCGCCTTGGCTGCAGCTGCAGCCGAAGAGGGGCGAGCCGCGCCGACAAATGCGCCGTTGGGGCCTTGCGCCAGCACGAAGCTCTTGCTGGCAGACACCCAGGCAGCAGTGGCTTGCGCTGAGGGGCGCAGCGCAGCGGCGGTGGGGGGAGAGGCCGGGCTGGGCTTCTCCACCCACCCAGCGGCTTTGATGAGCAGCTCCTGGTGGTCGCTGGGGCGGTAGGCAGTGGCGTGATGGTGCAGCTTAGAGGACCCTAGGAGAGACGATGACTGGCCGTGGGCCAAGCTCCTGACGTCAGGGCTGGTAGAAGGCGAACTCTCGACCGCTTTCATGGATGTGAGAGGCCGTCCCAGCCGCGTGGATGGCCGCGGTAGCCCTCGGGCAACAGCAGCGGCAGCTTCCTCTCGCGCAGGCACTGCAGCCAGGCTCTCCACGGTCTCCATCGGCATTTTCTGGCTGTCAAATCCGCTTCCACGCATCTTGAAGGAAGATTCGCGTAACAGGCGCCCGCCTTCAGGGGTTTTGGCCCTTCGAGGCTCGTTCATGCTCACCACTGCCGTCTGTGCGTCAATGGCTGGCAGGCCCTGATTGCGCAGGTAAATAGAGTGACCGCCGCCCGTAATTTCATCAGCGGGTTGGGGGGGTGCGGGAGCGGGCCTAGGGGCTGCTGGCTGCGCTCCGTTTACTCTGCTGAGGTTCAGGGGAGGGACAACAAATTTTGAGGTAGGGATAGGCCCTCGCTGCACTCCCAGCCTGCTAGGAGGCCGCTCTAAGGACAATGGAGAAAGACCTGTGCCGGTTACCGGTCTGTATCTGCTCGCAATCAAGAAAATTGAACTAAATATTAACATAGGCGCGGCGGCGGCGCAAGACGAAAATAGTACAGAACGGCAGCTTGCCTGGCGGACAGCGGCTGGTATTGCGGTATGGCGCCTCGCTCCTCGCTTTGCTTAGGGCCCGCGCTGCCGTACGCCTCATTGTCAAACACCGAAACTTTAATTATTATTATTTAAAAAAGAGCGGTTAGCGAGGCTTATTATTGGCTTTATTATTGACTTTTTAATTGGCTTAAATGTCGAGCTGGGCTTCTGAATCGGCTCTCACCTGCAGGACTGCCCTCCATTTGCATCTGGTTCCACGTTCTGGAGGTCACAGGGTTCACAGGGAGGCTGGGAGAGGTGGGCCGTCGCTCAATCTCAAATTCCCTACAAATCGCATTGATCCCCATTGAATCAATGACATATCAAGTGTGAATGACGTGGAATTGATTAACATGGGGTTGAACATGATGACAGCCGCCAGTTCATTGGGATTTGATTATTTGTTTTACCTTGACATCGCCGCCTAAGCACCAAGCGGGTCACCCGTCCCTCTGATATCTTGATAAAGTGTTACGGGGTTTCGATTTAGTACAATTCGTTTCTAATTCGGCAAAAATCAGGCCATCGCAGCTGAGGATTGATCGTGAAAGAGGGTCAAACTTCAAACTTGCGCCTTGAAAACCTCAAGGCTTCAAGGTTTTACAGATGGTTTGACGTCTACTACCGAAGTTGGTACCGTGGGTTACCCTTATAGATAACCGCAAGTCGACGTGCCACAAACCCTGCCACAGTAAGGCAGAGCCCCCCGTCCATCCGTCGGATCAACCTCAGTTCTGGGCTCTGCCCCCAGAGAAGACCCAGCTGGCTAGTTTTTCGCCCTTAAAAATTGATGGAGTTCCATCCGGATATAACACGCGTTTTTTTGTTTTTTCAGGGGCGGGAGCGCAGCACTGGGGCAGCCATGGTGGGTAAAAAAAAAATATTGCCTGACTTCACCGGCTGCAGCTGCTGCTGCCTCAGCAGTGGACGCAGCTGAGCTGCTCAAATGATTTTTAAATCTGACCTTTTGCTGAGTATGCTATATTTATATCATCGGCTGTGTGCGTTGCCCTCTTTGTAATTTTGCTGCACTACATACATAATTTTGCTGCACTACATAACAATTAATTTCGGTTAATTTTAAGCATCTCCTACAACAAGCATATTTGCATATAAACGATCAGATACAACAAGCATTTAAGCAGAAACAAAATTATAAAAATATTTCATCTAATCAACCCGGACGAAACCAAATTTTAACGCACCCCAAGCATATATATCTAACCATAACATTTCCCCCTTCATTTGCATCCCATAACCAACCTATTCCCCAACCTTTTTCGCCAGTCTTACATTAGATCTTAGAAACTCCAACCGCTAATCTTCTTAAATCTCGTCCAATTTTATTTTATCTCCCATCAGTAATTCAACCTACTTTGTGTTTTTCCTCCTTTCCTCCTACCTTTCGATTGTATTGTTTGATTTCCGTCACCTAGAAGAATGTTTTCGATTAGCAGTACTCTCATCTCATCTTCCCGTACCGTCATCAACACCTTGGGCAACAATAAGAAACATACTGATGCGCACAGCAAACTCCGTCGTGAACACTCTCTTAGTATCCCTACTTTGCCCCAGCTTCCATTTGGGAAGCAGAAATGCATTTACAATCGCGCAACTTTTGATGCAGCAGCGCTCGTGGCTCATTACTACGAGTCTGGCTGTGAGGCAGCAGGTGTCCCCACCAAAATCACCGGCCGCATCCGAACCACGG
Organism: Marvania coccoides; assembly: GCA_963854735.1. Taxonomy (NCBI): domain Eukaryota; kingdom Viridiplantae; phylum Chlorophyta; class Trebouxiophyceae; order Chlorellales; family Chlorellaceae; genus Marvania; species Marvania coccoides. The sequence goes on from OY978108.1 coordinate 205,214, forward strand.
CCTGCGGCAAGCATCTTCTTGGTGTTGCCTTCCCCATCCCACGCTCTGAGTGGGACGGGACGGCCAACGCGCTTCCCCCCGGACCGCCGGTGATTGGTGTAGCTGTCAAACAACGCATGTACAAGTCACAGCCCGCTCTGGATGTCCTAGTGCCCCGCGAATTCAATGATAGGACTGTTTTCAAGTGGACAGTCTCTCGGATTGCGGATTTCCGGGCGCAACCTTCCCCAACGCCGCTGCCGGCCACCCCAGCCGGCCCCACACCGGTCCCACAGCCTGAGCATCCGCGTCAACTCTCTCCCTTAGTCACTATCCCCCCGGAGCTGCCCGCTCCCGCCGCCAACGCCACCAACGCTGCCACGGCATCGCCATCATTGCGGATGGAAAAAATTGTCGTATATGGGCTGGACCATAGAATCAACGACAGCCTCCACACCGCTTTGGGGAAGTTTAAGGAGTTCTCTCGCAACTGTTTAAATATCGAATCCCTTGATGGCGTGTGTGCTCTGGAAACCCTTGTCTCTCACGACTTTTTTGGCCGCCCCCGCTCAGTTATCGTCCTCGACGTCCCCCACGCAACCCGAAAAGCGATCTGGTGCGCGAAATCCCGGCTCTCAAGCTACGTCCAGGTGTCCATCGACTATCACGTCGACCACCTGGCCCACCGCGCCCGCATCGCTCAACGCAGACGCCCCGCTGTGCTACACCGCTCAGACCGCGACTGCTGGAGGCGCCCTCACCCGGCGCCCACCCCCGATTTTAACCCGCCGTGTATCATCATCCCTATGGCGTGCCCCACCCCCCAGCAGCATGTCTGCTTTCCCCCGAGGGCACCCAGACGGCACGGTCAGCTTCCCCGCTCCCGCCCCCAATGCCGCCCCCACACGCGTCCTACTCGTGCTGGGCAAGCGGCTGTCCCACCACGCCAGCCTGTCCCCTCCACCGCGGTGCGCGCCGTCCCACAGCACCACCCGCGGCGGGGAAATGACAACCAGGCCGGCCCAAATCGCGCGGCCCCAGACCGCACGCCGGGTGTCACCACACCCGTAAACTCTCAATAGGGGGGCGGGAGTCAAGGGGAAACGGCCACCGTGGTCCGCCGCAGCCCCTGGCTTCTCCTGCTCAACGTAAAAGGCCTCCTCCAAAGCGAGCCGTCCGCTGTTTTCTCACTTTTTCGAGGGGAGCGCCTTGTCATCCTTACAGAAACATGGCTGAGCGACGAAGACACTCCCCCAACGGTGCCAAACTACCGCGCCTACAATTTCCCACGCCCAACCGCGTCAACAACGGCGGCGGGAGGCGCCCGCGGGGGAGTGGCGGTCTACGTTTCTCTGGACCTGGAATCATTTGCCACCCCTTGGCCAGAGGAACATTACCGCGGTGGCCAATTTTCTTGGCTCCGATTTGATAAAGAGGCCGGACTGCCCCAGGATTTGTTTATTGCCGCCTGCTATTTTAAACCAAATGACCCTGACATGACTGACGCATGCTTTTGCTTGGAACAACAGGTTGCCCAAGCGAGTGGAATGGGCAACGTAATCGTCGCTGGTGACTTTAACGCGCACACCGGAGCGTCGGCGCAGCGGCGGAATGAAGATGTTGCGCGGCCGCTAAACGAGATGGGGAAATGGATTTTAGGCATGGAGGAGGCCATTGCCGAAATCTTCATCGCCAACGGTAGAGTCGCCGGCGACACCTCTGGTAACTTTACTTTCTGGAATTCACGTAACCAAAAATCTACCACGGACTATATTTTACTTGACCAAGACCTCCTTTCCAAGGCTAGCATCGAGATAGAGGGACCCCCACCGCACGAGAGGCTGGACCACTGCCCCCTCAGGCTCAGCCTCCATGATTTCTATCAGATGATCTGGCGCTGGTGGCCAAGAGCATCGAGGGGCTACAAGTGCAGCTGGCGGCACTTTCGGAATACGCAGCGGAGTGGGACCTCACCCTGAGCCTGGCAAAGACAAAGGTGATGTCGCTGGGGGGTGGCAGCGGGCCAAGCAGCGTTCGGGTTACCTACAGGGGGGTGCAGCTGGAGGAGGTGGCAGAGTTCAAATATTTAGGCGTGATATTTACGACTGGAAGGGATTTTGGTGCTGTGGCAGCGGCGGCACGGCTGAAAACAGCGAGGGGGGCGCTGGCAGTGATGTGGCGGCGGTGCGCACAGCTGGGGATCACATCGGCACGACTTCTTGGCGAATTCTTTAATGCGGTGGTGATCCCAACATTGGGATACGGAGTAGAGACCTGGGGGCCAGCCCAGGTGGCAGCTGCGGTGGGCGGTGACGGCAACGACAAGTGCGAGATATTCTACCGAGCCTTCTTGCGGCGTGTGTTGGGAGTACGCAAAGGCACGGCCAACGTGGTCACACTGGGGGAATTTGGTCGCTTCCCCTTGGCGTGCGCTTGGGCGAAACGTATCTATAGGTACTGGGAGCGACTCCACACCTTGCCTGACACCAGGGTGACGCTCAAGGCAGCATTTCGGGACAACCTTGCGCTGGCGCTGCAAAACTCATCTTCGCAGCGCTGTTGGGCGGCGCAAGTGCTGTGCCTGATCGACGCTTTAGGTCTGGAAAGCGGTGTGGCGGAAAGCGGCGTGGTGCCCGCGGGGAGCGACGACCTGGACGACCCCAGGCTGGCAGAGGCGGCCATGCGCCAACGCTACATGGATTTTTACCGTCAACAATCGGGGACGAAAACTGACTTTTACAAGGCAACAATACGAGGCGGTGATACCACAATGAGTTCTTATATTTTGCAGCCGTACCTTTCTTCTGTCCTTTCGGTTCCGCGGCGGGTCTCTTTGGCAAGATTCCGCTGCAGCTCTCATCATCTTGGGGTGGAGACGGGGCGCTACATTGGGCGGCCGCATTCGCATCGGACATGCCGCTTGTGTGCTTCTGGTTCTTGCGAGGACGAAGAGCACATGGTTTTTCATTGCACATGCCCTTCGTTGGTAGCAATGCGGGCATCCTACCCATCTTTATTCCCTGACGCGCCATCTTCTTCTTCGTCTTCCCCTTTTTCTCCTTTGAATCTTTTTCAGTTTCTGCAGCAAGCTCCGAAGCAGGTTGCTTCTTTCATTAAAGCCAGCCATGACGCTGGCGAGTACGAGAAGCTGCGTGGTTGGATATAAGCTTTTCTTTTCTTTTCCTTTGTTATTCTTTTCTCTTTTTCTTTTAGCGGTTGGTTTTTCTTTGGTCTTTCTTTATTCTCATTTTCATTCATCAATTTATTATTATTATTTCTGCTTGCACTTCGGTGCCAGTCTGCTATGTTGCCTTAGCTGCTTCTTTGTGCGGACTTTAAACCTGTAATGTATGTATGTATGTACTAGGCTCTCGCTCTGAAATTTAAGTGCTTACACAAGACATAAAGGCAATTGATGAACGTATTTCATATCCAACTGGCCTCCTTTTGTTGAGGCGGGCTCTTATGAGACCCCAGAAAGGCGGTACTGTCACTTGAGGAGAAAAAAACATTGCGTAGCGGCAGTAAAAATGCAGGAAATATTCAAGAGAGCAAATACACAGAAATTTCAATAATAGTAGTCAAGCGCCTGATAAATTTTAATGCTTGAACGGAAGAAGAAATGTGCGTTACTGTTGGAAAGACGTGCGTATTGCAGCATGAGGAAAGCTGCTGGACTGCCGTCAGCAGTCGGCAGCCAGTTGAAAACTACATGGCCGCTGAAAAGAGAAATTGGAATGCAACCACGTAAAAGCATTGACATTGGAGGAAGAAACACCGCTGTTAAAAGCAAGATTACTCGCGGAAGGGGCGAACGTCGTACAGCTCGTTGGCTTTAACTTCATTAGTTGTGGCATCCGCTGCCTCCATCCTGATGTGGGTCAGCGTGGAGACGTCGGCGTTGCGCACGCGCGCTGAATAGGTCGCGAAGCCAGTCAGAGCGTCAATCGACAGCGGGATTCGAACGGGGGCACGAAGTTGCGTAAGAACGCCACCGGCGCTCTCTCTCAGCATCACCGCGTTCAAGAAGAGGCCGGCGGGCTTGTCGACGGTGCCGATCCAGCGCGCTTCGTTGCCGCCAACCTTGATCCTGAAGCGGTCGGCCGTGATCTGGATTGCGCTGTCAGGGTTGATAAAATCCGTGAGCACTTCTTGAACGAAAAGGACGTGACCGCCCACCATGTGGCCAATCACGTCAACATACGTCTCTCCAGCGATAACCTGGTCGAAAAACAGCTCGCGAGGGATGACGGCTTCGCCGAGGCCTAGCACCTCAGAACCGAAACGTGGGTCCTGGTTCATAATCAGCAGCAGGTCGCCGATGGCGAAGGAGTCGGGACGGGTGGAATCACCACGCGCCGCAGAGGTCACCACGCCGCCAGCAACGTTCTCGGACAGCTCGATAACCACTTCAACGTCGGGGACAAAGTATTCATTTTCATTGTTGGCAGTGTCGACGTAGATGTGGCCAGCAGACTTGAGTGTGCCACCGGCGGTGACGGGGTAGACATTGGCTTTGACGCCCGCACGGTCGAGAAAGTCTTCCGGCAATATCGTCGAATGCATGGCGTAGCAAGACGTAACCATATCGAAATAGCGGTCCTCGATGTCGGACTGGGTGCTGCTGGGGTCTGCAAGGCGCGCCTCGCTGGTGCTGAAGATGGAGCGGGCGGCGCCAAGGCGGCGGGGGCCGAGAGTGGCACCCACAAGAGAGGGGTCAATGTCTCTGACATTGGCATTGGCGTCCACCAGGCGATCGAAATCGGCCGCGCCGATGCCAGTGAGAGCTTCACCATCCTGGCCGAGGACAGAGGACCCGCTGATCAGGAACTTGGTGCCGCCAATGGTCTCGGGGATAGTCACCTGCAGAAAGGATGGAGCAAAAGAGGAGCAGATGATGTGTGAGTAGGCTGGCTGTAAGCTTTATTTAAAATAAAGAGTGCAGGTTTATATGTGTACAGCATTTATAGTCCTGATTTTTCAAATTTTGATCACCTTTATGCCAGTGACAAAGATTCCTTGGTTGGCAACGTCAAGGCCCCATATTGGGCCCTCAGTTGCAAAGATAGACTCGGGCACCTTGGGGGTGAGCACGGTGCCGTCCTTCATCACTGCGTTTTGTGCCGACACGAAGAAACCAGGTGTACAGCAGATCAGCACTGCTACAAGGAGGTGAGCTCCGGCAAGAGAAAACTTCATCTTAAGCAATGTACTGGGGTTAAGTGAGGGAACCAGGTAATGGTTGTTGGTATGGTTTTGAAATAAAATCACGTTTGCACATCCGCCAGTTTTGGTTGTAGGACAAAAGAGGACACAACAATCTTTCTTTTCAGTTCATGGTACTTCTTCAAGATGTTGTTCCCCAGCGAGGTAGAGGACGCTTAACTGAGTCCAATGGCTTGATTACGGCTAATAACGATTGATTAAGATGCAGCAGCTCAAGTTCTACGACCCCTGCTCCTTTTTAGAGGAATAGCTTTACTGCATTAAAAGGTACCGCCTGTACAGACCCGCGTCCCGCAGGCTTGTTTTCCAAGGGAACTGTTTTAATCGATGTTTTTTAATTCCACTGTGTCGATTCTCAATTGAAGCATAAATATGAAGGGATAATTGCAGCCGGGGCTGTGGCCCGCGAGCTTTTTTCGAGATTAGCACAACAACTTATCATCTCGAATTTTGCCGCCGAATCTCTCCGTTTGGCTCTTCCCGGCAATTGGGTGGCATACAAACACTCGTTTTCACCATATTTTCTTATTTCCCCGTTCTGAATGCGCAACTAAACCTCCCATTCCTTAAAACCAGCAGCTGGGTCTTTTCGCGAGACCACAGCTTGTGTTTCTCACGGTCTGTGCTTAAAAGTTATTTGCTGCAAGAAGAAGCATGTAAAAAAAGAGGCAAGACGCATTACTGCAATTAAATTTCATTCTCCACAATTGGGGGGGGGGGGGGGGTTGCCGCCAGTTTTATCCTTTGAGAAGGCGCGGCGAGTAGCAGAATCTCTTTGTATGTAGTCTCACTCACTGCGAGTAGCAGAAGACAGTGAATTTATGTCTTCTCTAATGTACCTGCAGAATTTTAAATGATGGTACAGGGATGGTACTCAGGCAGAAGAGAGAAAGCCGTGGTTATGTATCAAAGAGGAGCTCCTAGCCCTTCAATTTCTCTCAGAAATCTCCAATAAAAAAAAAGTGGAGAGAATGCGCAGCTGAAAATCAGTTGGCGGCGCACGAATTCGGCATTTCCCGCAATGCATGCATTTCATTTTTAACTTTTATTTTGACGTTCAGAATTATGGCGTCTCAAGGGATGATCCTGCGCAACATGCACCTCGTTGGGCAGACTAAGGCAGTCCCGATGCCGCAAAATCACAAGCCAATGTTCGAGGAGGGCGTGGCGCTGCTGTTCCAGCGGTGGACAGCGCTGCAACTTGCCGTGCACAACGAGTGGGGTGGGTCCAGCAGCAAGGAGAAGGCGGATGACCTGCTTCAAGAAGTGATTCAATGGTTTTACACCACCAAAGGTGCGTTTTTTATTGCAATTTGGCTCCTTATATAATGCGCAACCCACTTATAATTTTTATTCCGCAATTTTAAACACCGCAGACCCCGAGCAGAACGATTTAGAGGAGTTTCTCGACGAGGCCCTCCAAGTCGACTTCAATGTGCAGGCCGAGGACGACAGCCCTTACCAGGTGGCCCGCTCGCTGGTCAACCTGCACAACCAGGTGGCCGGCGGGGACGCCTCCTTCGTGGAGTCGCTGCGGCAGCAGATGCCTTCCAACGCTGCAGCGAGCAAACCAGCCGACGGTGAAACTGCAGCAGAGTCCAGCAGTTCATCTGATGAGGAGGGGGACGAAGAAGGGGACGAGGCGGAGGGCATGGATGCTGAGGGAGGGGAAGATATGGAAATGGAGGACGCAGAAGCGGCGGAAAATGCAGCGCAGCAGCAAGGGCCAATTATTGATGAGGACGGCTTCCAAGTGGTGACTGGACGCAAGGGCAAGGGCCGGCATTGATGTACGCGTTTTTGCCGCCGTTTTATTTTCGAATTTTCAAATGAATGAATGATTTTTAGAAATTTAATTTCGTGGCGTAAGAATTATTATTACAACTTAAAAAACGTAGGAGTTAGTTTTCTGGTTCACAGAGGAGTGTGAAATGGTCAACGTTATTCTGAATTTGAAAATGGAAAGGAAGAAAAAATAAAGCGAAGATGATAGTGTAAGGCGGACAAAAGGTAATGGCGAAAAAACCTCAAGGAGACTTCACATTATTGCTGCTACTGCCGCTGTCAGCTGAGATCCTCCCAGCGTAACGCTCTTTCAAGCCACTTGGTCGAGGCTTTGGCACCGCCTGGCTGCTGTTGCTTTGGCTGCTGTTTTGATTTACACCTGCCAATAATTCAGCCGCACCACTGCTGTTGTCTGTCCGCCCACCGCTGCTGCTACTGGTGCTGCTGTGGATCTTGGGGGTTGTTGTGCTCGCACTTTGCTCTGCCAAACCTGCTGCGCTTGCTGCCTCCTTACTGCTGTCAACTGCAGCTGTTTTCCCTGCCTCTCCAGCAGGCTTTAAAACTGCTTCCTTGCCGCTGCCGCTACCGAATTTCAACTTTGGTTCGGTGTTGTTGGTGAACATGTCATTGAATTCGGGGTAGAGCGTTAAAATGGCGCTGTCTTTGAGCTCACACCCAGCATGCCTAGCAGCTCTTCGTAAATCGAGGACGTACTGCTTCAACCGGTGCACCTCGTCCTCTAGCCGCTCATTTGCCACTGGAAGAACAAAAAATTATAAAGAAAAGACACGAAGAGAGCGTGAGAACTAGAACAAATTGGTCGTTTTCTTGTTTTTTTTTTAATGCCATAAAGAATGATATTGAAGCAAAAAAGGCTGTCCTACTCACCGCTCAGGTCGTAGATTAGCTGCTCCTTGACATCCATGGCCACCCCGCTGCCTGTCCGCTGCTCCTTGTTGCTACCGCTGAGGTTTCCAGTTTGCTGCGCTGCCGCTGCTGAGTTCACCCCCTGCTGCTGCTGCTGAAGCTGCTCCTGCTGGTGTAGTCGCTCCTGCTGCCGATGGGAAGGGGCGTCGTTGGACATGCTGAGGAACAGCATGAGAAGGATGAAGCCTATGATGAACGGCCGAGGCGTCACGCCGCCGTTGTTGTTATGCTGAGGGTAAGGATACATTTTGAAGCCACTACGGAGTGAGGCAACTGCAATTATGTGTGCGGCCGATTTCAAAGCCTTGTATTGAATTTTGGAGAGCCGCAGGAAGCGAGGTTGAGGGAAATTAAAGATATAAAAAAAAAATAGGACGAAAGGGGTTGAGCCGCAGCGAAGACAAGAGAAATTGAATAGTCTGCGCCACCCAAAGTTTGATTATTGCAAATAGAGACCGAGTTGGCTGAACATCCGGACAATAAGTGTTCTTTCTTCAAAGAATTTTGTTTTGAAACATTTCATGTAACAATGGAAGCTCTGATTCGTATACGTATATTTGCACGTGTAACCACCCACCTCAACCTCCCTCCTGCTTAATTTTGATATATTGTCGGAATTTCATTGAAATTTGAAACTGAAACTCAAGCCTCAGCCGCCGCTTATTTTAAAGCTAGAGGCTACGTGTATATCCTCATTTGTATTTCCTTTAGAATAGTGAGAATATTGGGGCGAGAACACGATGTTCAGCTCTTTGAAAAGTCTTGTTTCAACCTCGACAAAGGAGGTAAATGCCCGGTCTATAGCGGACGAACGCTGCATCAAAACATATTTGGACCAATTTCAACTGCAGCCCACCAGGCAACGCCTGGTCTCGCTCGCATTTCGCTGACCTCATCTTTTCTGATCTTCAGGAGAAGCCTGGCATGGTTCTGAGCAAGGAGGATGCTGACTGCATGGCGGACTGGGGCGTCACCCTAGCGCAGGAGGTGCGCAGCGAAGCTGTCCTCTTAATGCATTGAGAAACTCATTCTCTGACGCCGTTGACCATTCTTCTCTCCTCTGTCCCCCTCTCTTGCAGGCCGTCCTGTTGCAGCAGCTGCTCGACGAGCTGCTCCTGGAAGAAGACCTGGGACCAGAATGGAGAGGTCAGCCCCCCATCATATTTTCTTCAATGATTTTAATATCAACTGCTCTTTCGGTTCAAATAAATAAAAACCCCTTGCGTTCGTGCCGTTCCAGATATGGAAACGCTGCGCCGCTACCTGCGCGCCCGCAAGCATGATATTTTCAAGGCCAAGAAGATGGTGCTGTCCACTCTGGCCTGGCGAAAGCAGGTCGGGGCGGACTCAATCGCCGAAGATTTCATTTTTGCCGAAAAAGAGCAGTTCCACGAGCACTACCCCGAGGGTTTCTACTGCACTGACCGGGAGGGCCGCCCCGTGTACGTGCTGCAGCCTGGAAACATCGACACCACGGAGCTGTGGAAGGTATATCGCTTGTTAATCTGTTTATTTCGTCTGCTATCTGTTAGCAGTTTATTTGTCTATTAGTATAGTTGTTAATGCCCAGTGTTATGTACCCTGAAAGTTTAAATTTTACCCTCATTTTCGACTACCATTCTCCCAGTATTTCTATATTTAAAATAAGCAAATAACACGTATTTAATCTTTCTCCCCCGTTCTGTCCAACTGTCCCCCAAAATTCCCCCCCTCTCACCCCCTCCTTCGCCCTTTCCTTTCTCCCTATAGGTCACCACCCTCGACCGCTCCATCAAGTACCACATCATGCAGCAGGAGAAGTACGTAAACCTGGTGGCCCCCTCCGCCACCGTCGCGGCCGGCAAACAGCGCTTCCAGAGCGTCGTGCTGCTGGACATGGCAGGTGTGGGGGTGTCCACCCTCACGGGCGAGGTTCGCAGCATCATGAGCAAGATTATGGCCATCGACCAGGACTATTACCCAGAGCTAATGCACAAGGCGATGATAATCAACGCTCCAACCAGCTTTCGCGTGATTTGGTCAATGGTGAAGTACCTGCTGGACTCCAGGACGCAGGCCAAGATCGAGGTGCTGCCGTCGGACTACTCGGCGGCGCTGCAGAACCAGATAGCGCCAGAGCATCTGCTGGTCAAGTATGGCGGCTCAAATACCACGCCGCTGATTGAGGAGCCGGGGCCGTGGCAGGACGCGGAGGTGGTGAAGGAGGTGCAGCGGCGAAGGGCGGCATTGCTGGGGAAGGCGGAGGAGACAGCGGCAGCAGATGCGCCTGCTGCATGAGAGGAAAACAGTATTAAAAAAAAATGAGCTTTGAAGAGTGTGGTCTGCGTGAGTGTCTGATTATTTTTCTGCGTTTTAAGTTTCTGTGATTTGATTCTTTGATTTTGTTTGTTTGTTTGTTTTGGATTGGCCCAGTTTTGATTCTTCTTCTTATTTTCACATGCCCAATGTACTCCGAGGATATTTAATCTCGTCTTCATTGTGTCAGTGATGCTGCCGCAAATATTTTACAGGCATATACCCCCGCTTATGATAAAATTGGGTTTTAAAAAAGACGGAAGAAATGACGTAATAGCATGCTTCTGAATCGAGATACATACATTACAGGGTTCAAAGTCCGATGAAGATGATGATCAGCAGAGGATGAAACAGTGTTCATTATTATCTTTGATCTGGAAGTGAAGGCGGTAGGGTGATCTTTGAACGCTATAGGCTGTATAAGAGAGAGAGAGAGAGAGAGAGAGAGAGAGAGAGAGAGAGAGAGAGAGAGAGGATGGAACAGTGGCCACCTCCATGGACCAGACAGCTGAAACTCTCTGCTATCTTAAGCAAAGGCACACGCTTTGCAGCTGCGCATGCCTGGCATTAACGCCATGCGCAACCATCTGCCTTTCTTCCCTCGCCGTCACGTTCGGAAAGAGAATGTCTTGTGGTCAACGCGGTTTTCTTTTCCACCTTTCTTAGTCAACGCAGTGGCGTTTCGCGTTCGTTCACACGCAAAACTCGCTGTTTCGACACAGTTCGTCTTAATATTTCTGCTATATATAGAGTTAAAGGGGCTGGAAACATGAAGAAGGTGAGAAATCGCGATGCACTGCACTTGGCCAAAACTGTTTGATTTTCCTCAAAAAACATAATAACCAAACCACGTTTGTCTGCAGGCTAGCTTGTTTCTGCTGGCGCTCGTCGCCTTTGGTGCCCTTGCTGGCACTGTGAGCGCTCAAGGTGAGCTGATATCTGCTTGAACTTGCTACAATCGCGCTTTTCTTACGGTCAACCAGCAAGTCTGATCATGCGCAGATCCCAGCCCTCCTCCCCCTCCGGCGGACGATCCCAGCCCTCCCCCCCCTCCGGCGGACGATTCCAGCCCTCCCCCTCCGGAGGACAATTCCAGCCCTCCTCCCCCTCCGGCGCTCATCGAAGCTAGTCCGCCTCCACCCGATGCCGCCGCCGACTCCCCCTCCGGTGCCCCGCCCCCTCCTGAAGACCCCCTCGTGTTTGACTCTCCCCCTCCCCCTCCTTCCGAACCGCTCGAGGGCGGTGCCGGCGATGCCTCCCCGCCTCCGGCCGCTGTGCCTTCCCCTCCTCCAAGCTCTGCCACCGCCCTCTCCGGCGTGGCTGCCTTCGCTGTGGTTGCCCTCTTTGCCGCTGTTTGAAGCCCCACAAACACACCGCCTGAATAAACTGGGATGCCAGCAATACAAAGCACCCCATACTTTCTTTTTCCCTCTTATTTTCCTCCTTTCTCTTGAGATTGCTGCCACTTCCTTTAATTCTTCCCAAAGTAACCTCCATTTGTTGCCTTCTCTCGCGAAATTTAAATTCGAGCAGCTGTCTCCGCCCTGTCATTTTGCCAAGTTGTGAGTAGGAACAGTGCACCTGCTACAGGCGTCCTCCCCCCTGGGGTCTCTTAAATCTTATGTTTGTTAGGAAATAAGACGAGCTTAATTATCCTCGGAACATATTGGGCATATGAATGGGAAAAAATCGCCAATTTGTTTTTCCAACTTTCCCAACTGAAAATAAACTCTGTAATATTCTTTATTTATTTCAGTCATGCGCAACCCGTAGTTCATAAAGTGAGAATATTCAGTGTCAGCAGCAGGGTGACGCCATGCCAGCAGCAAAAAGAAAGGGTGTTGGCGAGAAGGAGCACACTCCGAAACATGTATGACTAGAGAAAAAGTAGAAAAGGGGATGATGAATCGCAAGGGGTAATGAAATTTTAATCTGTTTCCAGAGCCTCTCGCAGCCGGCCAAGCATGGCCAGGCCAAAATAAATTGTCAAAAGAAGAAGAAAAAAATCGTTACTATCCTAAAGAAAAAATCGGGTGTTAATGACGGGCAGGAACGCATTCAGGGGCTAGCAGACACAGCACATAAATCTTCTATCACTTTTTCAATACTCTATCAAATCTGTGGCGTTAGAAATGTCAAATTCAATCGTAATTCAACTTGTTTTGCTGGCTGCGTCGATCTGTTTTTCTGCGTACTCTTCCGGGGTGATGCAGGTGCCCATGAGCTGGTCCATGTAGGTGGTGTAGTGCCCGTAGTTGTGCTTATAGGTGGTGTGGTGGATGGTGTGGTACTTGGCGCCCATAATGGGGGCACAAGGCACGTGGATGTTGTCCTGCATGGAACGGGTGGGAAAGTGTCATAAAATTGATTTTAAATATAGAGTAAAGGGGGGGTTGATATTAAAGTATAAACTATTGATTGTAAAGCGTGGATGTGCATGCTATGGGGGTGAATGAATGCGAGAGAGACCCCATAAAGAATGGTTTCCTGCCCAAATGTTTTAATAGATCAACTCACGTGGATGTTGGTGGTCCAGATGGCGGTGGCAAACAGCAGCAGCTCGTGGGTGAGGAAGTGCATGGGCACATAGAAGAGGGTCCAGGTGTAGGGCAGGGCCTGGAGGATGCCGTCGATGGGGTGGAAGGCAAGGCCGGCAAAGGGGCTCAGGGTGTGCTCCTGAGTGGATAGAAACAGAAAAAGTAGTGAGAAACCAGTTATGTTGGATAAAAACTGTATACTTTTCCCGCCAAAACTAAAAAAATTTGTTATAAATTTATTTATTTATTTACTATAATTTCCCCGATCTCAGTAATAAAAACGAACTCACCTTGTTGTACTTGTGGTGGATGAAGTGCAGGAAGCGGTATCCCGGGCGCACGTCGTGCAGCAGGCGGTGCTGCCAGTACACAAAGAACTCCACGCTGGTCATGTACAGCGCAAAGTACAAGCAGTACTTGGCGATACCGACGTCTGCCACACTGGCGTACGCCAGGGTCCAACCCTGCTCCACTATGTACTCCGTGGCCGCAGGGAGCGCGGCGTAGAGCGGCATACCCAAGAAAGCCACCCCCATTTGCTCAACGACGTCCATAACACCGGGGACCTCTCCGGGCGGGTAGAATCGATCGCCAAAGCAGAAGTAGCAGTAGTAGGACCACAGGCCGCCCACGCCAAAGTAGAGGACGGTGGCCATGAGCCAGCAGCGGAACCAGCTCTGCAAGTAAAGGAAGGAAACATATTGGATGGCTACGAACTACGTGATGGATTTTATGTGTCATTTAGGTTGCCAGTAATCTGATTTTCGGCCCTTTGGGGGAGCTGAGATAGTACAGTAGCGTTCATGCATTGTCAGTCGTTAATCTGTGAAGGAACTAAGGTGGAAATGCACCAAACAAAGAAGCGGTAAAGAGTATGATAAATTTCTGGTTTCTCACCTGTGCCCAGTGAGGCATGGTTTCCCGCCAGGACTCTGGCGCCATCCACATCACCAGCGAGTTCTTCCACTCGTTCTCCGCGTAGATCTTGGCCAGATTCTGCTGCTTGGTGAGGGAGTAGCCTGAGGTGGTGCTGTTGCCAGAGGGGCTGAAGGCAGCCGCGCTGCTGCCCCGGGCCGTGAACACGCCGGCATCAAAGCGGCCGGAGAAGGCGCAGGCCACCCCGGCGCAGCACACAAACGCGGCCAGCCAAACTGTAACTCCACGCATTTTGTTTGCGTGGTGAGAGGTCAGACGAAAAGATGCGCACTTGCCCGCTGCTGGATATAACTATTCTAGTGCTGACATGAAATTATGGGAATAAATTAACTATTAAAGGGAAAGGACACGTAGGGGGCCTGTGGAGAAGGTTTCAAATGTTGTGGGCGCGAAAACTCTCTTCCCTGCTCCTGCCTTGCTGTGAAAAGCACTGCACCTTGTCCAGATCGTAATATCCATTTTTATCCAGCCCGTGATTCGCTGAATTAGGTGGAGCACGGAGCCCCAAAAAATGCAGTTTTTTCCTTCTTCAACCTTTATTCCGTGATTTTTTTGCTGTTCTTGTGGCTGAACACGTCGATATGCATATGCTATAGCTTGTTTATAGTACACCCGAGAGCCGAAAAGGCTGTGATCAAGTAGACGAAAGGAAATATGGACGACCAAAATCGCCATCAACTTGATCAAGACGAGGTGCAGGTCATTTCGGACGGGAGCGGCATGGAGTCGGAGGACATGGGGGTCGAGGACACTTTGTACCGCGAGGTCCAAGGTTTGTTGCCCTTCTCACCGCCTTTTTCTTTAAACAAAGCTAAACTGCCGCTCCGAACAAAGAAGAACTAAAACCCTTGACGCACATGCCCCTTCCCGGCCCTGCAGATGCGGCCAACACGCTCAGCCTTCTGCAAATCTACGACCGCCCCGTGGACTTAAGCACCCTGCAGCTCGTCATGAACCAAGCAGCAGATTATTTTCAAAATTTGAGGCGAGCTTTTCAACCTTCTCTTCTCCTCCCAGCCGCTCGTTTCTCTTGTTAATACAATGAAAGCCCCTCCTGATTGATTAACGCCCTCATTCTCGACGCAAAACACCGCAGGTCCAACCCTCAAGCTACGAGGAACGATCTCCTGGAGGACACTTTCATCCAGCCGCTGCTCCGGGAGACGGTGCAGAGCGTGTTCACGCGGGTGTGCTTTACAGAGTGGCAGCGGATGGCGGACGACGTGCAGTTGCAGGCGCTGGACGCTTGTGCCTTTTTCGGATTCCTTTGGTACGAAAATAAAGAATACAAAAAAAAAAAAATGGCGGAAATGAATGAATGTGATCATAAGATTGTGATTATACGATTATAATTATAATTATAAGAATGAACGTGATTATTTTCTTTCCTCCCCGTCTATTTCTCACTGGGTGTGTATTCTCACTGCAGCGGCTGTGTCTTGAGCTTCCACTGGCAGAAAACCAACGGGCTCTCGCCTATGCTGAGCTCAGCAGCTAGGCAGGATCTCACGGGATGTCTCAGCGTTTTGGCCTTCATCCTCTCCCCCGCCAACCCCTTTCTGACCCATCACCGCCTCACCCCGCTGCACAATGTCCAGTTCCCCTTCCTCGCCGCCCACCCAGCACACTTAGAAGAGGCTACCTCCGCGGCTGCCGTCATAGAAACGGCCGGCAAGGAGGCTACTGAGAACCCCGCCCTGATGACGCTGCCCGAGCACGCCAACGTGGCCAACATTCTGAACGGGTTTGCGCGGTCTGATGGGCTGGCCGTGGCGATCGAAGCGCTGAAAGTCCCCGACCGCTGCTCCTTGCGCCTGCTGCAGACGCTGCTGCAAACTATGGCGCACGGCGAGCCGTACTTTTTGCAGCAAATCAAAACCACCATTCCAGAGGGGCTGCGCGCGGTGCTGACGTACATCCAGCACGGTTTCGCGGCCGCTGCCGACTTTTCAGCGCTAGAGAGCGAGGGAGGAGAGGAGGCGATCCATCCGGTGTACCTCACGCTGTCTCACATTCTCACAGCGTGCTCGCAGATGGCGCACCCGCTCAACATGCCGCGACAGTACGAGCTGGACGTGGCGGCGGCGCAGCAGGAGCTGTGCCTGCGCCTGTTGCACTCGGGGCACTTCACCCGGCAGCTGGCGGCAGTGAAGGAGCTCTACCACATCTACGACCGCGCCAAGGGGTCGGACGAGTTCGCGACGCTGCGGGAGGCGCTTGAGGCGGCCCCAGGGGCGGCCATGCCGGGCCCAGGCGCCGCACTAGGCGACCGAGAACCGCCGCCGGTGGAGGCGGCGGCAGAGGGAGCGGAGGCCGAGGAATTGCCCACAGCCGCTGCGCTGGGGGTAATTGTCCCTGGGGGGCTTCCCCCTGCCCCCTCAACGCTGGCTATGGACGCGTTTACGGCGTGGATTCGAGGGAAAGACGTCGTCAGTTTGGTCCTGCGCTCCAACCTCCACCAGAGCCAATACGCAGAGGCGGCGCAGCGCGTGCTGACGCAGCTGCTGCAGCGGGAGTGCGTGGCGGAGTCCCACATCGACTTGCTGTGGCACCTGGCGGAGGATGCGACCACTTTTGAGGACATCAAAGTCAACGCGTGCTCCATGCTGGGCGCGCTGGCCCCCTTCATGGCGCCAGAGCGGCAGGAGGTGCTGTTTGCGCGGGTGAACGCCAAGGGACTGTCTGGCTCCCTGGTGGAGCTGTCCCACGCGTTTCGGCTGCTGGAGAGCATGGCGAGAAACGACACCAAGGGCGTGCTGCCGGAGAAGGTTTTCAACGCGCTGAGCGACATCATTCTGCGCTCCGACGCGCCATCTGAGGCTGCCAAGAGCCCCACGCTGGTGGAGACGCTGCTGCAGTACGCGCACTTGGCGCAGGCAGACGGTGGGGGAGACTGGACTCGGTACATGACGATCAAGTGCCTGGAGAAGCTGCAGATGGACGAGGGGGCCTTGTCTGCCGCCTACCAGCTCATACAGGTACGGAAGTAAACAAAACCCGCGTTTTGTATTAAAACTTTCGACCACTGCTGCGCAGCTGGCGTTTTATCTTATTCCCACTCCTCTCTTAGTTCTTTTCCAGTTTTATTGCGTTTACACCAATCAGCATTTAATTTTAGCTATCGTGTCTCGAGTATGGCCCACTTTCTCCTCTTCAATACCAACAAGCTGTCCTTCCTTCTTGCAGATTTTGGCTCGAGTGGTTCCGATCTATTACCCCAAGACCCCCCAACGCACGGCTTTCTTCAGCGAGTTCAACAAGAACGCGTCAATGCTCACAGCGTTCTCCATCCCCGCATACACCCGCTACCTCCAGCAGCACCGCCAGCGAACGGCAGCAGCAGCCGGCGGCACCACCGCCACCGCCGCTTCTTCCTCTCTTGACGCTGCCGCTGCCGTCCCCCCGCAGCCAGCAGCCTTTCCCCACGACGCAGCGGTGGCCACTTTCCAGCGGCTGCTGCTGGAGGTCATCCGGTGCGGCAACTTTTACGTCCTCTCCTCTCAGCTGGCAATCTTCCTGAAGTGGGCCGTAGAGTCGCCGCCCGCCTCCACCGAGGCCGCGGCCGCGTGGGACCTACTAGTGGCCATGGTGATGGGGCGGCGGGAGGTGCAGGAGGAGGACGTCGACCACTTTCTCAACAAGGCCCTGTGCCGTCTCAACTCCTCGTGCATTTCGCTCCCAGGGTGGCAGTGCCTCACCGCCTACCTTGCGGTGGCCGGCGGCGGGAAGGACGTGGAACTGAAGCCCATGGCCAAGGTGTACGACTACTCAGATTTCGTGAGCATCAACGCTGAAGTGGATTGGGAGCCATGGCGGATGCTGCTGGCAGAGATTGCGCTCAAGGGGCAGGCGGAGGTGGCTCCCCGCGCCGCGCGGATGCTGGCCACCCTGGTGGGCTCGCAGGCGCGGGTTGTGATGCCAGCGGAGCAGCACCACGCGCTGGTGCAGCAGCAAATAACGGAGTGGCAGGCAGTGCTGAGAGCCTCGATTGGGCGGCTCTGCGGGCGGCTTCCCGTCGCCTGGCACGACGCACCGCCGGCGCTGACTGGTTCCGGGCAGCAGCAGCCCCCTGCGGAGCAGCAGCTGGCGAGGATGGATGAGGCAGTCACTGCAGCGCAGCGGGCTCTAAACTATCTTCAATGGCTGGTGGAGAAGGGGCTGGGGCGGTGGATGCCCGCGCGATTTGCGCACGGTATGTCCTACAAAGACGTGGAGCTGAGGGTGGAGGGGCAGCTGCACATCACGCCAGGAAATGAGGCCTCCCCCTCTGCCACCGCCAAGAATCAGCCGGCCAACAAAGGATTCACTCGCTTCCACGTGCAGCTCCCGCGCAACAGCTACGTGGGCGCGCTGCGGCGGGCGGTGGGCGCCCAGATCAACCGCACGCTCTGCGCCGCCTCCGCCGACGTCGCAGCGGCCTCTTCATCCTCGCCTATCTCGATCACGAACCTGCGGCTGTTCAGCGGCGGCAGGGAGCTGGACAGCGACGCTGCGCAAGTGTTATTCACCGTGCGCACGCCGCTGATGGTTGTTTTCACGCCGAATCAGGTCGCGGGGTGGAGCGAGCTGAGCGGTAAGGACCGGGAGGATTTGAACGCTGCCTCCCCCGCGGAGGCGCTCGCAAAGGACCCGGAGGTGTACGCGCTGGCGCTCGCGGTGATCCAGCTGCAGCTCCCTGGGGATAATAAAGCGGGCTTCCAGGCCCGACAAGCCTCCCGCCAGCTTCTCTTCAATCTGCCCACCGCCGACGCCGCGCTGCGCGACGTGGAGCGGCTGCTTATGATGGAGAACGACGGCGGACGGGAGCTGCTGGCGCTGCTGGGCGCCAGTGACAGCTCTGGAGGTTTGAATGTGGCAGCAGCACGCTATGCCATGGAGACACTGTGCTCCCTGGTGCTGCCCGCCCATAACCCGCTGGACTCGGCTGAAGCTGCGTCGGCTGCGGAGCTGCGGTCTCTGCAGCTCCAGGCGCGGCTGTTCCCCAGCGGAGTCCTCCCAGCGCTGCTCAATTTGGCCACCGAGAATTCCGCCTTGGGAGGTCATGAAACGGCGCCGTACATTCACGGTCCGCTGCTGCTGCTGGCGTCGGCGGTTTCCGGGGAGCTGTTGCGGCGGCGCAACATGGCGCAGGACGCCCTGCACCAGCAGCAGCAGCAGCAGGGAGCAGCACAGGTCAACGACAGCTGGAGCTGTGGCGGAAGAGGGGTGGTTGACCAGGCAGACGCGAGCGCCGCTGCTATTATGGCGCGGTACGCGCTGGCCATGATGCGCGCCTCCCTGGGCAATTACTCTGGCCCCCCGCCTTTGGTGTCATGGGCAGAGCCGCTTAACCCGCGGGGACTGGAGCTGCTGCGGGCCTGCGTGGATGCTGTGCCTGCTTTGGTGCCTGCACTGACTTCGAAGGATGCGGGGCTGGGGAAGCTCGTGCTGGACATGCTGGCGCACTGTAAACCCTATCTGAGGGGAGTCGCTGCAAACTGGCTGAGGCGGTTTGCCGAGGCGGCACCGGAGGCGCGCCGATGGGCGTTCGTGGTGGTGGTGCGGCCGCTGCTGCTGGCGGAAGACGCCAACGAGGACCAGGCGCGGGTGGCCACCGAGTTTCTGTCCACCCTGGAGGCGGAAGAGAGCGAAATGGCGCTGAGCCTGCTGCGGGTGCTGGTGCAGCGGCTGCTGAGCGCAGCGGGCAGCGGGCAGCCGGTGCGGTCCACCGCGGAGAGCGTGACGGCGCTGGTGCGGCGGCTGGACTGCCACTCCATGCAAGAAGTGAGCAAAACATATCATATTTTATCTACTTTTTCTCTCAATTATGTTAGCGTGATTTATTTAATGGCCCTGCGAACCATCTCAAAACGATGCAGTGCTTAATTTCCATCTCTTTATTTTCTCCCCTTTTTTTTGGTTGCTTTCTTTTTATGCATTCCTTCTTTCTTCTGCAGTCGCCAGTTGTGGTGAAAACGCTCATGGCCAGCTGTCTCTTCCCGGAGCTGGCACTCTACGCGGGGGCAAAAGGTGACCTGCCCTCTGCGGAGGAAGTCTTCAAGTTCCACCCCTGGGTGCTGCAGGCAGCGCGCCGCAGCCCAGGCTGCAGAGACGTAAGTGTTTCCCCTGTTGTTCTTCCTCTTTGTTATGCGGAGGAATTACGTGCTTCTCAACGCATTGTTGGATATTTAGTAGATAATCCTACTCCTTTCGTTGCAAATTGATTGGTTTCCTTACCGCAACGTCTTTTCCATCTTTCTTTCTTTCTTTCTCTTTAGGCGTGCATGGAGCTGCTGGTAGAGCTCATGTTTCACGACAAGGCCTCCTGGGATGCGGGATGCGTCTTAATAGACGCTTTCATCGGTTACGGCTGCGACATCCTGCCAAAGCAAAACTTCAATTACCCGCTGCCGGCGCTGCGCCTCCCCGGGGCACTGTGCGGCCTTCGCAACGGCGGCGCCACCTGCTACATGAACGCCACCTTCCAGCAGCTGTTCATGCAGCCCACGGTGCGCCGCCTGGTGCTCACTGCGCCCACTGTGCCAGAGGGAGAGCAGGAGGATTCGATTTTTCACCAGGCAAGGAATCCCGCGTTGAAATTTCTATTTTTGCCGCTTTCTTTTGCGATGTTCCCCTTATTTTTCAGGATACACGCGCACTCAATATAATTTTCCAAGATTATTTTAATACAATACTATAATAATACGCCCGTTTTTGCCTTTCCCGTTCATTAAATTATTTACTTTAATTAACGGCGACTAATCATGTATCCCTTCTGCCCCCCTCACTCCCCCCAACCGCAGGTCCAGTCGATGTTCGCCTCTTTGGCGGCAGGCGTGGCGCCCTGGGTGGAGCCTCGCGGCTTTTGGCGCGCTTTTAAGGACTACGAGGGCCGCCCGGTCAACATTCGAGAGCACCAAGACGCCTACGAGTTCTTCACGCGGCTGCAAGACGCGGTGGACGAGCACCTGCGGGCCGCAGGCCACCCGCGCGCCATCTGCGCGGCGCTGGGCGGGGCGTTCGCGCAGGTGATCACCGTGGCCGGGGCGCCAGGGCTGCGGTCAGAGCGGGAGGAGGAGTTCTACCAGGTAAGCGCGCGTGGTAGTGGGTTTGAACTGATTTTCTTCTTCTAACTATCTTATTATATTTTGCCCAGAAATAAATGCTTTTTTTCTAATGAATTTGTCAAAAATATGGATATTTCCCGTCAAATTTTGTCGATAGTTTACCTACCTATATTTTGCATTGTCCCCCCATTTTTCTCACTGATACTCGTCTATAAATAACCGGAAATTTATCCTGCCCAGGTGTCGCTGGACGTGCGCGGCAAGCGCGGGCTGACGGAGAGCCTTGACTCCTACGTCGCTGCGGAGCTCATGAACGGCGAAAACCAGTGGCACTGCGAAGCTCTGGGGAAGAAAGTCGACGCCGAGAAGCGCACGCTCATCCGCCGCCTCCCCCACACCCTCATGCTGCACCTGAAGCGCTTCGAGTGGGACTACGAGACCTACTCTCGCTGGAAAGTTAAAGACCGGTTTGAGTTCCCGCTGCGGCTGGACATGCGGCCCTACACCGTGGAGGGGGTGGCGGACGCCGTGCAGCAGGATCCCATAGCACGCGCAGCAGCGGCGCGCGACCCTGAGGACCCTCTTGCAGCTCTCTCTGCCGCCGCTTCCGCCGACGTTTCCGACCTCCCCACCGCCCCTTCCGTGGCCTCCCGCCCCGACGCCTACTACCAATACGAGCTGGCAGGCATCGTGGTGCACTCTGGTACTGCCTTTGCTGGACACTACTATTCTTACATAAGGGACCGGGACTCCCAGCAGTGGCACTGCTTCGACGACACAAACGTGGACCCGTGGGACCCTAAAGACGTGGATATCGACTGCTTTGGAGGGCGGTGAGTGTGCTGTGCACTGCGCATTCATTTTTTCCCCTGCGCAATAACTTTTTACATTAATAATCAAACGGCGCTCTTACGGCACTTCGCTTCTTTCTTTTTCAGATTCCGCCCTGACGGCTCCGCCCAGGACTACGACCGCCCCAACTCCGCCTACATGCTCGTTTACGAACGCGTGCAGGCCGTCGAAGAGGGCTCCGCCTTCGCCGCTGCCTCCGAGGGCCCTGTGGCAATGTCCATCTCCCCGGCTCCCACCGCTGACGCAGCCGCCGCTGCTGCTGCCGGAGGCCAGGGACAGAGAAAGGACTCGGCGGCGTTGGCAGCTCTGAACGAGTGGCACCGCGAGGCTGTGGCCCGCTCTAACCTCCAGAGCATCGCCACCACGCACCTGCTGGGGCCGGAGCTGATAACCTTCTTCTCCACGCTGTCCAACGATATCAAGGCGTCCCTGCAAGGCGGCCGCTCGCGCAAAGCGCAGCGGGTGACCATGGCGAGCCCTGGCGCTGCGGGGGTTGGTGCGGGGGCCGAGGGCGGCAGTGGGCCCCACGGCGGCGACCAGGGGCTGTGTAGAATGGCTTCGCTGAGGAACGGCGACGGCGATGAGCTGCTGGCGCAAGCGGTGATGCTGTGCCTGTCGTATTTTAGCAAGCTGGTGGCGCGGGGGTCGGAGGCACTGTGCAGCGAGCTGGGGCTGCGCAAGGGCAAGCACCTCTTCAGCGCCATCACTTCCAGCAAATCTCGGCCGGCGATGGCGCACGCGGTGCTGCGAGCGGCCACGCAGGGCCCTGACGGCGGCATGTTCGCGGCCGCGCTCGTCTCCCCGCTGCACGACGTGCGGGAGATCACCCGGCGCGCCATTTCTGGCGCTGCAGCAGAGGTAGCGGCCACCAGCGGGGAGGCGGCCGCCCTGGAGGCGGTGCGCCCGCTCTTCGACGCCGTGATGTCGGTGCTGCACGACACGTACGGCGGGCGTCGCATCCGCGCCTATCAGTGCGTGTCCCAATGGGAAGACATCATGTTGTTGCTGGCGGACCTGTGCGGGCAGAACGAAGCATTCGCGGCACTTGCGGCGCCGCACCTCGACACGCTGGTCTCCCTGGGTGGCGACGTCGTGGAGGCGTTCTGGAAGCTCCCCCTGGAGGATAGGCTGGAGCTCGAGTTCCCTCGCTGCTTCTTGCAGCTGCTGTCGTTTGCGGTGAGAGGCTACCTCCCGCCATGGCAGTCCCATGACGGTGACAATCCGTTCTGCCTGCGCCACCACGCGGGCGGAGGTGGGCCGCTCCCTCCGCTGCCGCAGGAGGCTGCGGACTTCTTCTTCGGGGAGCGCGGGGCGCTGCGACGGGCGCTGATGCCGGGCGGCCTGGGCTGCTGCGCGGGGCGGAGGCTGCTGCAGTGGTTGATGTGGGGCAACACGGTGCACTACGCTGAGATCGTGGAAGACCTGTTGGCGCGCATCAACCACGATTTGTACCCCGAAAACACGCTGGTGGCTGAAATTCCGTTTTTAACAGAGGCTTTTGTCATCGGGGACGACTTGCAGCCCACGCGCATGGAGTGAGTTTTTCCCAGAAGCAGTGGCAGCGGCAGCAGCAGCGTTAGTAAATTTTTATATCTTCGAATTGCTGCTGGGGTTTTGTTCATCGGCAAAAGTTTTTCTTCTAATGCCATGCGGGGTTTTTTTTTCCCTATTAAAACGCTACCCTTTTCCATCCCATCCACTCACTGACACCCTTCTTTTCTTTCTTTCTCCCTTTCTTTCTCCCCCAGGGATCTGCTGTGGGGCAGCAACCCCGGCGGCGCCAACGCCGCCTCCTCCCGCCCCGGCCTCGTCCGCATGACCTACCACGCCAAGGACCACCGCCGCATCCTCCTCATCCGAATCATCTCCCTCATGTTCGAGCGCCAGAGCGACGCGTTCCCATCAGCCGACGTCTCCTCCCAGCAGGCCATCGACGGCTGGGCCCGGTGGGCCCAGCAAGAGGTCCAAAACTTCTGCCACCTCATCAAGGTGGACCGCGACGAGGCGATGCAGTGGGACGAGCTGTCGCAGGAGGTGCCGGTGAGAAATGGGGGGACGCTGTGCTAAATTGTGCAATTGTGCATTTTTTTATTGATTTTACATGCTTAAAACACCCCCACTTTGCCCTGTATTATTTTGGGGGAGGGGGGGGGGGGGGGGGGTTAAATCGACCACGCTCTAATTCTTTTTATCACTCTGCAGGACCAGGAGAATCTGTATCAGCTGGAGGAAATCTGGGAGACGCTGGCTGTGATCGCAGGCGATGAACCGCCCTCCATTGGCATCCAAGAAACCGACGACGAGCCTTACGAGACCTACGAAGATGTGATAAATGCAGGCGCAACAGCAGCGTTGGCCCCCGGCTTCGGCCTGCTGCCGCCCAGCGCAATGGTCGGACCTCCGCTGCTTCCGCCGCCGGTGGTGACTGCTGGCTCGGGTCCGGAGGATTTCGCGGCGCTTGCCGCTGCTATGATAGACACGATGGTGGACATTCCGGCGCCGCGGCCTGGGGGGGCAGAGCAGGCGGACGATGAACTGGTGGCGGAGATTAATTTGGCCGACTCCGATGAGCAGGAAGGCGGCGGTGGAGGGGTGCAGTAGACTAGCGGTTGTAGTAGAAAACATTCTTTCTCCGAATAACATGGATAAAAATACAAATAGTACACAAACCAATGCATGACTAATAAAAATTTCACTTGATTACCTTTCTTTTTCTCTTTTTTTTTCTTTCTTTTTTACCAACGTATTCTTTTGGTCTGCATGTGCATGCCCCCTGTACTTCAATTTACTCTTTCCCGAATTCTTACTTTTCGGGAACAGTTAAATTCTTTCTCTTTGTATGACACGAAAAGTTTTATAACAGATTTGTTCATGTGTGTGCTTTCATCTGCTGACGTTGCCTCTGAGAAAGAGGCTGTTAACAATAATTTTGACAGATCGATGCAGTGCACGAGGAACAGTATATTAGAAGAAGGATTGTTATGGGGTGCAAATGTGGGGGAGAGTGGACTTTTGTGCAGGGCGTGCCCTCTTAAACGGCTCATTCTCTTGCCATTTTTGACAAGGAACTGCATTACAGAAGAAAATATATACAGCAAATTCAAAATGGACACGCATTTCACTAAATTTCAGAGCGTATTGAATGGCATAGCACAAGGTGAGCGTGTGGTGGCAGTCGGGGAGAAGCGACGGACCATCGAGAAAAAAATCACATCAAAGTTATTTATAGCACTTCATCAAAATAAAATGCATAACGGAAAATCATATTAACTTAGAAACTACTAAAATACACGGCTGTAGGGCGTATCCCCCCTCTTCTCTCTCTGGCACTCTGCAAATGATAATTTATCGTGAAAACACCTTTCTCGCCCAGATCACTCCGCTTCAAACGGCACATGAAGCACGGTGCCCTCGCACACGATGCCCCCGCGCTTCCCCACCTCAACTGACCCCCCCAGGATATCTTTATAGCTGTCGGGGAGCGGTCGCTCGTCCTCAGGCGCCAGCCACAGCCTGAGCAGGTGGCGCCGCTTATCAGGCTCTGCGTGGTCGGTGAACCCGCCCCTGGCGTGCAGCACGGTGTGGTTGGAGAGCAGCTGGATGTCTCCCGGCTGCAGGACGTAGTCCAGGCGGAGCTCGTCGCTGGCAGCCAGCTCGTCGAAGATGCGGATGGCCTCGAGGTGGGCGGGGGTGAGGCGGGGGACGCCCTCGTGGCGCTGCCTGCAGCGTTCAAATTGTTTCGTTTTAAAAAGGAGGCAGAAAAAATGGTTCATAACATGGAAAATGGGGGGAACGAACAATGAAAAAATTAGATAACGTACGAGGCGAAGTAGTAGTTGGATGAGAAGTTGACGGACAGTTGGCCCTCCTCGTTGAAGTTGAAGACCGGGATCTCGAAGTAGGGCAGCTTACCGTCGGGAACCTGCATCGAAAATTGAAAGAAAGTCATTCAATTGGGGAGATGCATGAAAATTCAACTAGAACTGCTGTGACTCTTGTAATGCGTAGCTGAAATACACGCCATTGCTCGCAGATTTTGTAGAAATCCATCTAATTTAACCGCAAGCATCGGATAGTTTACCTCTCCCTTGCGGTCAAAGTACCACGGGCCAGCCAGCACCGGGGCCAGGTCGGGCCTGCGTCGCACGATGGCGTTATATACCGAGATTGATGAGGTCCAGTGACTCACGCCGCCCTCTGCCGCGTTGTGGAGGCACAGCAGGGAAACCAGGTCCGCAGCATCGTTGTGGTAGGGCTGAAAATTAATTAAAAATTCAAGGAGAACATCAGAAAAACATAATTAGACCAGAATACAGAAGCAAAGATAAAGTGGGGGGAGTTTTCAAGGCTACTCTTAATTATTACCTGAGGTGCAGATGTGGCGTAGAGGCGGGTCTCGGGGCTCTTGGGGTCGTGGCCAATGTCTTTAATGTGCCCCACCAGGTGGCCCTGAAATTTAGAAAATCAGCACAGCAAAGCGTCAGTTTTTTCAACAGTTCTGAGCTTGAGTACCGGCAAAACAAAAAGTAAACTCAAACCTTTTTGTTGTTGGACACAGCGTGGCCCCAGTGCAGCCCGATGATCCAGTAGGCCGCCACCACCTTGGACCTGCTCCACGCCTCGACGGGGACGTTTTGAATCAGCGCAAAGCCTCGGCCAAAAGAAACCTCTTTCCTAATGGCCTCCAATGTGGGCCCCAGGGAGGGGAGAGGGAACTCTGCGGGGGAGAGGATATCGTGGAGGGGCTTGCTGGAGGCCAGGGCGGCGTCAGCAGCGGCGCCCAGCTCGAAAATATCTTCAGTTGAGAGTGGGTGCTTCCATTTGTCAGCGACAGCCAGTGCTTCTGCTGCAGTCCACGCCGCGGGGGAGTCCACGGGGGAGAAGGCGGGCTCCGAGGCGCTGGTGGAGGGGGGGAGGGGAGGGGCAGAGACGTGAGAAACGGGGCGACGAAACATCTGATGAGAGATGCGATTTTTTTCCGTTTTAAGAGGGGCCCATCGGCCAAACCCGTCCGTCCGCACGCCGTGAGTAACTCGAGATAACACTAAAATACTCATATTCGCAACTGAATCCAGAAAATCCATGCGCAACTCACCCGTTCTTGCTAAAAGGGAATGAAGGCATCTTTGTGTTAAATTGTCAAATGAAAAGCTGCTCCTGTGACTTTCCTCGTTTTCGTTCAATTAATAAATAATTTTAGTTTAGTTTGCGAGCACTGAAGGGGCCCGATGGCAGGCAATATTTTTGAAGGCACCTGCGCCTGGCAAATTTAAAGCGCTTCGGTCAAACCGAAGCTAAGGTGGCCCCCTCGGGAACTCCCCCACATCCCGATTTTGACGCTCGGTCGCCCTTGTTTTTCCACAAAGGAGACGAAGAAAAGCCAAAGAATGAGGCTTGGCCAGCCCAGCATGTAGTCAAACTCATCTCACTCAGTCCTAGACATTTTTTAGAGTGTCAGTTCTAGCAAACATTTACGAGCTAACTTTAGCCGTTATATCAAACTACATTTATCCAGCATTTCCGGGGTGGGGTGTCCCTTTTGTTTTTAGGATTTACCCACTTCTCGAACTTGGCTTCTTTTCCTACTTTTCCTACCAAAGACTGAAAGTTTGTTGCAACAACGCCCTCGTTGGAATACCCCCACTATGCTCGCCCTCGCCCAATCGTTATATATGTCTTCGAGTTCAAGCATCAAAACACCGCAGAGTGCCAGCTTTGCAGCAGCTCCATTGCCTCCAGGCCCCGCCGCGCCCTTCACAACACGCAGGAGAGCGGACAGGCCTCGGCTCTCGCAGCCCCAAGCTGGGTCTGGGACCTGGCAGAGCGCCCTCAATTTGGCCAGTTTGCTAGATCCCACGACTGACAGTGCACCGCCTCTTGTTCGCACTGCAATGTCAGAAGAAGAAGCTGCCCAACACGCTCTCAAGGTAATTTGATGTGCTACATTTCTAGCCTCGCCTTGCGCCACTCTATTCGTGGGAATTCCACTCACACATTTCAACCAACAGGCAACCAACCAATTTGCATGCACTGCACTTTTTCTGCAGGATGCGTACGCTGCTGCGGTGCTTTCAGAGGTCGTCTACAAGGGGTTCGACATCGGACAAGAAAAATCGGAGCTGGCTGTGCGCAAGCTGGAGGCGCTGCTGCCTATCACGCTCAACCTAGGCTCTCTGGCGTGGTCTCCGCCGGGGCAACAAAAGCAGCCTTACGTTGTGTCAGAAACCGAAGACGCGGTGTACGTAGCATTTCTGGGCACCAAAAGACCGGTAAGAGCATGATCGTGCCTTCATTTTAAGCGTTCTGCCAGCGTACTTCCTCTTTTTTGCCTTACACAAATCTGAATTGTACTCTCCCTTTCTACATCTTCTTCAGCTGGACATCGTGGAAAACTTCAACTACGGCGGCACCTCTTCCTACCTTCCCATCTTAGGAGACGAGGCAAAGGTGCATCGAGGCTACGTCGCTCGCGCCACCGCAGCCCCAGCAGCGCAGTTGTGGCAGCTGGCGATGAGCAGGGGGAAGGTGCTGGTGCTGTGCGGGCACTCCCTGGGGGGTGCTGTCGCCACACTGTGCACACTGCGCCTCCTGAGCGAGCTTCCGTCGCATCTGCACCACACCGTGCGAGCAGTGGGCTTTGCCACGCCGCCGCTGGGCAACGCAGAGGTGGCCACGTCCGTGGCCGAGCTGGGGTGAGTCGTCTCAATTTTCCGCCGCTAATATTTTTGAACAAATTTGAAGGAAACGAAGTTTTTAATTCATTCAACTCGGGTTCTTAACGGGAATGGTTAAATTCATTTTTTTTCAGGTGGCATGGGCACTTGAAGAACTATTTGCTGCCTGAGGACTGGGTCCCAGCAGCGATGACGCTGTGGCGCAAGAGCAGCTTTGCTGCGGACTACGTAGGAGCTGCGACCGACCCACCCCCTCGGGCCACTCGGGCCGTCATCACCAGAACCTCCTCCAAGTCTGGGCAGCCTGGGTCGAAAACAGAGAGCGTGAGCCGCCGCATGGTGCTGCTGGGGTGGATGGCTGCCACCATGGGGGTGCTGTCGGCAGCGGCAGGAGTGGCGGCCGCAAAAGCGAGCAGCGCTGCAACGATGGCTGCAGACCTGATTCTGGGGGTGCCCCGCAGGTAACTAGTCGATTAAATGCTTGGCAATCGTTTTATCAGGGCAAGCAATGACGGAACGATGGCTTGCACTTGGAGAGAAACCATCGACTTTATTCTCAATCGTTTCGTTATGTATCTATCGTGCAGATACTGGGCTCCGCGGTATGTTCACATCGGAAGAAACGTCTACCTCAATCGCCGAGTCTCTGTCGACAGCAGAGAGATTGCTGCCGCCGCCAGTGCTCTGCCTGCCAAAGTGCAGGCCCATGACCCGCTGGTTCCCATGCAGCTAAAAGCAACCCCGCTGGCCTCGCACCGCATGGTGGCCTACCGGCTGCGTATTATCGAGTCCCCCAACACTTTCAGCATTTGAGAGAGGCCAATTTCTGTACTTTTCAATTTTTATTTGCCAGGCAGGGGCGGAGCTGTAAAGATTTTTTTATATTGTATTGGCCAGTGAGCCTTATCCCTCTGTGTGTTTCATCATGCGAGCCAATGTTGGCTGCTTTTACTTGAGATTGCTGTTGTCTTCTATGCTTGTAGTTTGGGCTAAAACCCTGAAAACCCTCCTTCTAGAAATTCAAAATTTGACAATCCGTTCTATATGCGCTTTTATTTGAAAAGCTGGCGTAAATTATTGAAAAGAATCCATATTTCGACCGCTGTGCCGTTATTCTTTGTGTCGAATTGCCATCTGGATAATTATTTTTAATTCGAATTTAATAAGCTGAACAAATCACACTAGCAATGGCGGACGACGAGTACGAAGAGTTTACTGACGATGACACCTGGGTGGTCCGAAGGCTAGTCATGAAGAACTGCAGCTCAGCATTTATTTTTTGCAGCTCTGCCAGCTATACTTCTCATAAATAATCGTCTTTCCCACATCCTCTCCTCCCGCTTTCACCATGTCTGGTGTCGCTGTGTCAACTGCCATAAGAGCGCCAGCTGGGCTCCTGTTTCCGTCAGAGTAGTAGCCGAGCACTGCCGTCGAATTCGCGACTACGGCCGCTCGGTTTTCCTCTCAGAAAGCCCTCAGAAGCCAGAGGGAGATCCAGAATGAGGCGCAGAGGTGGAATATCTGGATAATTCGACCAAGGAAGAGGAATAGTATGAGGCGTACGATAGCGGAGAGGAAGACAGCTCAAAAAATGCCTCGGAGGAGGATGTTTAAAACAGCTGTGCACTTCATTTATTCTTTGGAGATGAAGAAAGTTGTAAGATATAATGGCGACGTGTAAAAGCTAAAGAAAGAGGTGCATTGATTGTTGAAGTGGCGGGGTAGGGGCTGTGACGGAGGGCGCCATGGGGCGCTGCGCAGCCTCAGCTACGTGCAGGCCCACGTAAGCAGCCTCCACGCACGCTTTAACCAAGACAGGTGAACGTGGAGGTGAGTAGCGGTCAACAAGTAATGAATTTCTTCATATGGTAAACTATTATTCGGTTTTGCCGGGTATTTCAAATCCATACTCTGAAAAAATAAGGCGTGGGCATTACTCCGTGCGAACATTTACTCAGCAGCACTGCTTTACATTAATTAGAGAGAATACATTTTGAAAATTAAACTTCAAATCTCAACAATTTTAGTCCCCAAAATGAACTGATTTTCAATTATAATCGTGTATTGATGGTCTGAGCTGAGAATTGTGCAGCACAATGGCTCCAGCAGGCCTCGCAAATCTCCCCTGGGCGACCCCACCAAGCAAGAATCGTACAAGGAGACGCTTGGCGCTCCACCTCGCACGCCGTAGACGCGTACTACTCGCCTTCAGCTTGAGTGTGACAGCCATCTTCCTCTGGACCTTCCCCCTGGACTCTTTCCGCTCCCTACAAAATGCCGATCGACCGCCGCCGCCACCGCCGCCGCTGATTGAGGTCAAGGCCAAGCGCGCCTGGCTGCCTAATAAGCCCAACGACCGGCCGTACCTGTTCAACGACGCCACCGGCAACTACCACGACAGAAACCTGACCTGCCCCATCGCTTGGGTACGCTTTTTTCCTCTTGACTTTTCCCATTAATACCGACCCCTAAAAAAACTCATGTTCGTTCCATTTTGGGGCCGCAGAGATGGACGGAGGACCGCGAAAAGGCGGATGTCATCTGGTTCGACGTGCTGGGGGGCCCTCCGGCCACGCCAAAGGCTGTGGCCAGCCAAAGAGCCTACCCCGAGCAACTCCTTGCTTTTTATTCTCTGGAATCTGGCGCCTATTACGACATCGTTTACAGGGTAATAAAGAGGCCCTCGTTTTTCGCTGTCTCCTTGACTCCTGTGACCTTCATTCACTAAAAAAGGCCCTCCAAAAGGAAGAATAAACCTAAAATTCTCATCCCCCCCCTCTCCCTCCCTCTCGGTTAATATTTTGAAGGCAAAAGACCTTGGCTACAACTTTTCGGTGGACTATCGGGTGTGGGGCGGCCACCCTCGGGGCGACCCCGACATCCCCGCGGTGTACATGACGAATCCCAGCGCCCCCGACTTCGATTTGGACTTTCGAAAAGCGCCGGCGATGCCGAAAAGAAAGGACGCCCTCATGGCGGTGTTCATCCGCAACTGCGAGCCCAGAAACAACCGAACGCTGCTGCTGAAGGAGATTATGGCGCTGATGCCGGTGCACTCGTACGGCAGCTGCGAGCACAACATCGACGAGCCGGCGCCGGTGGAAGGAGAGGGCCCGCTGCCGGGGCACCTGATGAAGCGGGAGCTGGCGTCGCAGTATCACTTTCTGCTGGCCATGGAGAACAGCAATGACAACGGCTACGTGACGGAGAAGGCGTGTTGTTACTCTTCAATCGGTCATGGGAATAAAAAACTAGTAATAACCCGACGGTGTATATATTTTTGCAGGTTACGGATGCCTTCCACGCGGGGACCATTCCAGTGTATTTGGGCGCGCCAGACATCAAGAGGATGGTGCCCCACCCCGACTCTGTGATTGACATCAACGATTTTAAAACAACACAAGAGCTGGTGGACCACATGAAGGCGCTGGTGGCAGACGACGCCACGTACCTAAAGCAGTTTGAGTGGAAGCAGAAGGAGTTCTCGGACGATTTTAAGCGGGTGTGGCGGCTGGCTACGAGGACGGTGCAGTGCCGACTTGCGATGCACCTGGAGGGCCTGAACTTTGAGGTGTACGACGAAATTATGTATAAATAACTGCAGAACTGCAGAACTGCGTGTAATTTAAGTAGCACCACTCGTATGTCAAAGACAGAAGAAGCGAGTTTATCCAGCTGGCGAAAAAAGAAGGAAAATGAGAGACATTGCGGTTTTCGTTCCGAAAGGACACAATGAATCATTAATTTTTATCGAAACACGCTCGGGAACACCTAAACATTCCAATTAAAATCGAAAACTGCACCGGCATTGCCATTTTTCGCACATATTTCGCCGCCATGCCATCTCGGTGCAGCTTCAGGGCCACCACCCTGCTTGGAAGCAGCAGGTGTTCATTGAGAATGCCTTGCCGGGCCGTGCCCCGAACGCAGCGCAGCACGCTCGCCGTGCGGTCCGCAGCTGGAGATGTGCTGTTGGAAGTCACGGGCTTGGAGGCGAAAATCGCTGCCACCGGGCAGCAGATCCTCAAGGGCGTCAATCTCACGCTGCTGGAGGGCGAGGTCCACGCCATCATGGGCAAAAACGGCTCTGGCAAGTCCACCCTCTCCAAAGTTCTGGTCGGCCATCCCGACTATGAGGTCACTGCAGGCACTGCCTCTTACAAGGGCAAAGACCTGTTTGAGCTGGAGCCGGAGGAGCGCTCCCACGCGGGGCTGTTCCTCTCTTTCCAGTCCCCCGTAGAAATCCCCGGCGTTTCGAACATCGACTTCCTCCGCATTGCCACCAACGCCCGCCGCAAAGCGCTGGGCGATAAGGACCTAGACCCGCTGGAGTTCTACGCCTTCGTCATGCCCAAGCTGGAGTCGCTCAACATGGACCCCGCCTTCCTCAACCGCAACGTCAACGAGGGATTCAGCGGCGGCGAAAAGAAGCGGAACGAGATCTTGCAGCTGGCGTGCCTGGAGGCGGACTGCGCGATTCTGGACGAGATCGACAGCGGGCTGGACATCGACGCGCTGCGGGACGTGGCGACAGCCGTGAACGGGCTGCGGCGGGAGCGGGCAAACATGGGTGTGCTGATGGTCACTCACTACAAGAGGCTGCTGGACTACATTCAGCCGGACAAGGTGCACATCATGCAGGATGGGCGCATCGTGACCACCGGAGACATGAGCCTGGTGGATAGGCTGGAGGAGTTTGGATACAAGACGCTGGCTAGCACTGATGCGGCATGACGGGGCGGGGGGGGGAAAGTTGTCTCTCTCTCACGATGATACAGTATGCGGGGGTGGTTAGAGAGGAGTAGGGTGGGGTTTAATCCTACATTTGCAGCGTGATTGATTTGCGCGGGTGGTGAAAGGAGGACTCTAGGGCGGTAATTTTGTGTAGTAGGCTGGTACTTTTAAACTCAATCCTTGTTTTCTTAATCCTTGTTTCTTCGACAGTGTGTAAAGTTTGTTTTTTTTGGACGAAATTTGTGTCATGGTTATGGAATCCAGTTGGGGAGAAAAGAAGGAGCTGCAGATAGGGTCTAGCTCAAGGACTGCAGAGTGTAGCGGAGACGGCGGGAGGTCCTTCTTTGCAGCAGAGGCTTTCAGCGTCAGGGGATCAGGATTCTACGAGGTGGAGGTAGCCTTGAGAAACTGTCTCTTTGAGGGCCATCCTGAAATAGAGAGACTGACAGCGCCAACCACGCCAGCAGCGGGACGGCGCAGTACAAGTGCCATTAAACTGCTGCTCTTGCATCGCGTCTTTAACTTTATAGTATTCATCACGCCATGGCGCCCAAGAGAAAGGCGGCTGAGGCCGGCGAGGCCAAGCGCAAGGCTTCCGCAAAAAACGAGATCAAAGAGCCGGCCAAACGCAAGGCGGCCGCAGAGCCCTCTGCTCGCCGCCATGTGCGCCGCAAGGTGGCTGTCGAAGAAAAGGAGGAGCTCAAGGTGGTGCAACACCCCTCCCATGGCACCGTGAGTCCCGAACAGCCTCAAAAACCTTTGTCATCAAATCAAACAACTGTTTTTTCCCCCGCATATCGCATCAAAACAAAAAACCTCCTCACCCTAAAACAAACACGCATTTCTTACCCTTCCCACTCCATCAAACCCCATTTCGCCCTCGATAACAGGTCCCTGCCAGCCTTTTTGTGTTTGGCGACGGAGACTGCGGCCAACTGGGGCTGGGGGAGGATGTCACCGAGCGGCTGCGTCCTTTCCCCGTCAGTGTGGACGATAAAAAGCTCCTGCAGGTCGCTTGCGGCGGCATGCATACCGTGGTGCTTACTGAAGACCGCTTCGTTTACTCGTGGGGGGTCAATGATGAGGGCGCTCTGGGCAGAGAAACCGCGGGGGAGCTGTGGGAGAAGTCGGGCAAGGGC
Organism: Marvania coccoides; assembly: GCA_963854735.1. Classification (NCBI taxonomy): domain Eukaryota; kingdom Viridiplantae; phylum Chlorophyta; class Trebouxiophyceae; order Chlorellales; family Chlorellaceae; genus Marvania; species Marvania coccoides. Next base: position 239,344 of record OY978108.1, read on the forward strand.
TCGGAAGCGCCTGGGGATGCGTACACCCCCGGAAAAGTTGATTTTCCGGCAGACGCGGCGGCGATTGTGCAGCTGTCGGCTGGGGACAGCCATACCTGTGCGTTGACCCAGGACGGCGCGGTTTGGGCGTGGGGGACGTACCGTGACGCCAGCGGCGTGATGGGATTCTCGGCAGACACCCGCATTCAGGTGGGTATCGATTGTTTTATGTAGTTCTTCTTCTTCTTCTTATTATTATATTCTCGAGGGGTGGAAAATAAATGAATAGGGAGATTTTGTTATATATTTTTAGAGTGGTTTCCCCTTAAAATTGAATAAATGAGCAGGGTGAAATGCACAGCTGTAGATTTAGGGATTAAAATCATTACTTACCAGATTAATTGTGGGCTGAATAAAAATTCGACTCACCACCGTAAGCTAAACGCCTTCCTTCTTTTATTATATTTATATTTCTATCCTTGCAGTTGACCCCGGTGTGCGTCTACCGCCCCACCACCGCCTCTGACCAGGTGATCCGCCTGGCTTCAGGCGCAGACCACACCGCTGCCGTCACCGCCGGCGGGACGCTGCTGACGTGGGGCAACGGACAGCAGGGGCAGCTGGGCCGCGTGGGGGAGCGCCTCAGCGACCGCGTGAAGATGGAGACGCTGCTGAAGCCCCATCCCATGCCCTTCAAAGGCCACGGCAGGTGCGATATCTTGTACATTGCTTATTTATTTATTATTACTGGTTCTCTGTTTTTTTTCTCCTTCAAATTTTTATTTTGCGGTATATGCATTATAAACGCAAACCCCTGCATTTTGGCAACCTTTATTGCGGTTTTTTACTTATCAGTTTTCCGCGCTTCAAGCCACTCAAAGCCTCCAATTTTTCTGCATAAAAACCAATTCACAATCCCCGTTTCCTCTTCATTTATCACTACCAACAGGTCCCGCCGCGTAGTGCACATCGTGGACGTCAACTGCGGCACCTACGGCACTTTTGCCGTCGCTGCCGACGGCTCCATCTACGCCTGCGGCCTCAACAACTATGGCCAGCTGGCCCTGCCGGGGCTGGTCCCGCTGTTCGTGCCCACCGAGGTCAAGGCCCTGCGGGAGCATGCTGTGCACGCTGTGCGCAGTGGGCAGCACCACACGCTGGCACTGACGGATGAGAACACCCTCGTCTCCTTCGGGCGGCCCACCTACGGCCGCCTGGGTCAGAAAGACGCCGAAGTAGGCGCAGACGCGGCGTGCCCTGAAGTTAAACCTGTAAATGGGCTGGAAGGGGTGAAAGTTGTGGGGGCTTCCGCTGGTTTGGCGGTCTCTGGGTGTTTCGACGAGGCGGGGAGCGCGTGGGTGTGGGGATTCGGCACCAGCAATCAGCTGGGGAAGGGAGACGACGACGAGGACGAGGTTATTCCGAAAAAGTTGGCTGAGACGAAAAAGTTCTCGGGGATGAAGGTGGTTCAGATGGAGTTTGGAGGGCAGCACGTGGGCATGCTGTGCGTGCCCAAGACTGCGGCGGCTGCCGCAGCAGAGCCGGCGGCGGCGAAGTGAATCAACTTCGAAAATTGCAAGTGAAAGCAGCTTTCCCTGTTTCATCTACGAGTCGCGATTTTTTTTACTTTTATTTTTCCATTCTGTTTTTGTTATTGTTGGGGAGTGGCAGCAGCGGAGCAGAGAGTTTAATACTGTAATGATATTTTGCTGCCGGTGTTTATGTTACCTACCGCTCTTATCGCGTGTATATCTGCAATGCATTTAATGTTTATCGTATGGCGCCGAGGGAATTATTTCTCTCTATGCAGAGGAAGAGATCTCAATCAGGTAGGAAAAGGATGTATTACAATTTCCAAGGATGTATTACAAAATCAGGTAGGAAAAGGATGAAATACAAAATTCTTAAAGAGCTCCCATTGTTTTATTTTTATTATATATATTTTTTGACGTATTTGATAATGATCATCTCTTATTGCCGCAATTCTTCCCACGCTTGTTCATTTGATGATCGGGCATTTAAAAACTTATTATTCCTGCCTTTCGTTAATAATCCTTCAAAGTGACAAATCAACATGCATATTTGCTGCCGCAGTCAAGACCTCCTTCAGCGCAAATTTCCCTCGGTGAGTCTGAGAGAATAATGGGGGGTGGCGACGTCGGAAAATGTTCCTCTCTTTCACAGGCATTACGTACCTCCAATTGCGATGTTTTAAACTTAAAAAGCGGTGACGGTCGAGTGGCTGGGCTTGAGTGCCGCCCAGCACCTCAAGGATGTTGCCGCAACAACAAAACCAGGGCATTTTCAGCAAGTGCTCAGCGTGCTTACAACGAGGAGGCTCCCGGGGCTAAGAATCCCGGCAGTCTTGGATGGCACAGCGATATTCTACTCTAAAGAAACTTCCCTCAAATTTTTTTATTATTTTTTTTTTTTTTTCCATATGTTTTCACGCTTTTTTTTTTTTTTGCAGGTACGGCTACCCTTTTTTATGTTCACCTTAAACAAGTCATGGCCCCCAATAGCATCAAGATTGACGGTCAGCTAGAGAGAAATGCCCCGCATTCAGGTGAGGACTTTTCTACGAAATGAATAAATATAAGGTTTCGAGCTTGCATGGTGCCTGGTATCTTATAATTTATTTCAGTGTATGGAAAATGCGGTTGTATTTATCACACAGCAAAAGTAAAGCCACCATGAGGTGCCCTGAGGGATGATGGCCAGCTTGCTCTGCTTCTGTTTTCCATTGCCGCCTTGCCGCCTCTAGTGGGACATGCAGTGCGCTAGCATTTACCCTGTTCAGCTCTGCTTCCTGCCAATGACCCTCGAGCGCGCTTTAAACTGCAGGGCCTGTTAAAAAATCAGGTCTGGTGTAAAATGGAAAAATCAACGGGAAGTCGAGAGGAAGCAATGGCAGGACCTCCTCGTCTCTCTCATAAATGGAAGTTATTTTTCAATTCCATATTGTCCTCCTCCACTTCCAAACACACCAAAAGGCAAAGAGAAGAACGTCACGCGTCTGCGATCATTAAAATAATAAAGTAAAAAGATTTTAAATTGATTGACTGGCAACATGGCCAGCTTCTTCAACTTCAACAAGTACGTTCATCAGTTCGCCATCTACTGATTCAACTGTTGCTGCCGCACGTTGTTCCCCTGGCCTGCTTTTTCGCCACGAAAAGACTCAAGATGCATTCAATAATCCTTGCGTGAAGCGCTACTCCTTCTCATTGACCCTCCACCCCTCCTGCGCAGGCGCGCCGGCACGGTGCGTGCAGTGAAGAACGCGGGGCAGGTCGGCTCCAAGGGGCTCACCCTCAAAAAGCACATCGAGCAAACGCTGGGGAGCGGCACCATAGAGCAGGCAGTCAAGCTGCCGCGCGGGGAAGACACCAACGAATGGGTGGCCGTCAACACCGTCATCTTCTACAACGCCCTCAACATCCTCTACTCGGTTTTAGACGGCTCTCTCTGCACCGATGACCGCTGCCCTTGCATGTCTGCTGGCCCTCAATTTGAGTACCTCTGGGCGGATGGGGTGCGCGTGAAGACGCCCATCAAGCTGTCAGCTCCAGACTATGTAAACGAGCTGTTTGATTGGGTGGAGGAGCAGCTGGACGATCCTTCGCTGTTCCCTCGAGGCCCCGGACAATCCTTCCCTCGAGACTTTCTTACTGTGGTGAAGACCATCCTGAAGCGGCTGTTCCGGGTGTACGCGCACATGTACCACTCACACTTCAGGCAGATCGTGGCACTGGAGCTGGAGCCGCACCTGAACACTTGCTTCCGCCACTTCATCCTATTTGTAAAGGTAAATTTTAATAGGGCCTATTTTTATAGTGTTTTCGCGGCCTTTTTTTTCCTTTTAAGATGCGCTAGGCGCGTAAATTGCAAGGAATCCGTCTAACGCGCGTTTATGTGTTTACTCGCTCCAGGAATTTGATCTGGTGGATGAGAAGGAGCTGACGCCGTTGCAGGAGCTCATCCAGCGCATCACAAGAGCATAACACTCCAGTTTATAAGATTTATAGTGCATGTGAGCGTTTGGTTGTAATATGTACCATAAAATCCCCTTTAATTTTACGGTTTACACCATTTTGAATGCTTTTTTTTATTGTTGTATTAGTTTAGGCAACGGCGCCGCATGGCAGCCAAAAAATCTTTTGTAGTATACCTAATTCCCACACAAACACACAGAGATGAACATGAAATTCATTACCGCAATAACAATACATCAAGCTAGCATTGAATTGTAGTTTTATTGAAGAAATTTAAAATTTCAGTGGGGTCCGCATTTGTTTTTCATTTCATTATTATTCTGAGGGCTCAGGCGCTCGCTCCGCCAGCTCCACAGTCACCGTCACCCTCGTTTCGCCCTTCCGCAGCACCTCCACCTTAACTTTGTCGCCCACTTTGCGCTTATCGAGCTGATCAAAAAGGTCTGCTTCTGTCTTCACTGGCTGTCCATTAAACCCCACAATCACGTCCCCCAGAAGCAGCCGGCCGTAGGCGTCCCGCGTCATGCCTTTGAGGCCGGCTTTCGCTGCGGGGCTGGCTTTAGAGACGTCAAGAATGAGGACGCCCTCCAGGTCAAGCTGCCGAAGGGCCTGAGGAGGAGCAATAGTTACCCCCAGCACCGGGCGAATGACTCTGCCGTACTCCAGAATCTGCTGCACCAGGCCCTTTACGCTGCACCAGCAAAATCGGGAAGAAATGATATATTTTTCAAAAACTTAAAAAAAAACAGTGTGATTTCGAATCTGATGCTTTGAGGCTTACGTATCGATTGGGATAGCGAAGCCTACTCCAGAAGAAGAGCCTTTGCCTGATGGGTCAGCTATGGCTGCGTTGATGCCTATCAGCCGCCCCCGGCTGTCCAGCAGCGGCCCACCGCTGTTGCCTGGATTAATGGCCGCATCTGCACAAATGAAATGCAATTATTGCGATGTTAGACTCCGCACAGAGACGACAACAAAGTCCAAACGACAGAGAGGCAAGCTTTGGTCCTGGCAATGAAGCCACGAGCCTACCGCCGTACGGAGGAAACAAAGGAATACGTCCAACATTACATCTAAACACCCTCGAATTTTCATAGTACGTAAACGAGGTTGAAATACCCTTGACTGGATTGAAAACCGTGCAAAAACAATGAAGCCAAAAATCACGGTGAACGGCAATTAATTCTATATTCTACCTGTCTGAATAACGTTGCGCAGGCTGGGTCCCATGCCGGTGTTCAACTCCCTATTGACACCGGAAATAATGCCCTGCGTCATCGTGTGGTCCAGCCCAAAGGGGTTGCCTATTGCCAGCACCCGCTGCCCCACAAAAAGGCCGCTGCTCTCGCCCAGCGCCACCGACTTTAAATTGCGCAGAACCTCGGGAGGGGCCTCCAGTTGCAGCACCGCCACGTCCTTTGAGGGGTCTCCGCCGATAACGCGCGCTTTCCAGACAGTTTGGTCAATTAACGCGACTCTAAGCTGCATAACAAAATCAGCGCTCGGCGGTTGTAAAAACCGGATTCCATGTAAAAACCGTATTCTAGGATAGTATTATTTAAAATAAGGGTATGAGCGCATGCATGTGAAGGGGTGGAGCTCTTGTGCAGAAAAGGAGAGAGGGCTATTGCCAAGTTTTGTTTCATAGAAAGAGCAGCCAAACTACGAGCAGTTTCTCAACAGAGAAAATGAATGAACTGCTCCTTACCTCTGCTGCGCCGCGAATGACGTGGAAGTTGGTCACAATGTGGCCCTGCTGGTCCCAAATGAACCCTGAGCCCTGTCCCTGCGGCAGCTTCAGCACGTCCAAAGAGAACGGGGTCCTTGCCGCGATCAGATTGCTGATATTCACTACTGCTGGGGTGTTTTCTTGGAACAGCCGCACCGTGGCGAGCTCCTCGGGCGTCAGGTATTGCGCGCTGGGCATCGGTAGGTGGCTCTCCATGACCGCAGGCTTGGCTGCCACAACAGGAGCAGTGGAGGCGGCGGCTTTGCCGCTGCCAAAGTTGAATGCTCGGACTGCAGCGGGCGGCTCGGCGAGTGCGGTAGCGGGGTTCAGCGAAAAGGATGCGCCAAAGGCGGCGGCGCTGACAGCCGCGATGGCTGCGCCTTGGAGGAGGCGTTTCAGGAAGTTTGGCTGAGGATTGCCGCTGTCGGTGGTCGGTTCATTAGATTGGCGGGAAGCGAGCACACGAAGTGATCGGCAGGGTGTCGGCCTGGATAGGAGCGCAGTGGTAGGGACACGTGCTTGCCGGAGCGCCATTGCGGAACAACTTCTGGAAGCCATCGAGAAAATGTAGTATTAAGGAGGTCGGCTCCTGGGGAGCGCGGCACCCCGGAAACCCTTGAAAATCGAAGAATACAAAATATTAGATGTCGAGGGCGAATCAGAAATTGAGAAGAAATGTGGATTGTTTGCTGCCACCTGGCATGTCACACTGGCATTGACCGCGAAAGGCGCAAGCTTTTTGCAAATTTGGAGGCTGTTGTGGAAACAGCATGCTCAAACGAGCCATCTCGAAGCCGGCTGACTTTCTCAAAACTTCATTGCAACACTCGGCACCCTACCGCCAGCTGGGCAGTTGAAACGTTGAAACTTGTCGTGCCGCAAACGATTCAGAAGAACAGGCTTTACAGTTGTCTCAAAATCTGTATTTTATCGTTCTAAATTCGTTCGTTAGTCAAAATCGTGTTGCGCTTTTTCACGCCACCACTTTCACGCCCTTCCAGAATGCCACGTACCCCTTGATGTTTTTTGCCTTTTCCTTGGCATCAGGGTAGTACCACGCGGCGTCCTTTGAAACCTTGTCGCCCACCACCACGTCGTAATAGTTGCAAGTGCCCTTCCAGCCGCACGTCGTATGCAGCGAAGAGTCTTTGAAGTGCTCTTTCTTCAGGCTGGAGGGCGGGAAGTAGTGGTTGTTCTCCACGATGACGGTTGAGTCGCTCTCCGCCACCGTCACTCCCTCAAAAACGGCCTTCATGGCGAACGTTCGCACCTGCTTGTTACGCCTGCCTGCTGCTAAGCCTGAACCGGCAGTGGCAGGGGGAGTTGAGGTTGCGAGGAAATTTTGGCTCAAAATGCTAAGACGGGTAGATGCAACTGTGTAGTTTTTATGATGAGATTAGTTCAAAAAGCATCGCGGAAGACGCGGAGGAGATGCAACTCTCATTGCAAGAGATGCAACTCTACTTCGATTTGAATTCACTTACAGAGAGGGCGCGTTCCGACACGGGCTGTGAGCGCCTTCCCGAGGTGCGCGCACTTTAGCATTTCAACTTAAGCTGTAATTCTTACGCGGTAGGCCTCAACTGTGTGTGGCTAGCTGTGCTTGCAAAAACAGAAGAAGAAACCAAAATATGATCTTGAAATTTGTCGAAAAACAGACTCACATTGCCCTTTCCAAATCTATATAAATATAGTTTGAACCATGAAGGTGTCGTCCACGATCGCTCAGGCGCAGGCAAGTCGATTTAGTGAGCGCCGACGCACCCAGTGTCGCGTTTTGCGTCTAACTTGATTAATTTGAACTTTGCAGAGTGCGTCCATCGGCGCCGTGCGCCCCGCCAAGCGCAGCCAGCACTCTCAGGTGATGGCGACCCTTCGCAAGGCTGCTGGCGCATCTCGCTCTAGGGCTGCCTCCCAGGCCCTGCTCTGCCGCTCCCAGGCCCCTCAGGTATGCCTAGTTGGCTATTTATTATTATTTTTTTTTCATTTCAAATCCCACGCTCGCCTGACTGTTTTTTTTTTCCATTGAAACTTTTCAGGCCAACGCCGCTGCAGTCGATGCTCCCGTCTCTCAGCAGCAGGACTGGGCCGCTGTGGCCACCAACCTAGACCTCAAGTCGCCCCTGGAGATCATGGACCACGTAAGACAGCTATAAAATCCTTACACATCGAATAAACTCCCCTCCGAATATCAACACTTGATTCCCTGAATTTTTCACTCGTTTTCTCTCATTTTTCCCGCTTTTCAGGCGCTGGCCAGCTTCGGCGACACCATCGGTATCGCTTTCTCCGGCGCCGAGGACGTGGCGCTTATCGAGTACGCCCACCTCACTGGCCGCCCTTACCGCGTCTTCTCGCTCGACACCGGCCGCCTCAACGCCGAGACCTACCACCTATTCGACGCCGTGGAGAAGCACTACAACATTCGCATCGAGTACACCTTCCCTGATGCCCAAGAAACCATGGATTTGGTGCGTACCAAGGGTCTGTTTTCCTTCTTCGAGGACGGCCACGGCGAGTGCTGCCGCGTGCGCAAGGTGCGCCCCCTGCGCCGCCAGCTCACCGGGCTCAACGCCTGGATCACTGGGCAGCGTAAAGACCAGTCCCCCGGCACCAGGCAGGCTGTTCCCGTGGTGCAAGTGGACCCCGTCTTTGAGGGGCTTGCCGGCGGTGCTGGCTCGCTGATTAAGTACAACCCGCTCTCCAACGTGTCATCCGCGGAGGTTTGGAACTTCCTGCGCGTGATGGGGGTGCCCACCAACAAGCTGCATGCCTGCGGCTACGTTTCCATTGGCTGCGAGCCCTGCACGCGCTCCGTGCTGCCCAACCAGCACGAGCGGGAGGGGCGGTGGTGGTGGGAGGACGCCACCGCGAAGGAGTGCGGCCTGCACAGCGGCAACATCGTGCAATCCGCGGCTGATCAGGCGGAAGACGAGGCGAAGGATCTCTTCCAGGCGACGGCGGTGGAGAAGCTGACAAAGGAGCAGCTGGGGGGCCTCCTGGATGGGCCTAGGGATCGGGATACGTTGGTGGTGCTGTACGCGCCCTGGTGCCAGTTCTGCCAGGGCATGGAGATGTCGTATGATCAGTTAGCGAGGGACAATGCTGCCGCCGGCTCTTCGATGCGCGTGGCCAAGTTCCAGGCTGACATCGAGCGGGACTTCGCGGCAGACAGGTTTGGGCTGCAGACCTTCCCCCTGGTCGTGCTGCTGCCCAAGAACGGCGGCGCTGGAAAGTTTGTGAAGTACCCCTCAGAGCGACGGGACACTGAGACCCTGGGGATGTGGGCCAAGACCATGGTGGGGTATGAGTAAGTATTGGAGTGTACAACTGCCTTTTCTTGGAATGGGAAGTTTTGAGGGCCACGAGGTGGCGAATTAAACAAACGTTTCTCGCACTCAATTTTTTAGTATTTGCTTTGCTTTGTTTTTTTTGGTTTGATTTCATCTTGGTTTGTCGCGCGTGCTGGTGATCCCATGCGTGGCATACATGAAATTGTGGGGGTTCTTTCCCCCTAAAACGCTTTCTCATTCATTGTTTTTTCTTTCCTTTGGTTTTCTACGTTTCCTACCCAATCGTGAGAAAAGTGAATATCTATTCGCCCCCTTTTTGTCGCTGACATTATTGAAACAGCGCCAGGTAACACCTAGACTAAAGCACCGCTAGAAAAGGAGGGGACAGCGCTGCACAAAATGTCCACTTAATTCTTATTCTGCAGATATGTTTAACATTTTTACAACAGCATTTAAAATAGAACGGGGCAGCTACATATGTATAGTCTAGTAGTCGTGCTCCCTGGGCCGCTTGGCATCCCCCCTCTCGTCGATAAACTCTCCTTCCTCCGGCTCATCGTTATACGCTGCGGGAGGGGGAGCATAGCCTGGAGGAGGCACCGCATTGTAGCCGTCGTCGCCATAGCCGCCACGCTCACGCCTGCGAAAGAAAAAGCAAGAAAAAGGCAAAAAATAAATGAGAAAAAGCGACGTCCTTAAAAACAAATGCAATTAATAGGCCTGAACCCAGCCCCCAAAAATTGAAATTTGAGCTCAAACACAGCGCAGAAGAAGCGGATCAAGAGAAAAATAATTATATACTAACTGTACTGAAAACTACTAAATATATCTCACCCTCTGCTGTCCTCCATGCTCCGCCTGTCCCTCTTCCTCTCCGAGCGATACCCGTCCCTGCGGTCCCCCCGCTCGCTCCTATCTCGGTCCCTGTACCGCTCCCGGTCCCGATCCGACCGCCCCCTGTCTCTGTCCCGCCTCTCCTCTCCTCTATGGTCCCCCTCGCGCCGCCTGGCAGAAACGTCCCTCGGCCGCTCGCTGCGCGCCCGCTCCCCGCGGTCCCCACGGTCGCGGTCCCGCTCCCGCTCCAGGTCCCGCTCAGGCGGCGCGTAGCCAGAGGGCCCTGCTTCCTCGATTCCAGCAGCTTTCAGCACCGCCCGCCGTAACTCAACCTTCCGTGGGTCTTTCGGGGGGCGCTCAAGGCGGCTGGCGCCGCGTTTGCCGCCCCCCAGCCGCCGCGGTCGCCACTCCGGCACGGTGCGCCCCCGTTCGACGTCCACGACGCAACGCTGCCCCTCAATTTTCCTGCCATCGGCGCGCTTGTACGCCTCCTTCATGTCGCTCTTGTGCTCAAACTCCACGAAGGCGTACCCGCGCGGCTTCCCCGCCTGGTCCTGCACGATCGTCACCCGTTTAATGGGACCATACTCTTCGAATTCTCGCCGCAGCTTCCGCTCCGTGATATCCAGGGGCAGCCGCCCCACGAACAGCGTTTTGTACGGGTCGCCCTCGATATTAGCGTCTTTGCTGGGGTCCCAGTTGACCAGACCCTCCTCCAGCGCCGCCCTGCGCTTCTCCGCTGCCTCTTTGACTTGAGCGATTTCGAGCTCCATGCGGGTAGGCAGCTCCAAGCGCACCTGGCGCGCGAGCTCGATGTTGCGGAAGTGGCGCGGCTCGGGAGGGCGGGTCTCTGCAGCAGGGGGCTCGTACTCGGGATCCGTTGGCTCTGCAAAAATTTCAACGAAAGACGCCACGCCAGTGAGCGGGAGGGTGGGCTTGCGCTTGCGCATGGGGGGCATGTGGGGCGGCATGGGGCGGGCTCCAAAGAGCTGCAACAAGTGAGGGGGCAGCCCGGTGCGATGCACGCCCACTGCCTCCTTCAGCCTGTTCTTCTCATCGATCTTTGCCGCAAGGAACGACATCCTGCGCGATGTTGGGAAAGGGGGGGGGGGGGGGGGGGAGGGGGGTTAGATGATGGTAGATTGAATGTTGATAAATGTAATGGCGTGATCATCAAAGCTTGGGAAGCCCTCGACAAATACAAAAGGTTTTTTCAATCAAGAATCTTGCACTCACCCGGCTCCCCTCCCGCCCTGCCGTTGTAACGACGAGCGCGACATGGTTTCTGATTTCGGCGCTCAGCCAGCCGTCACGCGGTAAAACAAGTACTCTCAAAGAGGACTATTTTTTTTATTTCTGATGATTCGAAATTCAGACAAGGACGACTTGATTAATCCGCGATCTTCAATGATGTTGGGATGCTGAGCACTAATCAATTATTTAAAATCTGCGCAGCAAAAGGGAAATTTGAAGAAATTTCTTTTGTTTGCATTTTTTTTGGTTTTTCCACTTTTCAAAACCTCCGCTGCTTTGGAACTTTTGCATATTCAAATATTTAAAAAAATGGTGAGCCGTAAGGAGGGCAAGTCGCCCCATGCTGAACCCAAGAAGCGGCCACCACCTGGTAAATTTGCAGATGGCGGCCAAGCAGCAAAGAAGCAGCGCGTGGAGCGGTCCTCAAAGCCACACGCGGTTGCAGAGAAACCAATGGCCATCCTCACCAAGTGAGTGCCTCTCTCTGTCAACTTTTTTCACTTTGCAGCATGGCCAATTTTCTCGACACATGCAAGCTCATTTTCGTGCAATTAATACTAAATAACCTTCATTTTGCAGGAAAGAGAGGAAGGCGGTGTCCAGGGAGCGCAAGGCCCGCAAAAACAAGAACTTCAACCTCATCCAGGAGGCGGCAGCCCTGTGGGAGCAGGTTCGGCGGCACGACACGCCCGCTGCGCGCCGCTCCGAGCTGGTGACCACCATCCTAAAGAAGGTGGGAGACCGGGTGCCCGACCTGGCGTGCTCCCACACCGCTTCTCGCGTGGTGCAGGCCTGCCTAAAGTATGGAAACAAGGAGCAGCGGGCGGCGGTGGCCAAACAGCTGGAGCCAAAGCTGCTAGAGCTGGCCAAGAACAACTATGGCCGCTTCATCGTGAGCAAGCTCATCGACCTGGCGCCCAAGGACGGCCTGAATGGTAAGATTTTTTGTTTTATTTTGTTTTATTCCGTGTCTGTTTTTGGATTTAAAAAATAAATACCGTGGCATTCGGCCTGTGATTATCAATACTGCGTTATCTTACTGACTCTCTGGCTGTGCGTTTCCTTTTCCAAAGGGGGCGCTGGCCATCGTTGAGGAAAAAAGACAACTCGATGAGGCCTGCCCTTCTTTTTCGTCCTTTCCTTCGTTTTCTTCCCTTCTTTTACACCTCGTTTGGATGGCCCAGATGTGAAACTTGGGGCAGGTCTGCACTGCTGCCTGTTCAGGTCATGACTGGGCCTAAAGCACTCTGAAAACGAGGCTCGTACTTTCATGCTGGAAGCTCCGTTTAATGGCTTGTCAGCCTTCCAAATCGCGCCACATCCCCTCATTTCCTCAATCTCCACAATTCCTCCTTCTTTCTGCTACTCCCACCATAAATTTCCAAATGTTTGCGACTTCTAATTCGTTTATTGCATTTTCCCCCCCTTTAACAGTGTTCCTCAAGGCGTTCAAGGGCAAGGCGGCGGAGATGCTGCGCCACCCCGCGGGCGCCCATGTCCTCGATGACCTCTACAACGCGGCTTCCGGCGCGCAGCGCAACGCCCTCGCTGCTGAGTTCTACGGCCGTGAGTACGCCCTTTTTTCAGGAGGCACCCTCAACAACACCCAAGGTCCGCCCTCCTCCCTGCACGAGCTCATCTCCGCAGTGGAACCCGCCAAGCGACGCGACATCATTCAGCACCTAGCAGCTGCCATCGGCCCAGTCATCGAGAAAGGGTTGGTTGACTGTCAGTTGGCCCACAGGCTGATTGCGGAGTACCTGGCGGAGGCGCCGGCGTCCCTGGTGTCCGACGCGGTGGAGGCGCTGAGCGGGGAGGCGCTGCTGCACATGCTGCACACGCACAGCGGAGCAGCCGCAGCGTGCATGTCGTTGGCGTACGGTACCGCCAAAAGCAGGAAGAAAGTTGTGCGCACGATGAAAGGGCACGTGGCGGCGGCGGTGATTGACGAATGGGGGCACTTGCCGCTCATTACGGCGCTGTCTGTGGTGGACGACACCGCTCTGTTGCGAAAATTCATCGTGTGCGACATTCAGGTGAGCTTTTTGTGGACGGAATATGCGTCGAAATGTGAAGTTTTTGGTGTGGTTTTTGAATCTGTACAACTTAGAGTGTGTTTGTTAATTTTGAGGGGAAATTGGAGGTGTTCTGTGATGACAATATGTCGACGGGCGGACTGATTTCTTAGTTGAAGATTGTCGATGTTGAGCAGGCTTGTCCTCCCTCGGGAGGAGGAGCGTGTGTCTGAGAGCTCCCTGAACCGATCCCCCTTTTCAATCCCCACCTTTATAGCCCCTCAACTAACTATTATCCAAACACTCTTCAAAATTTAACCGGAGATTATTAATTTCGATGCTTTGCAGAAGGACCTGGGGGAGTTGGTGCCCCACAAGTGCGCCCATCGCATCCTGCTGCAGCTCCTGCACCCCGACTGCCCGCGCTACCTCCCGCCCTCCCTCGCCTCCATCATCCGCCCTGCCGATAAGCTCACGACATCGCTCTCAAAAATGGCCACCCACGCAGCCGACACCGACTCAGAAGACGAAGAGGAGGACGCAGCAGGCAGCGCAGACGAGGCCGCGGTTGGTGGGCCGTTGGGCGCCAGCAAGAAGGACGCCGCCCTGCGAAGAAAGGAGCTGTTGGGCGACGGGCTGGGCGCCGCGCTGGCGGCACTGTGCGCTGCGTCTGCATCGGAGCTGGTCGTCACGCAGCACGCGGCGGACGTGGTGGTTGAGGTTTGCCGCGGCGGGGAGGGCGCGGTGCTGGAAGGGGTGGTAGGCAGTGAGGCTATTGACGCTGTGCACGCTGCGGTGGTGGCAGCGGTGGCAGCAGGCATTGCGGAAGAGGGCAACGGCGCGTTAGGGAACTACTTCGGCAGCAGGGCGCTGCGGCGGCTGGTGCTGGCGTCCACCGACGAAGGCCCCGCTGGGGCCACAGCTGCGAGGTTTGTCAACGCTCTGTGGCGGGGGGCGCTGAAGGGGCGGTGTGCGGAGCTGCACGAGAGCCACGCCGCCAAAGTGGTGGCGGCGGTTGTGCAGAGCGGGGCGGACACCGCCAAGCAGGGCGTGAGCAAGGAATTGAAGAAAGCGGGGGTGAAAGACGTGGCGGCCTGGGCTGCGAAGTTTTTGACGAAGCAGCAGCAGGGCGCGCATTGAAAAAAATGAGTATTTTTTTTCATATGCCCAACATGTAGTTTGTTGTTGAGTTTCTACATGTAAACTGTTAGAGATTTACAAATTCTAAAGATTTGGAAATTGGGAAGATGTAAAGGTTTAAGTAAGAGCGAGGAAAAGGCTGGGAGCCTCCAGGATGGATTCGGAGGGGGGTCAACATTCGTCAGGCCTATGCCAGAGCAACGCGAATGAGCTATATCAAGGGTAAACTGGTATCTGTCAGGATGATCGGGTTATATCAATCAAATTCCAATAAATAGACTGCCTTAATAGTAGCTTCATCTAAATAACAAATTGCCCACAATCAAGCAAATCTGCCATTGCGCACAGAACAAGCCGTCACCACCACTCGGTTGGGTGATACGGCAGATACACCCGGCTGCCTATTTTCAGGGGCGCCAGAGCCCTGGTTTTTTGCCGAAAACAGCGCCTCCATGATCTCTTTGTAGTCCTCGACGTTCAACTCTCCCAGGCTTCGCTAGAATCTCCAGCTTCTTCATGTGCCTCAAGATGCATTTTGGGTCCATGCAACTCTCCACCACGTCGCTCAGGCACGCCTGGCGCAGGCTTTTCAGCTCCATGCAGCTTGCAAATGCCATCGTGCACTGGGTCGCAAAAAGAGCGGTGGGCTAGCGCTCATCTACGCACGCCTGCTAAAAGGAAAAGACGACAGTGAATACATAGTAAAGTAAACGATAGGATACCAAACTGGTAGTTATTCACATCAATCTTATCGAGAGGAGGCGGGGAAGTTTGTGCACCAAATGCATGCTCTCCTCGATATGTCCCCAAGAAAGGCAGAAAAAGGGCCCTCCCAAAAAGGCCATGAAGGGAGCGCCACGTGTGGGAAATGCGCAACCCCTGTTGCTCAGAAAAAACTGCTTCATTGACGATAGAATGCCATTTAAATAAGAAACTTCTGGCGCAAGGCACCCCAGAGGAAACTCAACCAATGTTTCCAGTACTTGCCATACCCTCGGCAGCAACGAGATTGAGAGAGAGGGCCGACACATTCGACCGTATTGGGCCGTCAAAACTTTGAATTTGAAAGCCAGTCTTCCCACCCGAACTGCTCGTCTACTCTGGTGGACGCTCCATCGCATGAGGGCGATACCTTGGTCTTCAGTTGCGGAATAAAGGACATTGATTCAGTGCGTGGCCATGAAGAAACACAAATTTTGAACAACGTCGAAAAGCTCACCATTTTCTGCACACATCGCAATCTGGTAAATCTGTGTTACGAAGGCGACACGGCATAACGATATTTGGAGCCAGCATGTTTTTCCGGAGATCCACCAACCTGGTCGATTCTGAGCTAGAGCTAAAAAAATAAGGTGGTCAGGCATCAAATACTCCAATATAACGCCAGTTTTCAGCACAGAACGCCAGGTGCGCTCTAGTCATAACCGCATCTCCAATGAAATCGAAATTTTGACCCAAGTCAGCGACAACATAATTTAATAAAAAGTAGACTCGTCATGCTCGGCATCGGTGGCGCACTTAGATGCTTTCTTGTCCATTTTTATCGCATCTGATGCATATGCGACACCCAGCACAAAATTTCGGTCGAGGTGGTCTACGCGTAGGCCTGCCTAGGGGTTCCTGCGAGGGAAAAAAACAATCGAACAGTCTGCCAAGCACCGCCGGGAGGCTGCAGCGACTGCAGCTGCCCGATGCAACTTGCCCACGAACTGCAGGAACTAGCGGTAAATCTCAAGAATAACAAACACCAGCGAGGAGAGGACGCGACGCGGGGTCTGGTCGAGGAGGTCGAAATTTGTAGACCGCTCTGGACCTGGTGAACTGCAGGCCCCTGCGCACTTCCGCGACCCCGATGCTGCAAGTTTTTAACGATCGGCCTCTTGGTTATTAAAATGCAGTCGAAAAAAAAAGAGGGCGGTACCCAGTCCCCTAATTTCCGGGACCGAAGTCTTGGATTGCGGGCTCGACAAGGGCAAATCTTTGCGCCGCTAACACGCTGGGAGTATATGTTACCTAGTAATATTTAAATTACTTCAAGCCAATTGACGGAATCCATGGGAAACAGTTGGTGGCACAACCACTCTTTTGTGGTTGGGGCAGATGCGCGGCTGGTGCTTTTTTGCCTGCTTCCGAGCCCGTGCTCGTTAATTTGTACTGTGCCATGAAGTACAAGGCCTAGTGCATCTTTATTTTCAGACAAAATCCCCCCTTTGCGCCCCTCTTCAAGAAGCTTCCCCAGCACCCCAACGGCTTCTTATTTATCCCAGAGCATATGCCCTCTTCGCCTAGCTTACCAGCGACAAGCAGGCGAAAAACGCATTCCATTCAAGTTGACAGCGGTTCCGGCAAAGCAACGCGTTCTTTTGCATACCTTTGGGCACCGGCGCTGAATGAACTATGGATTCCACCGTTGCATCTTTGGTTTTCAGGCGCCTGCCTCTCCAAGACCTGCTCCACGCACGCCTGGTGTGCCGGGAGTGGCGCCTGGTGTGCAAAAATGACGACGGCCTTTGGCAGGAGCAGGCCTCGGTTGTATGGGCGTCCAAGCGCTACGTCTTCTTCTGCACGGTGTCAGGTTGGGAGGAGAGGCTGGTGAGGTCATGTCTGGATGCGCGGCGGACGGTCATCCGGATGCAGGAGGAGCTGTGCTACTTCGACTGGGTGTTCAGGTAAATTGTGGATATTTTGGGGTGGGCGGGCACTGCCGTCAGCAAACCTTAAACCTTGCAAAATTACACTGTTCAGTTTCTGATTTCTATTCCAATATAACTGCACGGCTTTAGTTCATTTGCGCTCAATGAACTTTTGCGTTGCAGGCTGAAAGACATTCCCTTGAGCACTCTGCTGCGCATGTTTCCTACCGCTGTCAATACTGATGGAATGGTGGACAGCGCCGCAGACATTGAAGACTCGAGCCGTGCCCATTTGCTGCGCCGCAGGTTCTCACCAAACGGCCGCATTGAAAATAGCAGCGGCGACCTCTTGGGAAGGTAAGAAACGAAGAAAGTCAGCCACCACGCATACGACATTTCGTTCTTTCCAAGATGCATTGGTAGTACAAGTCGTAGCCCATTTGACATGTTGTGTTGCGCTCTCTCGTGTCTGCTCTCAACTCAATGCTACCACTCACTGGGCATGGTTATGACGTGAGCTCCTTGCAGGTACTACGATAAATGGGCTCTCCGCACCGATCCCGCCACCGGACAGGTCTTCATTCTCCTCAACAACGCCTATCCAGCCACAGTCACGCGGACGCCAAGTTGGGGGTGGCGCATTGAGGTGGACGACGCCGTGTTCGTGGCAGACCTGCCCACTGATGGCCCCCGAAAGTACGATATTGATGCTTACGAGCCTGGAGCCATGTTAATGTAGTGACCTGTGTGATTTCCTTTTCCTTTTCGGACTTTTAGGTGAAGAGGCTTGGTGGAGGTCCGACCTCCGAGAGAGTCTCTGGAGGAAATGTAATTTGTTTTTAAGCGAGTGTGTGTGCATGTATTTCTCAGCTTTGACGTTCATAAAACGAGCGCGCTTCATTTAAAATCCCAGTTGTATCAGCATCTTCATCTTTTATCACCGCTGCCTTCCTTCATTCGTATGTCCGCTGTGCATTTGCAATTTTTCAAGACATCTTCCTTCGCATATCATTTTTTACTTCCAGCTTTATTTCGTTTATCTATTTTGTTTCTACTCTTGCTGATTTTATGTTCGTATGTTTATTTTTTTTTTCAAAAGTATTTTTTCATATATATATGTATGCGTGCGTGCGCTTTTCCTTTTATTGATGGGGTTTTACGAGAAATGAATAGAATAACACGGCAATTCTTTTCATATTTATCTCCTTTTTTTTCATGCTGTAATCTGTAACGCATTTCAGCCGTTGAAGCTGCGGCGGCAATATCTACGGCTCGGCAAATCAACAGCGTCTCTCCTCCCACGCTTTGCATTTTGGTAACATGCTTCAGCGCGTCACCCGTGCTTCTCCAGACCCAAACATGATGAAAGCTCGACAATTAAAAAGTCGGCGGGTTGCTGTCTCGGAAATATTAAAAGTTCTCCAAGCCGCTGTATCTGCCCAGCATTTCCATTTCATGGGATTCCGTATATGGTGTACCAGGTGAGACCGTGGGGTATAGCGAGCCGTTGATTTAAATTGCAGGAGCACAATGAAACGTATTTTGCCGACCGTGCAGCACAGAGGCTCAAAACTTCACATCTGCGCCCCCACCGGTGCATTGAAATGCCAGAGAAGGCGGCGTTAACAGATTTGATTCCACTGTGGCCTTTGCCTGTGTAGTCTCAGATAGAAGGCTTCTGTCTGCGTCTTGCACGGCACCGACTGCCCGGTGAAGAATGGCAGCGAGGGGGCCAGGCGCAGGTGATGCGGCCGGTGATCGTGGGTGCCGTTCAAGTTACTTAACTAGATAGTTGGATAGTAGTACGAAAGAAGACGACAACGTCGCGTAGTCGAAGCGACTCCGAAGTGGTAAGGATTTACCCGACACCCAAGACCATGAATTTGAGGCTCTGACGCTCGGCACAGAGCGATGTTTGAGTCAGTCATATCATTTTGATGGCTGCGTAAACGATTTAGATTAGAGAAGCGCCGGCGGAAGGGAGGCGGTACGCTGTAAGGGACACGATGTCCTTCAGCCACGAATTTCGGCCTAAACAAAACTGAACGTGTTCTGAAATCACAGTTATACCCCAACTGCTAAATAATACGCGTACCAATATTGCAAACAAAGGCCACAAATCGAGCCAGCCAGTTGTATAGGCAGATGCAGACTCAGTCTGAGACTGCGGTTTTCTCCTTATCTAAGGGTTCTTAACAAACTAGTTTATCAGTAAATTGAGTATATATAGTCTAGTAAGCGAAGAAGATTAGGCAACTCGACGAACCATTGCCCCGTTTCCCCCCCCCCCCCCTTTTTAGTCGTTCAGTCGAATTTGTATTTACTTTGGGGGTGCTCTGGCCCTTGACCGCATTTCGCCACTTATATATATCATCACGACGTGTTCAGTACCTCGCGCAATAGCGGCTCAGAGAAGCGCCGCATGTTTCCCTCAGCTGCCGTTGGAAATTTAGGGGGTAAAAGAGACCCCAACATTTTGTCATTAATTTTCAGGCGCCTGCCTCTCCAAGACCTGCTCCACGCACGCCTGGTGTGCCGGGAGTGGCGCCTGGTGTGCAAAAATGACGACGGCCTTTGGCAGGAGCAGGCCTCGGTTGTATGGGCGTCCAAGCGCTACGTCTTCTTCTGCACGGTGTCAGGTTGGGAGGAGAGGCTGGTGAGGTCATGTCTGGATGCGCGGCGGACGGTCATCCGGATGCAGGAGGAGCTGTGCTACTTCGACTGGGTGTTCAGGTAAATTGTGGATATTTTTTGGGGGGGGGTCTGCTTTCAGCAAACCTGGAACCTTACAATTATAATATTTGCACTGGTTCTCTGCATCAATTTATACGAATCGACTCCTTCTCTCGCTTCAGGCTAAAATCCAGTGCTTTAAGCACGCTCCAGCTCATGTTTCCTGCAGCAGTGGAGACTGGTGCACCACGTGGAATGATGGGGGAAAGTGATGCAGACCCGGCTGCCGATGTCCAGCTGCTGCGCCGCAGGTTCCTACAAAATGGGAGCATTGAAAACGTGAGCGTCGACCTCATGGGAAGGTGCGCTACAATTAAGAAATTTTCCCGGACAACAAATAAATAAATATTCGTACCCATTCCATGTCATCCTTTTTTATACAACATTTAATTGTTTCTATAGATATTACGATAAATGGGCTCTCCGCACCGATCCCGCCACCGGGCAGGTCTTCATTCTCCTCAACAACGCCTATCCAGCCACAATCACGCGGACGCCAAGCTGGGGGTGGCGCATTGAGGTGGACGATGCCGTGTTCGTGGCAGACCTGCCCATTGACGGCCCCCAAAAGTACGATATTGACGTTGCAGAACCTGGAGCCATGTTGGAAGAAAAACCCGCCTGCTAGAAAGCTGGTTTTTCGTCGCAAAGGTTGAATGACAACAAAGCCATTTTTTCCCCTGACTAATGAACGATGCAATGAACTCAACACATTCTCATAGTGCGGTTTTCAGTACATTTTTGTAATGATTTTTCTTTC
Source organism: Marvania coccoides (assembly GCA_963854735.1). Classification (NCBI taxonomy): domain Eukaryota; kingdom Viridiplantae; phylum Chlorophyta; class Trebouxiophyceae; order Chlorellales; family Chlorellaceae; genus Marvania; species Marvania coccoides. The sequence continues at coordinate 259,709 of OY978108.1, forward strand.
TTTCTAATAATGAATTTATCCCAATCTGTATGGCGTTGATATTTGCATTTTTTTTTCCTGTGAATAAATCCCTAAATTGGTGCCAAATACTGGATCCAGTTTCTTGCTCGTGCATATTTATTTTCCATCAGCCAATTCTTTTTCATCCCTGGAACAATGTAATGCCCATTACGCAAGGCTTCACTTTCACATATGTATATTTCACGAGGTGCGCTATCTGCTTTTCTAACGAACGACGAATCTGAAAACTTTTTTTAAGACAACGACACGGCAGTACACCCCCAAAACAGTAAACTCGCGGTTAACTATCCTGCTTCTGCAACCTCAACCTGGCGAGACGGTGGCGGCAGCTGCAGCAGTGATGCTACGTGCCTTTGCTCTCTGGTACAACTTTCCATAGCTCGCATTCTTCAGGCAAGACTCAAAAAAGAATATAGGCCTGCAATCTTTAAGGGGGCGAGGAGTCTTTTATTTTCTTTTGTCGCAGGCACTGCCTGCGGCAGGACCGTTTTTCCTGCGGCTTGGGGTCTACGAATTGCTTGTAGAACTGCGTATAGAGAACAAAACGCTCGCGCATCTTATATATCACATACTGACCCTTTGGAGTTCACAGCGTTCGAATGTTCGAATAGCACGAGAGTGCGATTTTCGAGAAAAAATATATATTTTTTCCGCCATTTTTTATGGCCACGATTTCTCGGCTTTCAAATGCGTCTCCCTGCTGCGGTTCTCAAGGAATTTGTGCATTGTATTAATTAAATCGTGGAATTAGAGTGTGAGGACGTCGAAACTGAGCGACAGTACCTTAAAAAAACTATTTTGTGACTTTTTGCAGATGGGGTTTGAGGCCTAAACTGAAACAACTTCGCGTTCATTCTGTCAAAATTTATCTATAGTCAGTCTTGAAGACCGCATCAGTGGGACTGCATGGCCTCCTGGGGGTTTCCTGTGGACCCCACTGCCCTTGCATTTGTTTTTTCACAGCTGCCGCTCAAAGACCTGTTGCACGCCAGACTCGTCTGCAAGCACTGGTTCGAGGTGTCCAAGGACGACGGCGTCTGGCGAGCCCAGGCCCAGGCTGTTTGGTCCTGCAAGCGGTACGTTCGCTTTCCAGAGACCTGTACTAAATGGGAGCAGAGGGTTATTCAGAGCTTCAAAGACAGCAGAAGAACGGAAATACGCACGACAGAGCTGTGCGAATCAAGCTGGATTTTTCGGTACGCTTTCTGATTAGAACTCGCCTGTAAAACGCAACGACAGTTTTTCAAAACACACTCATTTCCAGACTATTTCCTACCAGGCTGAAGCCCAGTGCCCCTCCACCTTTGCGGCTCGTATTTCCAGGCAGCGTCGACGCCACCATCATTTTTACAGCGCAAGAGGACTACATTCCTCCACAGCTCCGCCGAAAATTTCTACCCAATGGCAGTCTGGCAAACCTCAGCGGCGATATACTAGGCAGGCAAGAGGGAAAATAATATGATTCTTCAGAAAGAAATCCTTTTGTATGCAATCAGCGTGACCCAGCTGGAGTTTTAGTTGATTGATCCTACTTAGACCACATAATATTTGACGGTGCTTTGTCAATTGCAATACATACATGCATTTATGCATTACAGGGCTAGCCAATAAATAGCCAACAAATAAGTTCTGTTTTTATTGCTTTTGTTTCTTCGCAGATATTACGAGTCTTGGGATCTGCGGAGGCACTCAATCACCGGGGAGCTCTTGGTTCTTCTCAACACCGCCTTCCCAGCTTTGATATCAAGAACGGAGGACTGGGGGTGGAGGATCGAAGTGGACGATGCCGCATTTGTCGCTGAGCTACCCTTTGATGGACCACTAAAGTATGGAGGGGGAGGGACGGTGGCAGGAGCTGCGTTGGCACGATTACACACACAATTTGTCCATGATGCGGCCGGCGATAGGGACGAAAGTTAAAAAGACGTGTTTGACATCAAATATATTAGTTATTGATCACATGCATTTGGGCATGTGGCTGAAGATACATATGCTTGCCGCTTGCGATTAATTTGTTCGGAATATCATTCGATTGGCATGATAATTAACAGTACTACTAGTTAGCATTCTTGGGGAGGCGGGAATGCAATTGCAAACGCAGTTGATTAATTTATCCTTCACATGCTTTTCAGCCGCGGGGGACTTTCCGATATACAAGTACAAATACAAATTCGAGGGTTTATCCTCCGCACAGAGACGGCAACAAAGGCCACACCGCAGAGTGGCAAGCTTGGTCCTAACAATCGGCAGTAGGCCAGGAGCTTACTGCCGCACTACGAGGCATCAAGTTTGTGCCCCAAATGAATGCTCTCCTCGATATCTCCGCAAAACCGGCTGCCCGTGCCGAGCTGAACTTGCGCGAAAGAAACGTCCGCGACGCCGTGCATCATGGCCAGAAGCAGCCGCACCGTGGTAGATTGATTGCATCGATCCCTGACCCCCACCATTCCCTTGCTGTGGCAGCTGTCATCCTGCACCGCACCTTTGAGAGGTAAGCGAGCGTGCTGGAGTATGCTGGGAAGAGAGGCGTATTCAGGAGCTTGAGAAGAGACAAGCAGCGGCGGGGCGTCCATTTTGGTGTTTTTTCATATGCCCAATAAGCACATGGTGTGTATGCAGTCTGAACATTTCGCTCCAGTGATATTAATTGTCGAAAAAAAAAAAAAAAAAAAGGCCATGAAGGGAGCGCCACGTGTGGGAAATGCGCAACCCTTGTTGCTCAGAAAAAACTGCTTCATTGACGATAGAATGCCATTTAAATAAGAAACTTCTGGCGCAAGGCACCCCAGAGGAAACTCAAACAATGTTTCCAGTACTTGCCATACCCTCGGCAGCAACGAGAGAGGGCCGACACATTCGACCGTATTGGGCCGTCAAACTTTGAATTTGAAAGCCAGTCTTCCCACCCGAACTGCTCGTCTACTCTGGTGGACGCTCCATCGCATGAGGGCGATACCTTGGTCTTCAGTTGCGGAATACAGGGCATTGATTCAGTGCGTGGCCATGAAGAAACACAAATTTTGAACACGTGACCCAGCTGGAGTTTTAGTTGATTGATCCTACTTAGATCACATAATATTTGACGGTGCTTTGTCAATTGCAATACATACATGCATTTATGCATTACAGGGCTAGCCAATAAATAGCCAACAAATAAGTTCTGTTTTTATTGCTTTTGTTTCTTCGCAGATATTACGAGTCTTGGGATCTGCGGAGGCACTCAATCACCGGGGAGCTCTTGGTTCTTCTCAACACCGCCTTCCCAGCTTTGATATCAAGAACGGAGGACTGGGGGTGGAGGATCGAAGTGGACGATGCCGCATTTGTCGCTGAGCTACCCTTTGATGGACCACTAAAGTATGGAGGGGGAGGGACGGTGGCAGGAGCTGCGTTGGCATGATTACACACACAATTTGTCCATGATGCGGCCGGCGATAGGGACAAAAGTTAAAAAGACGTGTTTGACATCAAATATATTAGTTATTGATCACATGCATTTGGGCATGTGGCTGAAGATACATATGCTTGCCGCTTGCGATTAATTTGTTCGGAATATCATTCGATTGGCATGATAATTAACAGTACTACTAGTTAGCATTCTTGGGGAGGCGGGAATGCAATTGCAAACGCAGTTGATTAATTTATCCTTCACATGCTTTTCAGCCGCGGGGGACTTTCCGATATACAAGTACAAATACAAATTCGAGGGTTTATCCTCCGCACAGAGACGGCAACAAAGGCCACACCGCAGAGTGGCAAGCTTGGTCCTAACAATCGGCAGTAGGCCAGGAGCCTACTGCCGCACTACGAGGCATCAAGTTTGTGCCCCAAATGAATGCTCTCCTCGATATCTCCGCAAAACCGGCTGCCCGTGCCGAGCTGAACTTGCGCGAAAGAAACGTCCGCGACGCCGTGCATCATGGCCAGAAGCAGCCGCACCGTGGTAGATTGACTGCATCGATCCCTGACCCCACCATTCCCTTGCTGTGGCAGCTGTCATCCTGCACCGCACCTTTGAGAGGTAAGCGAGCATGCTGGAGTATTCTGGGAAGAGAGGCGAATTCAGGAGCTTGAGAAGAGACAAGCAGCGGCGGGGCGTCCATTTTGGTGTTTTTTCATATGCCCAATAAGCACATGGTGTGTATGCAGTCTGAGCATTTCGCACCAATGATATTTATTATCGGAAAAAAAAAAAAACACCCAAAAGGCCATGAAGGGAGCGCCACGTGTGGGAAATGCGCAACCCTTGTTGCTCAGAAAAAACTGCTTCATTGACGATAGAATGCCATTTAAATAAGAAACTTCTGGCGCAAGGCACCCCAGAGGAAACTCAACCAATGTTTCCAGTACTTGCCATACCCTCGGCAGCAACGAGATTGAGAGAGAGGGCCGACACATTCGACCGTATTGGGCCGTCAAAACTTTGAATTTGAAAGCCAGTCTTCCCACCCGAACTGCTTGTCTACTCTGGTGGACGCTCCATCGCATGAGGGCGATACCTTGGTCTTCAGTTGCGGAATAAAGGACATTGATTCAGTGCGTGGCCATGAAGAAACACAAATTTTGAACAACGTCGAAAAGCTCACCATTTTCTGCACACATCGCAATCTGGTAAATCTGTGTTACGAAGGCGACACGGCATAACGATATTTGGAGCCAGCATGTTTTTCCGGAGATCCACCAACCTGGTCGATTCTGAGCTAGAGCTAAAAAAATAAGGTGGTCAGGCATCAAATACTCCAATATAACGCTAGTTTTCAGCACAGAACGCCAGGTGCGCTCTAGGCATAACCGCATCTCCAATGAAATCGAAATTTTGACCCAAGTCAGCGACAACATATTTTAATAAAAAGTAGGCTCGTCATGCTCGGCATCGGTGGCCCACTTAGATGCTTTCTTGTCCATTTTTTCCGCATATGATGCATATGTGACACCCAGCACAAAATTTCGGTCGAGGTGGTCTACGCGTAGGCCTGCCTAGGGGTTCCTGCGAGGAAAAAAAACAATCGAACAGTCTGCCAAGCACCGCCGGGAGGCTGCAGCGACTGCAGCTGCCCGATGCAACTTGCCCACGAACTGCAGGAACTAGCGGTAAATCTCAAGAATAACAAACACCAGCGAGGAGAGGACGCGACGCGGGGTCTGGTCGAGGAGGTCGAAATTTGTAGACCGCTCTGGACCTGGTGAACTGCAGGCCCCTGCGCACTTCCGCGACCCCGATGCTGCAAGTTTTTAACGATCGGCCTCTTGGTTATTAAAATGCAGTCGAAAAAAAAAGAGGGCGGTACCCAGTCCCCTAATTTCCGGGACCGAAGTCTTGGATTGCGGGCTCGACAAGGGCAAATCTTTGCGCCGCTAACACGCTGGGAGTATATGTTACCTAGTAATATTTAAATTACTTCAAGCCAATTGACGGAATCCATGGGAAACAGTTGGTGGCACAACCACTCTTTTGTGGTTGGGGCAGATGCGTGGCTGGTGCTTTTTTGCCTACTTCCGAGCCCGTGCTCGTTAATTTGTACTGTGCCATGAAGTACAAGGCCTAGTGCATCTTTATTTTCAGACAAAATCCCCCCTTTGCGCCCCTCTTCAAGAAGCTTCCCCAGCACCCCAACGGCTTCTTTTTATCCCAGAGCATATGCCCTCTTCGCCTAGCTTACCAGCGACAAGCAGGCGAAAAACGCATTCCATTCAAGTTGACAGCGGTTCCGGCAAAGCAACGCGTTCTTTTGCATACCTTTGGGCACCGGCGCTGAATGAACTATGGATTCCACCGTTGCATCTTTGGTTTTCAGGCGCCTGCCTCTCCAAGACCTGCTCCACGCACGCCTGGTGTGCCGGGAGTGGCGCCTGGTGTGCAAAAATGACGACGGCCTTTGGCAGGAGCAGGCCTCGGTTGTATGGGCGTCCAAGCGCTACGTCTTCTTCTGCACGGTGTCAGGTTGGGAGGAGAGGCTGGTGAGGTCATGTCTGGATGCGCGGCGGACGGTCATCCGGATGCAGGAGGAGCTGTGCTACTTCGACTGGGTGTTCAGGTACGTGATTTTGGGGGACGGGCACTGCCGTCAGCAAACCTTAAACCTTGCAAAATTACACTGTTCAGCTTATGATTTCTGTTCCAATATAACTGCACGGTTTTAATTCATTTGCGCTCAATGAACTTTTGCGTTGCAGGCTGAAAGGCATTGCCTTGAGCACTCTGCTGCGCATGTTTCCTACCGCTGTCAATACTGATGGAATGGTGGACAGCGCCGCAGACATTGAAGACTCGAGCCGTGCCCATTTGCTGCGCCGCAGGTTCTCACCAAACGGCCACATTGAAAATAGCAGCGGTGACCTCTTGGGAAGGTAAGAAACGAAGAAAGTCAGCCACCACGCATACGACATTTCGTTCTTTCCAAAATGCATTGGTAGTACAATGATGCCACGTAGGAGAATACACCATTCCAAACAGCACAGGGCATGTAAACGTAGCCCATTTGACATGTTGTGTTGCGCTCTCTCGTGTCTGCTCTCAACTCAATGCTACCACTCACTGGGCATGGTTATGATGTGAGCTCCTTGCAGGTACTACGATAAATGGGCTCTCCGCACCGATCCCGCCACTGGACAGGTCTTCATTCTCCTCAACAACGCCTATCCAGCCACAATCACGCGGACGCCAAGTTGGGGGTGGCGCATTGAGGTGGACGACGCCGTGTTCGTGGCAGACCTGCCCACTGATGGCCCCCGAAAGTACGATATTGATGCTTACGAGCCTGGAGCCATGTTAATGTAGTGACCTGCGTGATTTCCTTTTCCATTTCGGACTTTTAGGTGAAGAGGCTTGGTGGAGGTCCGACCTCCGAGAGAGTCTCTGGAGGAAATGTAATTTGTTTTTAAGCGAGTGTGTGTGCATGTATTTCTCAGCTTTGACGTTTATAAAACGAGCGTGCTTCATTTAAAATCCCAGTTGTATCAGCATCTTCATCTTTTATCACCGCTGCCTTCCTTCATTCGTATGTCCGCTGTGCATTTGCAATTTTTCAAGACATCTTCCTTCGCATATCATTTTTTACTTCCAGCTATATTTCGTTTATCTATTTTGTTTCTACTCTTGCTGATTTTATGTTCGTATGTTTATTTTTTTTTTCAAAAGTATTTTTTCATATATATATGTATGCGTGCGTGCGCTTTTCCTTTTATTGATGGGGTTTTACGAGAAATGAATAGAATAACACGGCAATTCTTTTCATATTTATCTCCTTTTTTTTCATGCTGTAATCTGTAACGCATTTCAGCCGTTGAAGCTGCGGCGGCAATATCTACGGCTCGGCAAATCAACAGCGTCTCTCCTCCCACGCTTTGCATTTTGGTAACATGCTTCAGCGCGTCACCCGTGCTTCTCCAGACCCAAACATGATGAAAGCTCGACAATTAAAAAGTCGACGGGTTGCTGTCTCGGAAATATTAAAAGTTCTCCAAGCCGCTGTATCTGTCCAGCATTTCCATTCCATGGGATTCCTGTCCCAGGTGAGACCGTGGGGTATAGCGAGCCGTTGATTTAAATTGCAGGAGCACAATGAAACGTATTTTGCCGACCGTGCAGCACAGAGGCTCAAAACTTCACATCTGCGCTCCCACCGGTGCATTGAAATGACAGCGAAGGCGGCGTTAACATATTTGATTCCACTGTGGCCTTTGCCTGTGTAGTCTCAGATAGAAGGCTTCTGTCTGCGTCTTGCACGGCACCGACTGCCCGGTGAAGAATGGCAGCGAGGGGGCCAGGCGCAGGTGATGCGGCCGGTGATCGTGGGTGCCGTTCAAGTTACTTAACTAGATAGTTGGATAGTAGTACGAAAGAAGACGACAACGTCGCGTAGTCGAAGCGACTCCGAAGTGGTAAGGATTTACCCGACACCCAAGACCATGAATTTGAGGCTCTGACGCTCGGCACAGAGCGATGTTTGAGTCAGTCATATCATTTTGATGGCTGCGTAAACGATTTAGATTAGAGAAGCGCCGGCGGAAGGGAGGCGGTACGCTGTAAGGGACACGATGTCCTTCAGCCACGAATTTCGGCCTAAACAAAACTGAACGTGTTCTGAAATCACAGTTATACCCCAACTGCTAAATAATACGCGTACCAATATTGCAAACAAAGGCCACAAATCGAGCCAGCCAGTTGTATAGGCAGATGCAGACTCAGTCTGAGACTGCGGTTTTCTCCTTATCTAAGGGTTCTTAACAAACTAGTTTATCAGTAAATTGAGTATATATAGTCTAGTAAGCGAAGAAGATTAGGCAACTCGACGAACCATTGCCCCGTTCCCCCCCCCCCCCCCTTTTTAGTCGTTCAGTCGAATTTGTATTTACTTTGGGGGTGCTCTGGCCCTTGACCGCATTTCGCCACTTATATATATCATCACGACGTGTTCAGTACCTCGCGCAATAGCGGCTCAGAGAAGCGCCGCATGTTTCCCTCAGCTGCCGTTGGAAATTTAGGGGGTAAAAGAGACCCCAACATTTTGTCATTAATTTTCAGGCGCCTGCCTCTCCAAGACCTGCTCCACGCACGCCTGGTGTGCCGGGAGTGGCGCCTGGTGTGCAAAAATGACGACGGCCTTTGGCAGGAGCAGGCCTCGGTTGTATGGGCGTCCAAGCGCTACGTCTTCTTCTGCACGGTGTCAGGTTGGGAGGAGAGGCTGGTGAGGTCATGTCTGGATGCGCGGCGGACGGTCATCCGGATGCAGGAGGAGCTGTGCTACTTCGACTGGGTGTTCAGGTAAATTGTGGATATTTTTGGGGGGGGGGTCTGCTTTCAGCAAACCTGGAACCTTACAATTATAATATTTGCACTGGTTCTCTGCATCAATTTATACGAATCGACTCCTTCTCTCGCTTCAGGCTAAAATCCAGTGCTTTAAGCACGCTCCAGCTCATGTTTCCTGCAGCAGTGGAGACTGGTGCACCACGTGGAATGATGGGGGAAAGTGATGCAGACCCGGCTGCCGATGTCCAGCTGCTGCGCCGCAGGTTCCTACAAAATGGGAGCATTGAAAACGTGAGCGTCGACCTCATGGGAAGGTGCGCTACAATTAAGAAATTTTCCCGGACAACAAATAAATAAATATTCGTACCCATTCCGTGTCATCCTTTTTTATACAACATTTAATTGTTTCTATAGATATTACGATAAATGGGCTCTCCGCACCGATCCCGCCACCGGACAGGTCTTCATTCTCCTCAACAACGCCTATCCAGCCACAATCACGCGGACGCCAAGCTGGGGGTGGCGCATTGAGGTGGACGATGCCGTGTTCGTGGCAGACCTGCCCATTGACGGCCCCCAAAAGTACGATATTGACGTTGCAGAACCTGGAGCCATGTTGGAAGAAAAACCCGCCTGCTAGAAAGCTGGTTTTTCGTCGCAAAGGTTGAATGACAACAAAGCCATTTTTTCCCCTGACTAATGAACGATGCAATGAACTCAACACATTCTCATAGTGCGGTTTTCAGTACATTTTTGTAATGATTTTTCTTTCTTTCTAATAATGAATTTATCCCAATCTGTATGGCGTTGATATTTGCATTTTTTTTCCTGTGAATAAATCCCTAAATTGGTGCCTAATACTGGATCCAGTTTCTTGCTCGTGCATATTTATTTTCCATCAGCCAATTCTTTTTCATCCCTGGAACAATGTAATGCCCATTACGCAAGGCTTCACTTTCACAGATGTATATTGCACGAGGTGCGCTATCTGATTTTCTAACGAACGACGAATCTGAAACATTTTTTTAAGACAACGACACGGCAGTACACCCCCAAAACAGTAAACTCGCGGGTAACTATCCTGCTTCTGCAACCTCAACCTGGCGAGACGGTGGCGGCAGCAGCAGCAGTGATGCTACGTGCCTTTGCTCTCTGGTACAACTTTCCATAGCTCGCATTCTTCAGGCAAGACTCAAAAAAGAATATAGGCCTGCAATCTTTAAGGGGGCGAGGAGTCTTTTATTTTCTTTTGTCGCAGGCACTGCCTGCGGCAGGACCGTTTTTCCTGCGGCTTGGGGTCTACGAATTGCTTGTAGAACTGCGTATAGAGAACAAACCGCTCGCGCATCTTATATATCACATACTGACCCTTTGGAGTTCACAGCGTTCGAATGTTCGAATAGCACGAGAGTGCGATTTTCGAGATTTATTTTTCCGCCATTTTTTATGGCCACGATTTCTCGGCTTTCAAATGCGTCTCCCTGCTGCGTTTCTCAAGGAATTTGTGCATTGTATTAATTAAATCGTGGAATTAGAGTGTGAGGACGTCGAAACTGAGCGACAGTACCTTAAAAAAACTATTTTGTGACTTTTTGCAGATGGGGTTTGAGGCCTAAACTGAAACAACTTCGCGTTCATTCTGTCAAAATTTATCTATAGTTAGTCTTGAAGACCGCATCAGTGGGACTGCATGGCCTCCTGGGGGTTTCCTGTGGACCCCACTGCCCTTGCATTTGTTTTTTCACAGCTGCCGCTCAAAGACCTGTTGCACGCCAGACTCGTCTGCAAGCACTGGTTCGAGGTGTCCAAGGACGACGGCGTCTGGCGAGCCCAGGCCCAGGCTGTTTGGTCCTGCAAGCGGTACGTTCGCTTTCCAGAGACCTGTATTAAATGGGAGCAGAGGGTTATTCAGAGCTTCAAAGACAGCAGAAGAACGGAAATACGCACGACAGAGCTGTGCGAATCAAGCTGGTTTTTTCGGTACGCTTTCTGATTAGAACTCGCCTGTATAACGCAACGACAGTTTTTCAAAACACACTCATTTCCAAACTATTTCCTACCAGGCTGAAGCCCAGTGCCCCTCCACCTTTGCGGCTCGTATTGCCAGGCAGCGTCGACGCCACCATCATTTTTACAGCGCAAGAGGACTACATTCCTCCACAGCTCCGCCGAAAATTTCTACCCAATGGCAGTCTGGCAAACCTCAGCGGCGATATACTAGGCAGGCAAGAGGGAAAATAATATAATTCTTCAGAAAGAAATCCTTTTGTAGGCAATCAGCGTGACCCAGCTGGAGTTTTAGTTGATTGATCCTACTTAGACCACATAATATTTGACGGTGCTTTGTCAATTGCAATACATACATGCATTTATGCATTACAGGGCTAGCCAATAAATAGCCAACAAATAAGTTCTGTTTTTATTGCTTTTGTTTCTTCGCAGATATTACGAGTCTTGGGATCTGCGGAGGCACTCAATCACCGGGGAGCTCTTGGTTCTTCTCAACACCGCCTTCCCAGCTTTGATATCAAGAACGGAGGACTGGGGGTGGAGGATCGAAGTGGACGATGCCGCATTTGTCGCTGAGCTACCCTTTGATGGACCACTAAAGTATGGAGGGGGAGGGACGGTGGCAGGAGCTGCGTTGGCACGATTACACACACAATTTGTCCATGATGCGGCCGGCGATAGGGACGAAAGTTAAAAAGACGTGTTTGACATCAAATATATTAGTTATTGATCACATGCATTTGGGCATGTGGCTGAAGATACATATGCTTGCCGCTTGCGATTAATTTGTTCGGAATATCATTCGATTGGCATGATAATTAACAGTACTACTAGTTAGCATTCTTGGGGAGGCGGGAATGCAATTGCAAACGCAGTTGATTAATTTATCCTTCACATGCTTTTCAGCCGCGGGGGACTTTCCGATATACAAGTACAAATACAAATTCGAGGGTTTATCCTCCGCACAGAGACGGCAACAAAGGCCACACCGCAGAGTGGCAAGCTTGGTCCTAACAATCGGCAGTAGGCCAGGAGCTTACTGCCGCACTACGAGGCATCAAGTTTGTGCCCCAAATGAATGCTCTCCTCGATATCTCCGCAAAACCGGCTGCCCGTGCCGAGCTGAACTTGCGCGAAAGAAACGTCCGCGACGCCGTGCATCATGGCCAGAAGCAGCCGCACCGTGGTAGATTGATTGCATCGATCCCTGACCCCCACCATTCCCTTGCTGTGGCAGCTGTCATCCTGCACCGCACCTTTGAGAGGTAAGCGAGCGTGCTGGAGTATGCTGGGAAGAGAGGCGAATTCAGGAGCTTGAGAAGAGACAAGCAGCGGCGGGGCGTCCATTTTGGTGTTTTTTCATATGCCCAATAAGCACATGGTGTGTATGCAGTCTGAACATTTCGCTCCAGTGATATTAATTGTCGAAAAAAAAAAAAAAAAAAAAGGCCATGAAGGGAGCGCCACGTGTGGGAAATGCGCAACCCTTGTTGCTCAGAAAAAACTGCTTCATTGACGATAGAATGCCATTTAAATAAGAAACTTCTGGCGCAAGGCACCCCAGAGGAAACTCAAACAATGTTTCCAGTACTTGCCATACCCTCGGCAGCAACGAGAGAGGGCCGACACATTCGACCGTATTGGGCCGTCAAACTTTGAATTTGAAAGCCAGTCTTCCCACCCGAACTGCTCGTCTACTCTGGTGGACGCTCCATCGCATGAGGGCGATACCTTGGTCTTCAGTTGCGGAATAAAGGACATTGATTCAGTGCGTGGCCATGAAGAAACACAAATTTTGAACAACGTCGAAAAGCCCACCATTTTCTGCACACATTGCAATCTGGTAAATCTGTGTTACGAAGGCGACACGGCATAACGATATTTGGAGCCAACATGTTTTTCCGGAGATCCACCAACCTGGTCGATTCTGAGCTAGAGCTAAAAAAATAAGGTGGTCAGGCATCAAATACTCCAATATAACGCTAGTTTTCAGCACAGAACGCCAGGTGCGCTCTAGGCATAACCGCATCTCCAATGAAATCGAAATTTTGACCCAAGTCAGCGACAACATATTTTAATAAAAAGTAGGCTCGTCATGCTCGGCATCGGTGGCCCACTAAGATGCTTTCTTGTCCATTTTTATCGCATCTGATGCATATGCGACACCCAGCACAAAATTTCGGTCGAGGTGGTCTACGCGTAGGCCTGCCTAGGGGTTCCTGCGAGGAAAAAAAACAATCGAACAGTCTGCCAAGCACCGCCGGGAGGCTGCAGCGACTGCAGCTGCCCGATGCAACTTGCCCACGAACTGCAGGAACTAGCGGTAAATCTCAAGAATAACAAACACCAGCGAGGAGAGGACGCGACGCGGGGTCTGGTCGAGGAGGTCGAAATTTGTAGACCGCTCTGGACCTGGTGAACTGCAGGCCCCTGCGCACTTCCGCGACCCCGATGCTGCAAGTTTTTAACGATCGGCCTCTTGAGTATTAAAATGCAGTCGAAAAAAAAGAGGGCGGTACCGAGTCCCCTCATTTCCGGGACCGAAGTCTTGGATTGCGGGCTCGACAAGGGCAAATCTTTGCGCCGCTAACACGCTGGGAATATATGTTACCTAGTAATATTTAAATTGCTTCAAGCCAATTGACGGAATCCATGGGAAACAGTTGGTGGCACAACCACTCTTTTGTGGTTGGGGCAGATGCGTGGCTGGTGCTTTTTTGCCTACTTCCGAGCCCGTGCTCGTTAATTTGTACTGTGCCATGAAGTACAAGGCCTAGTGCATCTTTATTTTCAGACAAAATCCCCCCTTTGCGCCCCTCTTCAAGAAGCTTCCCCAGCACCCCAACGGCTTCTTTTTATCCCAGAGCATATGCCCTCTTCGCCTAGCTTACCAGCGACAAGCAGGCGAAAAACGCATTCCATTCAAGTTGACAGCGGTTCCGGCAAAGCAACGCGTTCTTTTGCATACCTTTGGGCACCGGCGCTGAATGAACTATGGATTCCACCGTTGCATCTTTGGTTTTCAGGCGCCTGCCTCTCCAAGACCTGCTCCACGCACGCCTGGTGTGCCGGGAGTGGCGCCTGGTGTGCAAAAATGACGACGGCCTTTGGCAGGAGCAGGCCTCGGTTGTATGGGCGTCCAAGCGCTACGTCTTCTTCTGCACGGTGTCAGGTTGGGAGGAGAGGCTGGTGAGGTCATGTCTGGATGCGCGGCGGACGGTCATCCGGATGCAGGAGGAGCTGTGCTACTTCGACTGGGTGTTCAGGTACGTGATTTTGGGGGACGGGCACTGCCGTCAGCAAACCTTAAACCTTGCAAAATTACACTGTTCAGCTTATGATTTCTGTTCCAATATAACTGCACGGTTTTAATTCATTTGCGCTCAATGAACTTTTGCGTTGCAGGCTGAAAGGCATTGCCTTGAGCACTCTGCTGCGCATGTTTCCTACCGCTGTCAATACTGATGGAATGGTGGACAGCGCCGCAGACATTGAAGACTCGAGCCGTGCCCATTTGCTGCGCCGCAGGTTCTCACCAAACGGCCACATTGAAAATAGCAGCGGTGACCTCTTGGGAAGGTAAGAAACGAAGAAAGTCAGCCACCACGCATACGACATTTCGTTCTTTCCAAAATGCATTGGTAGTACAATGATGCCACGTAGGAGAATACACCATTCCAAACAGCACAGGGCATGTAAACGTAGCCCATTTGACATGTTGTGTTGCGCTCTCTCGTGTCTGCTCTCAACTCAATGCTACCACTCACTGGGCATGGTTATGACGTGAGCTCCTTGCAGGTACTACGATAAATGGGCTCTCCGCACCGATCCCGCCACTGGACAGGTCTTCATTCTCCTCAACAACGCCTATCCAGCCACAATCACGCGGACGCCAAGTTGGGGGTGGCGCATTGAGGTGGACGACGCCGTGTTCGTGGCAGACCTGCCCACTGATGGCCCCCGAAAGTACGATATTGATGCTTACGAGCCTGGAGCCATGTTAATGTAGTGACCTGCGTGATTTCCTTTTCCATTTCGGACTTTTAGGTGAAGAGGCTTGGTGGAGGTCCGACCTCCGAGAGAGTCTCTGGAGGAAATGTAATTTGTTTTTAAGCGAGTGTGTGTGCATGTATTTCTCAGCTTTGACGTTTATAAAACGAGCGTGCTTCATTTAAAATCCCAGTTGTATCAGCATCTTCATCTTTTATCACCGCTGCCTTCCTTCATTCGTATGTCCGCTGTGCATTTGCAATTTTTCAAGACATCTTCCTTCGCATATCATTTTTTACTTCCAGCTATATTTCGTTTATCTATTTTGTTTCTACTCTTGCTGATTTTATGTTCGTATGTTTATTTTTTTTTTCAAAAGTATTTTTTCATATATATATGTATGCGTGCGTGCGCTTTTCCTTTTATTGATGGGGTTTTACGAGAAATGAATAGAATAACACGGCAATTCTTTTCATATTTATCTCCTTTTTTTTCATGCTGTAATCTGTAACGCATTTCAGCCGTTGAAGCTGCGGCGGCAATATCTACGGCTCGGCAAATCAACAGCGTCTCTCCTCCCACGCTTTGCATTTTGGTAACATGCTTCAGCGCGTCACCCGTGCTTCTCCAGACCCAAACATGATGAAAGCTCGACAATTAAAAAGTCGACGGGTTGCTGTCTCGGAAATATTAAAAGTTCTCCAAGCCGCTGTATCTGTCCAGCATTTCCATTCCATGGGATTCCTGTCCCAGGTGAGACCGTGGGGTATAGCGAGCCGTTGATTTAAATTGCAGGAGCACAATGAAACGTATTTTGCCGACCGTGCAGCACAGAGGCTCAAAACTTCACATCTGCGCTCCCACCGGTGCATTGAAATGACAGCGAAGGCGGCGTTAACATATTTGATTCCACTGTGGCCTTTGCCTGTGTAGTCTCAGATAGAAGGCTTCTGTCTGCGTCTTGCACGGCACCGACTGCCCGGTGAAGAATGGCAGCGAGGGGGCCAGGCGCAGGTGATGCGGCCGGTGATCGTGGGTGCCGTTCAAGTTACTTAACTAGATAGTTGGATAGTAGTACGAAAGAAGACGACAACGTCGCGTAGTCGAAGCGACTCCGAAGTGGTAAGGATTTACCCGACACCCAAGACCATGAATTTGAGGCTCTGACGCTCGGCACAGAGCGATGTTTGAGTCAGTCATATCATTTTGATGGCTGCGTAAACGATTTAGATTAGAGAAGCGCCGGCGGAAGGGAGGCGGTACGCTGTAAGGGACACGATGTCCTTCAGCCACGAATTTCGGCCTAAACAAAACTGAACGTGTTCTGAAATCACAGTTATACCCCAACTGCTAAATAATACGCGTACCAATATTGCAAACAAAGGCCACAAATCGAGCCAGCCAGTTGTATAGGCAGATGCAGACTCAGTCTGAGACTGCGGTTTTCTCCTTATCTAAGGGTTCTTAACAAACTAGTTTATCAGTAAATTGAGTATATATAGTCTAGTAAGCGAAGAAGATTAGGCAACTCGACGAACCATTGCCCCGTTTCCCCCCCCCCCCCCTTTTTAGTCGTTCAGTCGAATTTGTATTTACTTTGGGGGTGCTCTGGCCCTTGACCGCATTTCGCCACTTATATATATCATCACGACGTGTTCAGTACCTCGCGCAATAGCGGCTCAGAGAAGCGCCGCATGTTTCCCTCAGCTGCCGTTGGAAATTTAGGGGGTAAAAGAGACCCCAACATTTTGTCATTAATTTTCAGGCGCCTGCCTCTCCAAGACCTGCTCCACGCACGCCTGGTGTGCCGGGAGTGGCGCCTGGTGTGCAAAAATGACGACGGCCTTTGGCAGGAGCAGGCCTCGGTTGTATGGGCGTCCAAGCGCTACGTCTTCTTCTGCACGGTGTCAGGTTGGGAGGAGAGGCTGGTGAGGTCATGTCTGGATGCGCGGCGGACGGTCATCCGGATGCAGGAGGAGCTGTGCTACTTCGACTGGGTGTTCAGGTAAATTGTGGATATTTTTGGGGGGGGGGTCTGCTTTCAGCAAACCTGGAACCTTACAATTATAATATTTGCACTGGTTCTCTGCATCAATTTATACGAATCGACTCCTTCTCTCGCTTCAGGCTAAAATCCAGTGCTTTAAGCACGCTCCAGCTCATGTTTCCTGCAGCAGTGGAGACTGGTGCACCACGTGGAATGATGGGGGAAAGTGATGCAGACCCGGCTGCCGATGTCCAGCTGCTGCGCCGCAGGTTCCTACAAAATGGGAGCATTGAAAACGTGAGCGTCGACCTCATGGGAAGGTGCGCTACAATTAAGAAATTTTCCCGGACAACAAATAAATAAATATTCGTACCCATTCCATGTCATCCTTTTTTATACAACATTTAATTGTTTCTATAGATATTACGATAAATGGGCTCTCCGCACCGATCCCGCCACCGGGCAGGTCTTCATTCTCCTCAACAACGCCTATCCAGCCACAATCACGCGGACGCCAAGCTGGGGGTGGCGCATTGAGGTGGACGATGCCGTGTTCGTGGCAGACCTGCCCATTGACGGCCCCCAAAAGTACGATATTGACGTTGTAGAACCTGGAGCCATGTTGGAAGAAAAACCCGCCTGCTAGAAAGCTGGTTTTTCGTCGCAAAGGTTGAATGACAACAAAGCCATTTTTTTCCCTGACTAATGAACGATGCAATGAACTCAACACATTCTCATAGTGCGGTTTTCAGTACATTTTTGTAATGATTTTTCTTTCTTTCTAATAATGAATTTATCCCAATCTGTATGGCGTTGATATTTGCATTTTTTTTTCCTGTGAATAAATCCCTAAATTGGTGCCAAATACTGGATCCAGTTTCTTGCTCGTGCATATTTATTTTCCATCAGCCAATTCTTTTTCATCCCTGGAACAATGTAATGCCCATTACGCAAGGCTTCACTTTCACATATGTATATTTCACGAGGTGCGCTATCTGCTTTTCTAACGAACGACGAATCTGAAACATTTTTTTAAGACAACGACACGGCAGTACACCCCCAAAACAGTAAACTCGCGGTTAACTATCCTGCTTCTGCAACCTCAACCTGGCGAGACGGTGGCGGCAGCAGCAGCAGTGATGCTACGTGCCTTTGCTCTCTGGTACAACTTTCCATAGCTCGCATTCTTCAGGCAAGACTCAAAAAAGAATATAGGCCTGCAATCTTTAAGGGGGCGAGGAGTCTTTTATTTTCTTTTGTCGCAGGCACTGCCTGCGGCAGGACCGTTTTTCCTGCGGCTTGGGGTCTACGAATTGCTTGTAGAACTGCGTATAGAGAACAAAACGCTCGCGCATCTTATATATCACATACTGACCCTTTGGAGTTCACAGCGTTCGAATGTTCGAATAGCACGAGAGTGCGATTTTCGAGAAAAAAAATATATTTTTTCCGCCATTTTTTATGGCCACGATTTCTCGGCTTTCAAATGCGTCTCCCTGCTGCGGTTCTCAAGGAATTTGTGCATTGTATTAATTAAATCGTGGAATTAGAGTGTGAGGACGTCGAAACTGAGCGACAGTACCAGAATAGAATTTGTATTTACTTTGGGGGTGCTCTGGCCCTTGACCGCATTTCGCCACACATATATATCATCACGACGTGTTCAGTACCTCGCGCAATAGCGGCTCAGAGAAGCGCCGCATGTTCCCCTCAGCTGCCGTTGGAAATTTAGGGGGTAAAAGAGACCCCAAAGAGGTGGGCCGTCGCTCAATCTCAAATTCCCTACAAATCGCATTGATCCCCATTGAATCAATAACATATCAAGTGTGAATGACGTGGAATTGATTGAAATGGGGTTGAACATGATGACAGCCGCCAATTCATTGGGATTTGATTACTTTGTTTTACCTTGACATCGCCGCCTAAGCACCAAGCGGGTCACCCGTCTCTCTGATATCTTAATAAAGTGTTACGGGGTTTCGATTTAGTACAATTCGTTTCTAATTCGGCAAAAATCAGGCCATCGCAGCTGAAACCCTGAAACCTGAAACCTGAGGATTGATCGTGAAAGAGGGTCAAACTTCAAACTTGCGCCTTGTAATGTAAAACTGTAAAACTCGACCTGGGCAACGAGGTTTCAAGGTTTTACATATGGTTGTAACGTCTACTACCGAGGTTGGTGCCCTTTAAGAGATCTGCAAGTCGACGTGCCACTCACCCCGCCACAGTTAGGCGGAGTCCCCCTTCCCTCCGTCGGATCAACCTCAGTTCTAGGCCCTGCCCCCGAGTCTCCGACAGCCCGACCGACACAACAAGTGCATGCAGGGCAAATACAGGCGCAAAACAACATTTTGGCGTTAATTTTCAGGCGCCTGCCTCTCGAAGACCTGCTCCACGCACGTCTGGTATGCCGGGAGTGGCGCCTGGTGTGCAAAAATGACGACGGCCTTTGGCAGGAGCCACCACTGTCGCACCCCACCAAATAACCTGTTGTTCTCAAGGAAAAAGCCAAATAACATGGCGGGTGATTGTTGTCTGCTAGCTGTCAGAGCCTTACGACTGAATATATATTTTTGCGATATATCCAATAAAAATACATGTCCGCATAGGAATAGAAATTGAAATGCTGCCTGCAGCTGTGTCATTTCGGAAAAATAAATCCAATATCGAATTGGCTTGCAAAGCTGTATGCTATAATATAACGAGTAGGAACGCAGCCACTTAGCGAAAAGAATAGGAGCCTGCCTACAAAAAATGCAGGTTCATTGCCAGTATTGCCAGCTGTACTGGCGGGGCGGCGGCGGCGATCCAATGGAAGCTCTGTACTCGCTCATTGCCTCGTCGTTCACAGTTCCAGGACTAGGCAGCGGATTTGAGAATGAATTTAATCAATAGGAGGAGTTAAGACAAGGCGAAGAAAACACGATGTTGAAGTGCGATAATTTACATGCCGGCCGAAATCAACAGCTCATGGCGAGGTTAGTATTTATACATTTGCGACGTATA
Organism: Marvania coccoides; assembly: GCA_963854735.1. Classification (NCBI taxonomy): domain Eukaryota; kingdom Viridiplantae; phylum Chlorophyta; class Trebouxiophyceae; order Chlorellales; family Chlorellaceae; genus Marvania; species Marvania coccoides. The sequence goes on from OY978108.1 coordinate 279,475, forward strand.
TTCCATACGACAAGTTGGTTTGGAAGCAATTCTGGGAAGGAAGAGCTGGGGAAGGAACTCCGTTTCGCCACGTGTTCCTCGACCTTCGGGGGTTTCTTTCTTTTTATTTTGTTTTTTGTGCAACTCATCAGGAGGAAAATTCACAAGGTCATCGCAAGACTTGCTAATCAAATATCTTGCACGAGTTGCCATGAAACCAGCTTACCGAGCATCCAATTGGACAATTGGTGGCACAGGCATAAATTCTTTCAAAATCAAATCAACGAGGGCAGGACAATCACTCTCTGATCGTGCGATCTAAAGTACTTCAATGCAATATAGACCGATTTATGATCGTTTCTCAACAGTTGACAGAGCAGCACCAAGTAGTTTGTTGGTTTTACAACAATTGCGCCGTTTCCACTATCTCTCTCTCTTTTACAGCCTGTAGCGTTCAAAGAACGCCCTACCGCTTTCACTTCCAAATCAAAGATAATAACCCACCGGCAAAAATCAAGCTACTCAATCAAATCGAATCTTCGTCGTGGGACCGTTTTCACTATAAACGGCGTTTGATCAATTTATACAATTGCGCCGTTTTCTGCGCCATGAACTGACTCAATTTCCTTCATAAAACGAAACTTGGTCCCTCGCGAGCCAACTAACTATTCTTGACTTGCTGAATGATCGTTGCATCCCATTCTTCCTGTACACCCCATGTTATAGGAGCCCTCGTCGACCCCACCGCCCTGGGCATGGTATTTTCACAGCTGCCCCTCAAGGACCTGCTGCAAGCCCGACTCGCCTGCAAGCAATGGCTCGAGGTGTCCAAGGACGGTGGCGTCTGGCGAGCCCAGGCCAGTCAAGAGTGGGCCGGCAAGCGGTATGTTCGCTTCCCTGAGACCTGTGCTAATTGGGAGGATAGAGTGCGTGAAAGCGTCAAGGACAGTCGACGAACAGACATCCAGCTGGCAGAGATGTACGCCTTCAGTTGGATTTTCAGGTAATCTGACCATTTTATATGGTCGCTGTTTTACCTTCTTTTCCTCTACAACTGAAATTCACATCTGAGAGCCTCAGTTCTGTATGACTTCCACCAGATTGAAATCCAACGCGCATCAAACTCTGCGGGTCTTCCACCCAATGAGCGTCGACCAAGATGTCAACGCCATGTTTATTCCGCAAGATGACTACAGTCTGCCGCAGCTGCGCCGGAAGTTTCTACCCGACGGCAGCCTGGGAAACCTCAGCGGCGACATGCTCGGCAGGCAAGACTGCTTGCTGAATTTATGGATATTTCAGCATTTTAAGTATTCCAGCATTAAATAATAAAGTAATGAAATATGAAGTCAACCGTGCTAAGCAAAACGCGTTCTAAATTCATCTTTGGATTATTGATATTTTCCACAGGTATTATGAATCGTGGGGTCTGCGGAAGCACGCACTCACTGGGGAGCTCTGTGTGCTTCTCAACAATTCCTTCCAAGCCTCGATCATTCGACTGCCTGACTGGGGGTGGAGGATCGAAGTCGACGACGCAGCGTTCGTTGCAGAGCTACCCTTTGACGGGCTGATGAAATTCGAAAGTGGGGTGATGCCTTACTAAGCAGGGCAGGAGCGAGGGGTTTTCTCCTCCTTTTTGAGTTATCATTACAGCCCGAGACATCTCCCAGACCCATTCCGCTGCCTCACGGTCTCCCAAGGGCACTTCTTCATTTCAGTTGAATTCGGACAGATATTTCCTGATCTTTTTTTCTCTTTTATCTCCTCATTTTCTTCTCATTTGTTTTTCTTTTCTTTCCCTTCCCATTTGATCCCCATGCAGCACAACATTTCATGCTTCACCCACCCTCTGGGGGTGGAGGCTTCCTTCTTTGCTTTATTAATTTAAGTCTCCCAACATTCGAAAACCAATTCCATGCGAACGGGCTGCCCGCGGCTACATGGATATTTGAGAGATAGACAGCTGCTGCCTAGATCGGCATGCAAGCTATAGCTCGTTCGAGGAATGAGCATAATTCGAGGAATGGGCCCCACCACCCATTTAAGTAGTATACGCAGCAAATCGTGGGTTCCCCAAGCTTTTGCTGCGGGTGCTCAACGAGTATAGTTAAAATGGGCATAGGTGGCCGCTTCAGCTCATTCCCGCTGCTAATTTTGTGTCAAGCAGCGACTCGCCTGCCACGCCGTCCCTTTCTCTTCCTCTTCCGCCGCCGCCTTGTCCGACAGCTGCTTCAGCTGGCCTGCGCTCAATATTCCCGGCAGGATGCTGCTGAAGCTGTGGCGTCGGCATGGGAGCCCTCTGTTTATTTGAAATGACAAAGAAGATGCAATATTTGCCAGTGATTTGGCAACCCGCGTGTCTTGATAATACGAAGATGCCATTAACAAAACAAACCAACCATAGACCCCAAAGGGGTGACTGAAGGGGCAAAAAAACGCCCCTATAAAAGGCAAATGCATGCAGGTCATCAACGCCGGTCAACAGCCGCATCACCGCCGCTCGCTGAACGCGAGCCGTAGCTCCGCCCAATCTCCAGCCGCAGCTCTCGCCCTGAATGCCCATTGCGCCGATCTCCAACCTCCACGCCGCCCGCTGCAAGTATGTCGGCAGGTTCGAGCGCCAGCCGCACTGCCGCCCCACGCCATTTAACGTCCACACGTAGAAATCCCTCTTCCAATGAAGACAGAAGGGCGTAGGATGGCTTCCTGAGGCAACCACCAGTCTTCACTTTCTTCTCTTAGTTGCCACTTGTGTGAATTCTTTCCAGCTCGTCTACTAGTAGTATTGATACTAGTAGTATTCATATTGAGCATATATTTCATTGCCCAAGCGAACCAGGGCGAAATCCTCTTTTTTCAAATTTCAAAATATACTTCACATCTCGACCCACCAACCTTTGAAGCAAATCCAGCCTCGCCGTTTTTTAAAAGCCGGAACAATGTTTGGGAAGACGGCAATGGCACCAGCTGCCAGCCTTCCCCGCCCGTGTGGTAAGGTCGACGCACCCTAGCATCGAACTTTTTTTTGAATTCAAACTTATCTCGTCCGTCTCACCCTCCACCCACTTCACTTCAATCTGCAGCTAAACCTCGCGCCAGGCGTGTTGTCGTCACACGCGCTGCAGCCGCAAAGGCCGACCCAGTCCCCCCTTCTGCCTTTGCCGCTGCCCTCCTAGTGCAAAAAGAAGAGGAGTTGAAGCACCTCACAAGCCCTGGGCGGCTGGCCCCTCGCGCCGCGGTGATCGCAGCCATCCGCAAGGAAATTGCGGAGCTCCGGCAGCAGCTGAAGTCCGCAGTGGCAGCTAAATTGCCGCCGACGCTGGCAGCCGATCTTCCGCCGCCGCCCGCCCCTGCGGCCCCGCCGCCCGCCGCCAGGCGGCAAACCGCCGCCGCCACCGCACGCACCGCCGCCTACAGCCCTCCCACCGCAGCAGCGCCGCCGCCGCCCGCTATCGCCGCCCGCGAAGCGCTGTTAATGGTGGAAAGGCAGCTCTCTGTGTCCAGCAGCTCCTCTTCTTCCTCCTATGGCGCGCCAAGGGGCGCGGGCCGCGGCCGCAGCGCGCTGGTGGCGGTGGAGCAGTCCCTTGCGATGGGTTTTTCGCCCTCGCTGGGCGCCAATCGCGAACTGGCGGAGCTGGAGGCAGAGAACTCGCTGCTGAAGGGCAAGCTGGAGGCGCTCAGGGAGCGGGAGCGGCTGCTGGAGCTGGTGAAGGAGCGCATGGGGCAGCGAAAGGTGGCAGAACCGGCGGTGGAAGGCGACGCCGCTGCTGCACCTGCTGCGCCCGCTACGAAGCCGCGAAGGACGAGGAAAGTGGCGACGAAGAATGTGGATGGGGAGGGTAAGAAGAAGGCCGCGCCCAGGAAGAAGAAAGCGGCGCCAAAAGTGACCCCTAGCGAGGACGGAGATGCGTCAGCTTTGCAGGCGGCTTGAAATAGAGATGTAGCTTTAATCAGTGGTGTGTGATGTTGAATAATAAAAATAGAGCATTTCGCTGCTTCTGCTGCTGCTGCTGCTGCTGTGAGAGTTAAGGAGTACGGAAACGGAGGAGAATGCTATCTAGGACGCTTGAACAACCGTGTTTGTTTAATTTTTTTCGGTATATAATTGTTGAGAGCTTCGTGGATTTGTGAATTTGTAACTATGGTAGCACTGAGAAACACATAAAAATGTGGCGGGCCGAGCACAAGATCGAAGTGCTGAAGATGCGCGCTTGGCTGCATTTTCACTATGGAGCAAGCGCCTATATACACCGCATTATTTTTACAACTTGTTTTCATTTATTACACGCTCGCTAATTGCGCTAAAATCACGGTCAAACTTTGGTCAAACTTAATAATAAAGAAATATGCAAGCTTTATTCGCGAGTCCCTGTGCAATTTGGTACGCATAAAAATGGCTGGAGAATCAATTAGCAGCGAAAGCGCCGCTATGGACGAGGCGCTGCGCGCCTTTGAGGCCCGCATCGACAAGAGCGACCCTGCTCAAGCTCAGCTGCTGGAGGAGATGCGAGAGCACACGCGACGGCTGCACCAAACGAGGGGCGACTGGAACAAGCCCAGCACCTCTCGAAATTGGAACGACGCTGCGCCGCGGCCGACAGCCACCGCGCCTCTGGCCATCGAGTCCTACAGGTGAGATTTGTTATTATTACACTGCTCGCATTTCCTGAGGCTAAACTGCATGCCTGTAAACTGTGCAGAGAATATAAAAATTATGTGCTGAAAGAGCAGCAACCGCTGCACCTCATTGCCCGAGGGGAAGAGCTCAAGCTGCTGGAAGCGCCACCACCAACACACAACTCCACGCAACAAAGCTGAAAATGTTTAATTTCTAATTGTGTTTAACCATTGCAATGTAAAATTACAAGCGTTTATTTAGCAGAAGATTTCTTCTTCTTCGCCGGCGTCTTCTTCGATGTTTTCTTCAATGCCGGCGGTGGCGCCACAACCGCAGCCGGCGCCCTCTTCTTCCTCCTCCCCCTCGCCTTCCGCTTCTTCGGCATCTCCTGCGGCCCGCCCTCCCCATCGCTGTCCTCTTCACTCGACAGCCCCTCCTCCCCTTCAGCATGATGCCCATTAGCCAACAGCGCCTCCCCGCCACTCGCAGCAGCGTCGCCCTCGTCTGCCGGGGTCAGCACATTCAGCGTCCCCAGCACGTAATCCACCACAAACGTGGACCGCACCAGCCGATCCGCCCTCGCAAAATGCCGCTTGGTATAAGACTCTAGCGCTTCTAGAAGACCTCCCACTCCCGGGATGGCCATGAGCTCCGCGGGGGGGCGGCTGCGCAGCACCGCCCCCAGCAGCGCCTGAGCCGCAAAGCAGGTCCGACCGTTGGTGTTCCACTCTCGGGCGTACTCGAGACACTGCCGAACGCGCTCAGGCGATAGTCCAGCGACCACGCGCCTCAAAACCGCGCCCCCGTCGTCCCTGCCTCCCGCCCCGCCCTCCACCGCCGCTGTGACTACCGTCAGCAGGCTCCCAGGGTGCCGCATGTCGAGCGCCAGGCCCGCTGCTTTTCCCCAATTCCTGGACCGCAGGGCGTTCGACAGCGCCTGCTGCTGGTGCAGCACCACCTCTGCGTCCTTGGCTGCGCCTTGGGCGTCGGCTGCAGTGCAGTCTTCCCACAAAATCACCCCGCCGTCAGCGCCCCCTGAAGCCAGCAAGTTTCCGGCACTGCCTAGGGCCAGAGCCCACACTTTGTCCTCGTGGGCGTCAAACGTGTTGGTGCACTCGCTGGTGCGCATGTTCCACAGCTTGAGCAGCCCGTCGCCGCCCGCCGACACCAGCTGCGTCCCGGCAGAAAGGAAGTCTACTCGCAGCACGGAAGAAAGGTGGCCCTCGAACGTGCGCAGGCACGCGCCGTCCTGCAGCGACCACAGCTTGACCGTTTTGTCGCCGGAGGCGGTGGCTAGCGCTTTATCCACAGGTGAAAACACCACAGACCAAACTCCCCGCTTGTGGCCCTTTAAAGTCAAGCTCAGCACCAAATTGGGGAGCTGCCACACCTTGACGGTGCGATCCTGCGAGGCAGAGGCCACGAGGCTGTCGTTGGGAGCCACCGCGACCGCGTTAATGTCTTTGGCATGCGCTGCCACCGCTGCAGTAGCTCTCAACGCTGCAGGCGGCTGCCCCGCCTCCAGCCCCACCACCCCACGCGTGTCCCACACCTTCAACAGCTTATCCGCGCCGCCAGACACCAAGAAACCGCCGCCTTTTCGCGCAAATGCCACCGCGGACACTGCCCCAACATGGCCTTTCCCCACGCCGATGCAGCGGCCTTCAGGGGCCGTCCACAGCCGCACGGTGTTGTCTTTGGACCCTGACGCCAGCAGGGTAGTGCCCACCTTCAGGCGCAACGCGTCCAGCGCTAAAACCGCCTCGGCGTGGCCGTCTAGTGTTGCAGTGCAGCTGAGGGTAGAGCAGTCAAACAACCGAATGTGGGGGCCGTTGCTGGCCACCGCGACATGCGTGGGCGCTCCAGAGCCTCCTCCAGCCTCATCACCACGTAATACAGCCGTATTGCTGCTACTTGCATTGGCAGTGATGAATTTGACGTCAGTCACCTCATCGTTGTTGCCGATCAGCTGCGTGGCCAGGCTCAGATCCCCCGCGTGCGCGTTCAGCACCAGTAGCCGACAGTCTTGGGTGCCAGCCACCAGGCCTCCGCCTCCTGGCAGCGGCCGCAGCTCCACGACCCCGGTGCTGCCGTCGGCAGCAGCCGCGCCTACGCCCGGCGGCGCAGCGTCGTAGATGCACTTCCCGGTGTCCGCGCGCCACAGCTTCACCGTGCCCTTCTCTCCGCCGGTCGCAAAGCATAGCGGCGGCGGGTGTGCAGAAATTCCGCACACCGAAGCCGGCAGAGCCACCAGCCCCTCGATTGCCTCGTACACCGGCACTGTGGTGACCTTGGTGTGGTTGCGCAGGCTCCAGGCTATCACCACGCCGTCTCTGCCGCCGCTGAGCAGGCTCCATCCATCAGGCGATAAAGAGAGCGAGGTAACGGCGGAAAAATGGCCTTGCAGGGTGGCGATGCAGGTTTTAGCGACCAAATCCCACACCCGGACCTGAGTGTCATCGCTGCCCGTGGCGAGGAGGAGCTGCGTGGGGTGGAAGGCGCAGCACAGCACGACGCCGCTGCGACACAAAACAACGCAAAAATGAGAACGAAAACTGGTCAAAATCGGGATTTTTAAGCAAGGCTCAATATAAATGAATATAAATGACAATAAATTGAGCTAATAGGAAATGAGGGTCGGTCTGAGTGTGGTCTTCGGTTTGTCACGCCATTGCCATTAATTCCAGCAATCAAGCGTGGTGCTCCCGAAGACCGGATGCTGTGGCATGACAATGTCTTCCCCGACCAAATCAAGTAAAAAAACGAGGTCGAGGATCTCAAATCATGCTAAAACGCACTCTTGGAAAAAATAAACTTTTGCAACGAAAAACGTCTTTTTTCCTAATTACCCCTCACCTGTGGCCTGTGAAATTATGCGTGCAGTAGCCGCCGTCGATGTCCCACACCCTCGCTGATCTGTCGGCTGAGGCGCTGGCCAGCAGCGCTCCTGAGGTGTCGACAGCAAGGTCTGCCACCGGAGCACGATGACCCTGCGAAAAATAGCCAAATTTTATGATTAAAAAGGGAAATCTAATGGGAAATGTAAAAACCTCTCGAAATTAAGAAGGGACAGTGGTGCAATTGATTGAATGCGTGTGAAAAGTGGGTATAAACTTACTTTGAATGTGCGCAGCTGCTCCCCCGTCTCCAGCGAGAAGCAGCGGAGCTGCAGGCTGCGTGAGGCCACAAAAATAAGCCTTCCATCGGGGCTGAGCGCAAGCGAGGTCACCGGCTCTGTGTCCTGCAGATTAAAGGGGAAATCAAGGTGAAAAAAGGGGTGACCGGCAGCGAGGCGGCAGAAATGATGAGATGCTCAATTAATGCGTATTTGTAGGGTATTTTGACGTACTCCTGCAATGGTCTTTTGAACAGCGCCAGTTTGGACGTCGACGAGCTGCAGTGGTAACGGGAACACGAGGTTGGTCGCCAAAGATGACAGATTAAAAGTGCTTACTCCTCGCAATGCATGCATATGCGAATTGATTTTATTTATTGAAATCAAATCTTTTGGCTCACTTTGACTTCATCTGCGCATGCGCAAGCCAGCGTTGCGCCATCGCTCGACAATCGAACAGCTCCGCCGGTGTAAAATACTTCCAATTTCGCCCTGGTCTTGTAGTTTAGCTTCGACCCATCCATGTTTATAAATAAAATATAAAAAATAATAAACAGAGTTTGAAAAATGAGCTCAAGGCTCAAGTGGTCTCGACTGGAAAGGAAGCAGGCGGCGAAGACAGTGCTGTGCTGGCTATCTTCTTAACGCATACTGCATGGCGAGAAGTAATCACCTGGTACTAACAAAAGCCGCCTCTTCATGCATGCCCTCAAATCTGCTCTTTCCCCAAAGAATCTCCGTCTGAAACTTGCAACGTGTGTTCCTGTTCTTCATGAACCTAAATTCAATTCGTAATGCAATGCTGGGTTGTGCCGAAATACATCTTGCGTCTCCAGAGACACAGCAAAACTTTAATAAAAATAAAAATATTACTCTCTCCGCCACTTCTGAAAGCAATGGCAAAAAATTCCTCCTCTCCCTCCGCTTCGTCAAATTAAATTATTTTCGTAGCAGTGTACCATTATGCGCTCATCCCCAGCAGCGAAACAGCTCCCCCAGCAATCGGCAGCTCTTGTCGCTCCTGCACGAAGAACAGAAAAGCCAAAAAAATCAATAAACTGAGGAAGTAAACGAAGAAATTATTCGAATAACAACAAAAGCACCAAACATTTTTTATTCTAAGAGCTGTACAAGAAATTATAAAATAGCACCGAAATAATTTCAAACTTCAGTTCCCCCCTCCTGTCATATTGCGCAAACGCCGTATGCTATCCATAACGACATTTCCATCTTCTCTACGCATTGCCTCACCTTAACCAGCCCTGCCAGGTCCCTCACGATGTCAAACAGCGCCCCCGGCTTGGAAAGCGCCTTTGCTTTCCCCGACAGCCGCTTCAGCTCCCCTTTGCCCCCATCCAGCCACTTCCGGATCACCTTTGCCATCTTCGGCGGACTCGCCTCAAACAGCCCCACCCCGTTGTCCGTAACGTAAGGAATGTTGCCCTCTTCCTGGCACGGTACAAAGGCATTGAGAACCATCGGCAGGCCGCAGATGAGCGCCTCGCTGATTGTGCCTGGGCCTGCCTTTGTCACGATGACGTCACATGCGCACATAAGCTCAGGCATGTTGTCAACGAAGCCTAGAACGAGGACCGACATCCCGTCGGGGTAGGCCTTGCGGCTGAGGGTGTTGACGAGCTTAGCGTTGCGGCCGCACACCACCACCACCTGGAAGAGAGAGTGAGAAACGAAGGGCGAAAATGAGAAATGCCGGGATAAGAAAATGACAAATTTTGGTTTTGGGTGGCGGGGGCGTAAATCTGATGGAGAAGCCGTCAGTCAGCTAATCAATAGAGCAATATAATGAATATAAACGTATTTCTTGAACCCCGAGTATCGCTTTAATGATATAAATACATAAAATTGCAGCATTCTCAATCATTATTTTCCTCTTTCGCTCAAATATTTCTTCCTAACAACTCGCCTGGCAATCGCCGCCGATCTCAGCAGCCAGCGCGTCCACCGTCTTCTCTACGGGGCCCATGCCCTCCCCTCCACCCACCAGCAGCACCGCCGGCTTGTCCAGGTCCATCCCCAGGCTCTTCCTGAGTTTCTTTTTGGGCGCAGGTTTCTTCGCAAACGCCGGCCGAATGGGCAGCCCGTACAGCCGCAGCTGATCCGGGGACAGCCCCAGCGACAGCGCCTGCGCCTTGGTTTCCTCCGTGGCCACGTAACACCGGTCCACGCCTCGATAAAACCAGGTGTTGTGGCAGGTTGTGAGGTCAGTGACGACGGTGGCAAACGCGGTGGGTTTAACTTGCTGCCCCGAGGCTTCCCGCTGCCGCAGCACGCGCACGGGGACGTGCTGCATGAGGGGGTGCACCGAGATCACGAGATCTGGGTCATACGCGTCGTAGGCTGCTGAGACCGAGGAGGCCACGATGGCGGCGGCGGTGGTAGCGAGGGGGACGTGCACGATGCGGGGCTGCGTGGCGGTGAAGTTAAAGCGCCAGATAAAGGGGTACTTTACCTGTAAATAAAAGAAGGAAAAAGCGCTAATTTTGCATTATTTCGGGTGAAAATTACGAAACTTTCGAGCGCCAAAAAAAGTGTTTTTGATGGCAAAAAAAGTGCCAAATTGGTGTTTTGGGAAGCGTACCATGAAGGAGTAGCTCTTCGGGAGCTGATTGAAGGGCCAGGGTGTGTGGTGCATCCACAAGTCGACGACATCAATGTGGTAGGCGTCGCCGTAGAGCTCCTGAAAACCGGCTCGCAGGGCCTCCGCGGAGGCGCGATGGCCGCCGCCAGTGTCCGACATGAGAATCAGGACTCGCGTCTTCTTATCCGTGCGGCGGGAGGGCCGCGCGCAGCCGCGCAGCGGCCAGAGCGGCGAGGCGTGTGCCACACCGCCACCGCCACCGAAAAACTGCAAAAGAGGGTCGTATTTGGGGAAATTGGTGAGTCAATTGGTGGGAGGTGGCTGTTAAGGGTGTGATCCGGCTTACGTATGCGGCAGCTCCGCCCCCTGCGCCCATGCTCAGCTTGGATGCTCGCGGAATGTTGAAGTTGAACCAGGCGCGCGAGGGCGGTGTCGAGCGGCCCTGGCTGCTCGGCTTTCTGCTGGATGGCGAGCTGTCGCCGCGAGAGGCCCCTACACTGGCCACGGGAGGCGCAGCAGCTGCCGAAGGGGAGCGGCTTTGCGGAGATGACAGCCCCAGCCCGGCAATGGATGAGCCCATATGCCATGTCGTAGAAGCAAATGGTCGCAATGTGGCACGATCCACGCGCGAAATGTCCTCCATTTGGCCTCCTGCGACCTCCTGCTTTTTCTCAATCAATGAGTTTTAAAAAAATATTAAAAAAAAATAGGCGTCACTTGCCGCCGGAATGGTGGCAAAGGCGCAATATGCAACGAAAATAAAAATTAAATTTGCAATTGAGAGCTGCTGGGCCTTCACGGATCAGATTCAGAATTGGATGACCAAGCCAACATTTTGGAGGAGCTGGCTGTCGAAGTATATTTTTTTATGCTCTGAAACACGTGCGGCTCACACACCGACTTGCAAGCTCGTGGCCACCTCTTTCCGACATATCCCGCGCGGCGCCCATGAATGAGGCATTCTCTTCGTTCCCCCCTCGCCGCTTCACTTAAGAGTTCTCGCCCGTCCAGCATGTGGTTAAATGGGAACCATCTTATTATGGTGAACAACGGAATGGGATAGGTCAAAAACACATACTTAAAACTAAAAGGGAACAGTGCTACTCACTTAAATAATGGACTGATATATTATGTAAATGCAGCGGGGAAAGAGAAATAGAAAGAAAGGAAAAAAGGAAGAGGGAGAAAGAAAGAAAAAGAGAAAGAGAATACCCGCATTTTAAAAGTCTTCAAACACTTTGTTCGCCTCCGACAGCTCTTCAGGCGTCTCCTTGGGCGGCCGAGCGCCGTGCTTACGTTCCTGGGTCGCCAAGTCCCGGATCCGCTTCGCTGCGTCGTCCTTCGGCATTCTGGGCGGTGACATTTTGCGCGCCGCCAGCGCCTCCCAGTCAAATCCGTCAAACCACTTGTGGCGCTTCACGTCGCCCGCTCGTCCGGCCAGCGCCCCCAACCGCCGCGTAGGCTTCCTCTCCATCAACCGCATCATCAAATCCTTGGCAGCGGCGCTCACGTACGGTGGGAACTTCACCGCAAACTCCTCGTCCACAATGCGCCGCATCACCGTCATCGGGTCTTCACTCTTCGCGCTCGTGAACGGTTGACGCCCTGTCAGCAGGACGTACGTCACGACCCCCAGCCCCCACCAGTCCACCGACGGCCCGTACCCGTGCGCGAGCACGTTCTCGGGGGCTACGTACCCTGGGGTGCCGCAGAAGGTATAGGTTCGCTTGCCGGAATCGAGCACTTTGGCGAACCCAAAGTCGCCGAGCTTGGGGTAACCCTGCTGGTCGATGAAGATGTTTTCGGGCTTGAGGTCGCGGTAGACGATGGAGTGGTCGTGGAGGTACTCGAGCGCCAGCACGATGGAGGCCACGTAGAAGCGGGCCACGTTCTCTGGCAGTCCACGGAGCACCTGCGCCGGAAAAAAAAAAAAAAAAAAAAAAAAATAACTAGGAACGGTTGGATTAATTCTGCTATTCTAGAGACCAAAACAATCAAAATCCTTTCTAATTTCTTCCAAAATCAATAAAGAAATTCATGAAAAAGCTATTAATTGCCAAAAAAACTCTCTCTTTAAAAAATTACCAACCTTCGTCTGCGGAGCCATGCAGCCGCGCTGGAAGGGCCCCTTCGGCACCCGCATGGGTATAATGCGCGCCTCCGCCACCAGGATGTCCATGAGATCCCCTCCCGGCATGAGATCAAAAAGAAAGTAGAGGTGGTACTTGTCTTGGAACGAGCCATACTGGCGGATACAAAAAGGGTGCGTCAGGTTTCGCGTAATGGTCTGCTCACAGAACACGTGCTCTGGGCACTGCGCTACAGCGGTCTTGCGCATGCGCTTCAGCGCGTACGCCCTCGCAGACCCCTCTTCAGTCGCCACCGACACTCGAGAAAAAGCGCCGCTGCCCAGTACAATGCCTTCTACCAGGGTCAAAACGGGGGACCCCCCCTGGGAGGTGAACCCCCCGCCCCAGCTGCTGCCGTACCCTGCGTACCACCCCGAGTTGTATGCGTTGTTGAGGGCGGCGTTAGAAGGCACCGTGGAAACCATGTTGGGCGGGGCTTCTGCAATTAAGAAATACAGAAAGCGATAAAAGGGGAGGGGAACGTGAGAATGAGATGATTTGATAGCGTTGTTCTCATGGGAAAAAGATTCTTCTACTGAGACAGTGCGTGAATAAAAAATAGCGGACAAAGTGGGCAAACTGAAAACTGAACATGTCCCTATTTTGATGGGTAAAAAATGAAACAATAAACACCATTCGTACAGAATAAAAACAGCATTACACAGCTCGCAAAGAAATGTAGACATACGGCGATTATCATGCAAAATTCAATCCTCAATTATATAAGGAACTCACCGATGGCTGGAGCTGCCGAGGTTTTCAGCTCTAGTACTTCATCCAGGTGCCCCACCGCCCGCACCAGCTCCCACACCCACTGCCCCTGTGACTTGGAGTACCGCCGCCGCTTGATGTGCACCATGGCCTGCTGCCGCGACGGCCCGCCCTGCGCCGCCAGCTTCATCAGCCGAGCGCCCACTACGTGCGGGCTCTTTTCGCGCGCCATCAGCTGCTCCAGGGGGCCCAGCAGCGAGATAAAGTTTTCTCGATCCAGGGTCAAACAAACCAGTCTCGTAACCGCCACTACAGAGGCGGTACGGGGGGCCGACATCAGCAGCGCCGCCTCCCCGAAGAAATCCGAGCGGAAGAGCTGGTTGACACGGCGAGGGGCGCCGGTGGAGGCGCCAGGGGAGTCTGGGGGCTCGTCCATGCCGCCGCTGATGGTGCCGCCGTCGTTGGACTGCAGCACCGTTGCCTCGCCTTCTTTTATTATGTAAAAAAGATCGCCGGCGTCTCCCTCGTGCACCACGGTGGCGCCCGCGGGGAAAACGCGCTGCTCGAAGGCGTCCAGCAGCCGCAGCTTCTCCTCCTTGGCCAGCGGCGACAGGATGGGCACTGATCGATAAAAAAATTGAAAAAAAATAACAATGAATCAACGGAAAATTTTTGGGGGCACAAACGGGCCATTTTTGTAGCTATAAACGCACAAATGCACATCAAAACGCAGCTAGACAGCACATAGTAGCAGAAAGGATGATATAGCAGTGTGGAGAAAGCAAAAAACATCTCAAAGTTACCTTGGTTGAGGAAGAGCTCCAGCTGCGAGGCGGCGTCCTCTTGCCCCCGCTTCACGTGCTGCCTAAACAGGTCACGCTCCAGCACCCACACCACCGCCTCTTGCGTGGCTGCCACCGTGGCAGACCGGGGGCAGTCATACATCAGCGACACTTCGCCAAAAGTGTCCCCCCGTCGCTTCATGTTCACCCGCAAATTAACGCCCTTTCGGCGCTGCAAAACCTCGAACTCTCCAGATTTAACGACGTACAGCTCACTGGCGCCCAGCCCTGTGTCTCCCTCTTGAATAAGAATCTCTCCAGCGGACACAGGGCGCTCGTACATCGACTGCACGATGGCCCGCTGTTGCGCGGCGTCCAAATGGTTGAAAAGCAACACTTTCGCGAGGCATTCCTGCAGGGGAGATACGTGCGTTAGGTAGGGGGTGCATTTTCGAATAGAGTGGAGAAAAAATGATGGGATTTGGCGGGGTTTAAGGGGGTGAAACTCACTGTGATAAAGGACCAATCTCCTTGGGCCGCTTGGACTGAGCCCAAGTAGGTGCGTTGGTTAGCCTTGCGCTTGATTTCTGTGACCGCCTGCGCGCGGCCGACGTTCTTATTGGCGTCCCCTGCATCGCTGGCGGAGAATGCGTTGCCCATTGCGCCGCATCAGCCGGCCCAGCGAGGGAGCAGCAGGCGGTGGGGGAGAAGAAGTAACAAAGAGGCAGGCAGCGGAGGGAGGAAGCCGCCTGGATGGCACGCTCGTCGAATGGTGTTTATGTGTATTTACGCCGAGTTCGGATGCTGGAATACGTGACGAGGCAGTCTACTTTTGAAAATTAAATGTTGTTCTTAATTGATGTGTGTGGGAGTCCTGGGGAAGGTGATAGACAACCAGGTCTCGAGCGTCAATGTATGGTGAAATGCGATATAACTATATATACCAGTTGACGAAAACCCAAGGACGCGTTGTTTTATTTTTGTTCCTTCAAGGAAGGCTTCTGCACAAGTAATTTTTGCGAGTCCTTGCTCCTCTATTCCTTAACTATATATAAATAATAAATTAACGCAGATCCTTCATCGCCCAGCTACAAAGGACAGCCTAACGTTTTTGCAAGTATTGAATTTAAATCATCACAAAGCCAGCATGAGGGTGGATCCAGACAAGTTTTTGACGGAGTTAAACAAGCTGTTTGAAAAGACAAAGTCCAAAGGATCGGTGTTCATCACCATGAAGCGAAGTGAGTTATCATGCGATTTCTGATTGGCTGCCATTTTTGGCTGTGTAGCAGTCCTCTAATACCCGCCATCGATGCCACTCTTCGTGCAGCCGCCGAAAAGCCCAAGCGGAGCAAAGATGTGGTCGCCCAAGCGGACCACAAGTGTTTGGTTAGGGCCACCGACGGCAAACGAAAAATCAGCGCCACACTAGCAGGGCGGAACCTGGCGCGATTTCAAGACTCGTACGACACAATTTTAAAGGTACGCGGGGGGCTATTTTGAAGAAACCCGTTTATTTTAAACAGACCATGTGCCGCTTATTTTTTATCTCTTGTCCCCCATTGCACGCAGGCTCACATGGATGCGCTGAAAAAGAGGGAAAGGAAGCCCAAGAAGTAGATTGGCGACAGGCACGGGAAGAGAGGCGTTGACAATAGGGAAAGGCCCTCTTTTCTGCTCCATGCGGCAGGCGACAATGAATAAATGATTCTTGCTGCTTCAATTTTGATAACCTTTTAATGTTTTTGTACAAATACGTGTTTAGAGCGCATTAAGACATAGTTATATTACTATATTTTTTAAGCTTTCAATTGTCAACGGTTTCAAGGGACGGTGGCAAAGCTTGCGAAGGTTTTTCTGTAGGGACCTTGCTGCAGCGGGCGCGTAGCCCTATTAACTGCTTGTAGCCTTTGGTGCAGAGGTGCAGCGGCGGAGGTTTCGAAGGGAGGAGGTGGTGGAGGTCACCCCCCAAAAAAAACCAATTCCCAAAAAATATTCGAAAAGCAAACGCCCACCAACAAGGCCTCAGAAAATAATAACAATTAAATCAAAATCTTGGAAGAAACCCAGAATTTTCCCGCTGGTTCCATGTCTCCTCCCACGCAATGAGCGCAGACTCGGATCATTTTTTCAAGATCACAGACATCGGACCTGGCCCTCTCGCCTGCATTTTGAAAGAGCTTCCTGTCAAGGACGTATGTCGGGCCGCGGAAACGAGCCGGGCGTTCCGAGAGGCCGCTGCCAGCGACACGGTTTGGGAGGCCAAAGCTCGAGAGATTTTTCCACCACTGACCACAGTGTCAAGGGGCCCAGGCCTTCACAGCTACCCCACCTTCCGTGACCTGGTACAAGATGACAACCGACGGGGCGCTTCGCTGGTGACCACTCTCGAGAATGTCGGGTAGGCCCCCCAAACTCAATTTTTTCACACCTCAGCGGTGTTTTCAATAGTCGTATGGACACTTTCCTTGCTGTTTTCAAAACTGAAGGAGTGCTCAAAGTGGTCTTTGTAGTTGTGACTACAAGTACAACCGCCCAAACTATTACTTCGACTGCGTGGTGACTGCCATTGAGTTGGACCGAACTACCGATGAACTCAAAGTGTTCTACGACGCCAGAGGCGAGGCTGACCTCAGGCGAGCCCTCATTTCTGCGCATCTAGCTCTTTGGTTCCAGCTCCTCCCCCTTGTCCTTCCCATTTCAGCACCCCAGACCTTGCGAATGAATTTTCAAAAGTAATGTAATGACGTGTCGGCTGTATTATATTAATTTCCCTGCGTTGTCCATGCATTTTATCGCTGTTTCAGGGACCCAATGACCTCCTCCATCGGCGTTGTTGTCCACCACGACAACGTCGGCCGCAGAGAGCTCCGCTTGCGGGCTGCAGCAGTCACAACCCACAGGCGGGAGCTGCTCGCCCTGGCTGAGCGCCTGGAGCCCAGAATCACGCACGACCCAGATGCCGCGGCGCGGCACCACAGCGCGCTGGTGGCACTGAACGCCGCCACCGCGCGAATGGTGGGGATGAGGCGGGAGCTCTCTGAGGAGTCCTCTGCGTCGGCGGGCTTTGGGGACCTGGTGACAGTGCTGAGGCCCAGCAACAACGTCTGGGCTGTTGAACCGCGCCCTGGCCACTTCAAGGTGCGCTTTTTTGCCTTCTTTTCGGTCTTTTGTGGGGAATTTTAGACTGGAAGTCAGTGCTTGATGATCTATCACCCTTTTCAAACTATAAATATCATAAATGCATGTGTATTAAAGCGAAACAATGTGCACTTCTGTTTACAGGGCTGCTTGACTTTCCCGCAGATCTCGCAAATCGACTCCCTTGCAGCAGAGCTTCCGGCTTCATACCGCCTCAAGCAAGGAGTGGCAACGCTGGGAATGGACCTCCTGTTTTGTTACGCCTGTCCCATTCCAATCTTGCCGCACCCCCAAATGGTCGATTATCACCACGCTGCGATTCTCAAAATCCGGCCCGGCGCAACGCTGGCTGGCGCCTTCAAGGCTGCCTCCTACGCCGTGCCTGGGGCCACCATGCAGCGGTTGAAGGAGGAAAGTGCGGAGGAAGAGCGCCAGCGGTGGGCGCTGGCCGCGGTGGAGATTTCGGCAGACCGAAATTTTGACGAGTGGTTTGTTAGCTGAATTTTTAATTTTATTTGATTAATAGATTGAATCGAACGTGTGGGGGTTGGGAGAAGTTATAGGTTACACACTGAATCGGCAAGCAAGAAATGGAAATTTTTGAAATGAGAGCATGGACAGGCATGCATGAAAAAAGCAAATGAGTACGCTGGAGAGGAAAGAAAAAAAATAAGCAGAGTCCGATCAATGCATTCTTAAGTCAGCATTTCGGTGATACACATGAATGGACTCACGCACCAACCAATGTACCAATCTGAGAATTCACAACCAATGATCGGCGGTGGTTGAACATTTTAATATACTTTGGAAAAAGAACGGTGAGGAGAAGGAGAGACTTAGAGACTTCAGGGGATGGGGAAAAGGCGTCAAAACGAATATAGAGTCGAGTACAGGACAAACAAATTACGGTTTGGTATCCTTTATTTTTGGAGAAAAAAGCCCAGGGCTTTATTTATTGCATTTCACCGAACTAGGGAGTGGACACTATTATTGAATATGAAGAAGAAAATACCTTTGGAAAGCTTGATCATTGTGTGCAACTCGTCTTAAGGAAAAAGAAGTCGTATTTTCTTATTCAGGAGGTAAATAAAATTCCAATTCTTCATTGTTGAGGTTTTATTGATGGGAAAAAAGAAAATGTGGTGGTCACTTATCTACCAGAGCCGTAGGGACCGTGGTCTCCGCCAGGCGCCATGAGAGCTTGTAGAAGGGCCAGCACCGCGGTCGGATCGATGCCTGGAATGCCACCTCCTGAAACCATTTTGGAGGCCCCAGAACTGCCAAACTGGGAGGCAAAGTCTGGAAAGTTGACTGAGGGCTCCTGCGACGAAAACCCATTGGCAGCGGTGGAAGGAAAGTGCATGCTGGACATGCTGGGCGGCGGCTCATGGGTGGTAGTTGCCAGGTGGTTGGCGGTTGGCCACGACAGTGATTGCATCGCCGCCGGTAGCTGGGCAGCTGCTTCTCCCATTTTGGGCGCTACGCCCAAAGAAAGCAGCGTGGGATCCAGCGCGGCGGGCATGTCAGTGAAGTACCGCGGGACTGGGCGACTGGCGTCTGCCGGTGCTACTGCCGGCACGCCCCATCGCTCCGTCGAGTCGTCCCCTGATGGCTCAGCAGCGATGGCGGTGGTCCCGGGGCTGTACTCCGTTATAGCCGCTGTCGGCAGTGCTAGAGGCTGCTGCGCACCAATTGACGTTCGTTGCACATCAACGGGGGGGCGCTGCTGCTGGTAGGCGCGCTTGCGCTGGCTGTACGGCCAGCGGGAGACGCCGAATTTTCGAGTTATTCTCTTCAGGATTGTCATGCAGACGCCGAGCTTTTCGCAGGCTTGTTCTGCGGGGGCGTTGAAGCACTCGGAGAGCTCTTCAAAGGTGATGTCAGAGGAGTACCGGCCTGAAAAGAAAGGGAACGAGGGAACGTGAGTGAGGCAAATGCTAGTTGTGTTTACGAATGTGCACAAGGAGGAGTGTTGAGCAGGAAGATTGAGTGGTTGGGGGTCTGTATAGGAAGCTGGTAGGCAGAAAAAGAAGTAGAAGTATTGGGTGCCCGCTTGGTTGGAATGGACAATAGGACCGTGAAGGGTTTAGGGCGAAGGGATGAAAGGTTTAGGGCGAAGGGAAAATCGGTGGCAAAAGACGCAGAGCGAACCAGAATTACAATACGCGGAGGGGTCACCCAAGGGTCAGGGGTCCGGCAGTAAATCTCCACTACGCAACGAGCAAAATCTGGGGCGAGAGGCGAGATACCCTCATAAAATGGGCATTAGTGGTGAGAAGAGCAGCGAACGCGCGCCCGGGGGCTGAAAAAACCGAAGCTCAAAATTCAACCCGACACAAATCTTGAAAAAAACGAGAGACTGAGGTCGCCTCCTCTATACGAAAAACACGATGTTTTCATACCTGCTTTAGTTCGTTTTCGACTGCGTGGCATATGCTGAGCGTCTTGCTTCTTGATTTCCCTCGTTTGTGACATGACGTTTCCGAACGAAATACACATGCCGCCGGCTCCCCCGCAGCCTCTCAATGATCTGGTTGCGACTTTGGGGGCATCATTAAAGTATAGATGACGGTATGACAGTTAATTAATCTGACGACCTTTTTCCCATTGATGCTACTACAGTAGAAAGTCGAACTTGCGCGCGCGTTTTGGTCTTGCTTGAAGCAATTTGCTTCCCGCCCCTCATTTCTCTCGCAGAGAAAGAGCAGGGACGGCCAAAGGAGACGGGCTGCCGTCGCTTGGCATAAACTGTCAAGTTGAGCTTGGGCGGCTCTCTGAGTGAGTCTCTCATCAATTTCTGTATGCCGGTCTTGCTGGAATAGATCTATTCTGAAGAGGTAGCATACTGGCGTATTGGTTTAATGCACATAGATGAAATCTGGCGCACTGATACGCAGGGCCCTGCGAATGCGCGTCCCCGCCCAAAACTGTAAACACTAGCAGTGGAGGTTTGGTGGTGGTGTTTCGTAGGGGACATGGTGGGCAGGAAGAGCTATAAAGGTGATCATGTGTGAGTCACACGTGTCAAACCACTCATTGGCCGAGGCCTTGAGCGGATGTATCATGGGTAATAAAAAGAGAAAATCACACGGGGGGCATAGAAAGTTGGTAAAGGGCAATGCATTTGTCTGCGCCGAAAGACGAAGCTTAGAAGAAGAAGAAAAAAATGGAAGCTGGAAAAAGAAGAAATAGTACCCGGGTGCGTATTCAATAAAACAAATATTTTAAGGAATAAGCTGGGATAAACTGATGTTTCCTTGAAAGAGAGCGAGGAACAAGAAATAAGGAATAGGTGCGTTCCATCCAAATGTGATTCTGGGGACTCTTAAATCATATTTTGTTTAGAAATAGGACGAGCTTAATTATCCTCGGAGTATATTGGGCATATGAAAAAAATGTGAAAAAGGTGGGGCCTCGATGTTTTTCATATGTGGCTCTTGATGGGACAATTAGAAAGCATCGACGCATGGAGATGGAATAAAGCCGCGCATTCATTTGCAGAAAGCTAGCTAACTCTTACGTCTTGCCGTGCATGCTTTCAAAAGCGTTGGCTGCACGCGGCAAATTTTTTCGTCAGGCTTTCTGCGTACTTGATGGACAAGAATGATGGGGAGGAAGATGGAGAGATGGGCGTAAGTAGAAATGTATGCTCATATGTTTATCATTGAAACAAAAGGGGGAGAGTAGGTCGCCCTCACAATAGAAAGAGCAAACGCGGGAGGTAAAAAAGAAAGGGTTTTTTCTTTCCGAACATTATACAGTGGCAAATTGAAGAATGCGCAAAGTGAAAGAGGAAGCAGCTCTGCATGAAATGTACTACAGTTAAGCAAGGGGGGGTGGGGTGGGGAACAGAGAAGGAACAAAATGAAAGAGAAGAAGGTTTGGCAGCAACGGAAAAGCAGGGCGTAATAAAACCTCTCTTCCCGTGCGCAGTGGTATCCCAAAAGCCCCGAAAAAGGTTAAAAAATAAGTTGCCGGAGGCTTGATATTCTATGATGTTTGTTTATTTGAAAAAGAACTGGATATATTTGATACAAACTAGAAAACTAGCAGGGAGAGAAAGAAAGAAAGAAAACGGAAAAGAAGCCCTCTCAGGTAGTTCACACGGGTCCAGGCATAATCGCCCACAAACAGGGGGGTAGATCCGTCGAGATAATGGCAGGGCGGGCTTTTCATCCAACGCTGCCAGCCGCCAGCGGCCTTTCCGGCAGGGACTCGGCTGCGTGTTTCACCAGAGCGTCTCTCACGTATGGACTGGCCAGCAGCGCGTGCAAAAGCGCGGTAGTGGACGTCGAGTCTGGGGCCTGCTCGCCGCCCACGCTGCATTTGCCCGCTGAAGCTATCAGCCGAAGGAGGGAGTCCTCTGCTGCCGCTGCTCCTGGCGGCAGAAAAACGAACCCCTGCTGCTGCGAACTGTCGTCATTCGCAGGGTTATCCCTCATCGCAAAAGAACCCCCCGAAAGAGGGGGTATTGAGTCGGCAGCGCCATCGCCAGCGCTCCAGGCGTGAGCAGGAGGAGCACGAGTGGCGCTCGGCGTTTGCAGCTCCTGCTGCTGAGCCTGCTGCGGTGGGCTTTCCAGCACGCCCAGCGATGCCAACATGGTCTCCAGCGCTACAGGGTCGTCGGAGACGTGCCTGACGACGGGTCTGCTGGCGCCACGAGGAGTGGGAGGCGCCTCCCACTGTGCTGCCGACCCCGCTGCCGTTGAGCTGTCTGCAAAGGTTGGCGGGCGGGCGTGAGGATTGCGGGGGGCGGGGACGACGTTGCCTGAGGTCAGACTGAACGGGCTCGTGGGCCGCTGCTGCTGCTGCTGCTGTCTAGGCGGCCGAAACTGATGGTGAGCAATGGCAGCAGCGTCATCCGGAAAAGGCAGCAGCTGCTGCTGGGACTGCAGTAGGAAGGCAACGCGGGTAAGGGCGTTAACTACGGGTATTTTAAGGGTTTATTTTGAAAGAAAAACGACTCCCCCACCTTGACTGGTTTCTTGTAGGGCCACCGCGTCAAGCCGAACTTTCTGGCAGTGCGTTTCAAAACGGTGACGCCCAAACCCAGTTGCTCGCAGGCTTGGCTTGTGGGGAGGTGGAAGTGCCTGGTGCGGAGGGGCGCAAAATTGTGAAGTGTTCGTTCAGAAACAGAGTGGATGTGCCAAGTGAGATGAAACACAACGCGCAAAAAATGGCCAGCTCCCAAGCGACTCACCTCTGCAGATCATCCCACGTGATGTCTGAGGTGTAGACTCCTAGTTTGGCAAAAGCGGAATTCTAATTGAGGTTGTTCATAACCGCCGTCCTGGCATTGAGACAGACATCGAAATCTTACCAGCCTTTGTTCTCTTCCTTGACCTCGCGACAGGCTGCTCGGTCGGCGGCACGGTGGCGCGGGACGTTCTTTTCGAATTTTGATTGAATGCCACGACATTTACCAAATTTTCAGCGCCAGAGGGCTGCGCCGCGTACCCAGTGGGATCCACGGGGAACGCTGGGACTCCAGCCATTTCGGATCACTGTCGCAAATAAAACTAAAGAGGCGGGACCGGAAAGTGGCGACATGAGAAGTCGACGAGCAAGAATTCTTTTTATTTATTTCGAAATACTAAATCGTCAAATTTGGCCACAATTCGAAAAATGAATGCACCTCAAAATAAATATCTCAGGGGGGGTAGGCTTGATGACCAACGTGGCAAACGACGAGTTGCGCTCTGCCTGCGGGCTCTGAGAAATGCTCATACGAAGACTGTCCAGTTGAGTCCATCTCCTTCTTTGCAATTGAACTTGATGACAGCTATCCCTCATTTCAGCTGATTAAAAAGAGTGGAAGCGCCCTTCCATCAGTGTATTTGAATTAATAAAACTCTTGGGGTCGTCGGGGTTACAAAAGTTGCCGAAGCGTCATTACAAGTTTAATAGCGGAGATGGAAGACAGCAGAATGAAATATGGCTGGAACAAAGGATTGGTGCGTATTATTTGATAATAGCAGTGGGGAAAGGAACGTAAAAACCAGTGGGGGGTCTTATTATAATCATGGAGTGGCAGTGTAGTGTGAGGCACAAAAACATTTGATCATATATATATGTATGCGTATATAAACCATCAAAGGCCAGAGTCTCGGCATCAGAATGTTGGTTGGATTGGCCTTTCCACACTCGCTATTATTAAGCATGAAAGGGAGGCAAAATCAGATAGGGGAAGCGTGGCAGAAAAAGAATCAGGTATGCAAACAGCCCTCTGGAATTTATAGGAAAAGGGGGATGGCACAGCAGCAAAGCTATCAAAATTAAAATGAAGTGGAATGGAAGGAAGGAAAACAGAAAAAGGATGGCTTGGCAATCCACCAGAACTGGAGCATCAGACGCTCAAAAGAAAAGGTAACATCAAGAAAAGAACCGAATCGTGGAGGGGAGGAATACATATGATGCAGGCATTTCCCCCGTTATTTGATTTACTATAGGAAAACGGAGACGGTCAAAACCGCCTGGCGTTATCAGTTGGGAAAAAAATAGCAGAGCATAATCATCAGCGGGGCTTGAATACCAGCCAACAAGAATGCACTAGCGGGAGGAAACAACCGAAGAGAGCGGGAGAAAGGGGCTAAGTGAAGGGCCATGGTACAACGCCCAACACCGCAAAAAACAAATCATGAAATTCTGGGTCTGAATGGAATGCAAAAATAATACCGAGGGGGGGGGCAGATGGGATGGTGTGATTAGGAAGCTAGTTCGTTATGAAATAAAATGAATGAAGGCAGGGAGGCATGCGGGCTACAGGGCACGCCTAAACTGCAAAATTCGCATTGCTACGGGACATTGCCAGTCTCTCAACCGCCCGCCGAGCTTCCGGCAGGGACAGCAGCACCTGCAGCAGGGCGCCTGCGCCGCCCGGATGCTGCGCGCTGCCCACCACCAGACGCATCAGCGAATCGTCTGCTGCTGCCCCCTGCAGCAAGCGGGAGAGGGTCTCGGTGGGGACGCCAAAGCCCGCCTCCGCTTTTCCCGCTGCTGCCAGCTGCTCAGCCCCGTGCAGGGTCTGCGCTGCGTGCAGACTGTGCCCACTAGTGTGTCCTACGCCCAGTGTGTCCAGGATGGGCTGCATCGTGTCAGGATCGTCTGAAATGTGTCGGGCGACGGGGCGGCACGCTTCGCGCGGGGTGTCGGGCGCCTGCCACTGCGAAACGTACAGAATGGGGCGCGTCGCGGGGGGCACCACGAAGGGGCTCGGCCTGGGGCGGGAGGTGACGGCGTCCGAGTAGTGAGTCACCTGAGGTTGGCGATGGTCCCGCTGGTGGTCCCGCTGATGCTGTGGAGGCATTCCTGCAGTGTTCAGCGCGCTTCCAGGCGGGGTTTTCTTGGTGGAGCCGCTCTCAAACTCGGAAGTGCTTTCGTCCGACCCCTGCAGCCAAAAAAAAGGGGGCGGAATTTTGAGATGGAAGGTACAGTTTTTTCTTATTGACGGGCAGGTCACGGGTTTGTATTATAACGCAAATTTATTGGGCTGGTTCTCGGGATTTTCCGTGAATGGGATTTCCTAGGCAGTATCCTGCTCTATGACAGGGTTTTGCTGTGGTAAAATAATAAAAAAGCCATGTGGCCGCGTTGGCGGGTCTTATTTTATTTTTCCCGCTGCTGTCCCGCCGGCTATTTTTATTTTGTTTCGCTTACCTTGGACACGGGTTTCTTGTAGGGCCACACTTTGATGCCATGGTTTCGTGCGCAGCGCTTGAAGATCGTGAGCCCCACGCCCAGCTTGTTGGCTGCCTGGCGTGCCGGCAGGTGAAACCATTTCTCCAGGTCGCTCAGCCGGATGTCCGAGGCATAAATCTGGCAAAGAAAGGGAGGGGAGATGGGCGAGGTCGGGAAAGGGATGAGAGGTCGAAGAATTAATGGGGAAATAAGAGAAAAAATGGTACTGCTCCTGTACACGCACCCCTGCCTTCGTCCGTTTCCTGCTGCGTTCGGGGGCGGGAAACTGCGCGGACGGAGCGTTAGAGTAGTCAAGGATGGTGGAGTCTCCAAGAAAGGGGTGGACATTCTCGCTCAAAACTTGCGATGAATGTGGAGGCTGATAGTGAAAGGGGGCCTGGCATTCGCCACCCATTAGGTTCGGTTTGAAACGATTTCACAACAAAAAAAGCTTAAATTTAATATAGTTTTGCAGAACGCGTCGAGAAAAACACAAAAGGAGAGGCGAGAAATGGAAAGGCGCGATACATTGGCCACTGCCCGCGAATGCCCGATGCTCTCAAAATACCACTGTCGAACTTTTATTACGGATAACGGTTTGGCAGAAGCGCGAGAGGTCAACAAAAAAATAAAGGGAAAAAGTTGCTATTCTCAATTTTCGCGCGCGTCGCGATCTGCTTTCTATCGTCTGCGTGCCAAGAATTTTGGGGAAACACTTTTGGGATCGCAGATCTGGAAGATCTATAGATATAAAAACAGAAAGTTCCTCCACGATACGAAAAATCCATGTCCTCACAGCCAACTACAATAGCAGCCTTATCTTCACTAGAAACCGCTTGTCCCCACGCATGACACATGCTCCCCCACCTGCCCCGGACCCAGCCACAGGAATCGGCTAAATTTCTTTTTCCTCACACTTCCCATAGGGGCGATTTATTGCCCCTCAAGTCATCCCCGTTGGGGTCTTTGTTTTGTTTTGTTTAGTTATTTTTGCCTCAGGGTGCCATCCTGCGCCCTTCTGTCTTCCGAGGGCTGTCTATGCGTGGATGTTAAATGGCGTGGGGCGGCAGTGCGGCTGGCGCTCGAACCTGCCGACAAACTAGCAGCGGGCGGCGTGGAGGTTGGAAATCGGCGCAACTGGCATTCAGGGCGAGAGCTACGGCTGGCGATTGGGCGGAGCTATGGCTGGAGTTCAACGAGCGGCGGTGATGCGGATGGTGACCGGCGTTGATGACTTGCATGCATTTGCCTTTTATAGGGGCGAATTATCGCCCCTTCAGTCACCCCTTTGGGTTTTTTTGTTTTTTTTTGTAGTAACTACAGCGTAAATGCGAAATCAAGGCGCACCGTGGAACGCCGCCTCGAAAATGTTCATTCACGAGTTCAGATTGCTTCCCAGCGCTCCCTTCCACTGTCGCCGCCATGCAACCTCCTTCCAACCGCACTCCCGCTTGGGCAGCAGATTGAACGCCCACCCTTTCTGGCGAACACATTGCCGTGTTTTGAAAAAATTGCCGTGGACATTGACATGACCTAACTAAACTAAACGTTTTTATTTGTTGAACAGTGTTGTCATATTTCTAGCCATTCGTTCATTTTCTCCGGAGAGCTCTCTCACTGTGAAACACCCACTACAACTTTTCCAACCGCCTGCCCGCTCAGCATAAACTCCACCGCATCTGGCACGCTCTCCAGCCCCGCAAACTGCCGGCTGCCATCCACCCACGCCTGCAGCCTCCCCTGCGCATGCATTTCAAATATTTCCGTCTTGGCCTTCACCACATCGGCCCTTTCTTTAGGCCACACCTGCCCGTACGCCACCCGCCCATCCCCCGCAGTCACGTGCTCGCCCCCCCAGAACAACTGGGCGGAGGGGGGCAGCCCAGAAGCGCCTTCCGCTTGCGCTGCTGTCGCCGCTTCTCTGGCCGATTCAGAGACGTGGGGGTACTCAGAAATGTATCCTACTGCCAGCAGCCTCCCTCCAGGTCGTCGGAGGTTCTCCCAGGCTGCTCGCTGCATCGCTCCGCCCACGCCTTCATAGGCCACGTCGATGCCTTGGCGAAATTCTCTCGACAGTATATCAGCTACGTTTTCTCGCGTATGATCGATCACGCGCGCCAACCCGAGTGCCGCCAATCGCTCCACCTTCTTGGGGCCGCCGCAGGTCGCAACAACACGTGCGCCCGCTGCCTGCGCCAGTTGCACTGCAAAGTGCCCGGTAGCGCCTCCCGCTGCCGTTACGAGAACGGCGTCCCCCGGTTTGACCCGGGCAACGTATTTCAGCGCTGCGTTGGCGACTGTGCCCGAGATAGCGAGCGCAGCGGCCTCGGGGGAGGCGGCAGGCACCGGCCAACAGAGGGCGGCTTTGGCAACGACAAATTCGCTGAAAGCGCCGCCCACAAAGGTGACTGCCTGGCCTGGGGCGAGGATGGAGACGCCTGAGCCTATTTTCATAATTGTGCCGGAGCCTTCGGCGCCCAGGGCGAACCATTCGGCAGATTTGTTGCGTGAGAAGGCAAAGGCGCCCTGAGCTCGAAATGTCTCGCAGCCGCCGTTGATCCCGGCGTAGGCCACTCTGCATAGATAGATAGCGACGGCATGGGGAAACGCGGTTGATAATAATTTGAGATGATTTCAAATCTTTTCGAGGCGGTAGAAAGAAAGTTGAAGGCTATTCAGAGACATTCTGTGCCACATTCTGTGCCACATTCTGTGGCAAGCCAAGGGCGTTAGAGAAGAAAGTTTTGTTCCCTTATAAAATAACGCCCTACCTTATTAAGACCTCGCCCTCGCCTGGCTCCAGCATGGCAACCTCTTCGATCTCCGCCACATTGCGGAAAGAGGTCCCCGTGCGGCGAGCGATCAAGCGCCTAAAGGTGGGCGGCAGCGGGGTGGTGAGCTCTGTTGAGGGCTGGGAGGTGGAGGCCTGGGAGGGAGCTGCTGCGGCCCACTTTTTTAATGTCGTCCTCAACATAGAAACTAACGAAATTACGCCAAAATGTCGCTAATAACCCCCCCTTCACCCCCCCCTCGCAGTCATTTTCTTCACGTTCTACACCCAGGAAGGCGAAGAGCTGGCGGCGCAGCTGGATTTCACACTCGTTGCCTTCACTGTCGTTCTGCCGCTGGTGGGCTTCCTGTGGGTGGCCTACGCCCGCAGGGAGCAGTGCCTGGCGCTGCTGTCGGAGGCCAAATGCCTGATGCTGAGCACCCTCACAGCCCACCAGCAGTGGGTGCCCAGCCAAGCCGGCCAATCCCTCGCCCAGGTAGGCTTTTCACTTATTAATAGATGAACACCATTGCCTAGTTTTACCTCGACCATTCATTCCCCAGGTATCCAGTTTCTCAACCACTTTTGTCCCTAGCAATAATACCACCATATAGACTTTTGTATTTCTATATCATCGCCCCTTTTGGGGGGTTCACATCGAGTGAACGGCCTGCCCCTTCAAATTGCGTGTTTTTTCTCTCCTTACATCCGTCTTCTCCCATGAATTTCGCTCACTCCAGGCGCAGACCCAGACCGCCATTTCCGCCATCGTGGCAGCCATGCACGCTTACTTTCTCCCCCGCCGCTTCTACTCCCGCCGCTACCCTTACTTCGGGTACAAAGCAGCCATGCTGCAGATCGCGCAGGACCGCGCGCGCGCGCTGCGCCAGGTCAAAGACGGGGTGGCGGCGCTGGACGCTGCGGCGGTGTCAGCTCGGCTGGGGGCAGGGCTGCCGCCGGCGCTGGAGGCTGTGTTGCACGAGCGCACGCTGCGGCTGGCGGTGGTGATCGACCAGATGGGCAACGTGAAGGAGTTTGGGACGCCGCAGGGCGTGCGCAGCATCGCGAGGTTAGTGCATTGCCCCAATTATTTTCAACGATATATTATCATGGGTGTAGGGAGAGGGGGCTGCTTTAAAACTCTAAGCCTGCTTTGTACATGGCTGAAAGAGAGAAAGAAAACGTGGAGCAGCGATCTGTATTTCTATCAATAGTAATTAGTGATTCCAGAGCCCCAAGTGAATTGATTTCCTCTCTCCCAAATGATGTTCCCGTCCCCTAGGTTCTACGTCTGTCTGGTCATCCCCCTCTTCTTCGCGCCCTACTGGGCCTTCGTGGCAAACACCACCAACTTCGCGCTGGTCTTCTTCGTCTCCAACGCCGTTCAAATCTCGCTGGCGGGGCTGCTCAACACCGCCGTCTCCCTGGAGGACCCCTTTGACAACTGCGGAATGGACGGAATCTGGGTCGCAGAGCACCTGTACGACGTGAAACAGGCGCTGACGGTGGTAGCGGCCGCAGCAGGCGGCGGCGGGTACGATCAAAGCCCGGCTGTGGCTGAAGCCGGGCAGCAGCGGGGGGAAGGGGGCAGGCTGGAGGCGGCTGCGGCGGGGGTGGCGGCTGTGGGGGTGCCGCATGAGGTGCGGGACGGCGCGTCCATGCAGTCGCCTTCGCGGAGAGTGAGGATATCAACCGATAATGTTTGAAAAACGGAAGGGGAAAAAAAGAATGTAGGAGTCGAGTTTCCTAATAGTAACTTTGGAGTACTAGTTACGCGTTACTATTGTGTTAGGCAGGGTTGATTTCACACAGACAGTTCAACAAAGAAATTAATTAGCTTGAAAAAGGACAATAAATTAGATTTCGGTGTTTCTTTACTGCTTGCTTTGTAATAAGGTGCATTGGCTCAATACAGCTATATTTCGAAATGGAGGGAGAACAGAGAGGATTTGAGAAAAAGAATGAGGAGCTAGCTAGCAATATATTTTATTGGTTATCATGAGAAGGTTTTAAGTTGACGTTGCTCGGGCCTCTCCCAGCACGATGTTGACCTCGGCCAGCCGAGCCCGCAGCGCCGCCAGAACGGAGCTGCCGCTGGGGGTTCCGCTGCGCCCTGCCGGCGGCCCCGGCCTCTTCATTCGGCACTCTGGGGACTGCGGGGGCTGATTTTCCCCGTTGCTGCAGTTGAAAAAATCTTCAGTGTGAGGCGTCGGCGGCTTAAACTGCTGCTGAAAATGCTGGGGCGGCAAGGTGGGTGGCGATGAACCAAAGAGAGGGTTTATGCAGGCCTCGTGGGGGCTGCCCCAGGCTGCGTTCTGCGGCGACGCCAGCAGCTGCTGTGCCGCTTCCGCTTGGTGCCGCCGAAAGCAACTGCCCTCGTATTGGTCTGCCAAAGGAGCGGGCTCGTCGATACGAGGAACGGCGCTGCTGTCTTGAGGGCCCATGCCAAAAGAAGGGAGGCCGAAATTGTGGGCTGGAGGGTCCACGCCTGGCAGTGCCGGCACCGCTGCTGTTGCCGCTTCCTGGGCGAATACATGCCGTCCTGCAGGCACGAGGCTGCTCCACCAGGGCTGCTGCTGCTGCTGCTGCTGCTCGACGGAAGGCCCGCAAGCACCGCTCTGCCGCTCCAGGCTCAGCACGCGCCCCTCCAGCACCCGCAGGTGCGCGGAAGACGCGGTTTGCAGCGCAGCATTGTACCTCCGGCTGGACTCCACCGCCTCCTCTAGCCTGGTCACGCGGCTCTGCATCGCTCGCGAGTCTTGAAGCAACGACGGCAAAGACTCCAGCAGGCCCGCAGTCTTCCAGCTCGCGTCAGGCGCACAAAAGTGCGACGATCGCGGCAAAAATGAGTCCTCAGAGCCGGTGCTGCGGCTTTCTTGAGGTTCCGCCTCTCCTTTTTGCGGCGGGTAGCATGCATCAGCATCACAACGCGCAGCAGCGCCGCTCAGCAGGGCCTGAGGCAAGGGACGGGGCTGGTCTGCATCTGGTTCTGGGTTCTCTGCCTCGTCCTCATCTAAAAAGAGGGAGAAAAGTGGGGTGGGCTGCGAGAGAACAGGAGCGGGGGAGGGGGACTGCTGGCGGGCGGTTGAAGGCTGTGCCGGTTCTCCCGCCTCCACCCTCGCCTCGCAAGAGTCTTCTTCGGCGACTCCTTCGCCCTGGGCCTCCTTATGGGCAGCCTCTTGCTTCTTCCGGGCGTTAGTATCAAAAAGCGCCTTCACCTGCTGCTGCCGAAAAGATGAGCTGTGGTGCTCTCGGCAAGCGGAGATGAGGTGGTGCAGCAGCGTGAGCTTGCGTTCCGCGTATCCCTGCGTATTTTAAACCCCCAAAAAGTAAAGAGATCTCAGTCAACATTGCTAAAGTTTAAAAAATAATGCGAGCTATTGGGCAGGTTCTCACCTCCGACATGAACTGAGAGGGGCTGAGGCCCACTCGCATGCGGAACCGCTCGCGCGCGAGCTTCAGCACGCCCTCCACATATCTCCTGGACCGCCGGCTCACTAGCCCTCCCTCCACGCTGATTTTTGTGACAAACGACGAAAAATTGTGCAGCAGGAAGTTGATGACCGGCAGAAAGGCCCCTGGTTTCCCCAATTTTGCGGCTTCTTCGTCGAAAACAAAGGGAAAGCGAATTTGAGCGAGCTCTCGGCGGATCACTGCCAGCTTGGCTTCCACGCCGCCACACAGGACCGGCGCCTGGGCGGTCATCACACACTGAGGATCGTGTTAATATCGAACTCGCCACAGGTCGCACAGAACTGAAATGAAGAGCTAATTTTGGTCAAACTTGGAGCGTTTAATCGATTTGAATCGAAAGAAGAAAAATTTTGCTCTATGGTGGGCGACTGTTTGTGCCATCACTATTTTTTTATTTCATCATGGGCCGCAGCAGGAGCAGGAGCCGCTCCCGAGACAGAGGGAGAGGAGGCGGAGGCGGAGGAGGAGGCCGTCGCAGCAGAGATGGGGTGGGCATTCTCGTGCGCAATTTGCCGCTGGACACACGGTAATTACAAATTTCATTCGAATTGGAACATGCATGCATGCGAAACCGCCGCGATGGATCGACTGATGAATATTTTATTTTTTTGTTGCTTGCAGGGCGGACGAAGTGAAGAAGCTGTTTGAAAAATATGGCGAAGTGAATGACGTCTACCTTCCAAGTGAGTTAATCCCCCCAATTTCCCCGGCATGCTGCTTCACCCGGCATGCTGCTTCACTTCATTCAACTTTGATGTGTCACTCAACCATGTTCTTGCGCTTGCTGCAGAGGACTATCGTGAGTGACGACCACCGAATCTAGCGCAGTGATGTATACACCCAAGGGCCAGGGAGTTGTCGAGAGGGGGCGCAAGTGTCAAGTTTGTTCAAGAGCTTCTTCAAAATTTGTCGGCCAAACGGGAGCAAAAGAGCTTTCAAGCCTTCTCCAAGGACCTTTCGTCAAGCTTTCTCTGTCAAGGACGTTTCAAGATGCATTCAAGTGTTCAAGTATTGTCCGAGTGGATTGATGACCTGCTGTTATGGATGCTTTTGACGGCCTGAAATAATAATAATAATAATAATAATAATAATTTTGCGGCGGTGAGGCAAATAAAGCTGCCCTTCCTCCAAATTACACTTTCTTTTCAATAAAAACGACGAATACACATGTTCTGGTCCTCGTTGGTGCCCCCTTCTCTTCTCTCCCTGGCTTGGAGTGTCTTTCTTTCTTTATAATACATTGACGTGTTTTTGTCAAATTGTTTTGTCAAATTTGTCTTTTTTCTCACCTTTGCACTCCACCTTTCCCCCTTTTTCTCACCTATGCAGACAGCGGACGACCCAAGGGCTTTGGTTTTGTGGAGTTCAACAGCGACCGCGAGGCCCAGATCGCCATTGACTCCCTCGATCGCCAGCTCTTCGGCGGCCGAGAACTCAACGTTTTGCGCGCGCGGGAAGGGCGCAAGCGCCCCGAACAGATGAAAGATCGGGACGACGGCGGCGGGGGCAGGTCCTCCCGCCGGTCCCGGTCGCGCAGCCGCGACAGGCGGCGGCGCAGCCGCTCCCGCTCCCGCGATCGGCGGCGCAGGAGCCGCTCTCGCAGCAGGGACAGGCGGCGCAGCCGCTCCAGGTCGCGTTCCCGGTCCACCAGGGCCCGCAGCGATCGGGAGAGGTCTCCGCCGCCTCCGGCGAGGCCCAGCAGGGAGCGCTCTCCTTCTCCGCCGGCAGTAGCCGCTGCGGCGGCGCCTGCTGAGGGGGGCCGCAGCCCCAGCCCGTCTCCGCCACGAGACTAGATGGTAGGAAGAGTGGGAATGGCATGCGAGCAAGATACTAGCGGCTGAGAGCGAGAAATGGCGGTTAGACGTTCTTTCTTTGTTTTATTTTCGTGTTTTTGCGTGATGGGCATCATTACGGCCTTGAAAAAGCTGCGTGCGTGTGCGATAAAGCGAAGTTTGAACAGTTGAATAATGACTGAGGAATGTGTCGTGCTTTTCGTCCTCAGCTTTGTCCTTTCTTTGCATTTTTTCCCCCGTCTGCAACTGTCAAAAGGTATTTATATAAAGTTTTGCCGTGGTGCAAAAGGCGTTGACGCCTAAGCAGTTTGGGGTGGGACATTAACAGGAAAGAAAGAACCTCGTCAGGAGCTCAACAGTGATGCATGCATGTGACGAACAGGTAGAAAGAAGGAAGGAAAATGCTGGAAAAGAATGGGAGAAAAGAAGAGATACACGAAATGCTGAAAGACTGAGAGAAGTGATACAAACTTTTACTTGAAAGATGCTCGAGCTTGTTCGGTCACAAACAACATGGGGCTGACATAAACAATGAAATGAAGAGACAGAAGAGCGAAAAAATTCCATGCGACCATCTGAGAGAAGCTGCACCCACTGGCAGCACAGCAGCATGTGGTTCTCGGTTTATTTATAATTCAAAAATGGAAACTCAATCGTCCAAATTGGCAAAATCTTCAAGCTAAACACCGCGGAGCACACCGATTTATGTCCACGCGACACCAGCCCTCCTTTCAGTCCCCTCCCCCAGGGGCCCTAAAAACAGGGCAACCGAAGACAAAGAGTGTTTTTAAAAGTTCGCCTCCTCTGCCGCAGCCACCTCGATCAAACTGGGCTCGTAGAACGCAGGGGCCTCGTACCCCAGCAGGTTGATGTACGTCGCCGTCACGTTCGCCAGCCCAGCACCCACCAAATCCCGACGAAATCTCACCCCTCTTGGCAGTCCGGCTCCTCCGAAGGCACACGGCACAGGATTCAGCGTGTGACTCGTCAGCGGCACCACCTTTCCGCCATTTTTCGCGCTTTTTATCGGCGCCCCTGCGCTGTCCCGCTGCGCCATGTCTTCAGCATTGCCGTGGTCAGCAGTTACCAACCACCGCCCACCCGCGGCTTCCACAGCCGCGATGACGTCTTTCAGACAGGCGTCGACAGTGGTGCAGGCTGTGACTGTGGCGGGGAGGTTGCCGGTGTGGCCCACCATGTCTGCGTTGGCAAAGTTGCAGCGCACGAAGTCGTAGCGGCCGCTGGCGATGGCCGCCTCGACGGCCTCGGCGATCTCTAGGGCCTGTGATGGGAAGGGGGGAGAAAATAAATAATTCGAATATGAAATAAAATTAGCAAGACGCTGAAAATAGTTTCAGCAGTTTTAATGAGCTTCAAATTGTAGGATAAAGAGGGTCGCACGCAGGAATAGCTCGACCTGACCTTCATCTCCGGCTTCTGATCAAAAGAAATGCCCTGGTCAGAGGGCATCTCAACGAAGGTCTCCTTTGCAGCGTCCAGCACCCCGCCACGGTTCCCCAACCAAAAGAAAGTCATGTGCCCGATTTTCTGGCTCTCGCTGCACGCAAACACGCGCAGACCACATCCTGTCACCAGGTACTGCTCGCTGACGCGCTCGATCACCGGGGGCGGCACGAGGAAGTGCGAAGGAATGCGGAGTTCGGCGTCGTACTGGATAATGCCCGCAAAGTTCACTGCAGGGCGGCGCACGCGGTCAAAGGCGGTGAACGACCCGTCGTCAGGGGCTTCAAATGCTCTGCAGATCTCCAAAACGCGGTCGGCCCGAAAATTGAAAACGATAACTGCATCGCCATCCACGATGGGGCCTGCTGGGAGCTTGGTGACAGGCTCAAGGGCTACCCAGGGCTCGATATACTGGTCGCTGGTGCCGCCACCCTTGGCCTTGCGCATAGAAATAAGGGGGGCATGTATTTATTAACTAGTGTCTACCATTAATTTTATTTTTGTATAGGCAGCGCATGGAGGGTTGAAAGGCAAATGGGACTGACCTGCAGCGCCGCTACGCCCTCCACAACGTTCTCAAACATGTTGGGTGCTTGTCCGAGCACGGCGGCGTCCCACCCGCGCTTCACCACGCTCCAGTCGCTCTCATACCGATCCTGCAGTTTCATCTCATAAAATTACGTTTAAACTCGATGCAATGCATTATTATTATAATAACGCAGTAAATAACAAACAAACAAAATCCAGCAATATTCGTTGTATATTTTGACACAATTGTGTTTAATAAACCCTCACCATGATGCACTCCATGCGACCGCCGCCGCTGGCGATCTTAACGTCACTGCCGGGCGCCTCGGCGCTCATCCGGGCCAAGTCCTCCCTCAGACGGCCCAGCCACGCCACTGCGGTGCCATCCTCGACGTCGCGGCCGTCGGAAAGAACGTGCAGTCGGATTATTTTCACGCCTCGAGACAATGCACCGCTAACCAGCAGCATGAGCTGGTTGTAGCGGCTGTGCACCCCGCCGTCAGAGAGGAGACCCAGGAGGTGGAGGGTGGCACCAGGTGAGGCGGCGGCGGCGCGAATGTAGCTCCAGCCGTCGGAATTAAAAAGCGAGCCTGACGGAAAAGGGGGGAACAATTGCATTTTTTTCCGCTAAATTTTGATTGCTATCGTGCCACGCGATATATTAAGAGCTGCACGCGGGATTCAAGCAGCAAAACCCCAGGGAAAAGAGCCATTTTGTTGATTTTAGCCGTTTCTTCCCTGAAGATTATTTTGCAAGATGAGGTTCGCTCCCTTACCGGACTGCAGGGCGGCGTCCACGCACTTGGCTCCCTGGTCCACGATCTGCCCTGCCCCTAGCGCGTTGTGGCCCACCTCGCTGTTGCCCATATCTGCATCAGAAGGAAGGCCAACGGCGGTACCGTGGGCCTTCAGCAACCGCCACCGCTGCGGGGCGGTGGTCCTGAGGGAGTCCATGAAAGGGGTGTTTGCGAGATGAATCGCGTTGTACTCGTCGTTGTATGGGCCCTCTCCCCAGCCATCAAGAACCACAACTAAAACTGGCCCTGGGCTTTTAGGAATGGAGAGGTGGGGGCGGAGGGCGAATGGGGGAAGGGCTCGAGGAGCCACGGGGCCGACAGCCATCGCGATGGGGGGACAAACAAACTAGAGTACTAGGGGGAAATTCGTATGAAGGTACAAGGAAATTTGTGTCGGTGTACGCCAGCCGCGGCAGACTATAGGTAGAATGTAGTAATTTATGCAGAGATTTAAAAAAAATATAAATATTAAACGAGCGTGTCCGAGGATGGAGAACGAGGTGGCAATACGCAGTCCGTTTTTTTTTGCGGGGAAGGGGGGGGGGGGCTTGGCGCCAAAAATATGTAAAATATACATTCATTTTTTTTTGGGCAAAATAAATCGAACCCAAATAGCCCAAGGGCTGGAGGATGCCAGGATGCGAGCGGCGCAGAGCTTGCAGCTGAACATATTTTTAAACTGCATTGAAAGCATCAAAACAACTGTTTACCGACGCATCCACGTCGCCCCGCCCGCAGTGCGCTTGTCAACCAGCTCTGCAAATTCACAAACACCGTCTCCACTACCATTAGCGGCCTTGGGCAACCCTCCCACCGAACCCCTTCCAGATGAATGCTGTGGACGAGGGTGCAACGAGTGCGTGTGGACCACTTACTGGGAGGAGACTAAGATCTACGAGACGGCAAAAGCCGAGGCGCTTGGGCAGCAGCGCCCCTTGGATCCCTTCGAAGAGCTGGAGCGGAGACTAGCGGCGGCGGCGGCAGCAGCAGCAAGAAGGCAAGAAGCAGCTGGGGGTGAGAGTAGCTCTGGAAGGCGGAGTGAAGAAGTAAATGAACGGAATAAAAGAGGCTTGTGAAAAAGTGACCATGTACTTTGTTAGTGAATGTTTTTTTTTGGTAGCGTTTCGCTGCCGCCAATAATATTTTGTATAATTGTACTTTGTTTTTCATGTATTTCATCATGTGTACACATCATGCGATTTTTCAAAACTGCCTTTTGCCCCTTCATCTATTCTTTAATCATTGATTCATTCAACAGTCGTCATTATTTTTGCAATCATCATTATTTTTGCAATTTGGTTCGTTTGGCCATAAAGGCACCGCCAGCACCGCCGCTGTTGCTGGCTTTGCCTGAAGAGGCCGGCCGGGGCGCGTCCTTCACCCACTGGAAGAACCCGCACTGCGCCTCAGGACCCTTGCCGGCGGCACGGGCGCAGGCATAAAAATGCCGTCCTGCAATTGTCGATATTCGATCAGAAGTAGTAATGATCAAGCACTAAACATATGAATTCGGCTTAGAAATTTATAATTTTGATTTTAGTTTCGCTCACCATGATTTTCTCCGGCTTTGTTGACCCTCTTCAGCGCTGCCGATTCTGCAGTCGGGAAAATAAGAAAAACATGGCAAAATTGAACGAATTTAAACCGCAGAAAGCAGGCAATGAAAGCTTTAAACTGTTCGTTTGTAACTCACCGCCATGCTTGCATCTTGGTACCTGCATGCGCTGCTGAATCTGGCGCCACCGCTCCTTGCTTTCAGCCAGCTCCACCTCACGCTTGGCAGCGGCAGCAGCCAGCTCCGCCTCTATCAGACCTTGAGATTCACTTGCAGGCCCTGCATCCTCGCTTCCTCTCTCTTCCTGCTCAGCAGCAGCGGCGGCA
Organism: Marvania coccoides; assembly: GCA_963854735.1. Taxonomy (NCBI): domain Eukaryota; kingdom Viridiplantae; phylum Chlorophyta; class Trebouxiophyceae; order Chlorellales; family Chlorellaceae; genus Marvania; species Marvania coccoides. The sequence continues at coordinate 316,936 of OY978108.1, forward strand.
GGATGCTGTGATTTCTCCGCCGCCGCTGCTGAATTATGCTGTGCCGACTTTTCTTTGAAGAACCGCTTCAAAGAAGCTTGCTTTCCCGGCAGCCCACTGGCGTCGTTACTGCCTGGTTTGCCGTTGCTTCCTGCCTTGCGAGCACCGCCACTTAAAGCAAAAAAGGCCCCTGACGCCGTTTCTTTCTTCCTTTCCCCCGCTTTCGCAGGGCTGCCGCTGGGGCCCCCACTGCTCACTCCAGCGGCGGAGGCGAACTTCCCAAACGATGAAGAAATGACGTCCTTTCTTTCAAGGGTAGATAATAGAACCTCAGCCGAAGCCTCCTCTCTCTTCTCAGGACCCCCACTGCTGGCTGCCCCAGCCCCAGAAGGCGCCCCGGTCGCCCCTCCACCTCCACCGCTAAGCCAGATCAGCAGCTTGGTCTGCTTACCAGCTGAAATAGAAAGCGACGAGGCGCAGCGTGGCACAGCAGCAGCGCAGGGAAACGCCCCTCTGGTGGAGATTTCTACCCACACAGGGCAGTGGTCGGACCCAGCCACGTCCGGCTGAATGTCTGCGGCGCTCACCCACGCAGTTGCAGCTGCTTCGGGCTTTGAATCGTTTGAATTGCCGGTCGGCTGCTGCTGCTGCGGTCGGTGGTGGTTGGAGGGCGGATAAGGGCCGATTTTGAGGCCAGCTGCCAGCGTTAAATCGATTCTGCTTCCTGCGAACAAAATACAAACATATACGAAAGTCTGCTGGCTTTAAGGAAATTTCCGGATTGATTAGAATAAATAAAGAAGTTGAAAAAAGAAACAAAACAGTTTTTTTTTTTTTTTTTTTTTTTGAAGCGTATTGTTCCACATGCAAAGCGAATGGGGTTTAATTGCTATATAATAAGCTACTCACCGTAGTTGTTAGCCCTGGCCCCGGTATAGGTAGACCATTGGGTGAAGGCTGATCGTCTGGTGGGGGAAAAAGCCCGAAAGCAGTCCACAAACGGCGGCATGTGCGCTCCTTCAGCTGCAACACTCTCACCATCACCATTATCATTTTCACCGCCGCCGCCTCCGCTGCTAGCTCCCCCCTGCAGCAGCCCCCGCAGCCACCGCCGGCTGTGATGCCCGCTATAGAACTCAGCTTCAGGGAGGGGGTCAGGGTGGTCAATAGGCGCCGGCGCAATGTTGAAATCTCCCACAGCGACCACCGCCCTCCCCGCCGCCAGCTGCGCCTCCCACCGCCGCTGCAGCGCTTGGTAGAACCGCGCCTTGAAGTCGCGCCGCTGCTGCGCCTGCTCGGGGTCAGCGGCGGTAATGGCGGGGGCGTAGATGTTGTATAAAATGAAGGCACCGTGGTCGGTTATGACCACCCGCCCCTCGCTATCCAAACTCCGCAGCTCTTCTATCGAAAAAGAAAATTCGCCGCCAGACAGCAACTCCAGGTGCGCCTCTCCCTCTCCCGTCGACCCTCCTACGCCGCCGCCGCTGCTGCTGCCGTTCAGGGTTCCGCTGAAGCCCATTTCTGCGGAGAAAGGGCAAGCACGAGCGGTGCGGAAGAACGTTGCAGTGCCAGAGTAGCCTCGCGAGGAGTCTGCGCAGCAGAAGACAGAGTCCCAGCCCTCTGCGGTAGCCAGCTGGTGGGAGGCGGCGGCGAGCTCCTGTCGGCGGAGCTTGGTTTCTTGGAAGCAAACGATATCGGCGGATTTTCCAACGTCGGCTAAGAGGGCGGTGATGTTTGGGTGGCCCAGGCGCTTGAGCACGGCCGCTAGACCGTTGACGTTGAAAGATAGGACTCTGACGCGGTCCGAAGCGGCCGCGTCAGCCATTTAAGAGAAACTTTTGTTCGAATTAAAATGATTAATTTGAGATTATTTCATCGAATTTAGCTACCCCATTGCAAGCACAGAGTCGTTTCGAATATGAAATTGTTTAAACTATTCAAGTATTTATATTATACAATGCCATTGGCTCCGCGTCGCCTCTTCATGTTCTTTATCCTGTATGAGATGTTTTCCCTTTTTTCAAACTCCCCAGCGCTAGGGACTCGAAGCGTACTGCTCAGTTAATTCCTCAGGGCACCAATGCCTAGTATACGCTCCCTCTAGACCGCTCGATTCTATTTTCGGTTGGCAGCACCGCTCAACCACCCCAAAACTGCCTGACTAGGACTCGCCTGGTCTCATCAAATGCCCACCCCCGCCTGCTATGAATTAATCGCAGCTGTTTGCCAAGCAAACGTAGTTCAGAATGCTTTATGTAGCTTCCTGTTCCCTGCTGCTGATGGCTGAGAGCCCGAAAGACCTAAATATGCTTGGCATGTTAAAGTCAAAACTTTTTAGTAGTACAGAGAAGGAAAAAAAAGGAGGGGAGAACAAACACGTTGGGGCTCAAAAAATAAATTTAGTAGGCGTTCATTAAAGCTTTCATATTAGGAATAAAAACAAAATTGTACGGCTTTCTCTTGTGTTTCGTAATGCCGTCTTTTCAAAAGAATTCTTCTCGCATTAAAAGTGAGGGGGGGGGGGGGGGAAAGTGGCGTTTTCGCAGCAAAGGTGCGGCTGCATTCTATTATTAGTTTTAGTCAGACTCGTTTCCATACGCCATCTGCTTGAGGGTCTTCATCAGCGCTGCGTCGGTGCGCGCCTTGTTCAGCGCAAACTCCATGCGATCCACCTGCACTAATAAGATGGGGGCAATATCAACTCTGCACACAACGCATTTTCTCAAAAAAATACTACTGGCAGTTTTTTATTACTTGAAAAAATAACAATCGAAACGCTGTTAAAACAATCAAAGGAAGAAAATGAAAATATGAAACATCAGGAATTCTTGCCTGCTTCTCTTGGGCGACAATCTGGGCATCGATTTGAAGGCGCCACTGCTGCATCGTGCGCAGCGTCTGCTTGGACTGGTTCAGCGCGTTCTGCAGCACCTCTTCGACAGCGGTGATCCTGTCCTCTTCGCTCCTCTCAATTCCCTTGGTCAGGGCATCAGCTCCCTGCCGAGCCAAACTCTGCTGAAGAACACCCAGAAACTGGCCAGAGAGGATAGGATTGCCTGGGACGCCTTCCTGGCCGCCCTGGGCACGAGTAACGACGACCCTGCGGGAGGGAAGGGCTGCCCTGCGCTGAGGCTGGGCGCTGGGGGTCCAGCGGGGCTGCAGATAGAAAATAAGATAAAGGGGAAAAGAAGGGGTTTGGAGCAAGATAGAGGGCTACGGGAAGGTGGATCGTATACATATTATGTTGGGCAGGGTTAAATTATGTGACGGGCATTGAAAAGAGGCGTTCTTGGCCGGGTTTGACGTCCCGGAAACGTTGATTTGTAAGAGGGTTGCACTCACCTGTGCAACCGTAAGGGCACTGGCGCTGGTGGATAACATGGCGAATGTTTGATATTAATACAGCGGAAAAAGCTTTGCTCTCTCGATCGGAGCGAAATATTTCCGATATTTGCTTGCGAGCGCATGCGCGCTCTTGAAATTAGCTTCGCCATTGGTTTACAGGCCATTTTGCAAATGCTTATCCAATCTTTAATTTAAAAAATGGGCATGGGGCCGGCAGCGAGCTTCGATCTGCTTTTTTGATAATCAGATCAGTTATTGTGCATCTTGATTTATTGCAAATTAATCTACTGGCAGCTGGCACGAGTGCAATTGACATGCAATCAGTTTACATGTACAAGAATTTCAAATTAAAGGCTCCATACAAGGTCGGGACAACCCAGAGACTTGCAATTTCTAAAGCTTCGCGGGAAGGAGCCTTGAAATGTGCTGACCATGCTCATCAGCGGGAAAATGCGATCGAGATGCACAATGGCGCAGCGAAACTGGAGTAATCGTCACAAAATCAAAACCTTTCTTTTTATTGTTTTCAATTGACGAGCTTTTCCGCCGCAATTCCAGCTCGGCGCCGCTTTAATTTTATGTTATAACACACAGCAACCCCGTGGCTAGGCTTTGGAGAGGAATGCACGTGCGTGGGGCTCCTTTTTTGGCCCACCGACTTGCAAATCATCTTTTCACCCTCGCTCCACGCGTTTCCCCTGCCACAACGCCTCGCATTTTTGTCAGCGCGCCAAGGCCGTTCACAGCTACCACGTTTCGCTCAGCCGAAGCCAAGAAGATGGGCAATCTGCTGTCTCGTGCTGGAAAAAACGACGCTGGCCAGGCAGAGCCTGACTTGTGGATCGTGGTGGGGCTGGGCAACCCTGGGCCTCGTTATGAAGACACCCGGCACAACGTGGGCTTCATGGTCGTTGACGCCATGGCTATGGAGGCTGGCGTGAAGACCGACCGCCTACAGGCCAACTGTGCCGTCGGCAGGGGCAGACTTTTCGATAAAAAAGTGCTCTTCGCCAAGCCCATGACGTGAGTAATCTCTTTGAGTTCGGCTTATGAACAGCTTTTAATTTTCTTGAAACTTATGAAATAATTCAGGCCAAGCAGTGATTGATTATTTTTTTCACCCGTCCATTTTTCTGTATTTTTGTTTGTCATCCCAATGTTGAACTCTTATTACTCGTTAAACATCGATGCACAGCAACACGCCCCTCCTCACGCCTCCCTTTCTTTTTCATTCTCCCTTTCTTTTACAGTTTTATGAACGTCTCTGGCGAGGGCGTCATCAAGCTGTCAAAGTACTACGGCGTGCCCCCCCAGCAGATCATCGTCGTCTACGACGACCTCGACACCGCCGTGGCCACCGTCAGGCTGCGCGGCAAAGGCGGGCACGGCGGCCACAACGGCATTCGATCCCTCATCCAACACCTCGGCACCAACGAATTTCCGCGAGTGAAGGTTGGAATCGGCCGCCCGCGGGAGGGGATGCAGGTGGCGTCCTACGTGCTGCAGAACTTCAGCAAGCCCGAGCGGGAGCTGATCGACGAGGCGGTGAGAACGGCTTCGGATGCCGTGAAGGCAGCGTTGGTTTTGGGGGTGGAGAAGGCGGTCTCAGGGGTGCGGGTGGACGCGAATGGGCAGCCGGTGGCGCCCAAAATGCCGCACCAGAACGGCAAAGGGATTAAACAGCCCAAGGGGCCTAGAGCAGGCGGAGCAGCAGCAGGGAAGGAAACGGGGAAAGCAGCAGGAGCAGAGCCTCAGCAGGGTGTGAAAGTGGTGGAGAAAGAGGTGAAGCAGACGGAGCCGATGGCAGCGTTGGGGGCGGCATTGGCAGCAGCAGCAGCAGCGCAGAATAGCACTCCACAGCAATAATATTTTCGTCTTCGATTGATTAATAATATTACAACGTTTGATTTGATTTTTTAAACGGTGCATCCTTAAAAACTGCGTGCTGTGTACTCTTGAAAATCGCTGAAAACAGTAAGAAAGGAGGCTGAAACTGAAAAAGGAACGATAATAAAAATTTACTTAACTAGCTCTTTTCCCTCTGGCCCAGGGCCGCACTATTTTATTGACTGTCGTATAGAATTGACTGTGTACTTCTCAACTAACCACCACTTCACTCACCCATCGATGCCTCGCTCTCCCACACGTCCTCTCGGTCCTGAGCCAGCATTCCAGCCACCCTATCCTTCAAATTCTTTTTCACCGGCGCTTTCTTCTTCCCCCGGCCCAGCAGCTCCGTGAGCAGCCCGCCCGCCTCTTCTTCGGGCTCGTCAGCCTCCTCTCCCGACTCCTCCGCCTCCCACACCACCAGCCGCCGCTGCCGCAGCTGCTGCACGCGCTGCGCTTGGCGCCACTTGGCCGCAGCAGGGGGCAGATCTAAAGAATGTGCAGTAAGAGAATCCGCCAGGTAGTCACCCACAGTGACACGCGCTGGTGCGGAGGGAGCGCCAGCCCCCATTTGACCCGGCTTCTGCTGCTGTGGGAGCTGCTGCTGCTGTTGTTGGTTGCTGCTTGAAAACGCAGGAGAAGAACGAAGCTCTCGCCGTGGTGGCGCCTGCTGCGAGGAAGAGGGAGAGGGAGGGATGCCCGTGCCCCCACGCTGCAAGCGCTGCGGTTGCTGCTGCTGCTGCTGAGGCACCGAAGTGGGCGGCGTTGGCCGTGCTCCAGCGGCAGCCCCACTGCTGTTGGCTTTGCCGGTGAAGAAAGAAGGGGCCTTGATTGTGGGAGGAGGCCCCATTCTTTGCGCTTGCTGCTGCTGCTGCTGCTGCTGCTGAGGAGGCTGTGAAGGCCCTGCTCCTGTTCCAGCTGCTGTCACCGCCTCTTCCGCAGAATTTGCGGCGTCAGAAGAAGAAGGCGCAGCAGCGGCAGCGGGGCGCCGGCCTTTCGCCCCTCCAGCCATCGCCGACAGCAGTCCCCAGTTGCTGGGGGACATGCGCGTCTGCATTTTGCGGAGCGGGGGGGGAGCCGCCGGCTGCGGCGGTGGCGGCGTGCTGCGAGTCACCGCTCCTGCCACCATCGCAGGCAGCTGCTCTCGCCTACTACTCACAGGGGCAGCAGCTGAGGCCCCAGAGGCAGCGCACACCGCGTCAGGGGCGCGCAGCACCAGCAGCGTCACTTCTACTTGCACTGAAGTCGCTGAAAAAGACCCGTTGCCGCTGCTTTTTGCTTTCTTTTCCACCTTTCCACCTGCTGCTGACAGAGGCTCAATGCACAGCACGAACTCGTCGCAGAAGCCACCAGTCAACGTCCGCAGCGCTCCCGCTGCGGCCTGCCCCGCTGCTCGCACCGCGCGCTTCTCCCCTTCCGGCGATTGCCGGCCTTCAAGGGCCGCCACCACGCCGGACGCCTGCGCAAACGGCTGCGACGCCGGCGGCAGATTGATGCAACACAGCACCGCCGTCGCCCGCTCCAAAGCGCCGTCTAAAAACGGGCTCTCGGCGGCGGCAGCGACCGCGTCTGACGCCAGGTGCTGCAGCGCCTTCACCGCGCCCAGGGCGTGCGCTGCGGCCGCCGGCAGCGTGGCCTGCCCCCGCCCCAGCACAGCGGTGCCCGGGCAAGTGAGAAGCTGCTGCAAGGGAGGGGAAATGAGGCGCTTGAAGTGCCGCATGTCCCGGCCGTGCCACATCAACGCCCCGCGGGAGCTCTTCAGCAGCTCCTGTGCTTGCACCGCTTGCAGCACCGATCGCGCGGTGTGCTCTAGGGCGTTGTCCGCTATGTCTGTGGCTTCAGACACCGTCAGTTGGCTGTCTCCAAAGGCCTGCAGCAGCACCTCCTGCTCCGTCACCGCCACCAAGTGCGCTTGCGCCTCCAGTGCCGCCACCAGCGCCCGCGCCTGCTCCGCCTTGGCGGGACCTTCAAAGGCGAACGGCGCGGTGACCGCCACCACCGTGAAGTGCCCCGCAGCGCGCAGCGCAGACACCACCTGCAGCAGCAGCGTGGGGCCGCCGGCGATGGCGGCAGCGGAGGCGAGCACAAACGCCACGCCGCCATCAGCACTGCCAATGTTGCCGCGGCCGCCCGCGTCGGAGGCGGTGCGCCCCACAATTGCCGCTAAATCCTCCGCCGACACCGGACCTCCTCCGTTTGAATCCTCAACCCTTCCTCCACCGCTGCTGTCTTTAGAGATCAACACCCCTCTCGCAAAGCTCACGCTGTCCAGCACATTTTTGTCGGTATCCAGGCACCACACGTCGTCCCCGAAGGAGGCCAGGGAGTCGTGGGCCAGCAGGCGCTGCAGAGCAGCTGCCCCTCGGCTTCCCACACCGATGAGTTTAACATCGATACTGCCTTCGCCCCCTGCTGCGTCTTCCTGCTGGGAGACAGGCGCTGCACGCGCTGCAGGGTGACTGCGGCAGGGTGCAGCGGAGAAGGAGGCTGAGCGTGGCAGCTGGCTGCCTGGGCGGGGGCGGCCGAGGGACTGAGGACCGTTTGGCAGTCGGTGCCGCTTTGAGAAGGCTGCCAGGCGGTGGGCGGGCTGGATTGTGGGCGGGGAGAGACGCAAGAAGGATGTGGCTCTTGGGGTGGTCGAAGAAGCGCGATGAAGACACGGCTGCTGCATTGTTTTGTGGTCGTTGGAAAATTTTCTCTCGGAACGTTTAAATAACAGGTAGCTAGGCAGATGCTTGCGCGCCGGTGTAAGGTGGGAAACACTTGAAGGCAGGGATAGAGACTTGAAGGCGGTCCTTTTGGTAGAGGCTAGGTAAGAAAGCTGGGTTCCTGTATTTTATTTTTTCGTGATTTCTTATTTTCCGATGTCTTTCATAAACGTTTGGGGGTCAGGGACCGCGCCGGTGAACTGTGCGCCCGAAAAATCAAACCCTGGGTGCTCCGCCTGGAAGCGCTCTAGCATAAGCCGCTTCTGGTCGGTCTCACGCTCCGCAGCGCTCACTTCGTGGCCCGGAACAACGCAAGTCCAGGTGGCGCCCTCTTCTGCTTTGGTGAGAGCTATGTGCAGCTCGCCGTCCTCTGGAAAATTTCAATAGATAGAGGTGAAAAATCGTGAAATTTAAAAGTAAATTGAGGGGAAAATGGCCCCCAGGGGGGAGATTTTTTTATTTTTTTTTTAACTTGCCGAGAGTCCACAGTGAGTCGGAGGCCTTGACAGCTCCCCACAGGTCCTTCTGCACGCGTCAGAGGGTTGTGGTGAGTGTGAGAAAGGGTTTGAGAATGAAAGAGAAAGGCTAACACACACAAAAAAGGTGCACATCTCACATTCAGGTATGGAGGGTTGCCCTTGATGCCCACGCTGATGTGCCGGGGTGCAATTTGAACGTCCAGATTCTTGCCCCGCACGCCTTGGGGTACCTGGATGTAGACGTTGACCTCGCTGCGGACAGAAGACGCGAAAACAGTTGAAAAAACAGCTCGAAAGGAAGCAAAATTCGAAGACAGGCGTTGCGGTGAGGCAGACCTGAAGCTCTGGTCCCAGGTATATACTGTTTGTCCGTTGGCAACGTAGCTGTGGCGGTCTCCTTCGGCAGCGGCGAGCTTGTCCATGAGCTGGCTTTGACAGCCTGTGATTTAAAATTGAAAACGTTTGCAAAAGCAGCAGAGCGAGTAACAGGGAGCGGCTCGTGATAAAGCTGTGAAAATCGTTTATAAAATATGCATTGGACGCTCCTCGCTTTGCCGAACACTTTGATTTTTTCGCTTTTCAAAATTCGAAATGAAAAAGAAAATTATTTGGCAGCACTGCGTTTCGCTGCGTGCAAACATCACAGCAGTGCGATACTTGTTGCTTGTGCATTCGGAACAGAAGGCGTCACCACATGCCGCCTCAATAGCCGCAATATTTTTACTGATAGGAATTGAATTACTTTCAATTTTCACAGCTGCTGCACTGTTTATTAAAATTAAATCCAGGATCTTTGAGCCACATTAACGCATTACCGAACGCTGGCGGCCCGTGCGACGCATTCTCCGAATGGCGCTGCATCTACTAGGCAATTTCCCCATAAATCGCAGCTCGGCGCCGGCTGGGCCATCGCTGAACCGCCCCCCGCAGCCGCTGTCCATCCGAAGACACCCTCGCCTGTGTTCCGGGGCGGTAGACCGCGCCGCGGCATCGACCCCTCAGCCAATCGCTACCCATCTCAGAGATGCCCCACCAGTGGACTCCCTCGACCACCTCCGGCAATCAGACCTGGAAACAGCAAGCAGCGCCCCGTTACGACCTCCCCTGCCCGCCATTCGCGGCCCTGCAGCCGTGGCAGACTGTTTGCAGAAGTTAAAATCTGACGTCAATGAAACAGCTTTGAGAGTCGCCCAGCAGCAGCAGCAGCCAGCCACCGCGGCCACGGCCATCGCCGGCACCAGAACCAGCGAACCTCACCCCAAATTGGCCACGAAACCCACCCGAAAACGCAGCAAAAACGAGCGAATTGAAGAGGCAGTGACTCGTGCTGTGGCAAAGCACTCAGCGGAAGCTTCTGCGGCCGTGGCGGGCGCTGCGACGGTGGACGTGGCCGCGGACCCCCGCATGTACACCCCAGAGGAGCGCAAACGCATTCGCGCGTCCTGGAAGCGCCTCATGCGATGGTCTAAGAGCCTGCGCACGCGAGAAGCCGCCGCCGCCGCTGAGCGCAAGCTCGAGAAGGTGGTGGTGTTCGGCGGGGGGAGCTTTGGCACGGCCATGGGGGTATCGTTGGCCCGCGAGCACCCGCAGCTGCAGGTGTCGTTGCTGCTGCGAGACGCCTACTTGTGTCGGGACATCAACTCCTCCCACCGTAACACACGCTACCTCTCCGACTTTGAGCTGCCGCACAATGTTACGGCGACCACGTCCGCGGCGGAGGCCATCGCGGGCGCGCAGTACGCCATCCACGCCGTGCCGGTGCAGCACTCTCGAGCGTTTCTCACCGCCATTAAAGACCTGCTGCCGCCCACGCTGCCCATCATCTCGGTGTCAAAGGGGGTGGAAGTGGCAACCGGCCAGGTCATGTCCGACCTCATTCCTTCAGCTTTAGGCCGCAAACAGCCTACCGCATTCCTGTCGGGACCTTCATTTGCCACAGAGGTCATGATGTCGCGCCCTACGGGCATTGTGGCTGCCTCCAAGGACCGCGCACTGGCGCGCGACGTGCAAAAGCTGTTTGCCTCCCCCACGATGCGGGTCAACACCTCCAATGATGTCATCGGCGTTGAAGTGTGCGGTGCGCTGAAAAACGTGCTGGCCATCGCGGCCGGCATCGTGGAGGGGCTGGACCTGGGGAACAACGCCATGGCGGCGTTGGTGGCGCAGGGGTGCGCGGAAATTCGGTGGTTATCGCTGAAAATGGGGGCAAAAGCGGAGACGATCAGCGGTCTGAGTGGGCTGGGAGACATTATGCTGACGTGCTACGGCAGCTTGAGTCGGAATAGGTCGGTGGGGGTGAAGCTGGGGCGCGGAGAGGCCCTGGCGGACATCCTTTCCTCCTCCTCCCAGGTCAGTTGACGAGATTTTTGATGAAAGTAAATATTGCTGCGCTTTTTGAGTGGCGTTGTCGTTTTCTTTTTGTAGTTCTCCTCGTCTCGTCGATTACTTATTTACCCTTCATTACTCGGAAACTGTTGCTTCATCATGTTTCTTGCGTTCCCTTCCATCATCGGTCAACGCTCAGTTCACCTGGTTCACTGGCGCCTAGCTCTTTTCTCTCCCTCTTTCAGATAGCCGAGGGCGTGGCGACCGCAGGGGTGGTGGTCTCCCTGGCCAGAAAGTACAGAGTGGAGCTTCCAGTGCTGACAGCGGTGGCCCAGGTCCTCAATGGCCATATCAGCGCCGCAGAAGCGGTGGCGGAAATAATGATGCTACCGCAGGTGGAAGAGCGGTAACGGGCTGACACTACATGGCCACGCGTTTGCAGGCAAGACGATGATGCCCGAAGAGTCGCGGAGACAGCGCGATGATTGACTTATCATACCGGCAAGCATGCGGGCCGGGAGTCCCTCCCCCCTTCTGTGTACTCAAGGAGCAATGGAGGGAGGGAGTGGCGCCGGTGTGACCAATACCGAGAGAACGAAAGAGATATAGAGAGAATGAGCTGCCTAGTGTATGTTTTTATCATTAATTAAATTGGAGCGGGTTTTGATGCCGCCATTTTTTCCCTTCAGTCTGCTTTAAATGACGCTGTGCCACCTAGAGTATACAGTATTGACTTGCCGTTTTTCCCCTCGTTTTTCTAGCTCACACGATTTTGACATTTTGACATCAAATGGTTTTTGAGTATTTTTCTTCCCTCTTAAATTTTTAAAAATGTCTTTCTCACTCCCCCATGCTTCATCTTCTTCATACGTGAACTGAAAACCAAAGGTTTGTAACCCATTATTTAATTACTCAATACTTACAAGTACCTCTGCTCCTTAAAGACTGAAAACTGGGAAGCGCAGCGAGCCGTTCACTTGAAAAAAGAGCAAAAAATGAATAAAATGTAAAAATAATCATCAGAATTGCCATCATGCTTTGGCGCTCTCTGCAAGCTCCCTCAGCTGCTCCTGCTGGTCCATCATGGCCATGGTCTGGATGCCCTCGTCAATGCCGCCCTCCATCACTTTATTCAAGTCATAGTTGACTTTGCTGCGGTGGTCGGTCATGCGGGTGTCCTTGTAGTTGTAGGTCTTGATCTTCTCGGAGCGAGACCCGGTGCCGACCTGCCAGGAAAAGGAAGAAAAGCGTTGATAAAAAAAATAAAAAAAATGGTAGGATACAACACGCCCAATACCGGGGGGGGAAGAGCTTGGTTTTTGGATTGTAATCGGCAATAGCGAAAAGCTTCATATTGAAGGCATGTTCCATAATTCGTATCTTGATCTCTTAATTAAGCGCTGACCTGTGACCGTCTTGCTGCCGCCACCTCGCTGCGCTGCTTCTCCAGCTCCAGCTCAAACAGCTTGGAGCGCAGCAACGCCAGCGCTCGCTCCTTGTTGCGCCCCTGCGAGCGCTCCTCCTGGCAGAAAATCCGAATGCCGGTGGGCTTGTGGAACAGATCGATCGCCGTCTCTACTTTGTTGACGTTTTGGCCGCCGGCGCCTGAAGCCCTGGCCGTAGACAGCTCAATGTCTTTAGGGTCGATTTTCACGTCCACATCGTCAGCTTCGGGCATAATGGCGACCGTGGCGGTGGAGGTGTGAACCCTGCCTGCAGTTTCCGTTGAGGGGACCCGCTGCACCCGATGCACGCCGCTCTCGTACTTCAGCTTGCTATACACCCTGCGGAATTCGTCGAGGAATGAAAAATTAGGGGTGTGTAGAAGGTAAACAAGGCAATAGTTCTATAGATAATTTATGATAATGTTGGGTAAATAATATGTGCCAGAACCCACTTTTGGCCGGTGATTTGGAGAATGCATTCCTTGTAGCCTCCAGCTTCAGCAGAGGACTCGCTGATGAGCGACACCTTCCACCCCTGCGTGTCGGCGTACTTTTGGTACATTCGAATGAGGTCCGCAGCCCACAGCGCCGCCTCTTCGCCGCCCGTACCAGCGCGCACCTCCAGCATCGTGTTTTTATCGTCCAAAGGGTCTTTCGGTAGCAGCAGCACCTTCAGTTTCTCCCCCTGGTCCTCCAACGCTGACGCCAACATGTCCACCTCCTCCTGCGCCAATTCCACCATCTCCACGTCCCCCTCCGACTCCCGCAGCATCTCTTTGGCGTCCGACAGCCGCCGCTGCGTCTCTTTGTACTCCCGGAAGGCTTCCACGGCATCTTGGATGTCGGACACCGCCCGGACCAGGCGCTGGTACTCTGTGGGGTTGCCAGACACGTCGGGATCGGCCATGCGCGTCTGCAGCTCATCGAAGCTGCGCTCGGTGTCCTCGAGCTTGGCGAGCACGTAGGGGTCCTGTTTGTGAGAGAAAATTGGAGTAGTTTTTGTTTTGTGTTCAGGCCATGATACAATTGGGAGGGGTAAGAAGCTGTTGAAAAGGTGCGCGCGTTTACTCACTGCTGCAGCGGTGATGACGGCGATACGGCGCGCTGGGCGGAGGAGCAGCGAGGCTTTCAATGATAAAGTTCGGCCGTGCACGGCGGCGGCACTCGCTATCCCATGTGGACGAGCAGTTGTGAACGCCATATTATTGTGGATAATTCCAACAGAAAAACTTTCAAAGTGATCGTTATCCAAATTGAATTGAAAATTTGCAAAGTGCTTCTCTTATTGAAACGCCACTTTTTCAAATTCAAACAATGAGTGCGTGCAATACGAAATCAAAAAAAATAAACGTACGTCTTCCCTAGACACAGCTCCGGGTTGGGCAAAAGCTGTCGTAAAAAAAAAACGCGTCAAATAAAATCCCTCAAACCTTATTTATTCTTTTATAAAAAACCATAGACATTAGATCTCTATCTCAACATCCATCATGGCAGCTCCCGCCGGGAGGGCTCGGCAACCACACATCTCTGACCAATTTTTCAAGATCTTCGTCGTTTTATCGCTCTTCCAGCTGGTGGACGCCAAAACAACGCGCCGTAGGCTTCTACAGAGTGAGTTAAGCAGCGCACGTGCGTCGTAATATCATATTTTTCAACGTCCGCGTCCCACCTACCGCTGAACTAACGCTGGACTCTTTCCTCAACCCTCCACAGGCTCTCTTCCCTCTTCCTCTGCCTCCAAAAGCAGCCCTGGGTACTACACGTTCTACGCAATTTCCCCCCCCAGCGGCGCCCTCTATTCCTGGGGCGAGGAACTGGCTTCAACTACCGGGGCTGTGGAGCTCACTCCCAGGCTTTTCAATGCAGGCCCTTGGGCGCAGGTGGGCGCAGGGCTGCGCTACGCCTGCGCGCTGGACACCGCTGGCACTGCTTCATGCTGGGGGGCTGGCTCAGCGGGGGAGCTGGGCTCTGGCAATTTGACAGCCAACAATCCAGCGCCAACGCCCGTGCAGACCGACGTCAGTTTCCAACAACTCTCTGTGGGCGGCAGCCACGTGTGTGGCGTGACCACTGACAGCAAGCTGATTTGCTGGGGAGAGAGCGGCGGCGCTGGGACGAGTTCTGACGTCGGCATCCCTACGGCTGTGGCTGGCGCAGACTGGAACGCCGTGTCGTGCGGCAACGGACAGACGTGTGCGACGAAATCTGACGCATCGCTGTGGTGCTGGGGCGCAAACAACTACCACCAATCCTCGCCTTCAAACGAGACCACGCTCACAGCTCCCACGCAGGTGCCTGGAGAGTGGGCCAGCGTGAGCTGCGGCGATCAGTACACTCTTGCGGTGAAATCTGACGGCACAGCCATGGGATGGGGCCTGTCTGAGAGCGTGGACGCGTTGTTTGCCATAGGCGGCATGCTGGGCAACGGCAAACCCATGTGCTACAACCCTGAGACCGAGAAATTCTGCAGCGCCGTGGTGGAATCATCCCCAGATCCTAACAACGAGGCTACTACTAATCCTGACGACGAATATGAAGGGTTTGATTATGGCGGTGGCGACTCCGATTTCTCTTCCTTTCAAGCCGAGCCTGTGGCCGTGGCGGGCGGCTTTAAGTTCTCCAGCGTCTCCGCTGGCGGCGCAATTTCGTGCGGCGTGGAGCTTGGCAGCGGGCGAGGCCTGTGCTGGGGGTATACCACGGGAGAAGCCACCGCTGCTGGGTCACCTATGACGAACACCCCAGTTCCTATTGCTAATTATACAGCCGCCGCTGTGTGGGAGTCAATTGCGGTTGGGTTTAGCAACGCCCGCTGCGGGTTTCAGAGCGACCAGTCGCTGTGGTGCTGGGGCCGTGTGGACTACAACTGCGAGGGGGAGTGCCCCATCGGCGACGGAACCGCCCAAAACAGTGCAGTACCCAAGAAAGTGCTGCTCCCGCAGACTGACACGCCTGCTGCACCGCCGCCTTCTGGAGGACTGGGGGCGACAACTCCGCGAGTCCCGCCTGCGACGCCTTCCCTCTCGCCGCCCGCCTCTCCCGAGCTACCTTCCCCTGCTAAATCGCCTTCCCTCCTGCCGCTATCATCTCCCAGTCTTTCCACCACCTCTCCTGGCGTGAATTCATTTTCAAGCCCTTCGCCTGCTGCTCCCTCGAGCTCTGCTGCGGTAGCTGCTATGTGTGAACGGGTGGGAGTCGCGATGGCGTTTGCAGGGGCAGTTCTTTTCTAACTGGTTGCATCAAATCTCCTTTTATGATCATTTTTGTGGTGGCAAATTTTCCGGCGTAATTTTTTTTTTAGGACGCATGCATTACTTTTCAACTAATAATTTAATTTTATATATTCTCATAGCTTCATGTAAACGTTATGTATCTTGGAATTGAATACATCTAGATCTGCAACAAAGAATTCTGGGCAACGAGGCAGTTAAGTTTCAAGGTTTTACAAATGGTTTAACGTCCACTACCGTGGTTCACTCCTTCACTCCTATAGAGATCCGCAAGTCGACGTGCGGATCACACACCCCGCCACAGTAAGGCGGAGCCTCGAGGGAGCTCCCTTATTATATATATCGCCCGAATCGGGCGCCGAAATAATTCAGAGGCAAGGAAAGTTGCATGGAGTGGATAAATGAATAAAGTTGATGGTTGAATAAAGTGGAGCAACAGGACAGGAGCAGAAGCCACAGCACTGCCAAAACTATTATCACTCAGAGGAGCATATCGTCGGAGTGTGTCACCCAGCCCAATTCCAACTGCTGCGTAATGGATGTGAGAAGCATGTGGGTAAAGTACGCGTGGAATAAAAACGAACGTGATAGCCAGGCAAGTGAGGGAATGAAAAGAGCATCTACGTCGACGCCACATGGGCACTTTATTGTAACGTAGACCGCTTAACAAAGCAGCATGGACAATTTAATTCGGTGTAACGTGCTTAGATCGCGATATGCGTACTTAGAGCAAGGATTGAAAGACTGAAAGTTGTTGAGAAAAGGGTGGGGGCGTGTAAAGAAGGGTGTGTACCACCAAAGGTGTAGACAATTAAAACACAATTGACAAAGACCAATTTCAAGCCGTCAGCGAAGGAGGGGCCTCCGATAGCAACGCCCCGTCGTATGTGCCAGTGCCAGTGCGGCTATCCCACTCATTTCGCTGGCAAGCCACCTCCGGTAACGATGCCGTTGTGCTCGCAAGTATTGAATCTAAGGAGGGGTGCCCCTAGTACACCAGCGACCACGGTGGGCATGGCCGCAATATATGAGGCGGTGCATGCCGGGGTATGGTCGTACGGAAGACAGTGAGTGAGTCGCCGTCCAAAGCATCGCCGCCGGTGTTGATTGGTAGGTAAAGGAGGAAGTGGATGGCAAGCGCCAAGTCGGTGGTTCACAAAGAGCGGTAAAAGCGGTGCTGGTGGCCCGCTCCCCGCGGTCGCGGGGCCGGAGCCCCGCGCCACAGGTGAAGTAAGAGAGTACCCAGACACAGAAGAGGCAAAGCCGCTAAATCGCCTATCGTCACATTATTTTCATAAGCTGTTTTGGGGTTAGTTTATAAATATGCGACTTGCGACGCGTCATTTTTCGCATATTTCTTAAATGAATATGTGTCTACCTAAGGGATGAGTTCGTCCCCCCCCCTGATATAATAAGATCGACGTACGTTTCAACGACGTAGCATGGAGCGTTTTGTTTATTTTGAAGATGATATCCCTGGGCCCCAAAGGTCCAAACAGTTCTTTCGTAAGAGTTTTTTGAATCTCTCTCATGATATCATATTGAGAAATCCTGTTTCCGAAGATTGGAATAGAGAGTTTTACGAATAAAACTGGTTTGTTCCGCACAGCCAAAAAAATATCACTTTTTAGATTGATAATGCCTAAATTCCCGAGACCACAGCGGCGGCGACGCAGCAGCCTGGCATTTTTCTCGTTCCTCGTTGCAGTGGGCTTTCTCACTTCTCCTGCGTCCCCAGACGCGCAGAGAAGGGTTGCGGCAGCGCTGCTGGGGGGCGAAGGCTCGCTGCCGCAAGTATGTATTTCCACTTCCCTTCGCTATGACGCCAACAACATAGAAATAATGCGGGCACAGCTGCGGGCGGTGGAAAGTTGGTCCACGATCACCCCCATGCCGCTCGTTTTTTCGTGCATCGAGCCTGAGCATTACATCAGCACCGACAAAATATTTGGCCACCTTCGAAACGTCTTTCTTCTTCGTGACTGCGTGTCCAGCGTTGGAAAGTTCCGGCTGGACGATGTTTTTGGCAAACTCAAAGCGGAGGCGAGCCTCAACGCCTGCCCTGTTCTAATGCACGTCAATTCTGATATTGTTTTAGACAGCGTCGGCTTTGCTGAAGTGCTGGGCTACGTTAAAAAGCACGATTTGCTGGCGCAGCCCTATTTGATTGTGGGCGAGCGCACCGGCGTGAACGTCCCGTTGAACTTGCGCACCGTCGAGGAAATCATTTCTTTTTCCCTCGCCTCAAACGCTCGCTCCAGCGGTGAGTGGTTCATCGATTACTTCATTTTTTCGGCAGAAACCTTCCCTTTTATTCCGCCGTTGGTCATGGGCAGCGCCATGTTTGACAATTGGCTGGTGCAGAACGCCCGCGGCCCTCGTATCGACGCCTCCGCTATTCTCAAAGCCATCCACATTAATCACGATTATGGGCACCACATTGGAGGGTCTAACCCGTCGCTGTCTGAGATCATTGACACCGGTATTTGGAACAAGGTGCACACCGGCGGCATCGATTTCTGGGTGGCCGGCACTCTTCGCTTTGTCGATTTTCGGCTGGAGAGCGTCAATAAAACGCTTGGCGCGTACGTTTCTCTCGAAAAGAAAGATCTTTCCATCATTGGTTGGAAAAACAAAGTGGCCGGAGTTGTTGCGGAGCGGCGAAAAGGGTACGCTGGCCAAGCGGCAACTCTTTTGCAGGTGGGCATCAGCCTCCCCCAGCCCAACTTCCTTGTCATGTTTCCGGACCAAAAAGCCAACGTTGAAGAGCTGCTGCACGATGAGCGCCTGTTCGATTACAGCAATGTGGTGCACGGCCTGTTGAAGCGGGATTGCTCAGCCTCGCCAAAACTATTGGTCATTGTTTCTCCTAAATCTCCATACATCCCCATGATGGCCGTGGCCTTAGGCTGCCGAGTCGTCGTTTTCGAGCCCGATGAGAAGGCCAGGTTTTGCTTGCGCAGTTCAATGATTCTCAACAGTTTTGACCTGGCAAAGCTCGCAATCGTGCCAGGGCGACCTGGCGGGGTGTCGAGCGACTTTTTCTTGGGCTCGGTCATGCATGAGGACATTCACCTGGCCATCGTCGATTCCCTGGGCAGTCGGGCGCTGGCCGACGCCCTGGCCAGCTTGACGGCATTTGCAGCCGTGCACAAGGTGAACAACGTCATGTTTGATTGCACGCAGACCAGCGCTTCCTCCGGCAAGGTGTCGAAGTGGCTGGAACGCGTGAAAGCTTCTGATTTTTGGACCATTCGTGATTTCGAATTCCACGCAATGAAGCGGCGTTCAAAGTGGTTTTTGCTCCAGTCTTCGGCAGCCTGGAAATCTTTGCCATCTTTCACTGAGGCGCCAGCACCAACTCCAGCGCCTGCGCTTGCGAAAGAGATTGGCACCGGGACTTTTTGTGCTGCCTTTCAGACCGCTTCCTACATGTTTCGGGAGCTCAAGGGCAAGGCTCGAGATGAGTGCGAGCGGGCCAACATTCCCTGCATTTTTGGAGAGCACCTGGACTTGAGAGGCATGTTTAATCAGTGCCTCAAATATGGGACGCCCTGGATACTTCTCGGTGAGTTCATTTATTACCATTGCTAATTTTTAATTGTTTTTCACATGGGTAGTGCATTTAAGTTTCAGCTGAAATACGTGTGATTTTTTTTTGTCATTATTTCCCCCCCCCAATAACAATGAATGCCTGCTAATCAACAAAAAAATCTCCGCGTCTTCCTCCCTTTCTTTTTGCAGGCACCCCTGCCGTGTCTTTCCAATGGGAAAACCTGGCAGCGTTCGTGGATGGCTTGAACGCCAGGCAACTGGTGTACTTGGGCCGTGGCCTGCGATGGACAGCTGGCAACAGCGATGATTTGTTGTTAGAAAACCCCGATTCTTTCCAGTTTGCTGCTCTATCTCACGGCATTCTACTGAGCGCCGAGTTGGCAAGAAAAGTTTACGCCAAGAGGGCGCACTTGTACTTTCCCTTCAAGTCTTTACGCCGCCGTTCCGATTTTTCTTGCTATAGTTTTGGTTACGACGACGTCAGGCTAGCAGCGTGCCTGCGGTCTAGTTTTGGAGTGCATTTACAACACAGTGACGCGTTTGGGGCGCCGTGCGAGTACGTCTCTGGTCCATTTTTGACATGCAGGCGCGGCATCCCTGCTCTTCCGCTTCCTGTACCTGCTTCTGGCGCGGCAAAACATTTCAATGCGAAACTCGTTGTTTTAGGAGGAGTTGACACCTTCCCCGCGGTCTCTAACTTTTGCAACGCCACGACGTTCTTTGATACCAGCGTTGAAGTGTTTGTCGCCACCGAAAAGTCCCTCCCAAATCTGTCGCACTTGCCCTGCACTGAAATAGTTTTGTCGGGGCTTGGGCGCGGCGTGCTCTGGACCCAGCGCAAAGTTCCGTTAGTCCTATCTCATTTCCAAGGCCACTCGTTCGATTGGATGGTCATGTGCGACAGCGACAGCATGCTAAACATCGACGCTGTTGCTCATTTGTTAAGGGACGTTCCCACCATTACTCCTTTGATTTACGGCCAGCTGTACCGGGGCCATGGCAGCCTGTTTCCCACCGGAGGCGCGTGTTACGTTTTGAACCGCCCGGCCGCTCAGATGCTGGTGACGGCCCACCAAGGCAACGCGCCTGGCTGCGTTCAGGGCCACCAAAACTTGGACATTTGGCTTGGAAACTGCGCTGGACGTGTGGGCATTCCTTTGCATCACGTGGACGGGTTTTATCAGCACAATGTTTTGGCGTTACCGCTGCACTATTTGCCCACGCCTGCGCTTGGGTCTCACAGAGTGTGCCAACCCCACGACCTGTCGTGCCCTCAGCACTGGGAGGTTGCTAACTTTTTCCGGTTGCAGAACAAAGCCTGGAGTTTATGAATTTATTTTTTATTTATTTAGGTCTTACAGATTTATGATTTTTTCACTGAGGTGATAAGAAGACGGGGTCCTAAAGTAAATAAAGATTAACACTTCGCTTCTATCTTTCTTTTTCTCGCCCTTCCTTGAACTTCCTTGAACATGTATACATACCATATGGGATTGTTTAATAATTTGAAGAACTGCTGAGGAAGAGCCAGTGAAAAAGAGCGGTCAAGCTCTCCTCCTCCAGCAACAGCGGATTGGGAGCTCCATGCTGTTAGCTTGAAAAGGGCATGCATGGCAAGCTTTTTGACGGGGGGCAAACGGGTGGGGGGGGGGGGGGGGGGGGGCAATTAAAATAAACAGAAATAATGTGTTATTTCAATTCAATCAAATTGAACACCAACATCATCAAAGCACACAGACGATCAGGCTTTCTAGAACGGCCCGTGCAGCACGTGTCTCACGGTCTGTAAAAAAAAAAAAAAACGATTTTTACGGTCTGAAAAAAATGCGCCCGTGAAAACTCCCGGGCTGGTAGAATTGGCCTCTAGAAAGCCTGCAGGCAATTCAAACAAAGCATTTTTTTGTTACAAAGGTACCAATTGGCTTGGTCCATGGAAGGCGCCGGCGCCTCCAAAAATACCCTCAATTTTGCTGGTTTGAGGTGCTAAGGGCGCACGGATCAATCTAGACTTGATTCAGATCGACAGTAGGCCGGTTAGGGATTCCACAGCTGTCTAAAGCATCAAACATCGGCCAGTCCAAGAGGATTTTTCCATTGGACTCCCCAATTTTGTGATGAACGCTCTGGTTTCGCTGTCTCGCTCCCCTTCAATTCAGAAAGCGATACATTTTATACGCGTCAGCAACGCCACCCCCGTCACACAATCACTTGCACCTTCGATCACTTCTTCACGCCCCAAAATGGGCTTCCTCTCGCAACTCAGGCCGCTGGCCACCTACTCCAACGCCACCACCGAACCCATTGACCCCCCCACCAGCGGTGGCAAGGTGCGGAACACACCAACAGTGAGGGTCCCAGCACAACACATCTCTCAACCCCCCCCCCCCCCCCCCCCACCTGCTTTTAATCTGTTCCCCTCAAACGCCCTCCCAATTTCCCAAGAGCAGGTCAAGCTCGCCATGTGCCAGCTCTCCGTCACCGACGACCGCCAGCGCAACATCCAGACCGCACGCGAGGCCATCCGCGTGGCCGCCAGCAGCGGCGCTTCCTTGGTGATGCTGCCCGAGATGTGGAACTGCCCCTACTCCAACGACTCCTTCCCCACCTTTGCCGAAGTCGTGTCCTCGGGGTACGCCCCCTCCTTCTCCTTCATGGCGGAGGCCGCAGCTGAAAACAGCGTGGTTTTAGTGGGCGGCTCAATTCCCGAAAAGGTCGGCGACAAGCTCTACAACACCAGCTTCATCTTCGGCAAGTCTGGCAAGCTGCTGGGGCGCCACCGCAAGCTGCACCTGTTCGACATCGACATCCCCGGGAAGATCACGTTCAAGGAGTCAGAAACGTTGACCCCAGGGGACGTACCAACTGTAGTGGACACAGAGGTGGGGCGTATTGGAGTGGGAATATGTTACGACATCAGGTTCCCGGAGCTGGCGACGCTGATGGCGGCGCGCGGGGCGCAGGTGCTGCTGTACCCCGGCGCCTTCAACATGACCACAGGTGCGAGAGGGGGAGAGAGTATGTGGGCAGAGGGTGAAAAAGAATGTTACTATATGCATTAGCGTGCATGGGAGCTTTCCCTTTACAGACACTCTTTATTTCAATTGGAAATGCTGGGACGCCGTTGAGTCTTCATCTATATTATTATTTACTGATAATAACTTACATTCACCGCCAAGCACTCCCCTTCAACAAACAACCATGAATTCAATCCGATTGAATTTCCTAACCACGCAGGCCCAGCGCACTGGGAGCTGCTGCAGCGTGCGAGGGCGGTTGACAACCAGCTTTTTGTTGCCATGTGCTCCCCCGCCAGGGACGAATCGGGGTCCTACGTGGCGTGGGGCCACTCCACAGTGGTGAGCCCCTTTGGGGTGGTGCTGGCCACCACAGAGCACGAAGCGTGCATCGTGTATGCGGACCTTGACTTTTCGGAGGTTGACGAGCGGCGGCAAAATATGCCGATGCGGGCACAGAAACGGGCGGATCTGTACTCGCTGCTGGACCTGACCCGAGGGGGGAAGCCTGGGAAGTGAAAAGGGGGAAGGAAAGCCGAGGAAAAAAGCTGTGATGGTGTTAATGTGGCGGTGAAGACAAGGCAATGTTTCCAGTACTTTTGTTTTGGTTTGTTTCGGCGAAGAAACGCTGACTGAAGAAGAAGAGAGAGAGAGAGAGAGAGAGAGAGAGAGAGAGAGAGAGAGAGAGAGAAGGGCTGTTGGCGGTTTCAGATGATGGGCCGGAAATGCGCTTTAAGAACGTGTGTAGTTCAGAAAATTAAGCCGTTCAAGATTTGAAAAAATTGTATCTTCATTGCGGCACCTGACGGCACCATCCTTTTGTCGTAAATTATTTAAAGTTTCCATGAAATCTGGCGTGTTGCGTGTTGCATAATACATAGAACCAAGCGGCTGAGGCCGCGGTTCGGAATACAAAAATGGGAGTCTTTAATTCATTTTATTTTTGTTTCAACGAGCCGAAAACTATCGACGCAGTGAGTACAGTTAATGACAAGGAAATAACGCATGGTTAAATTTGCACTATGAGTTTTTGATGAACACCCTCTCGGATTTCATTCCATCCTACCAGGCAAGCGCAGCCGACGGAGCTCCGCCATCCGGGCCCACCGTACTATGGAAATTCAGCAATGACAAGGTGCAGGCTCGCAGGTTCAAGGAGCTGGAGCGCATTAAGGAGTACGCCAAATGCTCACTTTTTTTGTGTACTAATTGTTTTAAACGCTCCGCCCCTCAGATTAACGCTGCTCTGCTCATTGTTACCCTTTTTTTTCTTGCAGCGCCGCGTGCCTGGAGCTTCAGGTCCCCAAGTGTCGCGTCGCGCTGGTAGACAGCACTCGTCTTTGGATTCCAACGGCCACCGGAGCCTTTTGCGCTGCTCTCGCCTTTGACACCTTCTTCTTAGCCAACTACGAAGCCTTCCTAGACAACCCGGCTTCGGGAGGCCTGTTTGTGGCCGAAGACTGCAGCAAAGTAAGAGAATGAAACGGCTTTTGTCGATTTTGCATCATTTTTCCATCTCCGGTTTCCCCTGTTTCCCCAAGCAAAAACCATGAATTGAACATTCCACGAACGCAAATTTTCTATTTTTCGCAGGACCCGCGGTTTGCAGCGCACCCTGGCGTCGTGAACCGCCCCCACCTTCGTTTTTATGTGGGCGCTCCTTTGGTCTCCCGAGGAAACCACTGCATGGGCCTGCTGTACGCCTATGACACCCAGCCGCGCGAAGACCTCAACTACGAGAGCGAGCAGCGCGTGCTGGGGCTGGCGCAGCAGACGGTAGCGGCCCTCCAAGCTGACATGTTCAGCGCGCTAGGCGACGACGCCTCTGCTCCGCTCCCTGCGGTGTGGTTTGACGCGACGGACCCCAATTGGAGGGTTATCGGCGCCAACGAGCAGTGGGGGGCCCTCACGGGGGTGGGAGTGGCAGCGCTCCGCGTGGAGAGCGGACTGTTGGCAGTCCTAACGCCAGCCGACGGAACAGAGCTGGAGGCGTTGAGGGACGCGCTGGCAGCGGCTGTGTACACCCGTAACCCTTCATTTCCCGCAATTTTATCGCCCCGCGACCCCGCGGGGGCCTCGTTGCAGTATGTGTGTGCGTTGAGAAGGGCGGCAGAGTCGGGTGACATCGGCCCGCCGCCAGCTCCCGAAGTTAAACCCGCTGGGGTGAGTAGTCAGCACTGTATACTGCTCTTTGTGACGAATCTTCGTGTTTTATTCTGCAACAGCACCCTATCAACGATTATGAAATATGATTTTATAGGAGCTGTGGATCGCTGAGGTGCACGCTCGGGTACAGGCCGACACCACCCCGCCCTGGAAGCCCTTCCACAGCCGCAGCATCAGCGGGCGCAGCACCGGCGCAGCAACCTCCCACGATTTCAACTCCCGGCAAAGCAGCAACAGCACGCTAGTGCATTTTACCCCCGGCAGAGACTTCAGGCAGTACTCTTCAGACAGAGGAGGGGGACACGCGTCTGGGGGCGCTGGGGGCGGAGCTTCTGGCGGGGCGTTAATCAGCGGTGGCGGCTCTTCTGGCGCGAGTTTGGGGGGGCACGGCATTCCGGTGCCCCCGCGGCTGGCGTCGCTGCAGCTGGGGCCGTTGCTTGGACAGGGCTCGTACGGCAGCGTGTACTACGGCATGCTGCAGGACCGTCCCGTGGCGGTGAAGGTAAGCACAGAAAGAATTTGTTTCATTTTGTACCCTGTTGCTATGCACTGTAGTACAAAGAATCTGCGGGATTTTTTTTAATTTGTTTCCGCTGCTTATTTAAATATACACATTTTTTTCTCCAAAAATATTTAACAGGTGATGCAGCAGGCGCCAGGACCTGAGGCGGCGCGCAAGCAGTGGGAGGCATCGTACGAGGCCATGGTCACCTCCGACCTGCGACACCCGCACCTGGTGCCAGCCCTGGACTGGTGCAGCCACGTAAGAATAATTTTGCTTGGCATTCTGAGCGTTCTTGTCAACATAAAATCGCGCCCAAATTTTCTGCTTGTGGCAAAAAAAACGACTTTTGTTTCTCTCCAACCCTTTAATTTTATGTGTATGTTTGTGTGTGTGTGCGCGCGCGTGCAGATAAGCCCCAGCGGTGGGCTGGTGTGGATCGTGCAGGAGTTGTGCGACCTCGGCTCCCTCTCTGCGGGGCTGGGCAAGGGGCTGCTGAGGGAGCATAACGACCCCGAGGGCGCGCCCGACATGAGGGGGGTGCTGGAAACCGCGAGGGAGGTGGCGGCAGGAATGCAGTACTTGTACGAGAAACGGATGATTTGAGGGGGGGGGGGTTCTCGGTTTTCCGCACGTTTGGCTCCTCATTCATTGTTCAAGCCTTTTAATTCTTCTTGCTCTCGCTTACCAGCATTTCATTTCTTTTTCCCTTTCTTTTCAGGCATTCGTGCGACGTCCTGCACGCCGACCTTTCTTCCAACAACATCATGCTGGTGTCGGCGCCCAACCGCCGGGGCTTCATCGCAAAGTGCACTGATTTTGGTCTATCGAGAGTCAGCGGACGCGCGGAGGACATGACCAGGAGCGTAGGCACCGTTTCCCACATGGCGCCTGAATTGCTGATGGAAGGAGTATCCTCCAAAGCAGGTTAGTTCTTAATGGAAAGCACGCTAAGAATGAACAGGACGGAAAAAGACCTACAATCCCTCCCAAAAATGGGCTCCAGACATGAAACTGAAGCTAAAACAAATTGCCGCCGCTCGATTTTTTTGCGTTTATTCGCAGGGGATGTGTACTCGTTCGGGGTGCTGCTGTGGGAGCTATACACCGGGAAACGCGCCTGGTCGGGCTCCAGCCAGGCCCAGGTCATTTTCAGCGTGACCTGCAAGGGCGGAACGCTGCAAATGCCAGAGGACGCGCCGCCGGCGTACGCAGCGCTGGTCAAGGCGTGCATCGACCCCGACAGCGAGAGGCGCCCCATCTTCGAGGAGGTGCTGCGGCGGATTGACGAGATTTTGGCGGATATGCCGCCGGCGGAGGAGAACGAAGCGATGGAGTGGTTCTACTCGATTTGACAGGAACCCCCGCCCCCCTTCATAGAATTTGATAATGTTTCCCCGCGTAGTGCAGCGCTGCAAACGTCCGGCGCGCCAGCTCCGTGCAGTTTTAAAATATTCGCTTGTTGATGACGTGACGATTTTTTTCATTTGAACTCAACCTACAAAATTCGTATTTCTTTTTCATTTTTTTCTTTCTCTGCCACATTTCTGTTAAGTTGATGTTTAAAATGATAGATTTCTTGTTTCCTCCAGCGCGATTGGTGTCATCCAACAGCAACTATTATATTACAATGTAAAAGTCAGTATGCTAGCTAGGTAAAAACAAGGGGAAAAAAGCGGAAACGTCGGTACGCAAGGAAAAAAACAGAGATGAGAATAAGCCCTACTACTCCCTCCTGGTTCTCTCTCTTCCTTCCTAAAACCCAGCCGCATGAAAATGCGAAAAGAAAAGACAAAAAAATCCTGAAAACGCCTTGAAATACCCCAAAATGTCGCTCATCCTTCCATCGCCTCACCCCTCCAGCGCCGTGGCTCCGCTAATGATCTCGATCAATTCAGTAGTGATCGAAGCCTACGTTAAAAAAAAGGGGGGGGGAGGAGGGGGGGCGTTAAAATATTAAGATAAGGAACGAGTGCCAGGTCGCCGCACATGGAATGGCTCAAATTGGATCCTCAAAACCCTCGCATTGAACAGCTGTCTTACCTGGCGCGTGCGGTTGTAGAACAAACTCAATTTGTTTAGCATCTCTCCCGCATTCTTGGTCGAATTTTCCATCGCCGACATTCGCGAGCTCTGCTCTGAGCAGTTGTTTTCAAGCATGGAGGTGTACAGCGTGGTGGCCAGCTGGAACTCCCCCAGATCCTGCAGGTGATGAGAAGAAAAAAGTCGTTAAGAAGAGCCGTTCACCCCCAAAATCCTCCAAAAAAACAAATTAACCCCTTTGTTTCGGGCGGTTTCAACGCCGCTGCATTCATCGCCTGCATAGTGGTTTCCCTCACCTGCAGCAGCGACGCGCGGTCGGGCCCCTCAATTTCGTACTGGTCGATTGCACCGCCGGCCTCCGCCTCCCTCTCCAGCGCGTCAGGGGACAGCACGGTGGCAATGGTCTGGTTCTGCGTGATGGCGGACACGAAGCGGTTGAAGACGATGCGCACCACATCGTACTCGGTCTTCAGCACCTCCTCTGCCACCGCCGCCGCCCCAGCAAACGTCAGCTTGACCTTGCCGGTGTCGGCGATCGTGGCGTGGATGTGATCACGCATGTCACGCTGCAGCTGGGCGCGCCCCTTCTCGCCCATCACGATCAGGGTGTTGTGAGCAGCCCCCTGCGCTTTAATTCCTGTGCGCGTGTACTTGCAGACCATGGTGTTGATGCCGCCGCACAGACCCTTGTCGGTGGTGACGGGGACCCACACGTTCTTCTCGCCCTCCGCGGAGGGGAGGTCGCCCAACAGGCGGAGGAAGGGCTGCACGATCCCGCGGGCCTTCATGGTGGAAGACTGAGCGTTGCGCATCTTTGACGCGGCAACCATCTTCATGGCCTTGGTGATCTTCTGAATGTTGCCCACAGACCGCATACGCAGCTTGACTGCGAGGGAGGGCCGAGAAAAATGGGGGATGAGGTCTTGGAATTCGGAGTTTGAAGCGATTGCGGATCGAAAACCGCGAGTTTTGCGGGAATATTTCGTCAAAATGACCTACCAGCCAGTGTGGACACACCGCGAGAGCCCTCTGCCGCAAACCTGCACGTCACAAAATTGATTTCACCGAAAAAAGGGTGAGACCCTCGGCCCCGGCCAACCGAATGCAAGGCCACATTCAAATCTCGCTCACCCTTCCGCGCACTGCATCGCCGGTCCGCGGAATCCCTGGAGAGCAGGCTCCAGCTCGCCTTGCCTCCTCGCTACATTCTGCAGCAAATTTTGCCCCGCCCGGCGGAACATTTTGACCAATTATCCGCCTGGTATATACACTTAAAACACACTGCGATGTCTTGTAAATTTTTAACTTCGCTCGCAGCATCAGGGCTGCCTATTAAAAAATTTCAGCAGGTCCTTTCCACCTCACACCAGCCCGAGAGTCAGATTTTTTTCAGCTGCCGCACCTCATGCACTTCATCTTTCTCTCTCACCACCAGCGACTCTGGCTGCTCCGCATGGCGCCGGGGCTGCCTGCCCTTGAAGAAAAAAAACGAAGAGAGAACGCACCGCAGCGGGATACCAAAAATTTCTCAAAAAAGTGATGCTAATCTCTTCATTTTTACACTCTATTTTTTTCTTTCAGCCTTCCACTTGAACACCTTTGTCTTCCCGCCCGCTTCCTCCGGCGCCAGCTTCCGTTTCCTCCCCTTCCCCATCACCGCCTTGTCATACTCCATTCGCTGCGTGGCCGCCCCCAGCGCCTCTTGTCGCGCCGTCCGCTGCAGCAGCTCCCTGTAAGCCGACTTCTGCGCCTTCTCCACCCTCGCCGCCGCCCCGCTAGCCCCCCCAATCACCGCCCCCGCCTCCTGCAGTTGCGACCGCCGGGGACGATTGTACGTGCGCCCCAGCAGCTCCCCAGGGGTGTCAAAATGCGCCTCAGGGTCAAACGCTTTCACTTCCGCCTCGTCATCCACAAATACCACGTGTTTTCTTTGCTCAGGCGGCGCTGCGCCGATGAGCTGCAGCGAGGCTTCCATGCGCTCCACCTTCTTCCGCTCCGCCTGCACCTTGAGGTTGAGGTACCCCACGTCTTGCGTTTTCATCAGACGCAGCTGCTCCTGCGAGTATTTATTGGCCTCGGCGGTGGGAACGACGTGCACGCCACCTTTGGTCCGAGCCTTCTCCATGGCGAAGTAAAACTCATCGGGGTTGCGCTCCTCGGCCTTGCGTTTCAAATTCTGCACACGCAAATAAATTTATATTAGAGATAGGATGAAAAAGTAGGTGGAGCCACATAAAAAAGTGAAACTATTGAATTTCCTCGCCTTGATTGCGGTTTCCTTTCGGTGAAAGTCCTTGGCGCGCAGGAGGTAGTCTTTTTTCTTTTCCAGCAGCCCCAGCTTCCGGCGCGCCGCCCTGTAATGAGAGACAAAGAGAAGCGGCGGTGAGTTGGGAGGAGACTAAAAACATTCTGCGCGGCTGCAGTGCAGCGCGCTGCCAACTTACGGCTGGGAGCGCTCCTTGTGCGTCCGCCGCTTGACGGCGTCTTTCAACGCCATTGTTCAAAGGCTTTTGTTTGTTTTTTCAGAAAAAAAATATATATATGCATACAAACGGCAATGCCGCTTTCAGCTGCCGCAATGACTTTATGAGCACGTCTTTTTTAATACTATAAAATTATTTTTCATTAAGCGTTCGAGTGAAAACAATCATTTTCGCCGCCCGCTTCTTTTTCGGATAAATGCAGCACATTGTCACCCTCTCCAACTCATCTCGACTCATTTATAAACAAAGCGATTGAAGAAACACAGCACGAGCGGGCCGTGCATTGCTTCTCGTGCCTGAACACTTTATCAATTAAAATTTAACCAATAGCTTGGCGGCCCATTGACCGATCAACGGCTTGGCGGTCATCCCACACCATGCGGGCGGTGATTCAGACGCCATCAAGGCCCACGATGGCCTCCATGGTCCAGCCTCGCGCGGCAACATTCCGACATCTCTCTTCGCGACCAGCTGTCGCCAAGCGCACAGCTCGCGCCCCGCTGCTGTGCCACGCGTCCGCCTCCCCAGACGATGATGCTGCGGACCCGACAGCCTCCCAGGCAGTCCCCACCCCCAGCGGCGCTCCCAGCAGGCCCAACCTCAGGGCTGTATTCCTGGCAGCAGCTGCCCCCTTCCCTATCGCCCTCCCGCTGTTCTTCTCCGGCGGAAACGGCGGCGACGGCAGCAACGGCGGCGGAGGAGGAGGTGGCAGCGGCGGTAACGACGCTTCTGGCGGTCCTCAGGAGGTGCTCGTGCTAGCCGACAACGATGGGGGCGATGATGACCAATACGACGATGAGGACGGCGCTGCGGGCGGCGGCAGCGAGGAGGAGGGTAGTGAAGAGGAGGAGGAGGGCAGCGAAGAGGAGGACGAAGAGGAGGAAGACGAGGAAGAGGGCGTCAGCGCTTCTGGCGCTTTCTTCTGCGGAGAAGTGGTGGCGCAGGGGCTGCCTGTGGGCGAAGGCATCCCCACGGAAGAGGACATCTTCTCCTCCCTCAACTGCCAGCCTGGCTTCCAGTGCAGCCGGGAGGAGCTCTCGCAGGACATCAAGCAGCTGTACCAGACGGGGCTGTTTGAAAAGGTGAAGGCGCAGGTTCTGCCCGCCAAAAAGGGCAAGTTCAAGGTGGTGTTTGACCTCATCGAGAAGCGCTACCCCGAGATCAAAACTTTCGACGTGGAGGGCTCCAAGGCGCTGCCCAGGTCGGTGGTCGAGGAGGTGCGCACCAAGCTGCAGGCCTACAAAGACCAGCCTTTTGCCATGGAGACCATGGCGCTCATCAAGAACACCATTGAAGGCTGGTAAGAACGCACTCATTTGGCAAAAATTGACCCAAAACAGCACCAAGAATACACAAATTTTCGTCTTTTTTTGATGAAAAATGCTCAATTTGGGTATGCCTTGTTCTTGATTCAGGTACCACTCCCGCGGCTTTGGCATCTCTTACATCTCTCACTTCACTGGCATGCCCACTGGCGAGGTGGTGGCCCACATCAATGAGGGCCGGACTTCAAAGGTAAAGAAGAAAATTGAAACAGCAGTGCTAGTTATGCTTATTGATTGTATAATCCATTTTTTTGCTAGCACTGATGGAAAATTATCCTTGAATTGTGATTATCGTAATCCCGCTAACGTTTTTTCCACTTCGATTTTGTTTTAAATCCAGGTCAACGTGGTGTACATGGACGAGGACGGTCAGGCGAAGAAGGGCAACAAGGGCTCCATCCCCGCAGACTACATCCTCAAGCACTGCCCTGTCGAGGTGGGCTCCCTCTACAACGTCAACGATGGCCGCAAAACGCTGCAAAACGTCTTCGCGCTGGAGCTGTTCGACAACGTGCAGGTAAGATTTCAGGTTCTGTTTATTTTCCCTCTATTTTGGGCTTCATTTCCGTGTAATTTTCATTGAAAACGGCCCTTTGGAAGACGAAACAAAAATGCCGGTTGTTTCCCAGACAAAAAAATCTAACGCTGTAATGAGTGTTTCAACTGCAGGTGCTGCCGCGACAGAACGAGAAGGACCTCACCCGCGTGGAGGTGGACCTGATGGTGCAGGAGAAGCCCATGCAGACGGCAGACATGGAGGCAGAGTGGCAGGTGGCGCCTGGAGACAGCGGCAAGCCTTCTCTGGTGTCGCTGGTGCCCGGCGGTGAGACGTGTAACTTTTACACACATCTATAATTTTAGGTTCATTTGGCGGGTAATTTTTTGCCACCAATGTCATGATTTATTTATCAAATTAAGCCCGCTCTACAACCCCTTGCAGGCACCATCACCTACGAGCACCGCAACCTGGGCGGCAGGGCGGCCACCCTGGCGGCCTCGGTCAACACCAAGAACTTTTTGACGCCTGCTGAGGATCTTTCTTACCGAGTGGTCTACTCGCTGCCCTACGCCAATGGTCTGGACGACCCCAAGCGCACCAAACTATCTGGCACGCTGTTTAACGCGCGCAAAATGTGCGGCGTGTTCACCCCCGGGCCTTCTGGAGAGGACGTGCCACCTGTGTGGGTGGACCGCCAGGGAGCCAAGCTGGAGATCATCGAGCAGTGAGTATTCGCATCTGATGTCTTAACAGTCTTATACGGAATGAAATCAGCATTTGCTGATCCTGTCGGGTGTTTTGGTCATTTTCCGCTCATTTTTTTCTCCGGCGTTGTCTCTCAGGTATTCGCGGCAATCGCGCGGCAGCTTGGGCATCGTGGCCCAGG
Organism: Marvania coccoides; assembly: GCA_963854735.1. Lineage (NCBI taxonomy): Eukaryota > Viridiplantae > Chlorophyta > Trebouxiophyceae > Chlorellales > Chlorellaceae > Marvania > Marvania coccoides. The sequence goes on from OY978108.1 coordinate 348,804, forward strand.
AGGTCGTCACCCGCGGCGAGGATGGCGCGCAGGTCTCGCGCGGCTCTCGCGCCTCCCCCTATGGCCAGCAAATTTTTGACGGCCCGCCCACCACGCTGAGCGGCACTGGCAAGGACCGCATGGTGTACGCGCAAGGGTCACTGGTGCGGGACACCACCTACATGGTGAACGGGCAGCAGCTGGGGGCCAGGGATGTGTTCTCGGTGAGTTTTTGTTTGACCCCCAAGAATTGTCGATACATTTTTGTTATTTATAGTTGCTTGGCTGGAGCATTAATTAAGGCGCGCATGAGGAGCATTCTCTATTGGAGTGACGGCCACTGTGTCGGTGGACTTCTTACCAATAAACCCAAAAACTTTGCTGAAGCGCCTCGTAAACTCTCTCCATTTTTTCTTGCTTTCTTCTTCGTTTCCCGCCTCTCACCTTTTCCAATCAAAATCACAAGTATACGCCACTATATTCCATGGCAAGCGTTTCACCAGTACCGTCAACTCATTTCCCCCCACCCCCCTCTCTTTATCAATGTGCAGATCGACCAGGGCCTGGGCATTGGCTCCAAGACCCCCTTCTTCAACCGCATGGTCGCCTCCGCCACCCGCTTCTTCCAGCTCAAGGCCCCCCAGGATGGCAGCAAGGCCCCCCCGCTCACGCTCATCGCCCACGGCCGCCTTGGCAACACCATCGGCGATCTGCCCGTCTACGACGCGTTCCTGCTGGGCGGCCCCTTCTCCGTGCGCGGCTACAACATTGGGGAGCTCGCCACGTGCCGGCGGTTTGCTGAAATTGCCGTAGAGGCGAGAGTGCCGGTGCTCGGAAAGCAGCTGTTTGCGTTCTACGAGATGGGCCACGACCTGGGGTCGTCCAAGGAGGTGGCGGGCAACCCCACGACGTACTTCCGCAGGGTGGGGCAGGGGTCTTCGTTGGGAGCTGGCGTGAAGCTGGGCCCCATGCGGGCAGAGGTGGCCCGGGACAACAACAAGAGCAAGTGGCATGTACTGCTGTCGTACGGCGAGCGATTCTAAGCAACGGGCAACAGCACAAGCTTGAAGCAGTGTGGTTGGTTGCGCTGTCTATTGTGTGGTTTTCAGTTGGATTTAGAAATGAATCGACGTGGGGGAAAATTTTGATATTGGTATGGAACAGGTGGTCTCTTTGCTCGCTTTTTCGCCGTGGCTCTCTCTCTCTACTTTTTCTCTTTGTGTTCTTCATATTTGCTCTCGTGAATGAGAGAAGCCTTATTCTTACCAGCCGTTATTTTCTTTTTCTTCCGGGCGGGGTTTTCTTTTTGTTTCCGCCCCCAGGAAAGATAAATTTATGATTTTGTGGATGAAATACCTGTTTGTTACATACAGCAGCAATGCAATGCACCGCCAGTTAGAGATCCAGAGGTAAAAATAAGCTATGGGGGTAATTAAGCTCTACTATACTGATCTACGCTACTGGAAAAAATTCGTTATTCTGTGAATGCTTTTCAGCAGGAAAAGGACGAAGGGATTAAATTTCGATAATAAAGCGCGATTTCTCTGTGCTACTACGTCACAAATGCAGCGTAACTAGCGGTATAGACAGCGGCGCACTCATGTTCCCGCTAGTCGACGCCACATTTTGATTTTCCACTCAGCAAATCCTCCGCGCGGGGATGGTGTCGCTGGGGTCCGCTTCTGTCGTCGCGGGTCTGGTCTTGGGCGGCGGGGTAGCATCCAGCTTGGAGTAAATCGCCAAGGCGTTGCTCAGCTTCTTTCCATCCACAGCAGCAGCGGGTGCCGGCGGCATCGCTGCGGTTTCCTCTTGCTGGATAAACGGCTCCTCTTCCAGCAGTGCGGTGTCAGCGGGTGCAGTGGCGAGCTGAGCGGGCTGCGTGCGGGACACGGAGAGCTCCAGGCGAGTGCCAAACAGCTGGAAGCTGATTGTCTTTTTTGAGGTCGTTTGGGGGTGGGTGGAAGTGGAGGTGCCGGTGGCGGGTCCGAAGGCGGAGGTCTGCATGGCCACGATCTTGGCCGCGAGGATGTGGACGAGGGTCTTCAAGCCCTCCTTTTGGAACAGCGTCGTGAATCCATCGAGCATCTGGCGAACTTTCGCAGCGGCCGCGCGCCCCAGCCCGGGGTTGGCGCGGGCCAGGCGGATGAGGGTCTTCACAGCAGCTTGGATGCGGGAGATCATGAGCCGCAGCGCCTTGATGATGATGGGCATCGCATTTTTTGTGTGCAGCATCGCAACCGCCCAGCTGATGGCATGGCTTCCCGCCGCGCTCGCTGCTCCAGATCCCATGCTTTTATATATAATTTAATAAATTTTAATAAATGGCGATCCCTTGTCAAAAGCAGCTAGAACCGTTTTCTGCCTCCAATCCAAGTTGGAGTCCAACAGCTTAATTATCCCTTCCGTCTTCAGCCTTGCACGCTCTACAAAATTAAATCCTTGATTTTATTTCTCATGCCACCTTTATTATATGTCTCGATTGGCTCATTTTCCAACCGACCCAACATTTGACAAGGGAGATAGCTCGTCAGTTGCCCTTCGATTGCCTCACCACCAAGCCTCCAGTTTAGAGACCAGTGCAGCTTGCTGCGCCATCATTTCCGCACCATGCCTACGGTGGACTCTGCCGCTCCCCAAGTCTCCGGCAGCACTGATGGAAAGTACAGGGCTGATGAACCAGTCGCAATACACTCCAGATTTGATCCAGGATGATTGAGATGAGGTGCAGTCTTCTTGCGGCGGGAGCATGCTCCTCTTGCGGTCTTGCATGCCGCTTCGGCGGGCCGTAATTTTAAAGAATTGGAAGAAGGATGAGTTCTCTCTCATTTCTGGTTATCTCTCCAAGTCTGAATTACAATGTTACTCGACCATTACTAACTAGTAACAATCTCATTTATTAGAAAGCTGCGGTCACATTGCGCGACGCTTCTGCGAAGCCGAGTCGGCAAGGGGCGGTAAATTTTGAATTCAAAAGCTGAAGTCGGGGCATGGCTCCGAAAGGTATAAGAGTAGGAATTAACGCGGGTCATTCCAGCATGCCCTTGCATATTATTGTATAAAGCAGCTTGAGACCAAAACGTACAGCATGCTGAGAATGCTGTCACGATGAAAGTATATTTCCGTGTGCCGCGACCTGCTTTAATTTATCACATTTAATTTATCACAGATCAGATCTGGATGCGCGATGTCGCGCTTACCGCTAGCATTCGGCGCAGGGCCATACGCGGGAGGGGCAAGGCCCCAAGCAGCCTCGAAACTGCAGGCTTCCTTTGAACAAGACAATGGCATCATCACAGAAAAAGCCAACCTCATCTCCCGGGAAGGAGTCGACGCGACGCTCCAGGTTTGATCGCACTTGCCTCTGATCACTCCATTTTTTCATTTGATCTTGCCCAAACCTCACTTGATTTCTGTCCCTCTGCCACCAGGGCGGTGATTTGGCGTCTGGGGTCGTCATATGCTGGCACCCAAAGTTCCCCATCGTGGCAGTAGCTACTTCTGCAGCGGTGGTGGAATACGACGCCCTCTCTGGCTGCCGACGCAATTTAGTCGAGTCGTCAGGCTCCCCAGTCAAGCTGCGCTACACCCACGACGGCGAGCACCTCATCCTCCTCACCAAGGCAAGCCCATTTCCCATTTTGTACATCATTTAAAGTACCTCTTGTTTCCACGCAGCCGGCCAAGAATCAATTTTTACCATTCCCCATCGATTTTTTCCAATAATACAACAGGAGCGAAACATCGTGTCATGGGCAACCTCCAGCTGGCGCCGGCGCTCCCTCCTGGTGGCTGAAGCGCGCTACGCAGAGCGGCCCCTTGTCTCCGGCCTCCTTGCAGTCTCCGGGGGCCTTCAGCCCGTGATTTTCTACTCCCCTGTGGGCAAAACCACGCTGCGCACGGTGCATCTCTCTCCGCCCGACGTCGCCAAAGGCTCCAAAGCCGAAAAGGAGTTCTTCCCGGGCCAAAAATTGAAAACTGACAACAAAAAACCGATCGTTGGACTCGCAGCGCACCCCACAGACCGGCACGTTCTGTTTCTGCTGTTGGTAGACGGCTCTTTGCTCGTATGCGGCGTGGGAGCGGGCTCTCTTTCCGTGTTGTGCAGCATTTCTGTGCCGTTTGACGCAACTCGCGAGAGGGTGCAGCTGCAAGCGACGCAGCACCCCACACAGCCTGGCTCCGCGCTGGTGATGGTGGAGGCGGAGCGGAGTGGCCTCACTATCCTCACCGTGCCTTCCCGTAACGAAATTCGCATCCTAGGCACTCTGGGAGCCACTGCCGGAGCAGCGATCGCCGGATCGGGGCTGCTGCACCGCAGCTGCCTGCTGGTGGTGGCGCTGCGCCACGCGGGCGGCAACGTGGGGCTGCAAACGTGGCGGCTGCAGGGAGACAGCTACGGCCTCTCCATTCTCCCCACTGCCACCTCCCCTTCATCGCTATGGGATGCACTGCAGAGCGACTCTGCGGCTGACGCCTCGTCGCTGGCGGACGTCAGCGGAGAGGCGCTGGTGGCGGGGATGCTGGCGCACGGGCCTTCTGGGCTGTTGGCCTTCTGGACGGAGCGGCAGGGCGAAGCGGGCGCAGCGCATTTTAGAGTTCCGCTGCTGGCGGTTGTGGACGGCGGGGACCCACTGGAGGGGCTGGGCGCGGCGAAAACGCTGCCGCTGCACACCGCGCCGTCTTTTTGGACGGCGGGCGCGGGGCCTGATGGCTTTGTTTCGAAGCTGCGCTTCCCGCGCTACGCCCACGCCCTCAAGTGAGTTTTTTTTCTTTCTTTTACTCCCTGGATCTCTCCTTTTAGCATATAAGCTTGCCTTTTATTTATCGAGAGCCGACGATATTATCAGTCTTTTTAGTTATTAATAACTCGCAGAAGAACGCTGTTCAGAACCGCATGCTTGTTTTAACCATTTTTCTTCTTCTTATCACCACCGTCCACTTTGCAGCTACGGCCGGGTGTCATCCTACGACCTCACCCACGGCCTTCTGGCCGACTTCATGGCCCCCCCGCCCCGAAACGCCGCTGGCCAGGAACGCGCACTGGTGCACGCCGTTCGCAGCGCCAAACAGGGGCTGCTGCTGGCCTTCATGCGTATATTGTCCCCCTCAGACTCGGCCCCTCTAGGCCCGGGTCAAATGGAGTTCACAGCGGTTGCAGAATCTCAGGCAGCGGTGGAGGCAGGTTCTCGCTGGCTTCCAGGCAGGGACGCCGCCTTCATCGGCCCCCGCGACGAGCTCGTCGCCGTGCTCAGCAACTCTGGCCGCCTGCTGGCCGTCTTCGACACCGCCAAGCTCGGTGCAGCCAGCAGCGGCGGCAAGAAGGAGAATGAAGCACCACGTGCGCAGTTCGTGGTGGAGATTAAAGTGGGTACCATTACGCGGCTGTTCCCAGGGCCGCCTTCGCACATCCCTATGGCGCCGGAGCCGCGCCCTGAGGAGCCCGAGGGCGAAGAAACTGACGAGGAAGCGGAGGAGGTGCTGCGGGAGTGGGATGAGAGGGAGATAAGGCGGCTCGAGGTGCCCAAACGGGTGCTCATGCTGACGGAGGACAACAAGCTGCGGCTGGTGGACGCCACGCAGGCCTCGCTGGCCCAGGGCGGTGGCAACAGCGGCAGCGGAGGTCGCACCGGCGGAGGACGGAAGGGCGGCGTTTTGGAGCTGCGGCCCGCTGAAGCTGTCATCCAGGTGGCGTGGCAGACTCTGATGGACCCTGGGGAGGGGTTTCATACGGGAAGCGACGGCGCGGAGGCAGCGCTGCCTTGCGCTGCGGCTGTTTTGACGTCTGAGCGCGTGGTGCTGGTGGACGACGCGCTGAGGGTGCTGGGCAGCGCTTCCTTTGCTGGAGACGTGGGGGTGCCCACCTCTGCGCTGTGGGTGGGCCCTGCGTTGCTCGTCACCACCTCCTTCAACCAGGCAAGTCACTCATATCATTCATAGTATTTATCGATGGTTAATAATGCCATTACGTGGTGTTTTTATGCCCCCCAAACCGCAATTTTTTGGTTTGTTTTTTGTTTTTTGATAGCGACATTACTATTATTGTATTGGTGTGCAGGTTGTGCACTTCAGTTGGGACGGCCGCCTTCACCACATGTGCAGTCTCCTCTCAGGGCCTCCCGCCGTCCTTGTGGCCGCCCTGGCAGACCGGCTGGTACTCGCCGCGCGCGGCGAAGGCCCCGCGCTGCTCGCCGGCAAAACCGAGGTCGCCTCGCGCGGCTTCTCAGTCATGCCGCCGATGCTGGTAGGCTGGGCGGCGGCGGCATCTCAGGGCTTTCTCCCCGGCGGCGCTCCCCGCGCCCGCAGGGAAATGCGCACCCTGCTGGCGAGCTACGATGCCAGTCAGCTGCCTGTGGCGGTGCTGGACGCGCTGGCGGCGGCCGGGTTTGCCGACGTGGCGGCAGCAGCTGCTGCGAGGTCGGAGCTGCCCAGCGTGACGCCGGCACGCAAAGCGGCGCTGGCGGCGGCTGCTGGGGACTGGAGCGCGGTGGTGAACCTGGTGGAGAGCGAGTTGGAGGCCTCGGAGTGGCACCCTGGGTGAGTTGAATAAAGTAAATTACAATACTAATTATTGAAGCGCACAACTTGAGTGTCGGTTTTTATTATTAATATATTCTTATGTTTTTATTTTTTTTGGTCAAGGTCGTGGCAATACTTTAATCTAACGTGTCTTTAACACTAATTATCATCGCCATCACTTTATTTATGCAGCCCTCCCCCGCCTGGCTCCGTTCTCTACAAAAAGGCAGTGGCGCTGGCCAGAACCTGCGAAGCTCACGGCCGATTCACCCAAGCGCGCGCCCTGTTCGAGGCCGCGGGCGCCTGGAACGAGCTGCTTGCGCTGTGTGTCTTCCAGGGCGACTTCTCCGCGCTGCAGGGGTACTCCCGGCAAGCCGGCCGGGACGTGGAAGGCCTGGCAGACCAGCTGCTGGCTGTGAACGAGAATAACTTCATGCGGTTGGGAGCTGGAGGCGCCTTCGGGGGGCGCCCCAGCGTGGAGGACTGGACGGTGGAAGTTTACCCCTCTGACAAGAAGAAGAAAGTGAAGGTGGCGGCGGGGCCGACGCCGTCTCGAGGAGGGACAGGGCCCTACTCGCCTGGTTTTGACCAGGGAGAGGATGAAGAAGGTAGCGATGGCGGGGAAATGGACATGGACGTTGCTCCAGCTGGGCGTCTGCCGTTTATGGAGGCATCTCTGCGAGTTTCCGCCGCAGCCGCCGCTTCTGGAATTCTGCCGCTCGCTCAGGCCGAGACAGACGGCGCTGAGTCAGGCCAGCCCATTGCGCCGCTGGATTTGACCTCTCTGGACGCGTACCTCGGCGTGGCGGGCGCGAGCTTGCTGAAGAACGCGATTGCTGCCCCTACAATGGCGGGGGCGGCGGCCGCCATTCCTACGCTCCTGGAGCGCACGGAAACGGAGGCTAGCACCGATCTGGGGGCAGCCACGGCTGCTGCAGTGATGGAGGCGTCAACCCCGCGTGGGGAGTCCGCCTCCGCGCCAGACAGCGAGGCTGATGCCTCGGCGGCGGTGGCAGCAGCGGCCGCCCGCGGCGAAACGCTCGCGCAGTCCTCCGCGCGCGCCGCATTCAAGCGGGATACCAGACATGATGACGAAGACGACTTTTTCAGCTCGGACGAAGACTCAGAGCGCGCGGGGGACGACAGCAAATCAGCAACGTCCTTTGCCGCATCAACCACCAACCGCTTTTTGTTCAAAATCCGCTCACCTGACGAGCTCCCCCGCAGCGGCTCCGACACCGTGTCCCTGCGCGCCGCCGTCTCCAACCTGCAGCTGGGCGGGTCTCAGTCCTCTGGCGGGGGGGCGGGGGGCGGAGCTGCGGCGGCAGGAGGGCCGACAGACTCCACTGCGCTGCGCAGCGCGGCGATGGGGCTGAAGTTGGGCGGCAGCAGCAAGCTCTCGGCGTCTTCCACGCCGCGCGGGGCTGTCTCTGGCTCCAGCACTGCCCCGGTACGCAAAAATATTATTCAATCTCACTTTTTCCGGCGCTTCCAGTCTGTATGTTATACCATCTTAATTTATTAAACCATTCTTTCTTTCTTTTTCTCCAGGCCCGCACCTCTGCGGAGTTCGACGCCTTCAGCGCGACTTCCTCGGTGGCTTCCATGGACCTTCTTCCCGCCATGCACGGCTTCCCCACCATCGCCACCCCCCCTCCGGCGGCCCCCCTCGCCTCCACCCCCCCCGCACCCGCAGCAGGCACTAACCAGGACCCTTTCGCCGCCTTTGCAGCGTTTGGCAGCCTCCCAGACACTTCCTCCGCTGCTGCTGCTGCGCCTGCTGCAGGGGCGTCGGCGCCCAAAGACCCCTTTGCGCTGCTGCCCGGGCTGCCTCCTACGCTGGCCCAGGGCGCCGCGGCGGCCGCCGCAACGACAGCTGCCACGGATCTAAATAAATCCAAGTCTGACGGCGGCGGTGGCTCAGCGCTGGGCTCCAAACCGGGGTCGTCCGCTGCGCTGAAGCTGCAGGACTTCAGCGAGGAGCCGTCTGGGGCGCCTATGCGGCCTCAGGCCCCGTCCCCCGTACCTTCTAGCGACCTTTTGGCGGGTTGGGACGAATTTGAGGCCTTGTTTGGCGGCGGAGGAGGAGGAGGAGGAGGAGCTTCAACGGGTACCGCTGCCACTACCTTGGCTGCCGCTGCGGTTGCTCCTGCTACGGTCATAGTGGCCGCAGACGCCGCGTCTCAGCAGCAGCAAGAGCAGGAAGCAGGCCCGGCGGCGGCGGAGGCGGCGCCGCCGCAATCTCCCACCTCCAGCGCTGCTCCGCCTGCTCCAGCCCTGGTGCCCCCTCCCAACGCCGCCAAAAAAGCATACGGAGCTGCGCTGACGTCGTTCAGGCGCGGGCTGTGGGCGCAGGCTGGCGATCAGCTGGCAAAAATTATTTCCTCGGGGTCACCAGAAAAGCACAAAAACAAGGAAGTGGCGGCGGCGTTCAGAGCGCAGTGCGTGGTGCTGTACGCTGCGGCGATGCTGGTGGCCCGCGCCTCTGCTGCGCCCCCTGTGGGGGCCTCTAGGTTGTCGCGCTATGCTGCGGCGCTGCCGATGGCGGAGGAGCAAAAAGCGGTGACAACGGCGTTTGCTGTGGAAGCCAACATGGCTGCTGGGTGGGTTTAATACTTCATTAGCTTTAGCAACCGAAAACTTGCGCAATTTTGTTTTGTTCTGTCATTTTTTGATAAATTTTTGTTGTTACAAATCATTCTTTCTAAATTTTGTTTTTCTACTGCCGCAGAAATTTCGGATGGGCCGGAGACCAGCTGGCATGGCTGGTGGTGGTGTCCGCTGAGGGCGACGTGGGCGGGCCTGGCCTGGAGCCAGCTGCGCTGCAGGATCGCCTGGCTGCATGCGACAGAGCGGGCAGCAACAACTCTACGCTGTCTGCAGACGAGGACACGGAAGCATTCGTGGAAATGATTGCGAGCTGCCGCGAGGTGGCTGATGTGGAGGAGCTTCTTTCCAACCTCCTTTGATGACCACAGCAGTATCGCGTGACTGCTTATTTTCTTTTTCCCTTTGATGTTTCTTTATTGTGAATAATAAAATCGTTTTGCATTTACAAGTGGCACCGCCCCACAATCAAAGCCCTCACGGTTCGCCCACTGCACGCAGCAAAAAAATCGCTGCTGCAATAGAAGAAAGGCCTGGCGTCCCTCCCCCAGGCAAGGCTGCAGCTGTGTCAACGAGACTCTTTTGGGGGAGGAATGAAGATTCGGTAAATTTTTTTCTTTTTTCGGGGGATGGATGGGGGAAAGGAGATGAACAAGCAAGAGGACAACTATAAAACAAGCAAGTTCATGGTTTCTGTCCGGAATATATCGGGACAGCTGCTGCAGTGGCAGGTGCAGCCATGCGTGCTTCTTCCACACAGCCCGCCTGCTTGCCGCAAGTCAAGCTGGGACCCAGTTTTCTCAGGTGGCCAAGGCAGGAGGCCCGCCAACGGCTGTCTCAGCCCGGGCAATGGGACGATATATACATACATCATACATTACAGGGTTTAAAGTCCGCACAAAAGGGCAAATAAGGCCATAGCAGACAGGCACCGAAGCGCAAGCAGAAAATAAAAGGAATGAAAAATAAGTTTGAGATGATTTTTGAGGTGCAAGAAAACAAGCAAAACCGGCGAAATCGGCGCGGGGGCGAGCTTTTGTTAAATTATTTTGTTAAATTAAATAAAATGGTTGGCCACTTTCTTTTTTCCGCTCTGCAAACTTTCTCGCCCGATTTGCAAGTGTTTAATGATAACTTGTTTAGAAATAAAGTTCTCCAAACTTGTTTCTCCGCTCAGGTGCGCTGCCGATGTTGCAAAATTTAATTTATTTCATTCATATTTATTTGAATTTTTGTCTTATCCAGGTTTCAGGTTTCCAATGGAAGCAGCGTACAATGTGCCAATCTGAGTGGTTGATAAACTATCAAATGTCACATGCAGGACGCAAGCTGCCCGCTGCCACGCCCCCTCTTCTTCCAACCATGCCTCTACAGCCTGAAATCCAGAAACGCCTCGTCCATTTTTAGAGGAATCCATTTCTGGCATTCTACAGCGCCACCACCTCCCTTTAAACACCAAGCACGCTCTCCGGCTGACTACTGATGGGGTGGGGCTACCAAGGCCACAACGAGCACAGCACCTCTTCTGATGAGTTTGAAAGTATTTTGGGATAGCAATTAGATTCAACTGAGAGGGGATGACGAGGCGGATCCGGATGGTGTAGCAGAAGGAAGTGCTGCTAATATTAAAAAAAATCCTAGTGCCATGGTGGATATTATTTAAGTTTCTTCACCGTCACTTTTTTCAACTCGCATGCATCGCATGATGCATTGTTTCTGCATGTTCATCTAGCTGCGTAGAGCAGCTTTGCTTTGTTTTTTATTTTTGGAGCACTGCATAGTGCATTTTCTATTATGATTTTAGGTGTTTTTGCCAGCCAAACAACTCTTCCAGGCGTTTGCTTTCCTTTACATGTAACAACCATATAGCTCCACACATTTTACAATTGACAGCAACACCTAAATCAAGCCAACTCATTTCTATAAACCCCTATCCCTTCAAGAGAAGTTCTCTTTCAATTTCAAACGTATATTTCTAAAAAGCGTTCACGTTGCCCAGCCCCAGCTCCGCGCCCGCCAGGTTCAGCACGTCGCTCACCATCTCCCGCACCCGTGGCTCCTTGCAGTTGACGCACCCGCACAGCGCGCCGTACAGCAGCAGCAGGTGGGTCCTCTCCCGCCCCCTAGCATGCATCTCCGGCCTCGCCCTTAAAACCCTCACAATGGCGGTTACCGGCTCGTCCGGCGGCAGCACCGAGTCCACGACCGGCGGCGCCAGGGTCATCGACGCCACCACCTCCAGCACACACATTACCTCATCCAAGCGAGGGCGGGATACCGGGGTCCCGTCTCGCAGCAGCGACCCTGGGCGGGTTTCTTCTGCAAAGGTGCGCAGCATGGCATCCGCGCGGGAGAGGAACATGGGCAGCGCCAGCCGCGCCACTTGAAGCGCTGCGGCATCGGCGTCGGCGCCCCCGCCGCGACTGCACAAAACGTACATTTTTCGCACGCAGACGTGGGAGAAGTTGCTGCCCGTGGCGAGCTGGGGGATGCTGAGATTGCGGGGGCGCGCAATGCCGCGGTCCACCACCGCCACCAGCCGTTGCTTCATCGGCAGCGGCGCAGAAGCACAGCCAGGCAAAACGCCGTCCGCCAGCGTGTCCAGCACCGACAGCTCCAGCTCCGCGTCCACCCGGCCCTGTTGAGGGTCGATTTCCGGCGCGGGAGGCGCGATTTTCCCCGAGCCCGCCGCCGACTGCGGCGGCGTTATGGCGGCGGCTGCTTTGCCCTTGCGGCCCTTGGCGGCTTTGCGGGGGGAGGCCACCGCTTGTTTCGTGCTCGGAACGTCTAGAATGGGCACGAGCGGGAGCTCGGGGTGGGGGTGAGGACCAAGATGCGCCCGGGGCGATTGCTGCGCGGAGGAAGAGCCGTGCTGGGCCCCCTTGCCATGGTCGTCTGCCCGTGCGCGGTCCCGCTGGTAGCGCTCCGCGAGGAGGAAGTTTTCAAAGGCCAGCGCCAGCGCAAGCCACGCTCTGGCGGTGGCAGCGTCGACGTCAACGCCGCCGCCCGGACTCGCACTCGTGCTCTGGGCGATGGCAGCCACGCCCAGGGGCACCAGGCGGTTGAAAGAGCCCGCTGCGGAGCGCCACAGCTTCTCTTGGTACACGGTGAAGCGCAGCTGCAGGGGGGGAAGTGGAAACTAAGACAACATTTTTGGGAAGAAAGGGACTGCGATCCCGGAAAGATAGGGGCGGCTCGGAAATTCAAAGCTGCTGCTGTTTTGCAGCGATTGCGTGGCGCAGCTGGTTAGCGCGTCGGTTTTACACACCGAAGGTCCGCGGTTCAAGCCCGTGCGCGATCATTTTTTTGCTCACCTCCATGCACCTGCCGAGGCCCTCCGCGAGGTCTGCCAGCGTCGCAGCTCGCACCCACAGCGGCGCGGCCGTGTACACTTCCTCCAGCGCTGCCAATACCTGCACCGCCACCACATTTCAGGTCAGTTACGCTCCAGAAGGCGCCCACATGCAACCAGGGCACACCGCCACTCCTCTGCCACTCGCTCACCTTCTCCAGGCACGCGGAATTCAGCGCAAACCTGTGCTGCGCTTGCTTGAGCGGCGGAGCCACGCCTTGGCCATTAGCGCCCGTTCCCAGGGGCCCAGGCGTGGCTCCTAGGCCCGCAGGCGGCGCAGGGGCGGTGCCGCTGCTGCCTGGCGCCTCTCCCTCTCCCCCTGCGTCCTCCCACTCCCGATTTGCGAGCTCCGCTGCTGCCGCCGCCGCCTCCTCCTGCTCACGCCACGCGGCCACTACGTGGTGCGGCTGCAGCAGGCGCACGATGCTGGAGACGTAGCTGTGCCACAGCTGCGGCCGGTGCACCGGCGCCAGCGCCGGCAGCAGTGCCAGCGCAGCTTTCTGCACCGGAGGCATCCCTATCGTCTGCACGGGGTTGGTGGCGTCGTCCTCGCTCCAGGGGTTGCGGCAGAAGGCCTCGGTCCACCGGAACACCCCCTCCATTTCTTCGTCGGAGAAGCGGTTCTGCAGGGAGGAGCATAGCGACCCGACGAGGCCTACCAGCTCCATGCGAGCAGAAATGGGCACGCAGCAGCCTGCTGAGGTGGCGGCCTCCACACCGACGTCGATAGTGCGCAGCGCGCGCCTCCACATCGCCGGGGTGACCTGCACAAGGTTAGGAAATAAACAATTTATTGTAAAAAAGAAATGTTGAGGCCAAAAACACCAATATAAACTCCGAAAAACTGCGTATCGCTATATCAATATAGATAACTATATAAACAACTATTTACTCACCACCGTGTCGTCCTCCCCGTGAGCTCCCAGCACGCTGCCCAGCAGCCCCACCGCCGCCACCGCCACCTCCTTTCTTCCTCCTGCCAGTGACCCCTCAGCCACCAGCATCAGCTCCTCCCACCCCGCCTCGATGCCCTCCATCGCCGCAATCGCCGGCAGGTGCGCCCGCAGCAGGCGAGACATCCCGCCGACGGCAACAACTACAGTCTCATCCCACTGCTTTTGCTCAGTATTACGAGAGTGGTGCATCACCAGCCGGACCTGCGCGCCCTTGGAGCGCCCCAGCAGCGTGGCTTCGGACTCTTCCTTGGAGGAGGTAGCGCTCATGTGGAAAGAGTGCCTGAGCAGCGGGAAAAGCAGCTCCCAGAGGCTGCGTTCCCATAGACGGCGTGATAGCCGCGGGCCTTGGGTGACGACCACCGCGAACAGCGTGCGCGCGCCGCTGTTGCGCACCTCGGGGCGCGCGTCTTGCGACAGCGCCTGCAGCGCCGAGAAACTCAGCTCCAGCAGCTCTTCCGCCTGCGCGGTGGTGGTGACAGCCACCAGCTGGTTGACGGCACGCCCAGGGCTGGTTGCGGCGTCGTCTTCGCCTTCCTCCGACGCCCGCTCGGCCCTCGCAGCGAAGCTAGCGCCGCGCCGGTGCCCGGGAGCTCCCCCCGATCGACTCAGCATGTCTCCTACGTTCCACAGCAAGCTGATGGAGGTTAAAGATACGTTGACATCGGTCTGCTGCTTGCCGTACGCCACCACCACCTCCAGGCAGCGTTTCAGGCGTGGGAACGGCATCGCGGGCATGTAGTCGGTGGTGATTAATTGCAGACACTGAAAGCCTGCGCTCATGAGATCAGGATCGTGCTGCCCGGGGACGACGGCGAGGAGGCGGAACACCGGGGTCCAACCGTCAGTGAGTCGCTCCCCGTGGCGCTGCAGTACAGAAAGCAGTACACGTAGCACGCCAGCGCGTACATCCCGCTCCCTGTCGTCATTGTGCAGCGCCTCCAGGGCGACCAGCAGCATGTGCTCTAGCCCCCCGGTGGAGTCCCCGCCTGCAGAGTAGGAACCAGTCCAGAGAAGATTGGATGAGAAATTAACATCATTGACATGGTCATGGACTAGTAATTCGCTCGATTTTTATGCAAATTCAGGGCTGAAACGTGGGGATAAAAGGCAAAAAAATGCTTAATTCAACCTAACAGTAATTAAAGTGTACCTGAGGGGGACGCTGGGAGATTGAGCGAGAGCGGAGAGGCCTGCGGCGAAGAAACCGGCGGGAGGCTGCCGAGGGCGCCGAGGATGGCGCGCCCCAGGGCGTCGATGGCCGCGCCGCGCACTGGGGGTTTGGGGTCGTTGACCAGCTCCAACACGTGCGCCAGGAATATGCCCCACAGGTCGTAGATACGGTGAGCGTTGTACTGAAGGACCTCCACCATTCGCAGCAGCGCAAACATCCTGGGTAAGAGCAGAGAGGGGGTCCAGTGAAAAAAAGATTGTAACATTTTGAAAATGAAAATAGGTAGCTAATGAAGAAGAAACAAATACAAAATTGCCCCAAATGCTTGCTTAAAGACGAAAAACTTCCACAAAACAGCTCGAAACCCATCAATTTGGCGACAAATTCTCCATTTCGACCGCTCAAATATATCAAAATTAACCGGAAACTGCGTATATTTCAAAACTCACTTTGGCTGGGACACTTGGGTGGCATGGGGGAGGTGCTCCATGCTGACGTCCCTCAGGCCCGACAGCAGCGACACCACCGCCTCTCTGGACATGTTCTGCGTGCACTCAAACAGCTGACTCGCAGCCGCCGACAGGATGGCCAGGTCTGATGACTCCGCAGGGCCTCCAGCCATCCCTGGCGCCGCCTCTTGTGTTGTCGTCCTCGGATTGTCCAACGCCCGATCCAACGTGTGTAGCGTCTCTAACACCACTGTCCACCCTGGGCCCAGCACGTTGGCCAGGCGGTGCGCGATGTTGAACAGCGTGCGCATCGCTTGGATGTTTTTCGTGGTCAAAACAACGCCGGCGTCGAGCTCATCATTTCCGCCCCCGCCGCCCCCCGCAATTAAGCCCAACGAACCCCGCGGAGAGCCTAGACCTGGGACGGTGTCTCTCCCGCTGCCTCTGGGGCTGTTATCCCCGTCATACAGCGCGTCTTTGGAGCCTGCTGCTCCTCCCCGAGGCGAGATTGCACCAGCAGCTCGGCCGGTGAGCTCTCCGCCGCCCGCGCCGGCCAACGCCAGCTGACACAGCGCCTCTAAGAACGCATTCCGCGGCTCAGACAGCTCCAGGATGCCGCACGCCTGCGTCAGCCGCTGGTAGCCCCTCAGCAGCAGCAGCACCACGGTATCGCGATTGGAGCGCGCCAAAAGCTGGTTCAGCACCGCCAGGGTGGCGCGCCAGCTGCGGTCCACCAGCGCCACGCACGCCTCGCGCTGCACGGTTGGCGGCGGCGGCAGCAACACCGCAATGGAGCCGGGAGACGGCCGATGCATCATGCGCTCTCTGGGGGACAGCGCGTACCACTCGCTGCCTCTGATCTGCCCCTCCCCCTCCGTGGCCGCAAACGTCAGCGCCTCCACGCTCGTCATGAAGTGCAACAGCCCGTCAACCGCCAGCATCGCCAAGTACGCGCTTTGCGTCCCCGGGGCTGCAGTCTCGTAATCAGAGTCCAGATTCCAGTCCTTATTGTCCGACCGCGCCTGAAACATCGCGCCGATGGCGTCTGCCGGGTCTTCCTCCCCCTCCCCGCCTTGTAAACCAACCCCGCTGCCGCCCTTCAAGGTGGAATCAATTATGTCCACCACACCCCGAACCAGCGCATGCACCGCATCCAGCTTGCGCTCCCGCTGCATGTCGTACGAAATGAACAGGTAGTAGACTAGGGGAGCGTCTTCCATGATGTGGCGCACGAGCTGCGCGATGGCGATGCGCTGCGGCAGCAGGTGCAATGGCCCCAGCCCCTTCAGCAGCGTCTGCACCAGCGTGCCGCACCGCCCCGCGAGCTGGGTGTGATACCGCACCAGCAGCGTGCGCATGCAGCGCAGCGTCGCTTTGAAGGCAGGGAAGGAGGCGGCGGCCTGGGGGGCCCCGCTGGCGCCGGCGTCTAGGTAGTCCTGCAGCTGGGACTGCAGCAGCTGCGCGATGCGCAGCGACAGAGCGGATTGGAAGTCCGGCAGAGAGGTAAAAAGTTCGGAGCTATTGGTCAAAGCAAAATCTAAAACTTCTAGAATGAAGGTGCGGGGCAGGGAAGGGGTCTTCAGCCACGTGGGGGGCGCGCCCGTGGCGATGGCAATGAGGTCCTCCAGCAGCCGCTGAGCCGCGAGCAGCGCAGAGGAGGGGGGGTCAAATTGATTGGCGTCCGCTGCTGCCTGCTGCGTCTGCTGCGCCTGCTGCCGCGCCTCCAGCCGCAGCAGCCTGTCGCGCTCCGCAGGGACGTCCACGTACGTGAACACGATCGCCACCGACTGCCGCACGGTGGCGGCGGCGGTTGAAGCCACCGTGTCCTTTCTTCCTTTGTGAGACAGCAGCCGAAAGCAGATCCCCAGCACGGTCGCGATGTTGTCTTCAGTGGTGGGGTGCAGCGGGGACTGCAGCAGCGTCAGCGAGGTTTGCAGCACCTTTAACTGCACCCCTTCGTCGCCCATTTTTTCCACTTTTGAGAGCATGCCGATCACCGCCTCTGCGCCCTCTGCGGACAGCGCCTCGTTGGAAACCATCTTCTGAACGGTGGCCAGCGACTGGGACACCAGGCGCGCGGACTTGGTGTCGCACGACAGCTGCAGCGGCTTCAGAAGTTCCTGCACAAAAAATACGGTGGGTTATTTCTTGAAGACACAAAAAGTTGAGTTGTGGCTCATTTTTGGAGCATAAAAATGCAGGATTGAGCGGGGGGGTGGCGGGTTTAATAATAAAGTATAGCGTACCTTGCTGTGTCTGATTTGGTCCATGGCGTTGGGGTGGTCTGCGATTTGCCGAACCTTCATCACCGCCCGCTCCGCCGATTCCTTCACCTCTGGCTGGTTGTCCGCATTGCTGAAGAAGCTGGCGAAGCCTTCAGACTTGCGCGCATCGACCGCCAGCTGCCGGAAATCGCTCTCCAGCACGGCGCAGAGCCCAGCGACTTGGCTATGGCTAACGCTGACACCGACCACTTGCATCGCAATTTGAGCTTGGAGGCCAAGGAAGGGCGTGATCGCTGCGGTTTTAGGCTGATCGTGAGCTAAATAAATATGTGTGCGTCACCAGGCCGCGAAATTAATGGCTTTTGGCCGCACATGTGTCCATAAAAATCAAATTAAAATTGAAGTGTGAGGAAACATGGTGAACCGAGGGCTCCTGGGGCACACGAAAAATTGTGTGTTCGCGTTGTAAAATTAAATTTGCGAAGGAACTCGGGGAGGAGGGTTTGGAAAAGCTGGGCCAAGTTGGCAAAAGGCATTCAAAGGTACGGACGTACATTTCGCGCTTACTTGACCAATTTCGAGCCTTGGGACGCTAATTTTATCCGATCTCAACTCATAACACCCGATGATAGCGCCTCCGACATCAAGGCCCCTGCGGGTGGTCTCCCTGTTGCCCTCCGCCACTGAACTCATCTACTATGTTCTGGAGGAGGCCAGGAAGGAAAACCCGTCTGCCACCCCTGCGGAAGTCGTTGGGAGTAAGTTTTTAAATGCATCCCGCACGTCCTGGGCCCCCCAAACACGAGCTATGCCACGTTTTCCACCACCCAACCCAGTGCACCGCCCTCCGCTCGTTCTAACAACCAAATGATATTGGCGATTCCTTCTTTGTGCAGGGTCCCATGAGTGCGACTGGCCAGAGAGCTACTCTTCTCTGCCCATGCTCACCGCCTCAAAAATCAAATTCACGACCTCAGCCGATGTTGACCGGCAGGTGCGGGAGCAGCTGAATGCGGGGGAAGGCTTGTACACTGTGGACAAGCAGCTGTTGGCAAGCCTCCAGCCTGACGTTGTAGTTACTCAGTCGCTGTGCAAGGTGTGCAGCGTGGATTACTGCATGGTGGAGGATATTGCTGCTGGCATGGACTCTCCCCCCATCCTCGTAGGTAAGAAGGGATTTAAAAAATATATATATATATATATATATGTGTGTGTGTGTGTGTGTGTGTGTGTGTGTGTATGTTTCCACACGCTGAAAATATGGTGATGAGGGACTTACAAGCCCCAAGCCCCGCCGTAAGCGGGACAGGGATCGAAATCTCGGGGGTCGGCACTCAAAATATTTGAAATAACACTACTTCTTCAGGAAAAGGAAGGAAAATACGATTTACGTTGAATATCTTTTCCTCTTCTTTATTTTCGCTCAGACACCAACCCGCAGAGCCTGGCCGACGTCCTCGCAGATCTGCGCCGCGTGGGGGCAGCCATGGGGCTGCAGCAGGCGGGGGACGCCGCCGCCGAGGCGCTGCAGCGTCGCATCGACGCCGCAACAGCGCTTGCCGCCCAGCTTGCCACGCCAGGCGCCCCAAAACTCACTGTGGGCTTTTGTGAATGGACCGACCCCATCTTCTGTGGAGGCCACTGGACGCCGCAGCTCATAGAGATGGCGGGCGGCTCCCACCCGCTGAACCCTTGCAAAGGTCTAGGAGAGGGCGCCGGCAACTCCTTCACCGTACGTATCATGGAGTCTTGCTCATGCCAGACACTGACAAAGTCGTCGCCTGCCGTCAGCCCCGGACTGGTAATTCCCTCTTGCCGTTTCTTTGTAGGTGCCGTTTGAAGATTTCGCTAAGCTGGACCCTGACTGCATCGTTGTGGCGCTGTGTGGGCTAGGGATTGAGGCCACGATTCGGGAGATGCCGCCGTTGACTCGCAAACCGTGGTGGCCGGAGCTGAAGGCGGTGAAGAGTGGGCGGGTGTGGATAGTCGATGGCAACCACGTAAGAACGCAGTAGTAACAATGCATAATTGCCTTGTAAATCAGATTAATATTGCAATTTTTTTCCTTGTGTCGCTCGTATCTTTAATTTTTTAATGATTGCTGAAGTTTCTTCGCTTCTGGCGCTGCAGATGTTCAATCGGCCGGGTCCGCGGCTGGTGGAGGCCCTCGAGTGGCTGGTCTCAATGCTGCATGACGCACCAGAAGCATGCCCTGAAGGCTTTCCAGTTGTCAGATGGGACGAGACTCCAGCAACAAGCTAGTGCCTTCTACTAGCTACTGGCTCTTATTTATGTTTAAAGAACATTAAGCTGAGCCGGAAAATATCTCATTTCCATCTAATACATTATTAATAGACTTGGAGGTCAAAAAGGGGTCAAAAACATTCGACGGCCAGCTCAAAAAAAAAAAACGAATTGTTATTAGAACAAAAGAGAAAGTGAAAACGGGGAGAGAAAGCAATGGATGGTAACAAAAATATAATTTGACCCCACTCTGCGACAATCTCATCAGAAGGCGGCAAAGAGGAAACAAAAAGGGAGTGCAAAGCCAGTCATTGATCGCACCAAATAAGAGGACAAATATAGTATAAATCAAAAAAAGAAAACAGTTTTATTGCGCTAGTCAAAAGGCGTATAACTTTGGGCATTTTGTGCGGGTTTTGTGTTTGCTGCAGAGGCTGACTTTTTGAAAATAGCGGAGGAAGAAGAAAATTAAGAGTAAGAGAAGCGTGGTACAAGTTTTATTATTCCACAAATTTTGGTCATTCGATTTTACGCGAGGAGGAGCGCGTAGAGACGGCAGGCAAACCGGCAGCGGCAGTGATAGTGGTTTTGCGTGTAGGCCCAGCTCCTCCCTTTCCAGAAGCTTTCATGCCACCGTCCGCCGTTTCAGCAGCGTTGGGAATGGTTGCGGCTGCCGCTTTGTTCTTTTTCGCGCGCTTTTGCCAGTTTGCGACCGAGAGCGCCAGCAGCACGAAATTGAAGGCGATCAGCATGACCTGACAGCTGCACACGGTGACGAGCTCCCACACCGCATACTGCTGCATCGCATAGTAGAACTTGACCAGCATGAGGGGGTAGAGGAAGATGCGGAGCGGGAAAAAAGTGGCCCAGTACAGGAACGAAAAAGGGCGCTGCAGCGACCGCCACTGCCGCCGTGCAATCAGGAAGAAGGTGTTGATCTCGCATATCCCGTCCCAGCAGGTGAACGTGGCGAGCCCGGCGTGTCGCAGCGGGAAACACAGCAAAATGAAGGTGACGACGTGGTGGAGTAGAATGACATTGGGGAGGGAAGGGATGCTGTCCGGCTCCACCAGAATCCAGGTGAAATCGGCCACGATGTACCAGGTGAAGAGAATGGTGACTTTGACGGGGTCCACCCATCCCAGCAGCCCTGGAAGGAACGAAGAAAAAAATGAGGCGGTGACAAGTGGGTGATGGAAGTGGAGAAACGGGTGGATATATGAGAGGGGGGGGGGGGGGCGTTAGCGTACCTGCTGATGTGAGGAAGCCCAGAATGGGAAGAATGAAAAGGTTCACTCGGTCGTGGACTCGGCACGCTTCCTTCATTGGCATTAGATTTTTGAAAGTGTGGGCCCAAGAGGGATGTGCGCGTCAAAAGCCTCAAGTTTGAAAATAAAGGAGTGATATTTGTTTTGAACAGAGAATGAGGGGCCTCTCTTGGAGCTCCAAATAAAAATAAACTGAAAATTGAAAATGCCGACGTCGTTTCACAAGCACACAAAGGCCTGTCTACCCCGCCGGGCAATAGTTGATTATTTTGAAACAATTTTATGGCTCAGACGTCGAGGAGAGATGAACTGGCGCTGCAGATGGAGATGATTCCTTCCTCTTTTCAATCGTGCCTGTTTTCAATTTTTGCAATCGACAGCGCTTCAAAAAAAAATTAAAATTAAATACAGATGCCCAACAAATAGCCTGCGGCGCAGCGGTTTCTGCTTTACCAAAGTTTCTGTTATTTAACAACGAATTTTATTAATTTTAGTTACTCTGAAGCCGCCCTCCTTTTCTAGCGCGGTGCTTTGATCAAAATCGCATGTTTGCCAAGCTCACCTCCTTTGTGGGAGGCGGCAGCTCGCTGCCGTTCGCCCTCGGGGATCCTCATCCCTCAGCTTGGGGCCAATGGACGCACTACCAAGCCACCCTCACGGCCGACGACTCCCCCGCATCGGTCTTCAGAATCTCCTCGGTGAACAAAGAAGACCCCAAGCTGCGCGCGGCCCGCAACGGCGTAAAACGCCTGCGAATGGTGAGAAATTTCCCTCCCCGCTGCCTCTCACCCCCTTTTCCCCCCACCAATACCCCTCGGAAATTCACCAAACCCACACCATTCCACGCCCCGCAGTTGCGGCATCCCAACATCCTCGCGTTCAAGGAGGTTGTGGAGGTTGAAGAGAAGGGAGAGGCCGTGATTTACCTCATCACCGAGCCCGTTGCTCCGCTGGCCCCCACGCTGCGTTCGCTGTCCCTGGACGGCGCCCAGCGCGACCAGTACCTCGCCATGGGCCTCAACCAAGTAGTCTCCGCAGTGTCCTTCGTCAACAACGACTGCAAGCTCATGCACGGCAACGTTTGCGCCGCCGCCGTCGTCGCCACTCCCTCCCTCGATTGGAAGCTCCACGGCTTCGATTTGACAACGGAAGCCAACTGGCCGGCGGGGCTGGGCGGAGACGTGCCCATCGCCGCCGCCTCCTGGCTCGTGGGGGCCCAATATAAGGCAGGAGAGGTCGCGCGAGGGGATTGGAACGCGGTACGAGAAGGCCCCAGTTGGGCAGTGGATTCCTGGGGGTTGGGGTGTTTGATCCAGGAGCTGTATTCCGGGTCGACCCTTGCACGCACTGAGGACCTGCGAGCGATCGATCACATACCCAAGGCAGTACTGCCGTACTACCAGAAATTGTTGTCCAGTACCGCTGCCCGGCGGCTGAACCCGGCGGCGCTGCTGGAGGCGGGGGTGCTAAAGAACAAGCTCGCGGAGACGATGACGTTCCTGGAGAACCTGGCGCTGAAGGACGCGCTGGAGAAGGACCAGTTCTTCAAACGTCTGGCGTCGTCCACGCTGCCCAACGTGCCGAGGCCGGTGGCGCAGCGCAAGCTGCTGCCGCTGCTGGCCAAGGCGCTGGAGTTTGGAGGGGCGCCGCCGGTGGCGCTGAGCACGCTGCTGACGATTGGGGAGGGCATGGAGGAGGAGGAGTACGCCAAGCAGGTGAGAACCGAAGATATATATATATATATGTGTTTGTAGTGGTGTACCCCCTGCTTAGTAGGCATCTACTATGCTTTTGTTGCCACCTACAGCATTCACCCCATTTTACGATTTTCTGTTAAGTAAATTTTTTGTTGAAAATCAACCACCGTCGAATTTTGAATCGATCAACGCGTTGAAATTGTTTTTCAGGTCGTCCCCATCCTCACAAAGCTGTTTGCCTCCACCGACCGCGGCATTCGGCGCGGCCTGCTAGAGAGCATCGCCTCCTTCGGCCCCTCCCTCCCTGCCAACCTCGTGGAAGAGCAAATTTATCCAGCCGTCCAAGCAGGATTCTCAGATGCCAATCCCTACCTCCGGGAGCTGACCCTGAAGAGCATGGTAGTGCTGGGGCCCAAGCTCAGCCAGCGCACCCTCAACCAGGGGCTGCTGAAGCACCTGGCCAAGCTGCAGGTCGACGAGGAGCCCGCCATTCGGGCCAACACCACCGTGCTGCTGGGCAATCTGGCGCCGCAGCTGTCAGAAGCCACCTGCAAGAAGGTGCTGCTCAACGCCTTCACCCGCGCGCTGAAAGACACGTTCCCCCCCGCGCGCGCTGCGGGGATCAAGGCCGTCATCTTGACGGCAAGGTACCACTCTCCCGAGGAGGTGGCGGCAAGAGTGGTCCCCACGGTGGGCCCTCTCTGTGTAGACCCTGTGCAAGAGGTGCGCGCCTCCGCGCTGAGCTGCATGGAGCACTACCTGGGCGTTCTGCAGGCCAACAGCAAGGAGATGGACCGCCGGGCGGCCGAGGCGGCCGCTGCCGGCGCCGGCGGGGGCGGCGGCGGTGCAACCGGCGCCGGGGCCTCTGGCAGCCTGTTGAGCACGGGATTTGGCTGGGCGGTGTCTTCGTTGATGTCAAAGGGTGGGGGCGGCGAAGCTGCTACGCCTGCTATGGTTTCAAGCGGTGGCATGGTAGGAATGGGGCCGGGCCAAGTCCCCCCGCCCTCTCCGCCCCCTGCCGCCGCCGCCCGACCCTCCAGCGGCTCTGCCTACGCCTCCCCCGCGTCTTCCCGGCCGTCTTCCGCAGCGGGAGGCGCCATTTCGCCGGGGTGGGGTGGGGCGCCTGAAGGGGTCAATACCATGAGCAGCGTTGCTGTGGAGGAGGCGGGGGGTGCGAATGGCGGGTGGGAGGATGACGAGGATCCGTTGGAGGACATGATGGACGCTGTAGCAGCGGAAATGGAGGCTAGGCAGCGGCTTTCAAAGGTGGCGGTGACGAGAAAACCGTCGGCGGTTGTTGGGGGGGCTGCGGCAGGGAGGGGCTTGACGCGAGGCAGCGCGAGGACGACGGCGGGAGGCGCGGGCGCGGCGAGGGGCAGCCGGATGGTGGGTGGCGGCATGAAGTTGGGGGCCAAAAAGTTGGATAAAACCGCCGACGATTTTGGCGAGTGGTGAATAATTAAAACTCGTAAATTAATCGGTTGTCTTAAATTCGTAACGAGATGATTGAGCAAGGCAGAATTTGACTGGGTTTTGCAGCAGCAGCGTGACCTTTATCTTTTATTATTTTGTTGGCATGAATTCCAAGTGCCTGAACTGAATGTTTCAAGCTAGTATAACTGGCTGTTTGAATTGTGTAAGCATTGCATTTGAATTTTATAGCTGGTGTGCAGCTTTTTGCGCCGACCTCTCTGCACTGACCTCGCAGCAGCAACAAGCCATTCTTTTCTAAATTTCGAGGAGTTTTACATTTGGTTGGTGCGGTTATCGTTGGACATCAGGGAGCTTTCTGCATGGCTTGTCTGCGGAGAAAACACCTTTCTTCTTCGTTCTCTCTTTCTTTCTTCTTCTCTCTTTCTTGTTCTCTCTTTCTACTTCTCTCTTCGATCGAAGCTGACCGCCTCGATATTGCCGCTCTTACGTCGCTCTCACTACCATTGGATTACTTTCAGGTCGTGCTCTCCCACTGGGAGACACCTACTGCCAATCGCCCCCCCGCCCCACCCTTTCTTTGCACATCACTTTCATTCTCTTCCCATGCATTCTTGAAACGTAGGGTTAAGGTGCACCTGGCGGAGCACCTGGGCCACGGGGAGGGAGAGAAACAGCGGCAAGGAGGAGAGAGGGCGGCGGCGAAGGAGCGGTGTTGCAATAAAATAATGAATGACGAACATATTTGAAACAAGTATGAAAACTGAATAACTATTCTGCGTTGATGAATGATTTGCGCGCGGCGACATTATCATTGGCAATAATCTGAAAATGCCCTTGATCAGCGTAACTATGCAACTAGAAGGGGGGGGGGGGATGAGTTTTTTATGTACAGCTGGAAATCGACAATACTTAGAATTGGAATTGGCGGAGGACAAAAAAAAAAGTATATGGCGTGAGTAGAATTGGTGGATGGTTTCGCCGAGATAAAACCCGACGGAAGCGAAGATCGCTGCGGTGGATGACATGGCGGTCTAGGAGGTGGAGGCCTCAAGACTGACGGCGTCGCCAGGCAGCTGGGCGCGGCGATTGCGTCGTCGCAGGTCCTTAAATTTTTCGTTGGCGTACTCGACTGAGAACCATCAGACCCCCCCCTTCCCGCTTGCAGCTCCTCCTCCTGCGCCCCTCCTTTTTCTGGGACAGCCTGCGGGCATCCTCGCCATCCTCCCTGCCCAAATTTACGCCGCGGACTGAGCGAATGGTGGGCTACGGCAGCTGACTCTGCCGCACCGCGTTGGCTGCAGCACACTCATTATTGTTTTGCGTTTTATTAGTTATAAAATATAAATGTTGCCGCCTGGTTCGCCCCATTCGAAACCGCAGGTCAGTTTCCAAGCTTCTTGAGGTTGACAAAAAATTATACAATTTAATATGTGAAACCGAGGGAGGCCACTGGTCTCTGCTAAATTTTCCCTGGCCGGGCCCAGTGGGCCGTTTGAATAGGGGAAGTTGTCTCGCTCTCCTCGCGAAGCACATTGCTTTTATTTGTCCTTTTCCGGAATTTCTATGGCCCTCGACAGGCAGCAGAGCCGTAAAAGGGGAGAAATAAGGACTTCACTTTTAATAATTTCGTGATCTGAAAAGTTTGCGGGCATGTCGCTGCAAGCGCGCAAGCCGCTCAAGGCGCTGCTGTCGCTAACATTCAACCAAGACGCCGGCTGCTTTTGCTGTGGTCTGGACTCGGGCTTTCGGGTCTACACCACCGAGCCATTCACAGAGTCCGTAAGTAATTCAAATCAAACTCAAATGGAGTGCCCACCCTCTCTTTACCTCGTATTATCAAGCTCCACAAAACTCACATTCCCTTGCTCCCAACCCCACGCGCTTGCAGTACAGCAGGGACTTCAGCACCGGCGGGGGGGTGGCTGTAGCTGAAATGCTGTTTCGTTCCAACATTCTGGCGCTAGTGGGAGGAGGCCCCATCCCAAAGTACGCGTTAGTCCCATTCTCTCTTCTCCTCCCATTTTAAGCCGTTAAACCCGTAAATGCAACGCAATAAAGCTTGTATTTCGGCCCCCTTCAAGAATTCCCATTGTTTCTTCTATTTGCAAATTCGCACCCGTTCTTCTTTCCTCCAGGTACCCCCCCAACAAGGTGATGATCTGGGACGACCACCAGGGCCGCGCCATCGGCGAACTGCTGTTCAAGACCCCCGTTCGGGCGGTGAAACTCCGAAAAGACCGAATCGCCGTAGCTCTCGAGCACAAAGTGTATCTCTACGATCTGGAGGATCTGCGGCTGGTGCACCAGACGGAGACCTGCCCCAACCCGGAGGGGCTGCTGGCGTTGGCGCCTGCGGCGGACTGCACGGTGCTAGCGTGCCCTGGCCTGCATGCCGGCCAAGTGAGGGTGGATCAGTTGGATACCCGGCGTTCCAAGCACATTGAGGCGCACAACTCGCCGCTGGCGGCGCTGGCGCTGGCGCACAACGGCAAGCTGGTCGCCACGGCGTCAGGTGAGAGGGGAAGAGCGGCATAGGAAGAAAAAAAATTAAGAACGGTTGCTTCCCTTCACGATTCCAACCTCATTTTATCACAGAAGCACCCCATTTTTTTCTAATTATCATTTCCCTCCTTCAATCTCTGCAGAAAAAGGCACCTTGATCAGGGTGTTTAGCTGTGCAGACGGCTCCAAATTGCGGGAGCTGCGGCGGGGCAGCGACCCCTCCCAAATCTTCAGCCTGACGTTCTGCAGGGGGGACGCGCCGGAGTGGCTGGCTGCCACCAGTGACAAGGGCACTGCCCACGTCTTCAGCTTGACTAACCGCGACAACAACAGCGGCGGCGGCAGCGGCAGGGATGCGCCGCGAGGGCAGGAAGCGGCGGTTGGTTCGCCTGCCAAGAGCGGCGGCGGTGGAGGTGGCAGACTAATGATGAAATCTCTGTCCTCTCTCTCTGTGAGTAGTTCTATTAAATTTTGATATAGCGTTCAACGCTGCTGCGGTCTTTTTCCCCCGACAATTATGACAATTCCATTGAATTGTTGCTTAAAATAAACCCAATCCTCTATGCACATTCTCATAACAATCTAGCATAATTTTCAGGCCCCCGTTGCTCTCCTTACATTTCAAAGAGTTGAAACCATTGCAGCGCAAGGCAATCGCTCTACT
This sequence comes from Marvania coccoides, assembly GCA_963854735.1. Lineage (NCBI taxonomy): Eukaryota > Viridiplantae > Chlorophyta > Trebouxiophyceae > Chlorellales > Chlorellaceae > Marvania > Marvania coccoides. The sequence continues at coordinate 375,868 of OY978108.1, forward strand.
CCATGTTTCACCCGACCTTCATTCAATTATGCCTGCCTGCAGAAATTCGTGCCCAGCAAGGTCGGCGGAGCCTACCTGGCTTCCGATCGTTCCTGGGCCCAGTACCGCCTGCCAGACGGCCACCGCTGCCTGGTGGCCTTTGGCAAAGACCCCTCCACGCTGATGCTGGCCTCCGTGACTGGGGCTTTCCACCGAGCCACCTTCAGCCTAGAAAAGAAAGGCCCGTGCGAGCCGCTGGCGTACAACATCTTCATGGAGGAAGAGGGCGAGCCGCCGTCTTGACCAGGGGAAAAGGCAGTACAGTGGTGCGATCACGAGTATACCAGTGCCGGCGACAGTATAACGTATAGTGGCGGCGTGTATATACTGACTTTGACTATTATGTTTAAAACGCCTTTTTTGTGTGTCTCATACCTGCTTTTCTTCTCTCTGGCTGCCGTGCCTTGATATGCAGCACGCGCTTCATGCAGCGAAACCACGCACTTTTCATTTTCACCCTCTCCTCTCTCTCTCTGCATTTCACTTTAACACACAATTTAGCATTCACACCGAACGCGCTCTATATAATTACTACGAGCCAATACATACATACATTCCGAAACTAGTACAGGCGTCCTCCCCCTGGGTTCTCTTAAATCTTATTTTTGTTTAGAAATAAGACGAGCGTAATTATCCTCGGAGTACATTGGGCATATGAAAAACACATACAGGGTTTAAAGTCCACACAAAAAGGCAATGACAGCGACGACCAGGAGGGTTGTCAGTCCGCATGCGCGTGGAGGAGAGAGCGTGCACACACCTAGCGTACTTCCTCGAGCAGCCTCTATCGAGATTGGCCCTCAGCTGCAGAGAACTTTGAAAAATTTGTGGAGGAAGAAAATGCCTTCTACACGCGTTATAAAGGCTCCGCCACGGCGCATTGATTATAAATTGTATTTTATTGTGCACCGTTAAACTACGAGAGGACGGGACCCTCTCTTTGCAATCAAATCCTTCCCAGAAAATATTTCGCTCATTGTTTTTAATTTTATTAATTTTATCATACCACAACATTGCAAAAGCAGTCTGCATGCAGGCTGCACCCCGACCGCCCCCAGGCACGTTTTTTATTTTTGTGATTTAAAAATATAAGTCTTTCGGAGCTTTTCCCTCATTCCGGGCTTGCAATGAACACGAATTTATGCAGGAGGGCAATCTCAAATTGTGTGTGGCGGGTGCCGCACTCTGCTCATGTTCCCCCAAGTAAGCCCACACACAAAAAAACCAAATTTAATTTGTTTTTTCTCGCGATCCTCCCACATTTTCTGGTCTTTTGACACCTGTTTCTACTCTATATAAGGGCGCTCAAAACGTGCGGTGCGCCCGGTGCGCCCACATCACCCCCGTGCCTCCCCCCGTCACTCAAGAAACCATGGCACAGCTGCACTGCACCTCCTGCCGCACGCTGCTCATGTACCCCCGCGGCGCTCTGCAGGTGCAGTGCTCCCTGTGCGGCGTCCTTAACGACGCGCAGCAGGCCAACCAGCTGGGCCACGTCGTGTGCGGCGGCTGTCAGATCACATTGATGTACGCGTACGGCGCTCAATCGGTGAAATGTGCGGTGTGCAACCACGTCACACCTGTAGCGCAGCGACCAGGGGGTCCCCCAGGTCACCCACCGCCCCACCAGCAGCCGTATCCGCGGCCAGCCCCCGCGCAGCAGCAGCCGACACAGCAGCATCGGTTGCAGCTCGCTGCAGACAGCAGTGGCGCCCATGTGGAGGCGGTCCTGGTGGAGAATCCTCCCTCGCTGGACGAGAGCGGCAACGAGGTGCAGAATGTGGCAATAGGCACCAAGCCAAAGGACGCAAGCTAGTGGGGGGGAGTTGACGGAGTTTATAGAAACTTCATTTCTATTCTACTATAGCTGTAGTTTAGTTTTTAGATTAGGCCCTCTTTTTTTCGAGTTGGTCATTGGAGAGTGACTTTCCTGACCTGACAGAGCGGCTAGTTTAAAGCATGATTTAGTAGAGAGCGCATCTTCGATTGACTGGTTGAAAAATCGTTTTTTTTTTTTTTTTTGCATCGCTGTTTTCACTTCTTCAAAGTACTTGCTTAAGTTACGACTTCATTCTTCCTTGCTAGTGTTCGTTTCTGAATTTCTTTCTTCTCTCTTGCCATGAGGGAGCCGTGCTGCGTGTGTGATGCCAGCGGCGGCAACAGGGTCGGCCATTTTCCGACCACGAAAAAATGCTGACGCTGCTGTGCAATTCACACCATTCTTTTACAGCAGGGACTCCGATTGATACAACTATTATTTAAATGAGTGTGTTAAATGAGTGAAAACATATTCGCGGTACTTTGTAAAATTCATTTCACTCTGGGCGAAAAAATAAAAATAAAATATTGAAGAAAGCAGTGAAGGGAAGCAATACGAGTTGAAAATTCTCCTCCTAGCAATAATCGGGATGGTGAACTTTCCCGAGCGGCGGAATAGTGTAACAGGCGGCGTGCAGCAAGCAAAGGCATTGTAACGGCGAAACGTATGTCATGAAGCTTTGCCGCTTGGTCGCCTCGATTTCGTTTCTGTCGCAGCCCCATCTGTGTGGTGATAGACGTCCCATAAGTACTTGCCGGTGAAGAAGTCTAAAACTATTCTGGGCCAGCTTTTATCCTGCAGCAGAAAAGGTGGAAAAGGCGAGACGTTGGTGGTACCATTTTTTTGGAACGTGTTTAGTGCACGCAGCCCTCCTACCTTGAGCAATTTGCTCTTCTCATTCTCCTCTTCTGTGAGGCTGGATCTCCAGATGATGAAGAGCGCTATGAAGGCGGAGAACCCAGCGAGAACAACTCGCATCGGGCACGCCATATTTTTGGTTGCAACGCTAGACCCAAAGCTACATTCGCATTGTGTTGAGGAAAGGTCCAACAATATAATTTTTTCCCACAAAATTGGAAAAGCAACAAAAGTTTTCGAACGGCATCAATTTGTTATTGTCTCCGTGAGGTGGGCTCATAGCACATTCACACAATTGAAAATTCCATTAATTGCACCAAAGCCGCATTCTTTGATATAATCGGAATAAAAACCGAGGGCCTCTGAGCAATAAGAGCACCATTTTTATTTTTAAATCATCTTTGGTTGTTGGTTTCAGAAACATGACACTTGGGGTGCTGTCACAGTGCTGCACCCGCCCGAAGGCATGCGTCATGTGACCCATTGTTCCTTTTTAGCAATAATCCGTTCAGCAGTGCACTCTAATCTCTTCACCACTCAATAGCAATGGAAGTTTATTTAGGGTTCCAAATGCATACCAAAAAAAATAACTAAGTTATTCTTAACTAAGCTGGTTCCCGCCTTCTCAAGCACCTAAACTCCTCTTTTCTAGCCCATTCCACGTACTAATCCGGCCTGCTTGCCGACAATTCTTACTATCATATCCTATCGCATTACGTTATCGATCTTATCAATTTTCCCATTACCAATACAAATATCACATGCATGAGTATTGACTCACGTGCCGTACCTGTGGCGGTACATCGGCGGTGCCGCCATTGCCGCCTGCACGTCCGCCCACGATCGCTCCACCACAACCATCTCCCCTTCACCCAGCGCCTCCACGTACAGCACTGGGTCTTCACAGTACAGCGCCCGGCAGTTCTGCCCCGCGGGGGTCGCCTCCCGCGCCTCTTCTTTCTTCCTCTTTTCGCGCTTCCGCTTGGCCGGCGCCTGCTCGGCGGGCATCGGCGCGCCAAAATCCACGTAGCACACCGCGTCGTGCGAGTACAACAGCACGGCAGTGCGCCCCGCGGGGCTGGGGGCTACTCCCACCACAGGCCCGGGTAGAGTCAACAACCGCTTGGGGAGCGTTTCAGGGGGATTTTTGGCGGTCCACTCTGTGGGAGCGCCCGAGGGGACCTGGTACGCGGCAACGAGGTTGGAGGCTGTGACAAGGACGAGCGTGGACCCATCAGGAGTGAACCCCAAGGCTGACAGTGGTGAAGAAAGTTCGCCGGCTGAAGGAGTCGAAATCGAGGCCACTATCTTGTGTTTGTGGGAAGAGTCTGTGTCGAGGGGGAGGAGGTGCACCCTGCCGCGCAGCGCCGCCGCCAGCCACCGTCCGTCGGGGCTAGTGGCAGCCAGTTCCACCGAGGGCACCGCACGGCGAGCAACCGACTTCATCCTGTCCCGCTTGACCCACATTTTGTACCGCAGGTCGTGCAGCTCCCGAATCACGGTCTGCACCTGCCAACCGCCGCTTTCTTCCTCGCCATTCTCAATTTCTTCCCGGGGAGAAGGCCCCAGCACGCGAATCACGCCGTCGCCGGCCACAGCGGCCAAAGCGCAGCTGGCGGGGGTGGGGGAGCCGTCAGAGGTGGCGTTGGGAGGGAGGAAGAAGAGGTGGGTGGCGGCAGGGAGGTCTTCTGGGAGCTCGATGGGCTTCACTGCGATGTGAGGAAGGCAGCTGCCTCGCAGGAGTCGGGGGGCGTCGTCATCGGAGGAGGCGGAGGGGTCTCCGGGGGAAAGAGAGAAGCAGCGCACGCTGCGGGTGTCGGAGTAGGCGAGGAAACGGCCGTCTTTTGAAACCTGAAGCAGGTGGAAAGGAAGAAGGAAAAATGAGCAGGGATGCGATAAGTTGGATGGAATTAACGATATAGTTCGGCAGAACTGTCAGTAAATGTAGCAAAACAAGCAGCTGAGGAAACGCCTAAAGAAATTTGCCTAAATAACCAAGCAAAAAAAAAAAAAAAAAACGCAACCCCAAAATGAATAATTAACGCACGGTTGCTGCTGCAAGGGAGTCGCCGCTGCGGTTCACCAACTGTGCAAGGTGCGTAGGCAGCGCCTCTGCCTCCACGCGGTCGCCTTCCTGCGCCCCACCTCGGTTAGAGCTCTTTGCCGCCGCCGCCGCCGCCGCCGCCGCATCTCCATACGGCCGGCCCAGCTGCCACAGATCCACGCAGTTGCGCGCAGCCGCCATCAGGCAGTGCGGCGTTTCTTTTCCTCCCGCACTCGCCGCCGAAACGGCGCTGCCAGCAGCCCCGTTCTCAGGGTTAGCAGCGGCCTGAATAACTGGCCGTTGCGGGCAGGGCGTGACCTTCCGGGGATGCTCCTTGAGGAACAGGTCTACGGAGTGCGAGAACAGCACCGCGTCGTTGCCCCCCGACAGCAGCTGTGCTTTCTTCTCGCCCGCTGCTTTGCCGGCCGCGACGCTCAAAGCACGCACGTCATGGGTGTGCGTGCGCTTCGCGCCCAGGTACACCCAGTCAGGGACGGTCACGGGGGACGCGGTCGGGGCGGCCGACGAAGAAGGGCCCTCGGAAGAAAGATTTTTTTCCGCCGCTGCGATGCGTTTCGGCGAGCGGTGATACACAGCAATGCGGGGGTCCACGCCGGCGGCAAAAACTGTGGCGCCGTCGGGGGAGGCCGCCAGCTGCAGCACGTCGGCGTGGTGTTGGTTGAAGCGAGAGACCAAGGTGCCGAAGCGGCCCTCCCAGAAGCTCACCCCGCCGGTACTGTCTCCTGCGACGATGGTGCCATCTGGCAGCACCAGGAGAGACCACACGCAGAGCTCCTTTCCGGAGGAGTCGCCTGCGGGTAATTTAAAGGAGGAAAAGGGGCAAACATGGTGAATTTAATGGGTCAATTTAGAATGCACAAAAGTACATTTTTCCATAGCTTTGAAAAGAAAAAAGGCACTTTATAATAAGAAATGTGACGGTCAGGATAGTTTCCATGCAAACAAAGTACTTTCAAACTCATTGGAAAACACATAATTGTAATTTTTTTACTAATAAAAAAACTGACCAGCAGTGATCCGCAGAGTTTCGCGCCCCGTGGCGACGTCCCAGGCGTGGATGCAGCCGTCGCTTCCCGCAGACACAATGGCCTTGCCCGAGGGGTGCCAGGCCAACGCCAGCGTGCGTCCTTCGACCCTGGGCAGCGATTTCAAATAAGCGGCACCTGGCACGCCGCTTTCCACCAAAAACAGCCGCACACAGCCGTCATCGCACGCCACCGCCACCCGAGTGGACGCCCCACTTGCTGCGCCCGCCTTCTCCCCCTCTTCCTCTTCGTCGCTGCTGCTGCTGCCGCCCTTTTCGAGGTTTTCGGCGGCAGGAGCGGCGGTTTCCGGTGCTTCAGGCACGGGAGGCGGCTGCGGCGCATCTGCGCCGCCTGTGGAGGGATCGAAGGGCGGCGGCTCCACCGCCAGCTGCCACACTGCGCCGCCGTAGGAGTCTGTGATAGCTGCCAGGCGGGAGTTCTCAAGGTCCAGTTCAACGATGTTTCCGTCGAGCCCTGCGACGAAGACGCGGTTGGGGGTGTCGTTTCCGGGCTGGTCCACCACCGCTGCGCAGGTGGGAGCCGCGTCCACGTGGCCAGGCACCCTCTGCGGGCAGGAGTGATCAGAAATGAGCGTGCATCCGTGCATGCAAGTGGGCGAAACCGTGGCATTGAGTTTGGTGCTTACCTGCAAACGCTGCAACGTTGAAGTTTCATATAATTCCACGTCCCCGTCCTCCCTGACAGCGACATTCAGGCTGCCATCTCTGCTGGAGGCCAGAGCGACGATGGGGGAGGGGCGCCACTCGATGAAACTGCTGCGATGCAGAACCACCATGCCATCTGGCTCGGCAGAGTCTGGACTCTTTCGCTTTGGCATATGATTTGAAAACTGAATTAAAAGTTTTGCAAAAGAGAGTCGCCTTGCCCCACAATTGCTAATAAATGTTGATACTTATATTTTTAATATTTTTATATGTGGAAAATTCATCGCGTTTGCCTCCGCCGCCCTCCCGGCAGCAAGAAAAAAAGTTTCCTTACATAGTTCGCTGTGCAGGCTGTGTTCATCCCTTTTACATACCCATTTCCTCCTTTGTGGGACTGAGCTGCGCGTTGCTGGGAGCCAGACGCTGTCTGTTAATAATTTCATTTATTAGATTTAAGGTCAAGCCTCAGCAACGATGAACGCCCTCTTCCGCGCCGGAAAGGAGGTCCTCAAGAATGCGGGGACCATCCGCACCTTCGCCTCCAGCGCCAGCTTGCCAGACCGCAAGGTTGTCGTCCTGGGAGCGGCAGGTGCGAAAATCTATGTTTGATCAACTGCAGGACGGCCCTTCCGATCCCCTTTTGCAATATTGACATTGCCTCCAGACCCGTCGCTGTCCCCCAATCATCGGGGTTTGGGGTTTGAGGCCCTCCGCTCTTCATTTATCATTTCATATTTATCCAGACCTGTCGCTCACCAGTTCTCACCCCTATGTCCCGCGCGCAGGTGGCATCGGCCAGCCCCTGTCCCTGCTCATGAAGCTGTCCCCCTACGTTTCCGAGCTGGCGCTGTACGATATCGCCAACACCCCCGGCGTTGCTGCTGATGTGTCGCACATCAACTCCAAGGCCAAGGTCAAGGGCTACGCCGGCGCTGACGAGCTCGGCGACGCCCTCAAGGGCGCTGACGTCGTCATCATCCCCGCTGGCGTGCCCCGCAAGCCCGGCATGACTCGTGACGATCTGTTCAAGATTAACGCAGGTCAGTTTGATAATAATTTCGAGTTGCTGTTTATTACGGAGTATCATTAGCTGGTGGTGATCTCCCGCATGCCCGTTTTAAACAATTAACGGCTCTCTACTAATAATTATAATAACTTTGTGGATGGCAAATTTCAGCATTTTCGCATGGATGCTTTCTTCTTTCAAAGTCATTCATTCTTCAACCCAACCTTTCAATTTCATTTCTCCTTTCTAGCTACATTCACGCCCCTTTCCTCCTCCAACTTCTCCTTTCTTTCCCTATTTTACCCCACCCCTCTCCAGGCATCGTCAAATCGCTCATTGAGGCTTGCGGCAAGCACTGCCCCGGCGCGCTGCTGAACATCATCTCCAACCCCGTCAACTCCACCGTCCCAATCGCCGCCGAGACTCTCAAGAAGTTGGGAGTCTACGATGAGCGCCGCGTGCTGGGTGTAACCACCCTGGATGTGGTGCGGGCCAAGACTTTCTACGCCGAGAAGGCGGGCGTGGACGTCGAAAAGGTGGACATCCCCGTGGTGGGCGGCCATGCCGGCGTCACCATCCTGCCCCTCTTCTCCCAGGTCAGTAAAAATTGAAAGGAAAAAAATGTAGCAAGTGGATAGTGACAATAATAAGCTGTAACTAGCTATTTTTCTAGCTATATCTGCTTGTTTTATTTTTATATATACTAATATAGCTTTTGTGAACAGGCAATTTTGCGTGTTCCTTTTTTATACCTCGAAATTTCCACACCAAAAAAATAATAAATCAACCTATTTTTTTCTCCTCCTCCCCCACAGGCTGTGCCCACCCCCAACATCTCCCTCTCCGACGCCGACATTGACGCCCTCACCAAGCGCACCCAGGACGGAGGAACCGAGGTGGTGCAGGCCAAGGCCGGCAAGGGGTCTGCCACGCTCTCCATGGCGTACGCCGGCGCTCTGTTCGCGGACGCCTGCCTGCGCGGCCTGAACGGCGACCCTGACGTGGTGGAGTGCACCTACGTGGCCTCCACCGTGACCGACAGCCCTTTCTTCTCCAGCAAGGTGAAGCTGGGACGTAACGGTGTGGAGGAGATCTACGGCCTGGGCGAGATGAACGACTACGAGAAGGAGGGCCTCAAGGCGATGATGCCCGAGCTGAAGGCCTCCATCGAAAAGGGCCAGCGCTTCGCGGCGGAGAACTGAAAATTTCCCTTAGTTGGTTGAAACCGCCGGGATTTTTTTTCCAGTTTTTTCCTTTACAGGAACGCATGTTTGGTCGCTGGGAAGGGTGGAAATGGAATGAATGTTATTAATGGAAGAACGAGGTTGCTGCTTTGGTATGTTTCGACGGAAAAGAACGAAAAATCTGCAGCAGTGGGTACGACACTTTTTGATGGTTGGAAAAAGCTCTCGTATATTCTTGCTGCGGTGATTCTTTAGTTCTTCTTCTTTTCTCTTTCTTTTTTAGAGGAGTGTTTTTGTTTTTTTCTTCTTTTAAAGGGAACCAATGAAAACACAAATTGCAGTTCTACAGAAATGCAGTGAGGAGGAAAAGGGAAATCGGTGGAAATGACAGAGGATAAAATAAATTAGAGTCTCTATCAACCACCGCTACACTCATCTACCCTCTTCTTTCAATATTTTCTTCTCAGTCGTCACGGCTTTTTGAAAACTGAGTAGGTGGGGAAACTTGCAGGGCAAAATGAACCAAACATGAGGGGAATCTTGTGGGAAAAAGTTGGTTTAGTCTCTCTTTTTAGCTGCTGCGAAGGGGCAGGCAGAAATTAGCTGGTCATCAGGCCACCACAAAAATTAACAATAATATTCCCGAGGTGATACTGAAGCGAAAAAATAGTCTCTCTGCCCCCTCAGCAGCAGTGTCACGACGCTCTGAGCGTACGTTTCTTTAGTCGTCAATCTTGTGGCTTAACTCACGTTACCGCTGTTTTAGTGTTTTTAGCAATGGGATTACCACAGGCCCAGGAACTTCCACCAGCTGCCGCCCACCACGGTCCAAATGGCCAGGTAGAGGGTGGAGAAGATGAAACCGAACTGGTACCATTTGCCCTGGGGCACGTAGCCAGTGCCCTGCGAGAAGAAAAGAGAGGAGGGAAATTTCAGAATACTGGCATTATTTTTTGTTTTTTTTGCGTTTCTTTAAGATCCAAGCACGCAATGCAAGACTAGCCATAAAATGCAGATTTCACAACTAAAGAAATCCAATTGTTTTTAATTGGGGGGGGGGGGGGGGGGGGGGGGGGGAATAAGCAAAATTCAACAAAAAAACAAAAGCAACGCTGCTCTTTCTGTAGAATACGACTCACGTAGAAGGGCGGGGCAGAGCCGATGCCGTAGGTGGTGAGGCATCCCATCACGTTGGACAGCTGGCCCAGCGCCAGCGCCGCCACCATGCCGGGGGTTCCGCAGGCGATGGCCACCGACACAAAGGCAGTGTACATGGCGCCGATGTGGGCAGCGCCGGAGGCGAAGAAGTAGTGGGAGTAGAAGTACAGCAGGGTGATGAGGCCGAAGGCTGCCTGCCAGGACAGCCCCAGCCCGCCAACCAGGCCGACCACCTGGAAAGAGGGAGAAGAAAAAAAAGGGGAGAAAGGAAGGAGGAGGTGAGAGAGGTATACTGCGTATATATAAAAGAGCTAGAAACATGGAGAAGGGTTTGCATAAGTTTGAGTAGCGTTTTCATAAGAATGTGCGAAGTGAAGATAGCGATATTGCCGCGGCTTTGAAGCCGTTATTATCCGTTATTCGGGTTCTCGCTGCATTCATTCGTACCTGGTCGGAGAACCACGAGATGAAGCCGTACTTGTTGAGGTAGGCAGCCATGGCGATGAGGGCAGCGAACCAGGTGAGGGTGTCCCAGGCCTGCAATGTAGAAATAATACAGAATAAGAGCGGCAGAGAAGAAGCGAAATAGCCGAAGATGACGCGGTACACTGCGTGCTATCTTCTTATTGCTTATTAGGATAAGCAAAATTCCATTATTTTCTCAGGTCCCAAATAACCAATACTACTATTGACAGCAGTTGATAGTTTAGGAAACCCCTGTAATGAATGAAACAACCCCTGTACTGTAATGCACGCATACATGTATGCACTACCGATAGCTCTTACCTGGTTATCAGACAGGCACTGCTTCCACGTCACCACCCCAGTGATCAGCAGAATGGACAGCCCGGTCAGCGCGGCAGCCACCGCGTTGATGCCCAGCGACGCGCCCCCAATCCACAGCGCCACCGTCAGCGCCAGCGCCCCTGCGGTGATCTTCTCATCGGTGGACATGGGGCCCAGCTTCTTGAGCTCCTCCTTGGCCTTGGCGGGAGCGTCGGGGGTGTCCTTCATCTCAGGGGGGTACAGCACGTACAGCAGGGCGGGGGTGGCCAGCAGGGCGGTGAGCCCGGGGGCAAGGCCGGCCAGCGCCCACTGCCCCCACGTGATGGTGGTGCCCAGCACCTCGGAGGCCAGGTTGACGGCCAGCGGGTTGGCGGCCATGGCGGTGATGAACATGGAGGAGGAGACGGTGGTGCAGAGGAAGCAGGTCATCATGAGGTACGACCCCATCTTACCGGCGGTGCCTACACAAGAAAATAGATTACATCAGAAATCACGAGTAAGTGAGCGAGCGATTCAATGAGCGAGTGTGTAATACTATTGAAATGCAATGAGGAGAAGGGAGGTGTGAGAGGCGTGTGTTTTTGTGAGGCAGCGGGGGGGGGGGGGGGGGGGGTACGAAAGATACAATAGCTTCACAAGAAACATAAACGGGTGCTACGTCAAAAATGGCTCTTCGACACCGTTTTTCAATCCAATCCAAAACCACTCATAATGACTGCTGTTCCTCAGTATTTATATACTTTTATCGATACTTTCTCACCGTTCTCAGGGTCGGAACCGCAGGCCAGGCACAGCGCCTTGGCCAGGGGCAGGAACAGCCCGCCCGCGCGCGCCGCCACCGAGGGAATAGCGGGCGCCAGCAGCGCCTCGGCGAACACCAGCGAGTAGGTCAGCCCAAGGGTGGTTTTTCCGAAAAGCGCAACAATGGAGTAAGCGATGCGAGAGCCCAGTCCGGAGCGGATGAAGCCGCCGGACAGCCAGAAGGCGATGGCAATGAGCCAGGGGATCTCGTTGGCGAAGGCGGAGAAGGCTGCGGGGAAGGTAAGGACGTTGGTCACCATGGAGACGCCGAGGCCCAGCATGGCGACGGCCCCCAGGGGGAGAGGCTGGGTGATGATGCCGACGATGGTGCCGAGGAAGATGGCCAGCAGGTGCCAGGCCTTGAGGGCGACGCCCGCGGGGGGCGGGGCGACCCAGATGGCCGCACCCACGCCCACGCAGATGGCGAGCTTCTTGAGGTCAGCTCCCCACTTGATGCCTGCGGGAGGGGGGTGGGAGGACGGGGAGGAGTGAGATGGGTGGGAAATCGGGGGGGAAGGGGAGGGAAAAGGAGGGGTTCGCGAGAAGATGTAGGGTTGAGATGGGTCGAAAAGATGGGGGATTGGGAGGGGTGAGAGGGGTGGATGGGGGGCTTACCCTGCGGGGCGGGGGTGGCGGGTGCCGAGGACGAGGCGGCAGGGGTCTGCACGCTGCGCAGGGTCAGCCGAGGGGTGGAGAGAGCAGCACGCTTGAGAGGGGCAGCGATCAGGGTGGGCTTGGCGATCGATGCGCGGCTGATCGAGCTAGAGATCGCAATCTTGGGTGCGGCACGGCACGCAGCCGCGGCGGGCCGCACGCCCGCGAAACGAGCGTTCAGGCAAGCCATCTTGGTTGATTTGATTGCGCAGTCTCAACGATTTGTTTCGTCGGAGCGCTGGTTGAATAAATCGCTATAGTCGATACCGAATTTTATGCAGTATTCCAAATTCATTGATCATTGGGGGCCGCAAATTTAGATTAATTTGCGATTTTTGGCAGCACGAGCGCAGCACACGGCAAGGGCTCCGGTTTTCAATATGGCGCATTCGGCGACACAATAAAGCACCACGTCTCCCAATAATTTGAGCGGATTCCAGGGCAGTGCAGAAATGGCCTAGTGTGCCTTGTGTTGTTTGATTTTAAAATTCCTCAACAGGCAGACGCAATAATGACGTTCTTCTTCGACACAGTCGCAGCTGAGATCATTGCTGGACTATGTGCGTTTGTCGCACTCGTCTTGGCCCTCTACAGTGTGCGTTTTCGCTCTTTGATTCCCGTTTAATCCTCCGTCAGAGCCTGTATTTCGCTCCAATGCCGCATATTTCCCCGCATTATTGCATTTTAGTACTCGCCATCCACTAACACAGGCCCTGGACCCACCATTGTCACCCCGTCAACCGTTTTTTGTGATCACCACCACTCCAATGTTTTTTCCTCCTCTCTCCGTCTCCTGCAGATCGTCCAGCACCTGCGGCACTACACGGAGCCCATGTTCCAGCGCTTCATCGTGCGCATCATCTTCATGATTCCAGTCTACGCGGCCTGCTCCTTTGCTTCACTGGTGGCAGAGGACGCCGCCATCTATATTGCGTCCATCAGGGACTGGTGAGTTAGCATTGGTTCTTCTAAGAAAATTAGGGCAATGGCATGTTTCACCACGTCATACATTTAAAACAACTGTTCAACGCCCTCTCCCTCTTCTTTTGTTATTTCCATCCCCGACCCTTCACACCTCCATGAACCCCCCTTTTTTTCTAACACCCCCCCCCCCCCCCCAACCCAGTTACGAGGCCTGGATCATCTACAACTTCATGTCGCTGTGCCTGGCCTACGTCGGCGGCCCAGGCGCCGTGGAAATCAAGATGCAGGGCGTCACGCTGCTGCCGTCCTGGGCTGCAGGCACCTGCTGCCTGCCCCCGCTCCCCGTCAACGGTCACTTCGTGCGCGTGGTCAAGCAGGGCGCCCTGCAGTTCGTGTTCTTAAAGCCCATCCTGACTGCGCTGACGCTCATTCTGTATGGCACTGGGCACTACACCGAGGGCGACTGGAGCGTGGGTAGCAGCTACCTGTGGATCACCGTGATCTACAACATCACCTACACTCTGGCGCTGTACGCGCTGCTGCTGTTTTACATGGGCACGCACGAGCTGCTGGCCCCCTTCCGCCCGCTTCTTAAATTCGTGCTGGTGAAGTCGGTCATCTTCCTGACCTTCTGGCAGGGGTTGTTCATCTCTATCGCGGTCGCAACGGGGTCCATTCCCTCCACCAACGACGGCAATAACGTCCAGAACTTCCTCATTTGCGTAGAGATGCTCCCCGCCGCCGTCTGCATCATTTTCGCCTTCCCCTGGCAAGACTTCGCAGGAGATGGCGCTGGGCGGGGGCTCGCGCCCGACGCCGTCACCCACGCGATGTCCCTGGGCGATGTCGTCACCGATACTGTCCACCAGTTCGCTCCAACCTACCAAAAGTATGTGTTGTATTCAGATGGGACGGCAAAGCGCGCAGCAGGCGGCTCCGGCGGCGGCGGGACGGCGCTGCATGACGACGACGGCGATCTGCTCCCTGGGGTGGAGATGGCGGAGGCAGTAGGGTGGGAGGACGATGAGAGGGCGGGGCCCGGTCAAGATTTGCTGGAATCGCCGGTCAGCGTGGGAAGGAGTAAATACCTGGCTGCGGATAACGATAACGGCGATGGTGGACGGCGTGGGGGCAGCCGAGGGGCGAACAGCGACGCAGAAGCGAGGTGGCAGAGCATAAACATCAGTCCCTCTTAATTTAAGAGGGAAATTGACGCCGCGTGTGTTTGCAATAAAGTAAAATTGACTTTCTATAATAATGATTGGTTTCTTGCATATACCGAGTGATTCTTTCTGTTTGGTTTGTTATACTGTCGTGTTTAATAACTACGAGTGCTGAAAAGAGTGCTAAATTACAGTAGTATCGTGTTGTTGTTTTCTCAAAGAAAAACAGGAAAAGGGGAGAGCGGCTGTCACTTTCACTGGTCGGGGAAATATGCCAAAGGGGACGTAAAACCATGAATCAATACTATATTTTAAAAAAACCAGAAAAAAAAAGAAAAAATGCCTCCCACACAAGCGTCCTTAACCACCGCCACCCATTCCCCGTACTTTCAAAATCATTTTTCTCACCCTCTACTTCAAATATTAGGTTTCCTGGTTGGTCATGTCACGCAGCGCAGAGTAGCTCACCCGCACGCCCGGGCCCATAGTGGAGCACAGCGTAACAGTCTTCCAGTAGATGCCCTTGGCTCCGGCAGGCCGGTTAGCGTCAATGCTCTCCTGCACCGCCTTCAGGTTCTCCAACAGGTCCTCGGCCTTGAAGGAAGACTTGCCGAAGCCGATGTGCACGTTGCCGGCCTTGTCCGCGCGGTACTCCACCTGTTAAAACGAGAGAAAACAGGCGGAAAAAAAGTCGTAAGATTTTCCATCAAAAAAGTCGTAAGATTTTCCATCAAAAAAAACGTCACCAAGCCAAAATTAAGATTCTAAACGTGCAATTATAGGTTCTACTGGTTTCTCCTCTAACTAAGGCATCTCGTACCAACCAAATATCACCCAATTGACCCCTACTAAACATCGCGAAAGTAATGGAAACTAATGTCGCACCTTGCCGCCCTTGAAATCTTTCACTGCTGCGGCCACGTCGATGGTCACAGTGCCCGCCTTGGGGTTGGGCATGAGCCCACGGGGGCCCAGCACGCGACCCAGCTTGGCGATCTTAGGCATCATGTCGGGGGTGGCCACCAGCTTGTCGAAATCCATCATGCCGCCGGCGATCGTCTCGATCAGCTCCTCAGCGCCCACAAACTCGGCGCCAGCCTCCTTGGCGAGCTTCTCATTGTCGCCCTGGCAGATGACTGCCACGCGCAGCTCCTTGCCTGCGTTTTTGGGGGGGGGGGGGGGATGAAAATGGACCAGAAATGGGGGGCGGCGGCGGGGGAAAAAAATGATATTTTGAGCAGAAAATGGTGCAGTGTCGACTCACCGGTTCCCTTTGGCAACGACACAGTGGCACGCAGCTGCTGATCGGTGTATTTGGGGTCGATGTTGAGCCGCGCGTGCACCTCCACAGTCTCTGTGAACTTGGCAGATGATGTGTTGAGGACCACGCTGAGGGCGTCCAGCGGCGCAAGCACGGTGTCCTTGGAAGGGACCTTGGCCTGCTCGCTGGCGAAGCGGCGAGACACCTTCCTGCTGGAGGTGGGCGCGGACAAGGGGACCACCACATTTGCCACACTTTCGGCCTCCAGAGCTTCAATATCCACAGCAGCTGCCGCGGTTGCGATGCTCAGAGCATGCCGACTGGACTTCAGGAGCGCCGGGCGAGCCACAAACGCCGGGCCACGGGCAATTTGAGGCCGAGCCGAAACATTGGCGCCGGCCGCAACTTGATGCAGCTGCATCTGGAGAGCCATTTCAATAAGGTATTTAAATTGATCTAAATTAGCCCCAATGCGCTATCCAGGAGGTCCAAACCACGCCTTTTCTCAGCCAGCCGACTGAGGATTAAAAGAAAGTATTCGAGAGTTTTGACTGGGCCAGGTTCAGGAAATGGGGAGCAGAGGAGGGGGAATGTCGCGGAACGACGCCACAGCACCAGGAAAGATGCCAGACGGGGCGTGCGGGGTAAACTTCGAAAAGTCACCGCTGTCACTGCCGCCACGAATTCTCCCCTTTCTCTATTATGTTGTACCTATTGGAAGCCGCAGAGCTCATGAAATGATAAGAGGCGTTTTCGACCAACAGGTGCCAAATTTGATGGACATTAGCAGGAGAAAAAAATGGCGGAGCGGTGGTAGCAAACCTTGCATTTGCTCTATTTTTTTCGATTTCTTATGAGGCAGAGTAGATTGTGAAACACTTCTGAGGGGCGCATCGAAGAACAGCGGCTGGGGAAGAATATTAGCCCCAAGCTCTTTGAGTGTGAAGCAAAAAGTAATCCTCTCTTGATTATTGCTTCTCACCTCTGCAAGCTCTCCCACAACTGGATGATGGATGTACCAAAACATTATTATAGTTTCCACAGAGAAAGAAAGAAGGTGGAAACTTGATGCAGAAAGGGACCTGGCTTCAGCATAGCTTCCTCCGGCTGCTCACTAACAAAAAAACACAGAGGGGCGGGCTTCATTTTTTTTTCAAAGTTATTAATTTTTATCATTTTTTCTCGTTTTGACTATCTATCTACCCACAGTTTACCCGAGAGTTTGGCAAATAATCTGCTCATCTGTCGCGGCTTACGGTTATTTGCGACTCAAACTTCTTAGAATGGACGATTTAACCGACCTCATTGCATTCTTGAGCCACAGCAACCCCGCGGTACGCGCAAACACATGCATGCTTCCTCCCTTTCTCCAATCTCGCTCCTTCCGCCGTTGTCGTTGTTGCCGCTCATCTTTTTCCCTCTCCTTCTCCTCCCACAGGTGAAACAGCACGCCGTGGAGCTGGTGCAGGGGCTTACGGGATCTCCAGAGGGCATTTCCCAGCTGGCAGGCCGCGCAGAGTCTCTGCTGCCGCCTCTTTTCCGCCTTGCCAGCGAACCCACTGCTATTTCGCGTCCAGCGCTGTCCTCCATCGTCAACCTCGCCCCCGAGCCCTCCATTCATGCCCAGCTCCTCAAACTCAACGCCCCAGCGCGGTGCATGGACTACTTGATGGAAAGAACTTGCCCTGGGAATGAGAGCCTTCTTGTCATGCTTCTCGCGAATCTCACAGCCGATGAGGTGGGTGCCGCCGCGGTGCTGCAGCTGGGGAAGGAAGGGATGGAAGGGCTTAACCTGGCGATACTTCTGAAGTTGTTTCTGGACGAAAAGAAAAGTGATGGTGAAGATCCCTACGAGCACGTGGCCACCATTCTCCCAAACTTGGCGCGATTTAAGGCCGGGAGGCAGGTACTGCTGGAGCCGGGGCGCGGCACGCTGCGCGCTCTGTCCACGCAGCTCCGCGCCTGCAGCGAGCTGCGGCGGCGGGGCAGCGCCGGGGCGATAAAGAATTGTTGCTTCTCTTGCGAGGAGGACGGCACCGCGGAGGCGATTGCGAGGGAGACGGAGGCGCTGACGGAGATTTTGGGGGTGCTGGCTGGCATTCCCAAGCCTGAAGCTGACGACATGGTAAGAGAAAATCTGGCAGAGGCGGTGCTGTGTCTGGTGAGTTGAAATCTTTATAATTAATATTTAGTGTTGTGGAATTTGACAGTTTGACTGGAAATGGAAAGATAAACTCCATAGCAGCTATGTATTAGACTAAAAATGGGGGAATTCTTCTTGATTCTACTTGATTCATCAGCGAAATATGAATTCCTCCAATGCGCCCTGAACACTGCTGATTTTTCCCTTTCTTTTGAGGGTATTTGCAGACCAAGGTGGACTCTGCGAGGAAGCTGCTGTGGAAGGTGGACGCGCCAGGGCTGCTGCGCAAAGCCTACGAGCATGAGGAGCACCCCGGCGTCTGCGAGGCGATGGAGGGCGCAGCGGAGTTCTTTTTGCAGGACGGGTTTAAACCAGAGGTGGAAGAGATAGTGGAAGACGCGGCAGGAGGGCAGAACCACGCTGGAGAGGGCCGTCCTGATGCTGAGATCAAAGAACTCGAGTAGAGAACGATTGGAAAAAATTGAACGTGTTGGAATTTTCATGGGATGTAAAAGGATTGATGGAGGATGCATGAAAGCGATAAAGGCATTACAGAGTATATGTGGGTTGCCATTTGTAAAAAGGGGAGTAAGAGGCGTGGAGGAAAGGGAAAAGGAAAGCAAGAATGACGAAGAAAGAAAGAAACTATATAAAGCTAGAAACTCGAGAAAATGAATGAACACGATAAGGTAGGTATTTGTAAATAACCAGAGCTCGAAAAGTCTCTTTTTGATGTAAAGCAATTAAAAGACAACGCGCAATATTATCGCTTGCCGAGTTTCTTTATCTTTAGCCCTGCCGCCAACAGCTTGCTGCGCGCGTCCTCCTTGGGCGCCGGCTTCGGCGCCGGTGGCGGCGGCGCCACTGGCGCCGCAGCGGGCGCAGCCGCCTTGGCAGCTGGAGCCCCTGCTGCTGCCGTTAATGCCGCTGAAGTAACCACCGGCGCTATTGCTGCCACAGGGGCTGTGGGGGCTACTTGAGGCATGGAAATGGGTACAGGGGCAGGGACAGGGGCAGGGGCAGGGACTGGCGCTGGCGTTGCTACCGCTGGAACGCCTGCGCCGCCGCCTAAAGCCGCCACAGGCACCCCGCCCCCGGCTGCCGCCATTATCGCTCGCTGCATGGCAATCTGCTGCGCCATTGCCGCCATTTGCGCCTGCTGCGCCACCTTCAGCGCCTCCCGCTGCAGCCGCTCCGCCTCCGCCTTTCTTTTATCCTCAGCCGCTTTTACCAGAGCCTCCCTCCTTCGTTTCTCCGCTTCCAGATCCCGCTGCGCTTCAGCTGCGGCGTAGGTCCGCATCGCCAGCCCCACCGCTGCCGACCGTTTCAGCGAGTTCTCTTCGTGCGCGATGATGCGTTCCAGCAGCGCCGCGCGCTTTCTTTCCAGCTCGGTGGCTTTCTTCGTGGCGTGGCCCAGCCACGCAGATCCCCGAGACAGCGCCAAAGGGGAGCCTGCTTCCTCCGCCTCGCGGGCGTCTGCAGCCTGGGCATCTTCCGCGGCTAGGATCTGTTGGGAGAGTAGAGAGGGAAAACGCCGCAGGGTGAAATAAATTGTTGGTTGAGGAGCGGCGAGAGATTTGAATTTATGGGGGGTGTGAAAAGTTAGCTTACGTGATACGGGAGGAGGCGGTCGATGGCGTCTTCGATGCTTGCGAATGGTTTGTCGACCACTGGAGCGCACACTCGCTTTAAATCCTGCTCGGCGAACTGAGTGATGTGTGCTTCATCTCTGGGCCGCTTGGCAGGGACGCCAACGGGCCCAACAGGGGCAGATGCAGCCTCACTGCGAATATAGAAAAGTGAATGGTAAAAAATGCGGCATCAAAGGGTTCAAAATGGCATACATTGCTCACGTCTTCATTTTTTATATTCAATTTTCAATCGAGCGCTGTTTTTTGGGGGTGCAGCACGCAATCCAGACATCATTCCCGTTTCCACGCCATGATTACAAATCTAAAAACTGAAAAATAAATCTTGAAATTGAAAATATCGGTTGTTGGGACTACAGTTTGTTTTTTGCAGACTTTGAAAGTTACAGCGCCAGCAGTCCTCTGTATTACCTGTTCCAGGAGAGAGTAAAGGGAGAGCTGTGCAAGCCATTCAGTATGCTGATTTGCCCCCCTCAATGTCACGATCTCTTTCCATTAGCATTTGTGGGGCAGTTCCACTGCCTCAAATTCTAAACTGCGCTGTACTACTGCAAGGGAAGAGAATGCGTGCAGCTGCACTGCTTTACAATAGTTGCTATTGGACAGCTGCTGTTGTTGGAGCCACGCCAGTCTACTAATAAAGTTGAGAGGCTTTTTTTGTAAACAACGGCCTAGCCTCCATGCAGCGCCTATGAGTTGGCACGCGCAGTAGCAGCGATTCCCGCAACGCCTATGAAGCGCAGCCGTCCTTAGATCAAATATATGGTGGCTGCGTTAGAGCGAATGAAAGGGCGCTTTGCTCTCAGGGGAAAACTTCTCGGAGGCCGTGAAAGAAACAAAATCATCGTCTGCATGAGACATTCTGAGCACGCTGCATGCTTATATACATGTGACTTTAGTATACGTATACTTTAGTGGTATACTGCACACATGTCCTTCTCCGTCAGCAGAGCCGATGGGGCCCCGGGACGAAAGGGTTCATAATTATACAGCGTGCAAAAACCTAAAAATGCAGGGGTTTAAGGGCAAGGGTTTTTTTAAACAAACCAGGCACAAATTTGCGTTACCTGGATTCCAACTACTATTGCACACAACCTCCACCCGGGCCCGGGCGCCACAGCGCAAGCAGTTGAATAAATAAAACGCAATGTCCAAGCCTCTGCCAAGCAATCGCCTGCTATGGAGCCTGGAAGAGCTCGCCACCGAGGAGCATATGGACCAGCAGCTGGTTTACTCGGCGCTGGCCTACTTTGGCAACCGGGGCCAGCGCATTCCCGGGATGATAAAAATCCGCATCCTCCTCAAGGCCCTGTCCACCTACACCGGCCCTTCAGAAGAACGCCTGTACGAGCTCAACACCCTCAACGCCCTGGTCACCAACTCCAACGAGCCCGACGTCGTTAGCCGCGCATCCTCGCTCACCCCCCCACCCGAGCTCATCCTCCAGATCAAAACTGAGCTGGTGGCCAAGGTCTGGCGCTCCGGCCTCGTCGACACCCATACCATTGTCATGCGGGTCCGCGAAATCTTTGGCCACCACCCCGACATGACCGAGCGCCCTCGCTACGAGGAGCTGATATCAGCTGCGCAGAATTCGAGCGTTAGATTAATCTTGGAGCAGCAGGTGGAGAGCACCAACACGCTGGCGGGGGTGTACCGTTTCCTGGATGTAGCCAGCAAGGCCCTTCCCCCCACCACCCTGGCGGTGATTGAGAACGACATCAACCGAGGGCGGTACATTCCTGGGGCAGAACACCAGCCTGTACGTCATCTCCAATACGCTCCGCCACAATGTCATGACGCATTGCTTTGCTTAGAACCTCAAGGGGTGTTCACACCGGAGAGAAATCTAAAAATTTGCGTCGTTGTGTTTAATTTTGATTGCAGACGGCAACCGCTGCCGCCGCTGCTGGGCCCTCTCGCTCCACCCCGCGCGGCCAGCCGCAGGCTGCCTACCAGCCCGTGCAGCGCACTGCCGCTGCCGAGGGCGGCCCTGCCGCTGCGGGAGACTACTTCATCGAAGACAACCGCCAGGAGGAGGAGTACTACGCTGAGCTGGTCCGTCGGGCCTCTGTTGGCGCAGGAGGCGCGCCCATTCGCGAGCTGCACGCCGCTCGGCAAGAGCTTCACATGGCAGGCGGGGGCGATCCGCTGCAAGCCGCCGAGCGGCTGGCCGCACAGGCGCCGCCGCCGCGCAGCGGCCCGCGGCCCGGCATGCCGATCGCGCGCTCGCCCATCCGAGCCACCCCTGGGGACCGCCCGAGGCTGCCGGAGTCGGAGCCCGGCGCTGTGCCGCCGCTGCGAAGCCCCGTGGCAGCGGGGGTAACCCCCACCCGGATGGCTGCCTCCACTGAGAAGGGGGTGCGGCGGCAGAACGTGCGTTGGTCTGACGAGGAGGTGGACGCTTTAATTGAGGGCGTGAGGAAACGGGGGCCGGGGGCGTGGGCCGCGATCCTCACAGACAACAGGGCGCTGTTCCAAGACGCCAACGGGAGCAAGCGCCGTACCGCAGTGGACTTGAAGGACAAGTGGCGCAACATTACGGTGAAGTACCCCCGGGAGGACGCGAAGCAGGCTGAAGAAGACTACCAAGCAGTCGTGGCGGAGCAAGAGAGGCAGGCCGATCTGAAACAGGCGGAGACGGCGGCAGCAGCGGCGGCGGCCGACCAAGCGGCGAAAGAAGCTGAAAAAGCGGCCAAGAAGGCGGAGCGAGCGGCCAAGAGGAAGGAAGCAGCAGAGTGCAAAGCGGCGGCGGAGGAAGAGGCGCAGCCTGCGGCAACGGAGGAGCAGCCTGGAGATGGCGACGAAGAGGAGGGAGATGACGGCCCTGCGGCGATTGCTACGGTAGAGGAGGATGCAGACATGGTGACGGCAGATGAAGGCGGTGAGGGGGAGGAAGGGGAGGAAGCTGCTGGCGGTGGCGCTGCTGCAGCAGAGGCGGTTGCGGAGGAAGAGCAGGAGGAGGAGGAGGTTGCGGACGAAGCTGAAGGAGAGAGCGAAGGTAGCGCCAAGGAAGTCAGAGACGAGGGGGGCGATGAGATGCTGGAGGACGAGGACGAGGCGGAGGAGGCCAGCAAGGACGACGACGAGCCGACGCCGCCTTCACTGCGGAAAAGGGGTGCCAGGGAGCTGGCGGCGGTCGCGGCAGCAAGGGCGGCGCAGGACGAGAAGAAGAAGAGGGGCAGACGGGCTGCTGGGCGGGGTAAAAGGTGAGCAGATTATCAACAAGATATATATTTGCATGCATATGTGATTGGCGAAAAGTTGCTGACCGACTGTATTTGTTTTATACGTATTTTTGCAGCAGCAAGTATGCCAAGCGCGCCAAGAAGTGATCTGCTTTTAATGGAGCGGCAGCTCGACTTACTAGGGCAGCTCATTAGGGTAGCATTTGTTTGTTTGAAAAAGAGCGAAACCTTTTTTGGAGGACCTCATACCCATATTTTTTACACTTTTGACTTGAACAATTAGTTTGATTTTTTGCTTTTGATTGATGGCCGGCTGTGTGTGGCAGGAGGTAATGCTGGTTTTTTCTTCTCTTCTTGCGTTAAACACCGTCCTCTCCAGCTTGAACAACAGCATTGTACCATTTATTAGACAAGACTGTGACTATGACTGCATTGATGATCTGCTTTTGACTGCGTATGTTTGTTTTGATTGTAAGATATCAAACAACGACAAGCCAGACCGACTTGGAAGGAGGGGATAAGTGGTGTCAGAGAAAAAGAAGTAGGGGAGGCATGCCGACAGCGCGGGCCTGACGTATCCTAGCCTGCGGTGCGATGTCAATGTTGCAGGAATGGAAGGGAAAGGGTGTCAGCTTTTAAATATCCTGCTGCCTATGCTGGACGAGCGCGTTGCCTGCCTCTAGGGCAAAAACGAACGCGCTTATTTAATGCAAATACGTGTATTACTTCTCAGAGCCGCATATTCATCCGGCCGGAGTGCCAGCTCAATACTTTTTTTTTGTTTTTTTTAATCGAAAAAAAGTTGTTCACAAAATGGCATCGTCGATGGGGGGGGAGATTCAGAACATTTTCAACGCAGTGGATAAAGACCGTAGCGGGCACGTCGACGCCAAGGAGCTGCAAGAGGCCCTGGGCAAGGGCGGCTTCATTCTCTCGCTCACCGCCATTGCCCAGCTCATTCGCCTGCACGACCGCGACAACGACGGCAGGATAAACTTTCAAGAGTTTGCGGCGCTGCACAACTATTTAGGCGAGGCGCAGGCGGCCTTTCTCAGGGCAGGAGGTTCGCCAGACGTCAACCAAATTTCATCCACGCAGCTGAAAAGTGCTCTCGAGTCGCTAGGTAGGCTTTTTAATTACAATTTTTCTAGTTTTTGCCAGATGTTTTCCTATGCTGCTTCCCATACCATTTTGCATACCTCATCCTCAGTTTTGCATGCCCTTTCTTTAGTTTTTCACCCATTGTTTTGCCGTTGTTTGCTCTGATGCCCGTTTTATTGCTCCAACACGTGCAGGTTTTACCTGGATCGACCCGCCAGCATTTACCTCCCTGTGTCGCGCCTTCGATCCCACCTTTGACGGCACGTTTGGCCTCACAGAATTTTTTGCGATGACGGCGTTCCTGAAAAGCGTCACCGCCACTTTCAGAGGCTTCGAACAAGCGCAGACCGGGCCGCAGCGGGGATTTGTGTCCCTATCACTCAACCAGTTTCTGTATGCCGCTTCGAATACTCGCTAAACGGGTGGAGACAATTTTTGGGATATGAGCGCATAGCGGGATTTTATTTTATTTTAATAGTAATGTTCGTAGCTGTGGGAAGCGCAGCCATTCTGGATCCGGCGTGCCTGCTTGATTATGAGGATTAATGCGCATAGAAAGACGCGGCAGCAGTGGTGTAGGAGTCTATCGAGAATGCTGCTGGCTTGATTTATTGATGAATGAATAAATGAATGTTTCACTACGTTTGGTTGAATTGGAAAATGCGTAACTCAAATAGTATGGTTAATTACGATCCAAATTTAGTGGACCATCTTTGTAATACTTTTCCTTTTTCAGCTGTAATGTGCAGTCAGGTGTGCTGACAGGGAAATCACAGTCTCACGACTCTGCTCTCATGCCGGGTATGTGGGAAGAGCGAAACTGTGCTGCTTCGTAAGCTAGCTTTGCAGTTTTTCTGCATGAGGCAGATTGTTTTTTCAAGGAGCGGTTTCTTGTTTAATGTGTGTGGCACCCCATGAACGTTTGAGCACGCTCAGCATTGAACACATGACTCCGAATTGCCGCACAACAGGGGTACCCCTGGGCAGCATCGCCACCGACGACTAGAGCATCCGCTGTGTGTCCCCAGACTCCTGCGCAGCAAGCATTTGCTGGCCGGAACACCCGCTGTTCTGTGATGGCATAGGTTACAGGGAACAAAAAAATCTGAAATTATAAGTACAGCGGGCCAGTTTTCTTAGACCTGGTGCTGCACCCCGAAAGTATTCAACCGCTGCCTGGAATGTTCAACCGCTGTTCAACCGCTATTTGTAGTGCCAACCGCTCTTGTTTTTGTACAGCAGGCTCTGGGGGGAAAAGGTATTAGGGACCACCACGCCGCTCGCCGGTCGGAACGCTCGCTATTCCACGGCGTAGTAGCTGGTGGGGGGAAAGGGGCGAGAGAGGGGAGCCGCGATTTTCTCGATTTCAATCTAACTTTAAATCAATTTTAATCAGACATGCGTACAGAATTCAATGCACGCCATCTTTAATAACGCATCTTGAATCAAAGAGGAAGGGGGCAGGGCTCGCGGGTGCGTGGGGGCGAGCATTTCCGCTGTTTGTTTGATCGCTCTTAGTCAGTTGGGCGGGATTTGGCAGCAATTGGGATATTTCACGCATAGAATAGTCCATTCCGTTATCCCAAAACAGCGTACCAACGCTCTCCATGTGGTGGTGGCACATGTAATGGTAAAAACCATCTTGAGGCGAGACGAGTCCTCCGTACACTACTCACCATTCGTCGTGCAACAGTTCAAATATCGCAGCACACCATATAGCGGCTTACATTATTTTCTCGACCACTTATAAAAATTATAACTCCCATTGTGGCTGTCTTTGTTGCAAACAATCGTAGGTGCGAGGAAAATAATATGCTGCCTGTTTCAAATTATGTATCAATTGTGTGGTGCCGATTTAGTTTCAAGGCAGGCTACGCACTCTGTGCGTTGTTCAATGCAATTTTATCACGGTGTTTCAACTGCGTGTGTGTGCAGATATCCACAAACCAACCAACTGGTTGTCTAGCTCTAGTAGATCGAGTGCGATGCTTGCCAATCGGAGGAGCGTACACGTGGTTCTGGTAAGAGTAACCCCGTATAGTATTATATCCGAGCGCCCCGGCCTTGTACGGTCGAATTTTCAAGTCGTGCATGAATTATGGATGCTATGCATGCTATGTAAGGAAATCGAATTCATTTTTCTTTTTTAAATTTCAAAATTTCAACTGGGAAGATCCTATGATCTCAATCTCTTCTTTTCTCTATTCGATGCAGGCAGCATGCGCTCTGCTCGCCATGGCGTCCCCTGCACGCGCCGCTAACCCTTGCCCGCACCTTGCTCGCCTCGAGATGGAGGTTGAGACCCAGGAGGCCCGCCGAGCCCTGCTGCAGGTAAGAAGAGGATATCCGAGCGCAAAATGCAATAAAATCTAGGTTCTCACCAGCCTGCACTTATTTCCTTCAGGACGCGGCCACATTAGCCCCCACCTTCCAGCCCAGCGCCGCCTACATCGCGGCGGCCAAAAAGATGTTCGACAAGTTCAGGAGCCAGATCAAGGACTGCGAGATCAGCGCCAAGGATATGGAGTACAACGGTGGGGCCAACCGCATCGACGGCCCTGGCGTGTGGTTCCCTGCCGCTGCCTGGCTGCGTTTCTTTTTCCACGATGCCGGCTCATTTGATGCCGAAACCGGGACGGGAGGGCTCAACGGCTCCATCGGCGCCAATTGCGAGACCGAGGACTGCTTTGACGACCCGGAGAAGACCACTACTGTGACTGAGGTGGCTGAGGGCACCACCTGCAGCAACGGCTTCCCGGCCGTCGGCAACTTCTACCCCTACGACGGCAAGAACTTCTGCTGCTCCGACGCCAACAAGTGCATTGGGCGGTACCACACCGACGAGGGCGTGCCCATCCCCGTGTGCCTGCGCGGCAATCCCGAGACTACCGAGATGTGCCGCGGAGAGAACAGCGGCCTGCTCCCCACCCTGGACTTCTACCGGGAGTCACAGAGGGACTTCCCTGTGCGCGGCGGCTGCGGCAAGTCTTCCATCTACAACCGCGATTGCTTTGTGACTCTGGCTGATGTAAACGTGCTGGGCACCGCTGCGGTGGTGAAACAGTGCTCCAACGGCCTGGTGGACGTCCCCATCACCCTGGGAAGAGTGGATGCTCAGGTTGCTGACGCGTTCCTGCCCCCGCTGCCCTCTCCTGCTGACGTCATTGAAGATCCCCATCTTGAGATTTTCGGCCGCATGGGCTTGGATGCAGTCGATCAGGTGACGCTGCTCACCGGCAGCCACAGCATCGGTGGATTCCGCAGGGCAAACAGCCCTGGTACGTAGCGCAATATTGCCATTGTTTTTCCTGTTGGTAATAGGTTTCAAGGTTTTATAACAAAAAATCCAAGATTTGTTCTGTTTTCTTATAGTTTCGTTTTTTAAGTAATAATGAAGCTGACCCCCCTTCCACTTGTGCATTGAATAACATCTGCAGGGCTCACCACCTGCCCCTTTGTGCCCTTCGACTGCACCCCCTCTGGCCAGTTTAACGCCACTTCCTTTGACAACAACGTCTTCAAGGTGGCCTGCGAGGGCGTGCAGGGCGTGACTGTCGGCGAGTGCGACTGGTTCAAGCAGTGCACTGACACCACCACGGACGAGAAAACATGCCCGTTCGGCAAGGAAAACACCGCCGCATTCGACGTATGCAACGGACCTGAGGCCACTTTCCCCAAGCCTGGCCTCATTTCCGACAGAGATATGTGCCAGAACAAGCCGCTATTCCAGCCCACTATGGTGGAGTTTGCCAATGACCGCAGCAAGTTTTACGCTGAGTACAAGGCCCGTTTCCTGAAGATGGGCAACTTGGGCTACGAGCCCACCCAGCTCACGCCTGTGAAATTCCTTCCTGGCAGCGGCGGTGGCGGTGTCATAGGTAAACATATTCATTCTTTCTGAGCAAACTTAACTCCATTTCTCAAGTTTCCCTTTTTTTTGTTTTGTTATTCTCAATTACTCACGCAATCAAAATCCACTTTAATGCAGTCCCCACCACCCCTGCTTCGCCTCCGCCTCCTGCCATTAAGCCCCCCAGCTGCACCATCAACGCTGTTCCGAACGTCCGCTACAAGCAGACAACCGCAGGCAGCTTTATCGGCGCAGCAACTGCCAAGAACATAGCAGCGTGCCAGTCTCTTTGCTTGCAGAAAGCAGCATGTTTGACGTACTCGTACTCCACTAAGGAAAAATATTGCGCGTTCTTCTCGCTGCCAGCCACTCAGGTTAGTAAAACATTTTCTTTCTTTTTCTCGCTTTCTTCAATTCAAAGCATTTCTGGTTTATGATCCGGATTGAACAAAATCTGACCGCTATTTTCCCCCATTACATCACACGTGTGCAGTTGGCTCAAGGCGGCGGTGGCAAGGCTTGGATCTCTGGATCAAAGACGTGCGCCTAATGAAAATGAGGACCTAGCCCACAGGTTCTATTGGGGAATCAATATGATTGTAATATGGACACCTACACCTCTCTGTTTTTTTATTTGTTTGACTAAAAGTTTGACTAATTTTCAAGGTTCCAAGAATTTTTTGAAGTAGTTTCGCACTAATTATTTTCAAGTCCATGCTCGGGGATTGCATTCAATTCATTTATTCCGTTCCGTCAGGGAAAGTCAGTATTCGCATTAAAAATGTTAGTTGTTTTATAAATTTACCGTCTCAGCTTGATGTCCATCAGGGATTGATAGGTTTCAGCAATAAATCCCTGATTTCTCACGTTCTATTTTTTGTTCTTCGCGCAATGTTAACCGCAATTTTAACATTAATCAATACGTAGACTGTAAAAGACTGTTCCCAAGTTGGCCAGCTGATTTCCAGTTTTTCTTTAGTACGGCAGCCGCATCGTACCGCACTCACTTTAGTTGACATCAAAGTCGGTTGTTGATTCATTTTCGTTTGCATGCGCTGTATCACCACTTGAAATCACTCCCTACAACCAGCAGTTTCAATTTATCATCCCAATGAGTACCGTTCAGCTATCAAAAGTAGTCCTGGCTGGCGTTCCACTGCGCAGCCGCCTGCCGCCTGCCGATCTCGCCCTGCCCCGCCCTTATCCATACCGCCCTGTCGCCGTACAGCTGCTCCAGGCTGGGCACGTGTCCATCGGGACCCCCCAGGTTGACGTACTGCGTGAAAAAGAGGAAGAAACGATAAATTGTTAGGGGAAGACAAGGCGGTAAAAGATTGTTTAATAGTTACGGCAGAGCTTTTTAGAGCAAAGTGCTGGTGTTATGAGGCTCAAAAGCAGTATTTAAGATCAAATGAACATCATGCCCTTGAATAGAGGAATGGGTTTTATTATACAAAAAGCGTTCAAAACTCTTTTAGCGACTCTTCTTGTCGGGAAATTTTCAATCGCGCTTGTGGAGCAACCCGCAAAAAATCGTACCTGCTGCCCGGCCCCACTTCCTCCAGCTGCCGCCACCGCGCCTTCCTCCCAATTGCCGCGGCAGAAGGGGCACGTGACCTCCAGGCTCTGCGCCATGCGAGCAGTCTTCCATTTCTGCATGCAATCCTCGTGGGCGGCGTTGCCGCAGGAGACGCAGTGCTGGCAGCGCTCGGCAGCTGAGGTGGCGCCTGCGCGCAGCTCGTCCTGGCAGATGGGGCACCTGCAAAGGCAAATATATTAAGTAGAGTTCTTAAACATATTAAATTAAATTTTTACTCTTCTGCACACGAAAAAAGAATCTCGGTCTTATATTCCAGACAATATATAATCAAATAAAATTAGCATGTATTAAGCATGGCCACTCACTCGTCGCCCTCCTTGATCTCCCGCACAACGGGCCCCACAGCAGCTTCCGCCTGGCTTCCGCCTCCAATCGCCCGCCACCTGTTGACCACATCATCCCCTGCTTTGACCCCGGCATCCACCTCCGCAGCAGACCGCTCCAGCACCTTCTGAACCTCATCCGACAGCAGCCCCCGCTGCAGTGCCACAAACGCAAAGAAAAGGGGGGAAATTCGTTAATAATTAAAGAAAAAAGTGCTAAAAATAAGGGAATCGGTTTATATTCATATTAAGGAGGATCTAAGGGGGAAATGGCAATATAAATGTATAGCTATATGGGAAGCGTTTAATAAAAATATTGCACAAAATTTGAAAAATACGTCTGTTTAGTTTTTTGATACAAATTTGTCTTTCGCATCAGGATAATTAAAAAAATTGAATAATAAGTACTGATTACCTGCCAAACAAGAGGGTCGTCAGGTGACAGCCTCAACACGCGAATCATGACGAACAGCAGGTGCTTGCACACGTTGCCCTTGGCGTGGTCGGGGCAGGTGCAGTGCGGGGAGCGGCCGATGGTCACCGTGTAGACAGAGCCTGCAGCAAAACATGACTTGAAAGAACGATTTGAAAACCCCCAAAAAACTCGCATTTTATCAATTTTTAAAACCCAGGCTTCACAGATTAAAGTAATGCGTAATAAGAAAGTAGTAAAACCCGTTTTTTCTTCTTTCCCTCCTCACCAGTGGCGCCCAGGACCGTGAATTCGTGAGATTTCCCTGCCGTAGGTTTCTTGTCGATGAGGAAGAGGCGGTGGGCAGAGCCAGGCAGCGCGCGGGCGATGCGCTCCTTCACCTTGATGCTAGGCTTGCTGGCCCAGCGGGCAGGCTTGAAATGCGAGTCAATGCGCTTCTCTTTCTCCTGAGATGCTTTCTTCTCCTGCTTGGCCTTGACCTTGGGGTTGGGCGCTGCTGCTGCCAGGCCAGGGCTGCCCGCGTAGTCCTCGTCGCTGTCGCTCACCGGGGCGCGTTTCTTCTTGGCCTTGCGCTGTCGCGGCTTCTGGGGAGACTCCTCATCGCTGATCTGCGTGAGATCGATGAAGTCTTGGTCCCTATGGCGCGACATCTGATCTTGGAATTTCGTCAATCTTTTTGGTGACTTGGTTGAACAATTGCGCTGGAAAACGTCCGAGAAATGTGCAAATCTCCGCAACGACGAAGTAATAGTAAAAGCGTGTTTTGAGGTCCAGCTGCCCCCCTTTGATGCACTGATATGATATTGGCCAAGAGAAAAAATGGTCTGCTCAAAACAATGGCCAAGCCGAGAATGGGTGTTGTCAGTCAATTTCTTTCTCTGTCCGCCAGCTGGCGCAGACCTCTTGCAAGCTACTTTTCAAGACTTTAAAAAAACCGTAGCTATCTTTATGTGAAAGACTCCGGAAGGATGTTGCGCCATTGGGGGGGCAGGACAGAGCCGCTGTGCTCCGCCTCAGCCAGAAGACAACAGCAATTAATTAATTAATTAATTAATTAATTAATTAATCAAGTTGGCGGAGCAAATCGATGGTGGCAGGCAATGATGTGTATGAAGTATTCACCATGCTAGGGCACATTTTTTT
The DNA here is from genome assembly GCA_963854735.1 of Marvania coccoides. Taxonomy (NCBI): domain Eukaryota; kingdom Viridiplantae; phylum Chlorophyta; class Trebouxiophyceae; order Chlorellales; family Chlorellaceae; genus Marvania; species Marvania coccoides. The sequence goes on from OY978108.1 coordinate 406,706, forward strand.
TTTGGTATGTCTTTTGCTTACCCATGCAGCAGTTGGGTGGTGGAAATGACGGTAGAGAAATATGAGGCAGCGCTACGCCCCACTCTCAGATTTTTTTTCTCTACATGAAGAGACCGTTATCCGAGGTCCTCGAAATCCTGGCAGCAGCGATGAAGTCAATTTCCAGCACATCTATTCCAGCCCTCTTCTTCACTTCCCCACCAACCTGTTTTTCGTTATATACAGTTTTTTTTTTAATCGGCTTAATATGATGCTAAATTGAGCAGAGCGAGAGGCTGAAGCCTGCGCTAGCAATGCCGAACGAATAAAAAATAATCAAAATAAAAAAATGAGTGACGACGAGCACAGCGGCGAAGAGGGCGCGGGGATGGAGCTGTTTTGGCTAGGAAATCTCGACGAGGGCAACAAACTCGACGTAGACTATTTGGACGAGGTATGTTGTCTGAATGATCAATTTAAAACGCTTCTTTGCGCAGCCACGCTCACCGTTTCCAAATTGATCTGTGTAGGATGCCCGTGAACACCTCGCTGGCCTCACAAAAATCGATCTCGGCCTACAGCTGGCAAGTTTTTTGGAAAACCATGAAACTGTGTTCGAATCCACCACCGCTGCAATTTTCCCACTCCCCTTTTTTGCCTTGCAGGCTGACTTGACTGCCGCGGAAGCGCGAGGCGACGCCCCGGTGGACGTGGCGGAGCGTGCGGCAGACGCACAGGACTTTGCGGACGAGGATGAGTTCATTGAGGATCTCTCTCACCCAGCGCCGCCCACCGCCGGCTTTGCCGCAGTTGGGGCCGCCCTTGCCGGCGGTATAGCCGCGGAAGAGGAGGACTACGACTTCGACGAGGACACCGCGCCCGCGCCGGCGCCTCAGCAGCCGCCAGCACCACCCCAGCCCGCTCCCAGACCGGCCGTCCCTGCCGCCCCCTCTGGGCCCGTTCTGCCCCTCCAGCAGGCCGACTTGGCGCGCTCCAAGGGGGTGAAACTGCCTGTGGTGGGGCGCAGCGGCACGGGGGAGGCGTTTCTGGCGTTTACGGACCTTTTCCGGGCGCTGGGAAAGGCGGAGGAGAGGGCGGAAGTGAGGGTTGTTCCGGAGCGCCGCCCTGCTGGCAGCGGCGCGCCTGCGGTGGATACGGACCAGGATTGGGCGTTTTTGAAGGCAGGACCCGATGCGCTGCAGGCTCTGGCGGTCGAATTGCGGCCCAGGGAGGTGGAGAAGGAGCTTGGAACAGAAGAAAAGGAGCAGCGGCCTGCAGCGGCAAGAGAGCAGCAGCAGCAGAAGGCGGCGGATGTGACGCCATCGCTGGAGGCCACAGCTCCTTCTACTGCTGCTGCTGCAGAGGCAGCACCCCAGCAGCAGCAGAAGCAGCCTGAAGCTGGCGAGACAACGCCAGCAGCTCCGGCAGTTGCCCCTGCCCAGCAGACGCAGCAGCCGGCCCCCACCGCGGCCGGCGTGACGTTCTGCGAGCTCCCCGACATTGTGTTTGACCCCGTGATTCAGCGCAGCTGGGAAAGCAGCGTGCTGCGCCTGCTGGGCGACGCTGCGCACGACGGGACATCAGAGCACGAATCCGACACCGAAATGGAACTGGAGGAGGCTGAGGGGGGTGGGGAGGATGACGCGGAGATGGAGCAAGCGATGGAAGCTGCTGAAACTGGCGAAGACGGCGGTGCGGAGGGAGAAAATGAGGAAGAAGAGGAGGACGACGAAGCCAAGGCAGCGCGGGAGGCGCGGCAGCGGGCCGCAGCGGAGGTAGCTGCGGCCAGGGAACGGCAGCTGGAGGCCTGGGGCGCAGCTGTGGTGGTGGAAGACCGGGAAACGGCGCTGCCGGTGGGGGCTGCCATGACCTCCGCTGCGCTGCTGCGGTACCCGCGGTTGGAGGAGCTGGCAGCGGCTGAGGCCGCGGCAGTGGCAGCCGGGCATCCTGCGCACACGGATGAGCGGCTGCTGCCGCTGGAGCCTGTCGTTTTAGCGTCTGGCGGGGCAACGGCAATGGGGGAGCTTCCTACCACGCTGAGCGGCGTCGCAGCCAAGCTGCGCGCCGCGCCGCTGATGCTGGACCTTAACGACCGCCGGATGATCGTGCAGGACGCGTCCTCCCGCAAGGGGCCCGCTGATAAACGGCTAAAAGAGATCCTGCAGCGGGCGCCGGCGGCGGTGATGCCCTATCAGAAGCCAGCAGCTGCGGCGCCGCGCGGGGTGGACGCCGGCGTGGACGAGGCGGAGCTAGAGCTTGCGAAAATGAACATCTCCCGCGACCATGACTATTTTGCTGCGCCCAAACGGCGAGCCGGCAGCGGCGGCGTGAGAGCTGTGCACCACGCCAAGCTGGCCACCGTTCTGGGCACCGCACCGCTGAGCCTGGACATCTCGGAGATGCGCAGCTGGCACCGTCCGCGCGGCAACTGGTGGCCGCTGCAGCAGCCGGCTGCTATTTCGCTGGGCGGCGGTCGAGGCGGCCAAGGCGCTCGCGTGGTCCTCATCTCATCCCTGGTGGGCACCTACCGCCGTGCCGTGGGGGACTTCAACCACATGACCCCTGCGTCGGTGTGGCAGTGGCGGAAGTCTACAAAGGACGTGACGCCGCCTGCGTTCCTGCTGCCAGGGCGGCCGCCGCGGGAGCTGCCCGGCAACGTCCCGCTGGCCGCCTCTGGGGTGCCCCTTCCCGGGTCAAAGACTGTGCGCCTGACGGCGGCGTACCGGGATGTGCTGTTTTCCAATACAGCGCAGCTAGAAACCATCGACGAGGAGGCAAATCTACGGCCGCCCAACGCGTTTGCGCAAAAATCCGAGCTGCGGGCCAGCAACAGAGGGAAGGTGCTGCTGGTGGAGTACCTGCAGGAGTGCCCGCTGCTGCTGAACCGCCCAGGGATGGGGGTGAGGCTGGCGACGTACTACCGGCGAAAAGGCCCCGGCGACAACGCGTACAAGGAGCTGCTGGACGCCGCCAACGCCGCGAAGCAGCGGTGGAGGGTGGGCGCGGTGTACCCCATCGCTGTGGATGACGAATCGCCCTTCCTGGGGGAGTTGGAGCCAGGCAGAGCCCAAATGTCGGTGGAAACTGGACTGTTTACCGCCCCTGCTGCCCCCCATGCCGTGGCGCCCACCGATTTTTTGCTCACCCGGTCCGAGGTGGGCGTGATGCGGCTGCGGGAGGTCACGGGCGCCGTCACCTCCGGCCAGCAGCTGCCGCTGCACCGCATCCCCGTGCCGGGGTCAAGGGACGTGAAGGATCTTGAAGAAAGACGCATCTACGTGTACGTCTTCAGGTTCTTGCGCGATTTCCCGGGGACCACGGTGTCTTTGCGCGCGCTGCGCGGGCTGTTTCCCCGGCGCCCCGAGACCACGATGCGGCTGTTTTTGAGGGAGGGGTGCGGGCTGGTGCTGTCCCACAAGGACCGCAACGTGGGCGGGGATGAGTTCTACACGATAAAAGACGGGGCGCGGCTGCCCTCGGAGCTGGAGCTGCGCCGCAAGGTACGGGAGTATCGGCGAGCGTTGCTGTTAGTTTTTTAGTTAGTTTTGGGTTTCAGTTGCTGTGTACATCTAGAAACTTTCCCTAGCCAAACCTTTGATTCCTTATTTCCATGGTACAACATAATAATTTATATTTCTGTATTGACCCTGGAATTTCTTAAATTTTATTTTCATTGCAGTTCACGCCTGAGGACGCATGCGTTACCGAAGCCAGTCGCATCGCGGAGGCCCGGCTGATGCTGGCCGGCATGTACAAGGCCGAGTTCTTCAACTACGGCAACGTCGCCGCCGACAAGCTGCGCCTCGCCGCCGAGATGCTGCCCAACGACGCCGACACCAAAAACGCTGCCAAGGCAGTGGAGTCTCTGCTGCTTACGGCCGCGTGGAACCTCACCGACGCCTTCATGTCCTCCTTCCGCGAGGGCCGCGCCACGATGCGGCTGCTGGGTCCTGGAGACCCCACCGGTCGAGGGGCAGGGTACTCTTTTATCAGGGACGTGCGGCATAAGGGAGCCGGTGCTGACGACCCAGCACGTGCTCTGACGAAGGCGCGCAGCGGGAAGGTGCAGGGCACGGACGCGGATCTGCGGCGCATGACCACGGAGCAGGCGAAGCAGAAGTTGATGGACTTTGGACTGGAAGAAGCGGAGATCGATGGTGAGAGTAGTAATTAGGGTTGGCGTTCAGTTAAATAGCTGTTTTATGTTACTTTTTGCTCGCTTTCCGCCCGTTTTATTCTCTATAACCGTTAGCTCATTAGTCTTTTACGTTTATTTATAACTTCTTTTGGGGGCTGGTTCTTCGTGGCTCAATTCCCCCCTGCATTTTTTATTTTATTTTTCCAACCAAAATCAATCCCTGTCGGTTTTCTTCCTTCCTTTCTTTCAGGGCTGGGCCGCTGGGTGCGCATCGACCTGGTGCGGCAGCTGGCCAACGCCTCCGCCGCAGACGGCAGCATTGGTGGCGTCGCCAAGTACGTGCGCCACCAGAAGACCACGCTCATCGAACTGCAAAAGCGGTACAGAGAGCAGGCTCAGCTCATCTTCATGCGCCAGACGGCCGTGTTGAACGACACCGCGGGGGAGGAGCTGGGCGACCAGGAGGCGCTGGAGGCGGAGCTGGAGGAGGAGCTGGCCAAAGAGGAGCGCGAGGAGGGGGAGGAAGAGGCAGCAGCGGCACGGAAAAAGGTATGCAGCAGCCTAAAAACCGTTTCGTCATTATTTAGCACTTTGATCGACACCCCCACGTATTTTGATTATTTTATTGCGCGTTTCTTTCGTAGTTTGGGTTTCGAACTATATTTCCATTATATTATTGTTATTTTTTGTTCTCTTCTCGGAAACATCCCCCCCCCTTTCATTGCAGGGCAAGAAGGCGGCGCAGCGCGAGGCGTCGCCCACCCCCGAGGACGAGGCCCGCCAGCTGGAGGAGATGCGCGCGGCGGGGCTGCTGGGGTCGGACGGCGCAGGCCCCTCTGCCGCCGCCACCGCCGCCACAGCCACCGCCGCAGCCCGCGCGGAAGCAGCGGCCGCAGGCATCACCGGGCCCCTCATCCCGGGCCAGACGCGGCGCATTCGCCGGGAGGTGCTGCGCCGCCGGGGAGACGGCAGTTACGAGAAGGTGAAGGAGGTTATTTACGCTGGGCGGGACCGCCCCCACATGCTGGCCTCACTCTACCAAAAGGAGGGGGCTGTGATGACGGGGCCGTGGGGCTTTGGCCAGCGCACGATCGCGGCTGCCAAGGCGCACGCGCGGCTGAGCTACGCGGCGGCCCGCGGCCGCGGGATGTCGCGAGGAGGGAGGGGCGCCGGGCGCGGCCGAGGGGGCGCCGGCAGGGGTGGTTCCGGCCTGGGACGCGGCCGGGGGCGCGGCCGCGGCAGCCGTGGTGGCAGGGGCGGTGGCGTGGGGTGGGACGCGGACCTCTCCATCATGCCAGCGGCCCGAGCTTCCAAGCGGGAGCGGAAAACTCGGTTTGACACCGAAGACATCGCAGATGTGTCTGAGGGGTCTGACGAGGAGTACATTGACCTGGGGGAAGAGGAGGGCGAAGACGAGGACTACAACGTCGAGAACGACCTGGCGGTGGAGCTGGGTCTGGCGGAGCCGGCGGCCAAAAAGCCCAAGGCGCCCAAAGTCCCTCGCGCGCCAAAACCGCCGCTCGCGGAAGGCGAAGCCCCCCCTGCGCCCAAGCCCAAGAAGCCGAAGAAGCCCAAGGAGCCTAAGCCCCCTCCCCCACCTCGGGAGCCTACCAGAGCGCCATCGCCTGAATTCATCTCCGATTTTGGACTGTCGGACGATGAAGAGGAGGGGGCGGTGGTGGGCGGCGCGGGAGGCGTGGGGGCTGAGAGCCCGCCTTCTGGCGACGAGTGGAACCCTGCAAGTGAGCACCCAGGCGGCTTGGCAAGCTTTGAAGACCCGGAGTTTGTTTTGGATGATGAAGAAGAAGACATGGGCCCAAAGAGGCGCAGCGGCGGCGCTGCCCGGCGCGCGCGGAAGGAGAGCGGCGGCGGCGGCATGCGCTCTGGCGGCGGCGGGAGGGCGGCTGCGAAGCGGTCGCGGCCGTCGCGGCGGGGCAGGGGCAATGAGCAATGGGACGACCTGACGGACGAGGATGAGGATGAGGATGAGGATTGGGAGAAATCAAAGCGTGGGGGAGGTGGAGGCGCCGGCGGCGGTGGTTCCAAGCGCGCCAGGACCTCTGCCGGCGGCGGCGGCGGGGGTGGTTTGAAAGCCCTGGGCAATGTGTTCGCTGCGATACTGGATGAACTGCGCAAGGACGGTGAGGCGTTGAAAAAGTCAAACAAGGACGCGCTGACGTACTGGCACGTGTTTGAACACCAGGTAGGAAATTTCGAAATTAACATTTCGTGGCATTGGGTGATTATTACCAGTTATGCTTGATTAGATGGTGGAAGTGTATTCTTTTATCCTAGTGTGACCGTTTCGTTTATTACTCTTCGCATTTTATCGCTTCTGCGCATTACCCAAAAAAAAATTCCGGGAGTTTTTCCTTCCAGCATTGTTTTCTCTGTGTAGTAATTTTCTTTCTTTCTCACTTGCCTCCTTTCTACCCCACTCCACACTGGTGCAGGTGATCCCCAAGTACGTCAAGGACTACAACGTGTGGGTGCCCAAGGCGAACGAGATGTGGCTGATAAAGATCAAGGGCAAGGCCAATGCCGGCAAGTACGCCTCGGAGAACGACTTCATGGCTGACATTCGCCAAATCGCTGTCAATGCGGTGGCCTACAACACCCCAGGGCACGGCGCCGTGGCGTTCCCGTACTGCATCGAGCTGGCCAACGGCCTGGTGGACTACGTGCAAGCAAAGCTCAGCAGTGAAAAGTACCGCCAGAAAATTGAGGCGGTGGCGGCGGACGCCTTCGGCGGCGGCGGCAGCGGGTTTTACTACGCCGCTGAGCCTGCTGCACCAGTGGCGGTGGTGCCTGCTCAGCCTGTTCCTGAGTTTGACCTGTTTGGAAGCTATGGCGCGGAGCCTGTGGCGGCAGCGCCCGCAGAGGAGCTGTGGGCGATGTGCGACAAGTGCAAGGCGTGGAGGACCGTGGACAGGCAAGTTGAAGAGGAGGGAAAACGAAACGGGCTTGCCTTTATAAGTAACATTTTTTCTCGTGGGCGTTTTTCTTTATAATTGGTGTTTCTGCCGTCGCCTTCTCTAGAACAGCGAGTATCCATGCGTTATTAGATTTTTTATTCTTTTACATGCATGTGCCTACTTTTGCTTTGAAATTTTGTATCGAAAGTCATTCTCTCACAAATTTCTTTCTTCCTTCCTTCCTTTCTGTGCAGTCCGCCCGTTGAAAACGCGCCCTGGGAGTGCGCAATGAAGCCGGGGTTCTCGTGCGCGACGCCGCTGGAGCCGGGCGCCAGCTATGAAAAATAAAGTGGAGAGTGGTTGGGTGAAAGCAGTGGTAGAGATATCTGAGGGAAGGGTATATAAAGAGGAGCGGCATTAATTAGAAACACCAGTGGTAGCCACGTGGGAGCATGCTGCGCTGTGGTCACCTATTTTTGTTCAGTACACGTTGAGTGTTATTTGGTTTTAGAACTGCTTTGAAAAAGTTGTAATTTGGAGGTTTGGAGGTTTTGAAGTTTTGGAAATAGGTTTCAGGTTTCAGGTTTTACATTTGGGTACAATGTCTACTACCGAGGGTGCCCTTTAAGAGATCCGCAAGTCGACGTGCCACTCACCCCGCGACAGTAAGGCGGGGTACCCCCTTCCATCCGTGGGATCAACCTCAGGTCTGGGGGCGTACAGATACAGCATTACGCTGATACTGCACCGTCGCCCACAACGTAAGACTCTGGCCCCTGCCTTCCTGAGTCCCCCAACGGCGCGACCGACATGAAAACAGAGGGCTGTGTAAGCAGGACTCTCCGGACGGCAAGCGGCCCGTCCGGTTTTTGGTTCGCCCGTCCAGTTTTTGGTTCAAAGAAAAGGTGCGCCAGGCGCGAGTATGTGCGCCATTTAAAATAAAAATGCAGTTTTTCGCTGCATCAATCAGTACTCTCGCACGCACAGGTGACAGTTTGGGCTTCCGTAAAAAAGAAGAAAAACGTTGACTTAATTTTTAGAGATAAATGGCCCCCCATGTGCTCCAATCTTCGCAGGACTTCCTTGACGTTGTCAAAATGCCTCTCCCTAACGGATGGCTCAGCTGGCGCAAGAACTTGATGCAGGTGCTGGCTGGGGAAAGGAGCCAAACGCAGCGTGACCTGGCGATAAGCGCAGAGCTGAGCGACTACCTTGTGGAGCTGTACGCCAGCGACACGCCCCCTCCGCATGAAGACAGCCCAGTCGCGATGAGGGCTGTCTTTGCTGCCCTCGAGCTCGAATTCCTAAAGTTCAAAGATGACATTTTCCTCACTGTGATTCCCCCGGCGACTCGCATCAAGATTTTTAATAATATAATGGAGGCAGCCAATGTTTACTTCGCTCCTGCTTACACTCGGTGGCAAGAAGATATCAAGCGGAATCGGCTGGCGGGCACTGCTAGTACAATAGTGTTACAGCATGGGAAAGCACCTACGAAAGTGCGCAAATCGCTGCAGGTTTCAGGTTTCAGGTTTTACATCATGCATCGGGGCAGTGGAAAGCAATCGCGTGCCTACAATTCAAGGAAATCGATGATGAAAGTGCAGACTTTTGTTGCGGCGCTGTTTTTGTGCGCTGGACCTCATTTTCGGCAAAGCAATCGAGGCTACCGCTTGGGACGCTTTTCCGCCCATACTTGCCACAAACCCGATTCCTGATAATGTGCAAGGCATACTGAAGACCATGGCGCTCTGCTTCTCGCTCATTCAGAGTCGATGCCCACCATCATCATCTACGCCTACCGAGGCCAATCCTGCTATTTCTAAGATAATGTCCACTGGCAGGCTCTCTTGGTTCTCCTGGGGCATTTTTGGACGGATTTTTACTTTTATGGCGGGCACAAAGGTCCCTTTGAGCATCACGATTGCCAAACAAATCATGCAGGCATTGAATTACCACTGAGGATTGCCGAGGCGTCTTCGCCCCTCGATCATTTCAGGTTGGCATGGGTTGCGGCTGCTGCAGCACTTTGGACTGTAATGATTACGTATAGTTCTCTTCTGTGGAGGTACTCTCAACTGAAAGACCTTGTTTCAAAAGCCATGACCGCAGCTACATACATACATTACAGGTTTAAAGTCCGCACAAAGAAGCAGCTAAGGCAACATAGCAGACTGGCACCGAAGTGCAAGCAGAAATAATAATAATAAATTGATGAATGAAAATGAGAATAAAGAAAGACCAAAGAAAAACCAACCGCTAAAAGAAAAAGAGAAAAGAATAACAAAGGAAAAGAAAAGAAAAGAAAAGCTTATATCCAACCACGCAGCTTCTCGTACTCGCCAGCGTCATGGCTGGCTTTAATGAAAGAAGCAACCTGCTTCGGAGCTTGCTGCAGAAACTGAAAAAGATTCAAAGGAGAAAAAGGGGAAGACGAAGAAGAAGATGGCGCGTCAGGGAATAAAGATGGGTAGGATGCCCGCATTGCTACCAACGAAGGGCATGTGCAATGAAAAACCATGTGCTCTTCGTCCTCGCAAGAACCAGAAGCACACAAGCGGCATGTCCGATGCGAATGCGGCCGCCCAATGTAGCGCCCCGTCTCCACCCCAAGATGATGAGAGCTGCAGCGGAATCTTGCCAAAGAGACCCGCCGCGGAACCGAAAGGACAGAAGAAAGGTACGGCTGCAAAATATAAGAACTCATTGTGGTATCACCGCCTCGTATTGTTGCCTTGTAAAAGTCAGTTTTCGTCCCCGATTGTTGACGGTAAAAATCCATGTAGCGTTGGCGCATGGCCGCCTCTGCCAGCCTGGGGTCGTCCAGGTCGTCGCTCCCCGCGGGCACCACGCCGCTTTCCGCCACACCGCTTTCCAGACCTAAAGGCTGAGGCACGTAGGCCGTACGTCCCTTCTTTCCTCCGCAAAATGGCCTCCTCAGCGCTCCTAGAGCTGGAGGAAAAGCGCCTAGCTGAGATCCGCGAGAAATATCCTACGAAGTTCAGGGTTTACACAAAAAGTCCGCAAAAGGGCCGCATGACCCCGTAGGAGACTGGCACCGAAGTGCACAAAAAATTAACGAATAAAGACAGCTTCGATACATATTAGTGTTAATAACGAAAAGGAAACCCGTCGGCCCAAAATAAACAACATTACTGAAGAATACGAAGAAAGAAGACGAAGAATGAAAGAATCGAACTATAATGTACAGCCACTGAGCGATTTGTAACCTCCAGCGGCACGGCTAGCGTCAACAACAGAAGCAACCTGCTTCGGGGCTTGCTGAAGAAACTAGAAAAACTCAAAAGTGGGAGAAGACTGAGAAGATGATGATGACCGTATCCAGGAAACAACGATGAGCATGACTCGCGAACTGCAGCCAAAGAAGGGCATGTGCAGTGAAATTCTTAAAACTGTTTTTTCCGTCCTTTGGAGGGGAAAAAATGAAACCAGATTCACACAAACGGCATGTGTCCTTCCATACCCATCGGTGGTCACAGGAACTACTAACTAGAACAGCACGCAAATCACAGCAAGGCCGCCCCCAACAAAGCCCCCAACACCGCCACTATGGCCCCGGTATTAAAAGAAGATGAAGGGGCAGGGGCGTTAGTAGCGGTAGAAGATGGTGAGTTCGCTTCTGTGGGAGGCGGCGACGGCGATGCTGCAGGCACAGCAACACCGGGAGCGCCAGAAGGAGCAAATCCGACGTCATCCAGCTCAGGAAGCAGCACGTCATTGATAAAAATGGCAGACTGGCCGTCGCAGTTGATTATTTCAGTGACAGCAGCGCCTGCTGGGGATTCGACAACGTCTACAGTCAAATTCTGGGTTGGACTGCTGGTGAAGAAGGTGCCAATCGGAACCTGCGCCCCGTCAACGTAGAATGTTATTGGCTTGTCGGACCCTGGGGATTCCCCTATTGCTGTTGTTGCTAGCATCGAGGCGTTGTCAGGAAAAGAAGCAAAGTGAAGGTTGAGAATGCCGCCCACGTACTTCCAATCCGCGAGAAGGCTGACTGGTATGGCGGCTAAGACTCTCTGAAAAGCCTCGTCCGACGGAACAATCGCCAAGACGTTGCCAGGCATGGGTCCTGAAAGAGCAGCGAGAGGGGATCTGGTGAAATATAAATGGAAATGGAAATTTGAATGTGTCGGAGATATGCTGGGCGAAAACTGTTTTCAACGGCTTTGAAAAGAAAAATAAGCGGACTCGGCCGGGGGTGGGTGGAATTTTCGGAGCAGCGCTGCTCACAGCTCTCACCGAGTTCTGCGTTGGCGGCAGCCGTGAGAATTTGAACCAACCCATATGCTTTTGCGAAGCGCAACTTGATGGGCTCGCACTGACTGGCAAGCACCGCAGATACCGTCAAAGCTGAAGCCTGCTGCAGTGCAACAGTGCTCACTGCAAGAAAGCAGGGAAGCAGCTGGGAGTGAGAACGGCGATATTCACCACAAAAACGCGACACGTGCAACTCTGATTATAGCTGATCAATGAGTACGCACAAAAATAAAACATTATGGCCGTTTTTGACCGCAGCTGCATCTCGCTCTTATATGCAAAATGCCAATAGGCCAGTGGCAGAATCAACGATTATTTGCACTAAGGATGTATACAATTTGATAGCAGTGTAGTGAATATATTATTTTGTCAATTGATCAATCCAAGGGAAACTATCAATGTGAAATTATTGGATATCCTGGTTCTCTGCGGCAGGGATGATAAAATAAATTGTCATGAATTTTAACTTAAAGGGACTGAAAATTATAAATATATTAAAATGAATAACGAAAACATGCGTGACAAAACATTGGAAGCAAACCCGACCACCGGGGCATTGTAGGCCACACGGTAGGTGGCAACGTAGTCTTCAGAGAAGACGGTGGGTTTGGAATTTTCGATCACTCTGGCCTGGCGACGAGAACAGCCGTGAAAAAACATTTCCCCTACGCGGCAAAATATCGCTGTACCACAGCTGTACAGGTTTCAGGTTTACAGACATACTCATAGGCAATAAGGGTAAAAAATATATACATGAACAAATTGCAAAACGGTTTTTCAATTCCATTGTGTGCACCACGACAGTGGCTGGTGCACAAAATGCCGATACATACATACATTACAGGTTTAAAGTCCGCACAAAGAAGCAGCTAAGGCAACATAGCAGACTGGCACCGAAGTGCAAGCAGAAATAATAATAATAAATTGATGAATGAAAATGAGAATAAAGAAAGACCAAAGAAAAACCAACCGCTAAAAGAAAAAGAGAAAAGAATAACAAAGGAAAAGAAAAGAAAAGAAAAGCTTATATCCAACCACGCAGCTTCTCGTACTCGCCAGCGTCATGGCTGGCTTTAATGAAAGAAGCAACCTGCTTCGGAGCTTGCTGCAGAAACTGAAAAAGATTCAAAGGAGAAAAAGGGGAAGACGAAGAAGAAGATGGCGCGTCAGGGAATAAAGATGGGTAGGATGCCCGCATTGCTACCAACGAAGGGCATGTGCAATGAAAAACCATGTGCTCTTCGTCCTCGCAAGAACCAGAAGCACACAAGCGGCATGTCCGATGCGAATGCGTATTTTGTTGCAAAATCCGGCCATTGATCGCGATTCTCACTTATTATCCAATGTAGAATCGATGTATATATTGTGTTGAGCGACAGAAAGCAGAGACTGGCCATGTTGCACCGCAACAATAATTATCATCGAACCGCAAACTGCCCACAGCATTTTTTTACATTTTCAGGCAATTGCACTCCCGTATTTATAGTATTTTAACTGATGCTAAATCGGATTAGCGCGAATTTATGATTCTGAAGCTCGTAGGCTTCGAAAATATAAATGGTGGCGGCGGCAGCGGAGCTGAACCTTTCAAATGCATACTGGATTCATGCAGCTTCGATTTTTGAATAAAAACTATTTTTTAGCAGCTATTTTGGCTTTTGAAAGAGACAATATCGTGTTTCCCTTGTTAAATATTAACGAGCTGCCCCGTTTCACCATGAAATTGATACCACAAATTTAAATGCGGGCAGCTTTATTTTATGATATTCGCAATGTACCCTGGTGCTGGCAATTATCAAATGGAGCGCTATGACCGCACGGTTATATTCGTATCTGCAAAAATAGATGTATTTCAACATCGCCGTCTCAAACCTGAAACCTGAAACCTGAAACCTGAAACCTCAACGGCATTTTATTTTTTTATTGTGCCTTCATATATATGCCATTAGCAAATTTCAATTTCATTTATAAGATCTCGCTTTGATTAAATGGTGATTATTTTAATATTTTTAAGCAGGTTGCTTCTTTCATTAAAGCCAGCCATGACGCTGGCGAGTACGAGAAGCTGCGTGGTTGGATATAAGCTTTTCTTTTCTTTTCCTTTGTTATTCTTTTCTCTGTTTCTTTTAGCGGTTGGTTTTTCTTTGGTCTTTCTTTATTCTCATTTTCATTCATCAATTTATTATTATTATTTCTGCTTGCACTTCGGTGCCAGTCTGCTATGTTGCCTTAGCTGCTTCTTTGTGCGGACTTTAAACCTGTAATGTATGTATGTATGTATTGAACACTATTTACGGAACCGTGCAGAGCCACCTGTCCATCTGCGAAAATGCGCTGATAAAATCAATGATTAATGCCAATAGATTTTTTTTTAATTTGATATGCATGCCGAATCAATTCAATTCAATTAGAATGGCATGACATAAATTTAAACTCAATTAATTATTAAATAATTATTATTAATTAATTGACGGACCCTTGCAATCTTCCGCGTGCAAAACCTTCACTGTCCTTATCTTAAGATGAATATTGCATTTTCATATATTCTAGTAGTATGATTTCAACACATACACACATATTTGTAGAAATATGTCGTCGGAGGAAAAAATGCTTGCAGCCTCACTCGACGCTGTGCCGGAAAGCAACAAAGATGCGAGGAAATGACAATGGATGGACGAGGAAGATAGTGGCGATGCGAAACTTCATTGAGAAGCGCAGCTCATGGTAACTTTTTCTTCAGCATTATGGTTGATGTATTGAATTCAACACTTTTTTCTACTGCGAGGGGATGCAGTTTGATAAATAAAATACAGTTGATAATTTAATAAATTCGCATCTAGATGGCATTGATTTTCGTTCGTTCGTGCCCGCTGGGACGTGAAAAAGCGTATCGTGCCCCCCTTGCTCCAATACATTTCGAGGTCCTTTTCTAATACTCCGGAAGCTCGCAGAACCACAAGCCGCCGCGTAAATCGTTATTTTAATTCATTATATTTTCTGTTGTTCACGAACCGCTCAATACCAGCGTCCCCTCCGCCCCCAATCATTCATCTTGGATACATTCGATTTTCAGTTCATTTTCAGTTCAATGTCTCTGAGAAACTCTCGCAGCGTGCATATATTGATTTTATCCCTATACTGCACAATATTTTGCATTTCTCTGTTTAAAACCTCGACAGTCCACTTCGTGCTTCCTGGCCGTGTCGATGTATTTTTGCCGCACCCGTCAACCCTCCCTTCCGAATATGCTAGCATTGAGTATTACTCGTTTGAGTCATTGAAAATTTCTAAAAACAGCGATGCTGGGTTCTTAGATACTTTCCCAATTAGTCGAAGCGAATACAACAACGTGAATTTTCTGCCGCTGGCAGCTGTTGCTTCCCAGGGGACAGAGGACGTCCTTTTTTTGCCAAAAAGCGAGAAGACATTTTCAACCTCATCCAATACAAACATTGCGCCGCAGTCTTCAGATATCAGTCCCATCACAGTAGGCGTTGTTGGCTTTCCTTGCAACGGCTCGACTTTAATTTTCAACCTCGCCAGAATTATTGTTTCATCAAAAGACCCAAATTTAATGAGCGGGTGGCACGCTGGTGTCACTGAGGGGGGACCTTTGGAGAAATAGATTGAAGATCTGCATCCGATGCAGATGAGTCATCAAGCGGCGTTTGTACATGAAGCGCACGAGTTGAAAAGCCCATTGGCAAACTCCACCGACGTGTTCATATTCTCTCATCGTGCCCCATTCGATAGCGTTGCAGTTTTCCCCTAATGTTTGAACCCCAAAACGTGCACAACGCCACCCGCTTTCCTGAGGATTGCCACAAGCTGCAAGAATTCCAAAACGAAGCAATGGAAGCGGTGATAGCTTCTGGACACCCTTAATATCGACGTCCCGTTTGCACATATCACGAATTCGGATCCCACAATTTTAGAGAAGGCGGCGCTTGAGCTCCAATCGTTATTAGGCGCCGACTGTGAAGGCTTGGATCCTCTGTTCGTTCGTGGCTAAAACCGCATCGCGCCTGAAACCGCCTCCCAAAGATGCCTTTCCACAGCACCACCCCACCTCACGTTTGCATGCTGGTCACGTGCACGTCGACAATAGCGAGTGCAGCCAGCAACCTGACTGCCGTTCTGAAGCTCGACGCAGCGTGCAATGCTCGGCACCTGCGCGGAGGGCAGTACGCTGCAGTTTGAGTTCATCTTGTGTTGCTTCAATTAATAAAAAGAAGTGTTAATAAGATGTTTCCCCAAAGATGTTGTTGAGCGAGATTCTTAAATGCTAATATTTAAGGCAATAATTAGGCCTGTTTATTTTTCATGCTGTTGACTTGTCGTGAGAGAGATCAGAGACACCTGCGAATAAAAGGAAGTGACCTGACTGGCCGTTTAACTGGCTGGCTCGTCAAAAATGCAGGCAAGAGGAAAGAATGGGTTTAATGGGTTTAATGGGTTTACATATCGTTGTTACGTCTACTACCGAAGGTGCTCTTATAGAGACCTGCAAGTCGACGTGCCACTCACCCCGCCACAGTAAGGCGGAGTACCCCCTTCCATCCACTGGGATCAACCCCCGGTACGGTGGACGTACGGATACTGCCACTACGCCGGTGACCGCACCGCCGCCCACAGTTAAGGCTCTAGCCCCCGCCTTCCGGAGTCCCCCAGCGGCGCGACCGACTAAAATTTAAGGGAAAGCAGGGTTCTCCTGACGGCAACGGCCCGTCAGGTTTGGGGTTCGCGCTTGGGCAATGCTGGCCCGCCCAGCACCCCTCCCATCTACAGCGGTCACTCAACCCCTGGCGAAAGGGTTTTTGATGTACTACCCGGTGTGCTCACTGAAATAAGTGGCACCCGCCTTTTGTACCCGTCCATTAGAGACTGTGATACCACGGGGAAGTGATGCATCCGACGTCGCAGTGCAGTAAACTACCAAAGTTTACGCACTGGCAGCTTCAATGAGCTAACTAGTAGGGAGCGCGAACCACCAAACGTGCATGCATAATAAATGAAGTTAAAATAAACAGACTCATCTCGCAAAGTTTCATCTCATAACTTGACTCTCTCTCTCTCTCTCTCTCTCCGTACGCCAGTCTTGTACGCCTCCTACCCGCCCTCCAGGATTGCCCTCACCAGAGCCGCCACCGGGTGAGTTCTGCCTCCTCCAGCTCCAGCATGCTTCTCGTCGTTGGTGATGCAGCCAGCGCTGCAGTTGCCGGAGCGCGCGCTTGGAGGAGGGCGGGGCAGGTACGCAGGATGTGCGCGTCATGGTGCTGGCCCTGCTCCGCGCAGAGCGGGCACTGATCTGGTGGGTGCCAAACTCCGCTCTCCCCCGCTAGTGGGACACGAATCCATCGTACCCCAAACCGAAAGCGCGACAGTGCTGCTCTGTCCGCTCGCTGCAGCAAGCTGAGGTGGCGGTGCTGCTCGTACGCCTCGACGGTGAGCGGCATTTGATACCAGGTGTCGAGGTAGTGGCGCATCTGCTGGCTGGGCGACGTCATCAGTGCTGCCAGCCACGTCTCCTGGGCGTTGGTGCGCAGCAGCTCGGAGGCGTCGAAAGAAATGGGTCACTAAGAACACTAAAAATGCATGTCATGCGCTTTTATGCATTCTTCCAGATGATAACTTGAATTCCGCCGCATCCCAGCCTTTACTTGCTGCTCCCAGACGCTGCTGCTTTGCAAGCCTTCTTGTGGGCCTTCCAATCACGGCGCTGGCAGATTTCGTTGCAGTACCAGCTGGTCTTGCACTGCAAGCGAATTACGTATGAGAAAAATGAGGGAATTGGATAAATAAAATGGTGAAATTAGGTTGCCTTCATGTAATTCTTACCCTGACGCAGCAGCGCATGTCGCGGCTCTCAGTATTAAAACAGGGAACGAAAACTCTTCTTCAACTTCAACCCAGTGAAGAGAAGGCCCAGTAACGTGCTACCCTTCTGCTGCTCACTCCGCCTTTCCCGCAAGAACTTGCAGATTTCATCTTTAAAATGGCGTAAAATTGTGAAATATATATATTATATTATATGTTTAAGCAAGGAGCAAAAATCAGATATGGAAAAAAAATGAATTGAGCTGGAGCAATTGGCGAAATAAACTGCATCACACGCACAGCACAGTAAACCGTTTTTAAAGTTTTTTTTTCCGTCTTCAAAAATTTGTGAGATCAGTATCCGCCCATGGCGTCCATGCCGGGGCCACCGCCGCCGCCGCCCGCTGCCTCAGGCTCGGGGATAACAGTCACCACGACGTCCGACGTGAGGAAAGTCCTCGCCACCGAGGCAGCATTCTCCAGTGCGCAGCGCACCACCTTGGCGGGGTCAATGATGCCCGACTCCATGAGGTCCTCAAACGCGCCGGTAGCGGCGTTGTAGCCAAAGTTATCGGAGGGGCTCTCCAGGATTTTCTGCATCACGACGCTGCCGTTGTCGCCGGCGTTGCCGGCGATGAGCTTCAGCGAGTAGGGCAGCGCGCGCTTCACCACATCGGCGCCCATCTTCTGCTCGTCGTTGGTGAGCGTCGCCTTGAAGGCGTCCACCTTGCCGGAGAGGCGCAGCAGCGTGCACCCGCCGCCGGTGACAATGCCCTCCTCCACGGCCGCCTTGGTGGCGTTCAGCGCGTCCTCCACGCGGAGCTTCTTCTCCTTGAGCTCCGTCTCAGTCTGGGCGCCCACCTGCAGCACCGCCACGCCGCCCGACAGCCGGGCGATCCGCTCGTTCAGCTTCTCCTTCTCGTAGTCCTGCTCGGTGTTGTCCAGCAGGTTGCGGATCTGCTTTACGCGCGCCTGCACGTCCGCCTGGGTCGATCCATCGCCCACAATGGTGATAGCCTCCTTGTAGACGGTCACTTTAGCGGCAGTGCCCAGCACCTCATCTCCCGCCTTGTCCAGCGAGATTCCCAGCTCCTCCTTCACCATCTGACCCCCCGTCAGGATGGCGATGTCCTCCAGGTACGAGGTCTTGCGCTCGCCGAACCCAGGCGCCTTCACCGCCACCACCTTCAGGGTGCCGCGCAGCTTGTTCACGACCAGCGTGGCCAGCGCCTCCTGCTCGATGTCTTCCGCCATGATGAGCAGCGGGGAGCCGCTGCGGATGGCGCCTTCCAGGATGCCGATCATGTCGCGTGCGGTGGAGATCTTCTTGTCCACCATCAGCACCTTGCAGTTGTCATACTCAGCCACCATGCGCTCAGGGTCGGTGACAAAGTACGGGGAAATGTAGCCGCGATCAAACTGCATGCCCTCCACCACGTGCATGCTGTCCTCAGCGGTCTTGGACTCCTCCATGGTGACCACACCCTGGCGGCCCACGCGCAGCATGGCGTCGTGGATGAGTTGGCCGATCTTTTCGTTGCCGCCGGCAGACACGGTAGCAACGTCCTTGAGCTCAGCGTCGGTGACGTCCTTGGCCATGATCTTGAGCTCCTTCACCAGGTGCTCCACGGTGCGCTCCATGCCCTTGATGACCTGTGAATTTTTTTAATTGGAAACATAAAGGCGTTAGTTTCAAGTTTCAAGTGTAGTAGGCCAAAAGCCCAAGAAGTAGGGCGTACAAGAATTCAAACGCGACAGCACTCAGTTCAACACCGTGGATGGCAAGAAAATAGGCTAGAAATTGGCTTAAATGCCCACCACCACGAAAAAACTGCACCGTAAATTAACAAAAAACGAAAAAACTGAAACTAACCTGGACGGGGTTGACGCCAGACATCACGATCTTCATGCCCTCGGCGATCATCGCAGCGGACAGGATGGTGGCGGTGGTGGTGCCGTCTCCCGCGAGGTCGTTGGTTTTCTGCGCCGCCTGGCGCACCAGCTTGGCGCCAATGTTCTCCACCGGATCCTCGAGCTCAACCTCCTTGGCGACGGTGACGCCGTCGTTGACGATCTTGGGGGAGCCGTACTTGGACTCGAGCACCACGTTGCGCCCCTTGGGACCCAGGGTGACGCCCACCACCGAGGCCAGCTTGTCCACGCCTGCCTGCATCTTCTTCAGGGCGTCGCCATTGTGGTTGAAGTGCAGCTGCTTGGCGGCGTAGGTGCGCAGGGAGATACGGGCGGGGCGGGAGGCGCGCAGGCCTGTGGAATTGGGGCAGAAAGAGGAGGGGAGGGGGTCAAGACGGTAAGACGTGGGAGAGTTGAGATGAAAAAGGTGGGAAAAGGGCGCATCGGTGGCACATTTGCCGTCGATGCGTTGACTTGAGGTGGAAAAGGAAACGTGTGGTGGGGGAGAGGGTGCCGGGGGGCGGGGAAATGGGGTGTGAGAGAACCGCATGTTGGAGAGACTCACCTCCAGATGGCAGCGCATTGCCGCGGACAATGCCGCTGAAGCTTGCCAGCTGAGAAGTCCTGCATGAAAGATCGGCACATCGCGGGGGGTAAGGGCGCTTGTCGAGCAGAGAGGCCGCTGAAAACAACTGCACACAATCACATCTCAAGCACTTCTCCGATAAGAATGCGGCGGCCAGTGGCACTCACATTGCGACTTGCACTGATATTCCAAATATGTGGAATTGAAAGGGCTCTGTTTGGCACGGCTTCGGGCCTAGAACGGGGCAGCTGGCCTTCTCGAAGCCAAGCGCCGGCCGAAGCCATTTTTCTTTTCCTTCAACCTTTTGGACGCTGTTTCACTCAAGCTTGCATATAAAGATTCTCATTTTACATTGTGATCAGGTGTATTAAACACGCTGCGCATACTCTTACAACGCAGCGAGAGGGGGAAAATAAATAAATAAAATCTCGACTTTTCCCCACGCCCTCTGTTTTCTATCCTAACCCTTCCTGCACGTCATCGCTTTGGACTGGTTAGGACTGGTTGACATAGCGCGCTCGCATAGCCCTCAGCTCCTTCACGCAAACCTCGCAACTGTACACTTCAGAAGGAGAAGAAGAGGCATATCTCACGCCTCCAAGCTTGCAGCAATGTCCCCTCCGCCCTCACCACGCGGCGATCTCAGTCCTCAAATTTCTGACAAACTGGAGTTCATGTTCAAAGAAGGCTTGGTGAGCAAAATCAATCTTCATCTCTCAAGCAGGACCTCTCTCTTTCTCTGTTTTAATTCCCTGGTTCGTTAAAAATCCCTTCTCCGCACCTGCCCCTCCTCCAAAACATCACCATCTAACTCCTATTCATCTTCCCACTTCCTCCTCGCCACCGCTGATTTTTTTTCTCTCTCAGTGCAAACCCCGTGACATCGATGACAAAATCCGCCGCCAGCTTAAAGTTCTCTCGGTTCCCGACGCCATGGACGCGCTCGGCAAGCTCGAGCAGGCGCTGCGCACCAGCACCGTCCGCAATCTCTCAGCATACCTCGCCGGCGTCATTCGCCGCATCACGCAGCTCCCTCAGGGCAGCGGACCGGTCTCCGGCCCCGCGCACCTCTTCCCTGAGGCGCAGGCGGTGCTGGACCGCCTGCAGGACATCGGAGTGGTCCGCAGAGGGGACCTCGACAGCGGGGCGCTCACAACGCTGGCCACAAAACCTCCAGAGGTGCAGGTCCTCGTCATGGAGACCTTCAGAGACCGCAACCTCCACGGAATCCGCAACATGGCAGGTCAGCAACCCCACAGACACGCATTGCCTGCTAGGATAGTACACTTTTCACAGCAGCGCTCAACTTTTCTTTTCGTATGCAAAATTTCACTTTTCCCATTCTCACTGGATTTTCCTATTTTCATTTTCATTTCCGTTTGCAAACTCTTCCTCCTTCTCCTCCTCTTTTTGCCCAAATCACAACTTTTCTCCTTTTCTTGATATGTTTCTGCAGCCTTCTTCACGTCGCATCAAACCCAGGTAGAAAAAGATCTGCGGGACGGGCGGCTCAGGCTGCCGCGCCTGGGTGGGCCGCCTCCCCCGGGGTCACGCCACCCTACAGCACCGTATGGCTCCTCTTACCCTCCTCACGCTTCCGCTCCGCCGCCTTACCGCCGCGATGCTTCTCCGCCGTACCAGCCGCCGCCCAGGGGAGCTCCGTTTCCCTACTCGTCGTACCCCAGTCCCGACCGCGGCAATTCCCCATACCAGCCTCCAACCGCTTACTTCCCTCCGCCTCCTTATTCTGCTGCAGCGCCGCCACCGGCAGCAGCACCAGCAGCCGCTGTGCCGTATCCCGGTGCTGCTCCACCGCTGCCGCGCCACTTTGGCGTGGAGCAGGCGCAGTGGGGGGTCCGCGTTGACGAATTTCAGAATCTCTCTCAGTTTGGCCGCTACGTGCATCCCGCAGCAGCCCTGCGGCTGCAGCAGCTGTGGGACGTGGAACAAAACAAGCTCGTCAGTGTGCTGAACGAAGCCTCCTGGGAGGCGCTGGCGGGGCTGGACGCCACGGGCGGCGTCAACGCCATCAACGAATGCGCCGAAGCCATGAAAACTGCGCCTGATGACCTTTCCACGATAAACTCGATCTTTCTCACCATTGCGGCCAAGTACCCCAAGCGGCCGGACGCCCCCACGCTCGCTACTCTCGCGCTGGCTGCCGCCGCCGTTGCAGCGCCCGCCACGGCAGCGCCTCCTCCTTACGCAGCAGCAGCGCCGCCGCCGTACGGCGCGCCCCCTCCAGCAGCGGGGCCTCGTCCTGTATATCACCAGCCACCGCCGTTCGGCGAGCCTCCTCCGCCTGACCGTTACGGCGGGCCGCCCCCGCCAGAGCAGCGCTATGGCAGCGGCCCTCCCCCTCCGCAGCAGCACGTCAAACTGCCAGGGCCGGCGGGCAGCTTGCCTCCCGCGCTGCAGACCGCCATTGACCGCATTTTAACGCAGTGGCGGGGGCTGCTGAAGCTCGAAGATTTCGAGGACAGGGCAGT
Organism: Marvania coccoides; assembly: GCA_963854735.1. NCBI lineage: Eukaryota > Viridiplantae > Chlorophyta > Trebouxiophyceae > Chlorellales > Chlorellaceae > Marvania > Marvania coccoides. The sequence continues at coordinate 428,822 of OY978108.1, forward strand.
CGATCTGCTGCACAGGCTGGGGGATCGCATGGGGCTGGACGCGCTGGATGAATTTGGACGCAACGACCCTGCCCACATGCGCAACCCCGGCGCCTACCTGATAAGCATTTTAAGAAAGTATGATAGGCCTGCTGGGGGCGACGGACGAGGAGAGAGAGGCCCGCCCCCTATGCGCGGCAGAGGCAGAGGAAGGGGCGATAGGCGGGACCATGGGCCTGACCGCTCTGGGCCAGGCGGAGGGCGCCGGTACGAGCCGTACTAAAGAATGAAATGAAAAGCAGAGCGAGAGCGTTTGTTTTATCTCCGTTTTGTGAATGTAGAACAGCATGGAGAGATAAGCATGATTACAGAGTGTAAAGAACTGTGTACAGTTATCAGGTAGCTAGTTGAAGTTTGTTTGTTAAGGTTGGAAGAAAGAATCAGCAGCGTAGAAACACGGGAGGGGGGATGTGTTCATTATGTTTGTTGTGGAGGGGGGAAAAGCGATGAATTAATAAGGTGAAGCAATCCAATCGGCTCAGAAAAAATGTTGGAGCAAGCAACGGCCTGAATAATAATAAATAATAAAATAATCTGAATATTCGTATTTCAGGTTAAATTCTACTGTCTGCGTCTTTTTATTATCTTGGCGCATAGCCGCTTCCTGAGCAACGCTTGCAAAACAGCATGCCCGCTCCTTTGCACGCCACACACTCCCGCTTGTTGCCCTTTCTGCCCATAATTTCGCGCTTTGCTGCTGCTGAATTTGCCGCCAATTCCTCCAGCTTAATTCCATCCATTTTGCCAGAGCCCTCGCAGGCAAAGCACCGTACCCCCCCGCTGCCGGCGCAGGAGGGACACACCTGGTCGTCTTGCTTCAATCCGTAGCTCAGCGCTGCGCCCACTGCTGCCTGCAGAGCACACATAATACATGGGCGGAATAAATATATAAATAAACAATGATTTGAAAATGCTAGAAAAGAGGTTTTGAGCTGGCAACGGTTACAATGAATGAAATATACATCGTTTGAGGGGTAAATGATGAATGAATGAATAAAGATTCAAATGTAAGAAAGGAACGGCAATGCTTTGCTCCTTCCCTTACCCCCCCGCCCTCCTCTCCCATTCAACCCCTCCCAATGAGTGACTTACCACTACTGCGCTGCCCATGATGACATCTTGCATCAGATATGGGTCTGTCGCGTGGCAGACGCACGTCTGTTGGCGGCGGGGGGTCACCAAGACACGACGCTGCTGCTGTTCCTCGCTGCGGCGGGCAGGCTCACTGCGCACGGCGGTGGTGATCCTGGTAGTCGCATTGCGCCGCAAAGAAGGCCCAGCTGCAGCTGCGCGCTCCATTCTGGTTGGGGATTAATTGTGTGGAGGAATAAAGAGAGCTCTGGCTGACGGCGCCCGCTCCTCGCTGTAATTCCCAGCAATTTATGAGGCTGGTGAAATGAAATTAAGAGTGAAAATTGTGGCACATGACCTTCGCAAGCCATTTTGGGCTTCTCAAAAAAGAATGCGGATAAAATGTGGGTGAATTCGCTTTGAAAGCAGTGAAATTGTACTTAAATTTTTTTTAAACACGCTCTGAAATCTTGCGGAAAGCGCAGCAAGATGCTGGCCCAGGGCTTGCAACACAAACTCTCGATGAACTTTGCATCTCCCACCCACAGCAGCAGCAGGGCCTCCCACCCTGTGCAAACCACACCCAAATCCACATCCTTCATCACAGCAGCCCGCCCGGGCCTCCAGCAGCCCACCCTCCGCAGCATGCAGCCGCCCAGCTGCGCTGCCGCTGCCGCCACCGCCGCCGCTGCAGCAGCGTCTGCAGCGAAGCTGGATCGGCTGGAGGTCGACCTGGGAGACCGCAGCTACCCTATCTACATCGGGCAGGGCGTTCTGGACGATCCTTCCCTGTTGCTGCCACATATTCCTGGCAAAACAGTGCTCATCGTAACTAATGACACCGTGGCACCGCTCTACCTGGAGCGCTGCCTGGCTGTCATCACCTCGGGCGGCATCAAGGCGGAGGTGGTGCGACTGCCCGATGGAGAGCAGTACAAGACATTAGACGTCCTGCAAAAGGTAATTTTTGTACTGGGAGTAGTAATTGCAGTGTCAGTCCTGCAACTTGTCCACGCGCATTATCAAAAGATAAAATGCCAATGAGCCCGAGACTCAACTTGAAATGAAATACGATAAAACTTTGCCGGTTTCATTCCTTTCCTCGCGTTTTATTAATATTTTACTGCAGGTGTGGGACAAGGCGCTGGAGGCGCGGCTGGACCGCAACACCACCTTCCTGGCGCTGGGGGGCGGCGTCATCGGCGACATGACCGGCTACGCAGCAGCTTCTTACCAGCGGGGCGTGCATTTCGTGCAAGTGCCAACGACCGTGATGTCCCAGGTGGACTCTTCCGTGGGAGGAAAGACCGGGGTCAACCATCCGCTGGGGAAAAACATGATTGGGGCGTTCTACCAGCCGCGCTGCGTGTTGATCGACACTGAGTCTTTGAACTCTTTGCCAGACCGGGAACTAGCTTCTGGGCTGTCGGAGATCATCAAGTACGGACTGATTAAAGACGCGGAGCTGTTCGTGTGGCTGGAAAACAACATCGAGCGGCTGTTGGCGCGCGATCAGGACGCGTTCCGCCACGCCATCTCCCGTAGCTGCGCCATCAAGGCGGAGATTGTCGCCGCCGACGAAAAGGAGGGCGGGGTGCGGGCCACGCTGAACCTGGGGCACACCTTTGGCCACGCCATTGAGTCTGCCAGCGGTTATGGCACGTGGCTACATGGAGAGGCGGTGGGAGCGGGGATTGTGATGGCGTCTGATATGTCGAGGAGGCTGGGGTGGATTGACGCAGAGCTGGATGCGCGGGCGCTGGCGCTGGTGAAGCGCGCGAAGCTCCCCACGGGGCCCCCCGCTGAGATGACGAGAGAGCAGTTCCGGTCTTTTATGGCTGTGGATAAAAAAGTGCAGGATGGGAAGCTGAGGCTGGTGCTGCTCAAGGGGGCGCTGGGAGGGTGCGTGGTGACCGGGGATTTTGCGGTGGAGGCGCTGGAGGAGACGCTGGCTGCGTTCTGTTCGTGACAAAACCACAAGCGATATCACACAACAACAAATAAATTGTAGCACAGTATATTCGAATTTAAATGCACGACGTGCATGGGCCTGTGGTTATAGTTTCATTTAATCAGCTTCTTTAGAAAAAGCAGGTAGGGGAGCTGGCGTGCCACGCATGGGCGAAATTTTCTTCCGGTTCTTCAACCGTATCGTGATCGTTCGCAGCAGTTGCATTTCTAAAATTATATTGACTCTGAACAAGTATCACAGCTCCAGGGAAAGAGCGCACTGTGTTGCGACTTCACACATTTTATTATTCTCAAATTTTCACCGTTCAACTCGATTTTTCGCCCCTTAACGACACTGGCACGCCATTATCGCTCAAAACATTTTATTTAATTTTCGCCTGACGCGCTCTGCGGCCATGGAGGCGGAAAATTCGTTGCCCTCGTCCATATAATCATTTTTTAATAGCACCAACTGCTCACTGCGGGGCTAAAACGAGCGATGGATCCGGACTATGACGACGATGAATTCGATGAGAGGCCCCCTCCGCCTGAGGTGCCCTCTTCTGTGGGAGAAAAAATCGTCGCCAAGGCTATGCATGTTGCTGAGTCAGTGGCTGACTTTACGGAAGACACGGGTGACAGGCTGGGCAGGATGGTGGACCGGATGAACAAGCTCGCCGCTGAGGGCAGGGTGAGCGACCTAAACTATCATGTTTTAGAGTTATTTAAGCATTTTTTCCTTTTCAAACCACCGCTGCCGCACCGCCCAATTGGACGTCCTAATATGCACGATTCCGCTCCATTTTTCACGTTTTAAGCGATCAAGCTCGTGTTTTTGACGGTACTCTTTGAAATGCGCAGATCGGCAAGATGTTTCGCTTCAAGGAGCGGCGCGCGAAGCTGAGCACTGAGATCCGTGCCGGGACCATCACCTTCCTCATGGCTTCCTACATTCTGGCCGTCAACCCGCAAATCCTCAGCACCACGGGCGGCACCTGCGACCCCGCAACCCTCTGCGACCCCGAAGTCTACTCCATTCAGGGGCGCTCATGCCTTTTTGACTCCACCAACGTCGCCGCTGCCGATTGCCTCAGCGCACTCAAACTCAGCTTGACCACCGCCACCGCTGCCACCTCCCTCATCGCCTGCTTCGTTGTGGGGTACTTTGCCAATCTCCCGCTGGCCCTAGCGCCCGGTATGGGCATCAACATTTATCTCGCGTACCAGGTCGTCGCACAGGACCTATTAACCTACCAACAAGCCATGACCGCGGTGTTTCTGGAGGGCTGGATCTTTATTATCCTGTCCATGACGGGCGTGCGCGGCGGGATCATCCGGCTGATGCCCCCCAACATCGCTTTTGCATCATCAGTTGGCATCGGGCTTTTGCTGGCCTTCTCAGGGCTGCGCAACCTGGGGGTCATCGTGTTTGACGGCAACACGCTGGTCACGCTGGGCGGGTGCACCCAGAGCGACCGCAGCTACGTTTTCAGCGGAGAGTCCACGGCAGATCTGTCGGTGAATACCACATTGCAGGAGGTGATTAACTCCCTGGGCGCCAGCGAATCCAGCCTGGCGGTGTACTCCTGCACCGGGGGAGAGATGCGCAGCCCCTCCATGTGGCTGGGACTGGCTGGTGGCGTCATTATGGCGCTGTTGCTCTCCCGTCGCGTCCGAGGCTCGCTCTTCATCGGCATCGCGTTTGTGACCGTTATTTCGTGGATCCCGGGCCACGAGGCGTCCTACCTGGGCCCAGACTCCCCTATTCCAGGCGGAGAGACGCGCCAGGACGTGTTTGAGCGGGTGGTTGCTGCTCCAACGCTGTCTCAGACTGGGCTGGCCTGGGACTGGTCTGCTGTGGGGTCTGGCCACTTCTGGCTGGCGCTATTTACGTTCCTGTACATTGATCTGCTGGATTGTACTGGCACGCTGCTGTCTATGGCTACGCTGCTGGACGACGTTATGCAGAAGGATGCCGAGGAAGAGGGGCCGATGGCTGTGCACACACGTACGTTATACTGCATGTATACCACTGGTAATCGACATTTCCGTTATAATATTAGATTCCTGGTATTCAGGCGGTTCTAAAGGCGTGATTTTCATTTTTGGAGAGCTGTTTTCAACGTTTTCCGCCATTTTTTTGCAGCCTTCATTTCTGAGTCCAGGGAGTTCCCTGGGCAGCAGTGGGCCTTCCTGGCCGATGGCTTGGGCATCGTGACAGGCTCTATGATGGGCATTAGCCCTGTCACTGTGTACATCGAGTCTGCAGCTGGCATTGAAGACGGAGGACGCACCGGGGTGGCTGGTGAGTAAATAATCACACATTTAAAACTCTTTTCTCAACGTTTGTCTCTCTCTTTCCACCTCCTGCTTTAAAACCACCTCAAATTCTGCTAAAAACGCAAATTTTCTCTCTAGAAACGGTGCTTTTGTTTGCTTTTTTGCACCAATTTTTTTCCACCTCCGCTAATAAAGAATTTGCGTGTTTTGCAGCCATCGTGGTGTCGTGTTTCTTCTTCGTGGCCCTCTTTTTCAGCCCCATTCTCTCCTCCATCCCCCCCTACGCCACTGGACCCGCCTTGGTGCTAGTAGGCACCCTTCTCATCGCCCATGTAGAACACATTCAGTGGGATGACCCGCTAGAAAGTATTCCCGCTTTCTTAACTGTCATCATCATGCCGTTCACCCTATCGGTGGCTTACGGCGTCATCGCGGGAATCGCCGCCTACATCATCCTGCACCTCCCCACATGGCTCGCTATGGGCTGGGGGGCGGGGCGGCGCGGCTTCCGAAAATGGCGGGCCAAGCGAGATCTAGGGTTGGGTGATGACGGCAGCATTGTCCCCAATGGTGGGGCCAGCGGTGGGCCTGGAGGGGGCGGGGATGGCGCTGCTGGCGGCGCAGTGGCGCATTATAAGGCGACCAGGCGGACGAGCGCGGTGCACGTGCACCGAAAAGTGTTTGGAATCGAGCCCACGCGGTCGATGTCGAATATTTCGGACGATGGGCGGTCGGTAGGGTCCATTCACGCCCTTGAAGGGCTGCAAATTGTGGGAGAATACGTCGGCGCAGCAGGACCGGGAGCTTCTCCGATGAGGGTTCCGCCAGCTGGGATTCGCCGGAGCTCCTCCCACGGCGCGTTTATACAGTCCCAGGGGCCGGGCGGAGGCGGGGAGGTGCTGTTCCCCACCGGGCGGCCCATCATGCGCAGCTCTTTCAATGCTTCGGTGGCCAGCGGCAGCAGCGGCGGCGGTTCTGGGCACCACGGCTCGATGTTTGGCGGGCATCAGCAGCAGCACTGGGGCAGTGGAAGCAGCTACAGCCCTACCAGAGCTGGACCACTTCTAGGCCGCTCAAGCATGCCAAGGGCGATGTCAATGGCGGCCGCGGATTCAGCCTACCTGGGGCGAGCCTCAGCGGGGCAGCAGCAGCGGGCAGGGCTGGGAGCGGCGTTCAGCCGCTCCCGGACCTTCTCCCATGCAACTGGCGTAGATTCTTCTTCTTCCGCGTTGGCGGGGCTGGGCGGCGGTGGCATCGGCGGCAGCGCGTTTCAGCTGTTCCCTGGGGTGGACGTGGAGGAGGAGGACATTTCTCAGGGCAAGGGAGGGCGCGAGAGGGACAGAGACAGCGGTGAAAAGGACGGCAGTTCATCAGGGCAGCACGACGGCTCGTCAAAAGGCCCATCGTCGTTTTCGCTGTTTGGAGCGCCGCTGCTGGACCTGAATCTAGACAGCGACGGGGACGGCGATGACTCTGTGGAAAAAAATAAAGCAGCGGCGGCAGCAGAGGAGGCGGCGCGGCCGCCATCGCCATCGATGGAGGAAGAGCCTTCCTTGGCGTTCGGTCCCGCTGCTGCGGAGGCGCTGGCGCAGCACCACCGGCGCAACAGCATCAGCAGTCCATTTATGACGGAAGAACCATCGTTAAATTTCGCTGCCGCCGCCGCCAGGGCAGTGGGTGATCAACGCGAGATGACAGGCGCAAAAGCGGCGAGCGCAGACATGCAACGCACCGGGAGCGGGCCCATCATGGAGCAGGAGGCGTCTCTGGCGTTCGGTTCTGACGATCTGCTGCACGAGAGCGTCGATCTGGAAGAATTCAAGTCTGGGTCGGGCACAGCCTCCCGCGTCAACTCTGACGCGCTGAGCGGGGGCGTGGGCAGCCCCCGCAGCCTCGCGGTGACGCGGTTCGACTCGGACCTTTCTTCCAGAGTGGTTAGACGCACTGGCAGTCACAAGGGGTACGTGGAAGCCATGGCAGCGCAGAGCGCCGCTGCAGCGGCCGCGGCAGTGCCGCCGCGGCCGCTGGTGAGTTCTCCGAGTCGCGCTGGCAGCAGCAACAGCAACGGCAGGTCTCGCAGCGACTTTGCAGCGGCAGCGGCGGCTGCTGCAGCTGCTGTCCCCCTGGAAGGCGGCGGCAACAGCGCAGGGACTGTCGCTTCTGGGGACAGCATCGGCTCAGGCGCTGTGCGCGTGGAAGGTTTCGAGCCGTCACGGTCGTTAAAGCGAGTTGAATCTGCAGCGGCGGTGCGGCTGCGCAGCTTATTTGACGTCAGCGAGCATGACAGCGCTGGAGCCTCTGTGCCCATTCCTCCACCCTCTTCCTCAATTTCTGCTGCCCCAAGGCCAGGGGGCGGTTCTTTCATTGTGACTGCCGGCGGCAGTGCGCCGGCCGCGTCGCCGTTCCTTGCAGCAGAAGATGCTGCCAATGGCGGAGCAGGAGGGGGATCACAGCAACAGGCTGAAAACTACTGGAGCTAAAGAGAAAAATAGAGGAAACCCCATTGAAATGCTGGAGAGGAGGTGTGAGTTCACAGTTCGTTTGTTGTTGTTTTTGTACGATTTCCCGAATAGGAAGCTCGTACATTTTTCTTCTTCCTTTTGAATGAACTGAACGTTGTATATTAAAGCGTTTGTGATAAATCAGTGTACATCTTGTAATTATAAACACACACAAAAGCTGATATTGGTACAAATTTAAATTTTATTCTCTTTTATTCGTATCCAAATTTAAATTTGGAGGGGAGTACTGAGAGGTGGCCATGAGCAGCACAAGCTCATTCATCTCTCTGATAGATAAAATGGGGAACGCGAAGTAAACCACCATGATATAATCTGCAGATCGACAGCCAACTCCACCTTATTTTCAGTCACTCTGCTGCAGTAGCAGCAGCAGCAGTAGCTGCCTGCAAATCGAGCTCAAATTTGCTGCCGCTGCGGCTACCAAACTCAGGCTCTTGCACCCTAGCGGAAGCAGCAGCAACCTGTCTACTCCTCATCGATGCCAGGTACTTGGCAGCCAGCAGTGCCACGTTTCTGCCGCCTATCGCCGCCATTTCCATGGCCGACGCCGCGCTCTCCCACGCCGAGGCGTAAAACAGGCCCTGGTGCAGCACAAAGGGAGGGAAGTTTTCTGGGGGGTCAAACGCAGGGTACCTGAAAAACATATAAATTAACAAAGCAAATTACATTAGTTTCGAGCATGAAAAAATAAGCAATAATCGCTTTAGAGGCAAAAGGCTCATTGTTTTGGCTATTCAATGAGTTCAATGCAATAGTTCGGATACTCACGCAGCCCAGGTCTTGTTCACTGCGATTTCGTAGTCTGAGTCGAACAGCATTGACAGCCAGGCGTGGGGCAATGGAGCGGAGCTGAAAAGCTTCCACAGAGCTTTGTTCCCCCCCTTAGCTGCGCCTACTTTCGATATAGAGTTGAAGGGCACCGAGCTGCCCACTTCTGTCACCAAATAATTATCTGCATGGCAGGGAAAATGGGTGGAAACTGTCATGAATAATCAGTGGTAATTCTTTATGCGCCCTTGGCGAGAAAAAACATACATAACAAATAAGTTGTTCCTCACCAAAGAGCATGGAGCGTGACGGCAGGCCAAAGAATTGGGGCCGCAGACTGCCCCTCACCACCGTCGTCACCGTGGTTTGGAACCTCTGCCGCGGAATCACTGGTAAATCATCAATTCCCGAAAAAACAATTCCGCTGAACTTCAACGGCGCTGCGATGATCACCGCGTCAAAGGGGTCTGGCACCACGCAAGAGCTGGACAGTGTGAGCTGGAAGCGCCCGTCGGGTAGCTTGGAGACGCCTTCCACCGCTGTTTGCAATCGGACCGAAGCGTTGACGCCAGTGAGAATTTTTTCAACGAGGCGGGCGTTGCCTTCTTTAACGCGCAGGACGCGGGGGTCTGTGGCTGGGAGGAGGGAGACGAGTCCTGCCAGCGCGTTGAGGTGGAAGCTGTCCTGCAGGCAGCGGAGGAAAAAGAAAGGAGCAAGTTGGTGTTGGTGGGAAATATTAATCATAAAGAAAACAAAAAATGATAGTACATTGATGTTGAAGAGATTTTCAAAGGGGTCTCAATGAAATAAGAAAGGACGACAAAAGAAAGAACGAAAACCATTAAAAGGGCTGTACCACATAATTACCTGGTTGTAATTAACCCTGCTGGCGCTGCTGACGAAATCTCTCGCAAACTCCGGGTAGCCCCCAAACTCTTCCTGAATAAACTCGCGAAAACATATCTGGGTGAGGTCGTACAGCCCCAGCGCGCGCAGCATATCGACCGGCCGTTCAAACGCCGACCTGGCGAACGCCTCGACATATATTTGGCTGAATCTGTCAAACATGATGGCCGCCTGGCGGCGAAAGTACCACGGCTGGAAGCCGTAGCTCCACAGCAGCTTAAACAGCGTGATCAGCCGCCACCGCGACTCGGAAAACACGAGGGAACGGCCGTCGAACAGAGCCGTGAGACCTCCGCCGCTGCTGCTGCCTAATGCTGGAGCAATTAGGGTGAGGTTCGCAGTCTGCGCCATGCGGGAAACTAGCATGTTGCCTTGGTAGAGGATGGAGGCGCCCAGCTCCACTATTTGGCCATCGATGAGCTCGCTGTCCACTCTCCCGCCGAGGCGGTGGGATACTTCAAAACTGCAGTGTGGAAGGAAGATGAAGAAAAGGATGGAAATTTATATTGAGAGTGGGAAATGAGAAGGGGGAAATATGCACAGTATTTTAACTTACACGTGGATGTCAAGATCGGGTGCCGCTGTGAAGTCTCTGAGGTGGAGGGCGGAGGAAGCAGCACCGATGCCACCGCCAATTATGGCCACCCGCGCAGCTGAGGAGCAGCACCAGATGCAGGCGAAGATGACTGCTCTGCGCAGCATGACCAGTCTTTCGGTGCAAGGCAATATCTGAGGTTTGAGGGGAGAGAGAGAAGAAGACAAATGTGATCTTTGGGTGTCAAAAAATGGTCACTGCGGAGCGTTGCGATGCGTTCTTTGACAGAGAACCCGGCTGTTGAATTTATTGTGCACGATTAAAAATCAATTACTCAAGGAAATAGAGCATCGTTTCGGAAATCAGGATTTTCAAATATTGGGTATATATAAGTTTTTATTCGATGCCTGGCGCATGAGCAGGCATTAAAATTATATTATTGAAATTGTAGATCTCACTCCTCTTTGCTCTGTCCCACAAGCAAGATAAATATTCATCTCGTTTAATTAAAAAATATATCCTATAATAACAATGCCTGGCGCAGCGCACCCTCCACAAGAAGATACGCAGGAGCAGCGCCAGCCGAGGCTAACGAAGGAACAGTTCGAGCGGTGGCAGGCGGCGCAGCAGGAGCAGGTCGACCGGCAGGCGGCAGCGGCGGCGGCATTGCAGCGTGAGGAAGACCTGAAAGCTGGGAGGCTGCCCGTCGAGGAGATGACGGGCAAAGAGCTAGCTGAGCACCATCCCGAGGTGTTTGAAGGCTTTTGAACTGAAACAGACAGGTAAATAACAATCCTTAGCTGGAGTTTCACGCAATATTTTGTAATCTCACTTCAACTCATTGCTTTGAACCCCTTGGCCCAGGAGACAACTTAGGTTGGTAGCTATAGCTGCCAAGGCAAACCAGGGATAAAGCTAGACCGCAATAATAGCTGCGGCATTTTTATACGAGACGTTGCTTTCTTTGACTCGAATGAACCCCTTTGTAACATTTTTTCCCCCTTGCTCAAGTAAGATTAATAACATCATCTAAAACTGCTTCATTTTCAGTGAGACATGCCCTCACAGTAGTACTTTGATCATTGACACTTCGTGACCACAACTGCCTCTGCATGCATGTCCACTGCCCCCTCCTCTCCCTTCCTCAGCTTTAAACCTCCCACATGTTCAAAAAATGAGCCCGAATCCGAAACCTCGCTCGCCTTTCCCGTCCTCTCTTCCTATTTCCTGAGCGCTGTCCACGGGCGGCGTCAGAAACAAATTACAATCAGAAAACTGCTTACATTGTGCGAGGTGTTTTTTATTAACTTGATTAAAAAAACAAAACAAGCAGAAGATGTTGTTAAGCTCTCCCTCTCAGACTCTCCCTCAGGGTGACAGACGGAAAAAAAAAAAATATGGGAAACAAATAGGAGAGTGCTGCTAGCTGGTGGGTGTTTTTTTAATTCAGAGGCTGCCGGAAAGGCGTGCAAAAACAATGACTGGGTGAATGAAAGTGCGTTGTTCCGTGCAAAATGCTCGTGCTCTTGGCAAAGAAAGAAAGAAAGAAACTCTGCCAAGGCCACCGCCTCCCGGGAAATATTCTGCCGTGCTTTGTCATGTCGTGTGGTGTGGTGTATTGCTGCAGGAGGAAACCAAGACAAAAGCCAGGCCGCCCAAAATTGGGGGAAAGAAAGGTCCAGCCGGGCACTTTGGCCCCGTAGTAGAATAAAAAAAGAAGAGGGAAAAAAACTTAAAAGAGTAAGACGAGCTTAATTATCCTCGGTGCATATTGAGCATATGAAAAAAGAGTAAAGAGGAAACATGGAGAAAAAAGAACAAAATCTGAATTGAAATTTTAATTTCGCTTGCTTGTGGCATTGGTATTCGAAATATCATCCTATTATTATATTATTTAATCCACACGCTCGGCAGGCAGCTCAGCAAAATGAAAGAAAAAACAAAAGCAAATCAAGAAGAAAGTAAGAAAGCATTTCAGTAAGAAAGCGTTTCCTGCCTATCGACAATCCCAGTACCACACACTGCCAAAATTTGGGGCCCTTGCAAAGAGGGGGAAAAAATATGGGACAGATGTTAAAACAAAAAAAGTTTAATCCACTCCGCTCTCTCGCTCGCCCTCTTCTTTCTTTTCCTCCCTTCTTCACCGGCCGGTGCGAGGACCGCTGCCCGACCCTGACGCCCGCAGCCTGGACAGCAGCCCGCTGCGCAGCTTGCCAGACCCCGACTGATCGATGCTGTTCCGCCCGCCGCCGCTTCCTTCTTCCTTCCGCCTCGCTTCGTCCTCCTGCTGTCGGTACACCTCGTACAGCTCCTCCAGTTTCTGCTTCAGCGCCTCAAAGGGCGGACGCACCACCGGGTCGCGCTGCCAGCACAGCCGCATTATGTCAGCGAGCGGGGGGGGGCAAGTGGGGGGGATGGGCGGCCGCAGCCCCTTCTGGACGACGCCCACTGCTGCCTGCAGTGGCGTCATGTCGTTGTAGGGGACCATCCCGGTGAGCAGCTCCCAGAGCACCACGCCGAAGGAGAAGATGTCGGCTTTTTCACTGCAAGGAAAGACGAAAATGTGGGGCGGAGAACAAGAAGCGGTAAGAGAATCGGTGAATGTGGCGTTTCAACTGTTAAATAAATATAAATGGGCTTGGGAGGAAAAAAGGGGTTGCGCCCTCTCGAAAGCCCCATCAAGAAGTAAATTCAATACAAAACCACGCAACCCTCTTTCAAATGAAAATGAAAATTTTGCAATCGTACCTGTAGGGCTTGTGTTCGATGACCTCGGGGGCCATCCATCGGTAGGTCCCGGTCTCCGCAGTCATCACCCCTGACCCATCCAGCACCCGTGCCACTCCAAAATCGGCAATTTTCACCGTGCCGTGCTCGTCCAGCAGCAAATTCGCCGCCTTGAGGTCGCGGTGCACGATCTTGCGCTTGTGTAGGTAGTCCATGCCGCGGCAGACCTCCACGGCGATGCGCAGCACCAGCGAGATGCGGAGCTGCCCGGAGCGGCGGGCAAAGTCGAAGACCGACCCCCCTCGCATGTACTCAAACACGATGCACAGGTTGGGCCGCTCCGTGCACGCGCCGATGAACTGCACCACGTTGCGGTGCCGCACCTTCCGCATGATAGCCACCTCCTGCAGGAATTCCTGAAATTGCACAGAGTCATCCTGCAGGCCGCGTAGAATCTTGATGGCCACGTCCTGACCGCAGTAGGTCCCTCGGAACAGGTCCCCGAAGGCTCCGCTCGCGATCTTTTCGTGGAAAACGATGTCCCGGGGGTCCATCTCCCAGTCATCGCCGTTTCCGCCGATAGAGGTTACAGAGGTGCGCTGAAGCTGCGCCAGCTCGCCTGGGGGCACGCGCTGCTCCACCTGCCGCGGGGGGGAGGGTCCCCCGCCCCCCGCGCCCCTGCCCTCCGTCGGCAGCGGGCTGGAGCCGCGGGTAGGCGCCGGCGGCGGCAGCTCCTGCAGCCGCCCGCTCAAAACGTCCTCCAGGTCCTCTGTGCCGCCGCCCACCCAGCCGTTGACCACAAACACGTCCAGCGCGAACTTGTCTTTGGTGTTGAATGCGTGCGCCTCGCAAATGTTCAGCCCTAGGTCGCCCAATGACTCTGAGAGGCGAGAGAGAAGTTTGGGTTGATCGATGCTGGCGATTGTGACCTCGTAGAATGTATGAGTGGGGGTATGGGCGGATGCTTCCAGCCCCTCCTCCGCCTCCAGCACCAGCGCCTGTAGGTTGGGGGAGGAGCCGAATGCTGGGCGGGGCAGAGGCCGGTGGTGCGGGTGGTGGCCGCCGCCTGGGCTACGGAGCGGCGAAAACTGGCCCAGACGCTGCAGAGAAGTGGTAGAATGGACAGCGGGGGGTGAGAGGTGAATTTTGGTGTAAACTTGATACGTATTGGATGGGTAAAAGAGGAAATATTTGCCAGTACCGTTTGGGCAATTGTTTTGGTGACTACTTACTACTGACAGAGAGGACGTCTCGAGGGAGCCGAAGGAGGGCCGTCTGGCGGAGTCTATGCTCGACACCACGTCCACTGGGCGCACCTGGAAGGAGACTGCAGAGGGGTCTGACCGAGCGGAGTCAAGCAGCCGCTTGTGGTTAAGGACGTCGAGTGTAGCGATGTTTACGTCCAAGCCGTATCTGCAGGAGTGTGTGAACCAATTGAGTCGAGGGATTAGGACGCCAGGGCAGCTTGGGAGCCGCCAGCCGCCGAGATATTCGCGAAAGTTTGATTGAAAAAAATGTGATACCTTGAAGGGAGGCTCTCAAAGTGCTCCTTGATGCTGTCGGCGAAGCCCGCCTGGTCCACATCGATGTCACCTCTGGCCCGGAGGTTGGCGAGGAACGCATCGGCCACCTCGGCCTTGGACGCTTTCGTTCTCGCTCGCACATTGCCGAAGCCACTAGGCGGCACGGTGAAGCCACCGCTCATGGGGCTGGATGTAGTCAGCGTCAAACGCTTCCCCGTACTTCCGCTGCTTCCTTGTCTGGTGATTGTCACCGCTGAAGCGACCATGAAGGAGTTTCAAACGAACAGAGAGAGGGAAGAATATTTTTCATCTCGGAGAAGGTGCCACCATCCTCGCTGGCCCCACTAATATTTTGCATGAAAAATGTGCTACAATTAAAAGGTGCGAGAGGTGGAACAGCGTGTTCTTCGCACATGCCAAAAGGGGCCAACAAGGGGGCCTTGGCGCGTTTAAACACAACGTGACTACTGAAAAAAATATATGGTTGTTAATGTATTACAAAAACATGCCAGACGTCATCGATCTCACGGATAACTCCCCGTCCCCCGCCAGAGGCAAGCACATTTTGATTTTTTGTTCAACAGTCGATTCATTTTTCTTTCGTTCTTGCCAGACTGCCCATGCTCGTCAGGCTGCTCCGCGCACCACCCACCCACACGGTTAGACGCCTCGTTTCCATTGTCGGCCCTGCAGGCGGGGACGGAGGGAGCGACGGCCAGCGCAAGCAGCAGCAGCAGAAACGCCCATTCTCTGACGTCGTCAATTTGACTGAAGAAGAGGAGGATGGGAAGGAGGAGCAGCGCCAGCGGCAGCGCATCATGCAGTTTGCCACCACCGCCGCGCGCTCCCGCCAACAACCCGATGCTGCAGGTTTTGGGGAGCCTCCTTCTTCCTCCGCTGCCGGCGCTGCCGCTGTCAATGAGCGGTTGCTGGCTACCAGGGACGAAGAGGCCGCCGCGCGTTCAGCCATCATGGCCCACGCAGCAGCGGTGAACGCGGGCCGCGCCGCCCCGTCCTCCAACAACTTTTTAGCGCAGTTGCATGCCGAACGGCTCTCCCGCCACGGCGCGCCGCCCGGCGCTGCCCCAGCAGCACTGCAACTGTCTTCCGGATCCCCCACAGCCCCTCCCACTCTCAAAATTCTCTCCTACAACGTCTGGTTTCGGGAAGATCTCGCGGTGGAAACACGAATGGCGGCAATTGGCGAAATCATTGCCCGAGAAGTCCCCACTGTGGTGTGCCTCCAGGAAGTGACCCCCATGATCTACCAGCTCCTCAGCTCATCCCCTTGGTGGCGCCAGTACTCGGTCCGGCCGACGCCAAGCGAAGCGATGCGAGGTTCTTACTTCACGGTGCTGCTGTGGAGGGCGACGGGGCTGCAGGGCCCTGGAGGCGCAAGCGCGCCGTCGTACGCGCAGATTCCCTTTGAAAACAGCATCATGGGGCGCGACCTGAAAGTAGGAAAACCATAAACAAATATATTTTGCTGTCAGACAGGATTTCTTTTTCTTTTGTACATGTTTTACTCATTTTTTCCCCATTTTTCCCCATTTTTGTAGGTGACGTCGCTGATGAGTGAAGGTTTGGGGCTGCGGGTGGCTACTTCCCATTTAGAAAGCCCGACAGGGGCCCGGCAGCTCTATTCTGCCCTCCGGCAGGCTCAGTGTGCCCAGGCGGTGAAAGTGCTGGACAGCGTGGCCGGGGACGTGGTACTAATCGGTGACCTGAACTGGACTGAGAAAAACGACGGCGCTCCACCTCTGCCCAGCAACTGGTAGGCAGATAAAACGAGTTTTTGTTTTTGCCGCTTTGTATATATAAATGAATGAAGCTATATTGAGCTAATTATCTTCATTGGAACTGCAGGGTGGACGCCTGGCCTCATATCCACGGCAACAGTGACGTTGGCTTCACGTACGATGCGTACCGCAATGCTATGCTGGGCCGGGGGCCGCGAGGACTCCGCCTGCGCCTGGACCGCGCCTTTTGCAAGCTGCGCGACTGGGAGCTGGCGGGCATTGAGATGGTGGGCACTGAGGCCATCCCAGGCGCTGTGTTCAGTGGCAAGCCGGTGCTGCCTTCTGACCATTATGGGTTAGTGGTGACGCTTCGAGGGAAGGAGGGCGCTGCTGCTGGTGTAAGTGGTGCTGGGAGAGCAGGGGGAAGGAGGCTGGGTTGATCGGTTGTAATCACAATTCATAATTATTTATTACAAAGCACACAGACATAGCTCGGAACGAGTGCAGCGGCCTTCGTACCATTTTAAGGCTGCCAATTAATATAAATACGCGGTGAATCAGCTTTATTGCCAGGGCAGAAACTCTAGTTTCGATCTTCCAGGGGGAATGCCCTGGGAGGTGGCGGCGCGGGAGGGCATTCGAAATGATGAAAAGCCACTGGCATGCATCGTTCAGCTGCAGTCACGGACTGCACGAGCTGTAACCGCCCCCCCCTCCTTGACTTGACTACACAAGCGGAACAACAGCTGGCCAGCAATTCAAAAAAAAATCCCCCCCCTGCCCCTTTACCGCCCGTGGGGGGCGCAATCACGGCAATTAAAATTTCATTTCCGAACAAAAGCATGGTGTGGAGGGGTGCCTAATGACCTCCAAGGGGGCCAACATGCTGCATTTTGCTCACCTAAATTCCTTTTGATCATCGAAAAATCTCACAGTTTTTTGCCAATTTGTTTGGCCTGGTGGCTGCCTGAACAGCCGCACGATGCTGTCCCTCGGCAATATGAGCGCGTTCGGCGCTCTGCTGCACGTAGCAGGCTCTGTGCTCATTGTCTACGGCCAGACTGTGGTCAAGGTGGCCCACTGCATAGAAGACAGCTCTGGCGTAGGCAGCACCTGGCTCATCCCACCCATGCCCCATCAGCCCCAATGGTGCGCCCCAACTCCCCCCAAACCCTCGCCTCTTCTCCTAGAACTCCATCCTCTTCTATTCACCGAATTTTTCTCTCTCATTATATCTGACCCACTGTTATTGCCCTCAAAAATTGTTGAAAACAGGCGGCGACCGGACGGCGGGTGGCGCCCGCAGCTTGCAGGCTCCATGGTGTACGCCACCGTGGGCTGGTCTATGTTTGGCATAGGAAACATCATGCGTTTCATCAGCATGCGCTTTGCAGCGCAAACGGTGCTCTCTGGCCTCGGCTCCCTGCAGTTCGTGGTCATCCCGTTGGCCTCAAAGTACCTCCTCGGCATCCAGCCGCAGGTCTCCACCGCTGCAGGCGTCGCTGTGGTGCTTCTCGGCAATCTGTTGATAGTTTTTTACGGGCCTCCGGAGACCGAGTTCACGCTGTCGCAGCTCCGTGGACAGTGGGCCACCCCCAACATGCGTAACTTCATGCTGGCGTTGGGAGCCTCCCTGGCCTCTTTGCACGTGTTTTGGCGCGTCATCCACCGGCAGCGGCGTCAGATCGAGGCGGAGCAGCGGGCGCTGCGGCAGCGCCGCAAAGAGGCACCAGAAGCGGACCCGCTGTTCTGGGAGATCCCGGGGTCGAAGGAATCAGACCTGGGAGACCCCAGCACGCTGCGCATGTTCGTTGCGGCCCTCCTGTTCTCCGCAGTATCTTCCTTTATCGGAGCATGGTCGGTCCTCTTTTCCAAGTCGTTAACCTACGTTGTGGCGGCGGGGGCAGACGCCACCAGCGACTGGTACGCGTGGTTCACCGTGCTGGCCTTCCTGGGCACCGCCGGCTACTGGATAAAGCAGAGCAATAAAGGGCTGAAGCTGTATCCAGCCACGCTGATTATGCCGCTCATGCAGGCGTTCTGGATGGCCATGAGCGTGCTGGAAGGCATGGTGTACTTTGATGAGATGCGCACGCTGAGCGGCGGCGCCCTGGTGTGCCTGAGCCTGGGGCTGCTGCTGGCGATTGCAGGGGCGGTAGCAATGGGGTGAGTTCAATTTTTTTATCTGGTTATAGGGTTATATTTATTATTTCTTTATTTCACATGTTTCTATTTTCTACACACAATATAATACCGTTTCCCTTCAATTTCGACCATCTAACACGAGTTGTTATCATTTCCCATAATATCGCAGCTTGGCTGGGTTCTTCAACGAGCAGCCTCAAATGGTGGCTCAGGCGGCATCGCCTACGAAGCCGCCTCTACTTGATCTCGAGCTCTCAGAAGCAGACCTGCAGCCCCTCATCTCTCCCACAGGCGCAGGCGCCGTGGAAGTCACCGGACGCGCCGACCTAAGCTCCCCAGTGCTGCGTGGGGCTGAAAAATCGGCGGCGGCGGCGGCGGCGGCGGCGGCGGCGGCGGCGGCGGCGGCGGCGGCAGCGGCTGGCACGACCGGCTCACTGCGAGCTGCGCTGGCTGCGGAGCTGACGCGGGTGGCTAAGTGGCGGCAAGCTCGGTGGGGCAGCAGCGGGTGGGACACGCCGCCGATGAATGGCAGCGTCAGCGGCTACAGTGGCGGCGGGCGAAGTCGGTTGGGAGATGATGATGGCGAGAGCGGCAGCAGCAGAGGCGGGACTCCTATGGAGGACGCCGTGCCACTCACGCTGCCGCTGTCTCCGCTCATCAGGACCAGCAGCTTGCCCATCTTAAGAAAGAATAATGACAATAATAATGAAAGCAGCTTTCGATAACCTTGGTTTTTCTTCATAAATATTTTGCTTTCTTCATGCTATTACAATTTTCTCCTGTCATACGAACTCAACAATCTCGCAATTTGTCTCTCCGTACATCATTTTTCCTTTACCTCCCATTTTGGTTATGCCATCTTTATTTTTATCGTACTCCACATGGAAAATGTTAATTTCTCTCTGCGTTATTTTTTTCATTTTTTAACAACCCCTTTCTCCACAACTTCCCCCGTCACTAGCAGAAACATACAGAGCCTCAATTTATTCATCTCGAACCACTTGATTTACACTCCTGCTCTTCTTTTTCGCTTCTTTTTTTCCTACTAGAACTTGTCCCACATTATGTATTTTCGCCGTCGGTCATTCCTCCTTCTCCCTCCTCCTCTCCCTCGCCCGCCTCTTCGTCCTCCTCCAGGTCCAACAGCAGCGCCCGTTGCGCCCCATTCAGCACGAATCCCGTCCCTCTGCTCGCGCTCACAGCCATCGGAGCAAGACACCCCCGATGCGGCAAAGAACGCCGCCTGCACTCCTCCAGGGCCACCGCCGTTTGCGGCAATGCCGTAATACACCCATTGGGTGACCTGGAGCTCAATTTTGGCCCGGTATTGAGGGCCTCTGAGGGGAGCAGTATCACCGAGCCCTCACTGTCCTCCTCTCGCTGCAGCAACAGCGCCAGCGCGCCATCCTTGTAGCACCCCACGTCCATTAGAGCGTAGCCTTCTGGCAGTACCATAGTCGCCAGGCACTCTGCTCCGGCTTCGATGGTGTCAGCTGCGGCGAATTTAGGCGTCATGCTTGCTATGCATGCCGCGTCGCCCACGTGGCACCCGTACGCCACCTTCAGCGCGCCATCAACCGCAGTGTATTCTATCGCAGCAGGCACAGGCTCCCTCTCCTCCCCCTCGCCAGAAATTTTCCCTTCAGTCAACTGCCACGTCCATTGCTCCTCTTGAGCCGCCGCAATGCGGCGGCTCAGCGCCGCTGCGGGGCGCAGCAGGTCCTTTTCCAGGCTGATCTGCACCTCTGCCAGCGCCTGCAGCAGCCCCGTCCCTTCAGTCCGCTGCCCTTCCGCGAAATCTTGAGCCAGGTCTTCAACCGTAAGCCCCGCATCCCCAGCATCAACTTGCACCCGCATGAGCGTCTCCACCTTCATCAACAGTTTATCCAGGTAGCCCTGCTCTACTGCCGCAATCTCCGAGTACACATCAATGTCTGCCGTGATTGCAGCCAAGTCGGGCGGCGGAGCCGATTCCTCTGAGGGCGCAAAAGCGGCCGGATCGAGGTCGGGCGCGCTGAGAATGGGCTCGATGGTGCTGTTTATGAACTCAGCGTGCAGGAAGCGGCGTACGGTGTCCACGTGGCTCAGGGGGTAGCCCATCATCGTGTCCACGGTGTCTTCTGGAAAGCGGCGCATGGCAGTGGTCAGCCACGAAAAGAAGGTGCGATGCTGCGCCGCCACCACCATCAGCCGCTCCCGGAGCGCCTCGGTGGACCACAGCAGCTCCCCTATCGCGTCTTCCGTGGCGCTGATCGCCGCGTACCGCAGCTGCAGTACTGCTCGGTTGGCTGGGGCCGCCGCCAGTCCGCGCAGCTCCCCCAGGCGAAACGCGAGCAGCTCCAGCTCGGGGTGGAGCCGGTCCACTAGCAACGCATGCGCAGCACACAACGCAGCATCCACAGCACGCGCTGTTCTCTTCAACCCTGCTTCGCCCATTGCCGACATGAGAAATTGCTCCATGGCGGAGGTGTACTCGCCCATGGTGATGAGCAGCAGCAGGTCGGACTGGGCGTCGCTGTCCAGACCGTGCTGCTGCAGCAGATCGTCCTGTGGAGCAACACAGAGGGGGGGGGGGATTATTAGCGAAACCGGCGGAAAATTTGAAGCTTCTCAGTCCCATAAAGGTGCAGAAGGGGCCAAAATTATACGCCAAGAAGCGCAAAATTTAGGCGAGAGAGATATAGGGGTGTAAATAACAGTGTTATAATGAGTTTATCTTACCAACGCCTTGGTGAATGTCCCCATCGCTGCCTTCACACTGGAGCACTCCTTCCAGACCTCCCAGCACACCGCCCGGCAGGTTTTCACCCCCGCCAGGATGTCTTCCGCGTACGCGCACAGTGCACGCAGCACCGGCACGTGATCCCCCACCGCCGACGCATCCACCACAGTCAAATTCAAGCCTCCATTGCTGATATTTTTGCCGCTTTTTTCACCGCTGCTGGTACTTTCCCAGCACACCGCTACCTCCCCCAGCGAAGGCGGCATTGCCATGAGGCGAATCCGCGGCGCCGCGGTTCGGTCTCCGTCTGGCGGCAGCTCCGCTCCAAGCAAGGAAGTCTTGGCGAGGAGATACAAGCCGTCGCTGAGCAGCGCGATCTCGCCCGCTGCGGATGCGCAGCACAGCACGCTAAGCACGCCAAGTCGGGGCGGCCAGGCGGCGGCGTCTGCGCCGCCCGCTGCCTCTCCATGTCCCGCAGCGGCCGCTGCTGCTGCGGAATTTGCCGCTTGCCGCGGCGTCGGCGTCGGCTCAAAAAACCGCCAGCTGCGGTCTTCTGAAGACACGGACGCGCCGCTGGCGGAGCCCTCCGAGGAGTGCGCCCACGCCAGAGACACAATTTCGCAGGAAAAAACTCGAGCCTGCTTTAATATTTCGCCGTTCTCTGCGCTGAGTAAAAGGACGGTGCCGTCGGCCAGGCCTGCCGCGAGCTGCTTGCCGTCGGGGCGCCAGACGAGGGCGGTGATGGGGGACTCGGGGGCGACCGACCAGAGGCGCTGCCAGTTGAGACGATGCAGCTGCAGCTGGCCGTCGGTGGTGAGGAGAGCCAAGAGATCCATGGTGGGGCACCAAGAGGCGCGGGTGACGGCGCAGGGGAGGCTGCGATCCAGCAGCTGACTGAACGCCTGCGGCGTGGTCTCCATGGGAGGCGGGCGGGGAAAATGAAGTGAAGATGCGATTTAAAAAGTGTTCAAAAATATTAATTTTAGAATTTGAATTTGAGGGGTTGGTGTGGCTGCATCATCGGAATAGTACCGATCTGGTAATAGTTAATAAATTTAAAATGCTAAATCATAAGCAATAAAAATGCTGCTTTTTTTAATATTCAATGATTGAATCAAGTCGGCAAAAAATGATTGCTTATTGATTTTATATTAATTTTAGTATAATTTTAATAGCATTGCATGCATACTATTCTTTACTGTGCTCATTGAAAATATATCAAGCAGCCAGCGTCTTTTTCATTTTTTTAAATATAATAAATCATCTGCTTAGCCATTGTGAACTGTGCCTGACGGGGACTTCTTCGCTTGCAATGCCAAGTCAAGACATTTGACACGTGAAGATAAATAGTATGCGGTAACCAGGACGCGTAAAAAAAAATGGCAGCATATATTTTGGCGGCGGCAGCAGAAGTGTAAGACGAGGAGGCCATCAGTTTGTGTATACCAACGGTGACGATTCGTTGATGGACGGCGGGGGCTGAGGGGATGATGGGAATCTGGAATGACAGCAAGAGGTCTTGCCACACCGGCAGGGGGGGGGGGCAATGAAGAAAGTGTTGCTGATTTAGCTGATTGCAAAAACGGAAGAAAAGTTCGCGACCATGGCCCTAGGGTGACAGCAGGTGCACGCTGTCTTAATTGCCGCCCAAAACTCCCGTTGCGGAGTTCCGTGCTTGCCGCTAATACTTTCTTTCTCGGTCGTCTGGCCTCGCAAAAAAAGTGTGTTGAAAAAGCAAATCCGACCGGTGTCCGACTCAAAATTCGTGGAAGCCATGCAGCAGGCAAAGTAGCAGCAGTAGTAGTAGTAGAGACAGTGGACAAAACCTTTTGTAATTTGTGGAAAGAAATACAGCACCAATTGGTTGCAACCAAAAAGACGCAGTAGGATAATCCCTTCCAACCGCAAATACAGACTCTTGGTGCAAGGTGTGTTAGTGCTATTATTTTAAAAATAGCGTTCGCAAAGATTTTGACAGTTGTGTCCAAACTGTAAGACATTATTATAAAAAAATACGAATATTTGTTTGATCTTTGAAAGACAATGAGCTCCGTCACCGGGCCCCTTGAGAAGTCGCATGAGCAGAAAAAACATGTTTATAGGCGGGACATCCAGTTCAAATACCGCGAGAGAAGAAGGCAAGAGGCTAGGGCCTTAGAGGATGCAATTGACCAAGCCGCAGCTACTATTGCAACACTTGCTGCTGAGAATCAAGCGCTGGTGGACATCCAGCACGCCTTGGAGCTGCTAAACCTGGAGGCGTCCAGCTTGGCCCTCGCAGCTACGAGGGCATCCCATTATTTGAGCGGGCCTGCCAGTGAACCGCTGCACGACATACGCATGCTGGGCCTTCCCACAACGTTGACACAGTGGGACGCCATGATTTCCATGATTTACAGTGGCAGAAATGTTGAAATACAGGATAATATATTTAGGCGAGTCCATTTTTTTCTTTTTTCTATTTATTTTTCTGTTTCTGACTCATGTTTCAAATAAAATCTTCAGGCAGTACATATCCATGTCCGCAGCGTCTATTCTCACCACGGACAATATATTCTTGGATCGGATGGATGCATGTCTGGCAATGGAAAGTTTTGCTCTACCGCATAGCACATCATTATTTTACATAATCAGTGTGCCCCGAGGACAATCAATTAAGCCGTGCTTTGCCGTATTCACCCCCTTTTTAAATCGCAGTGGGAAAAATCGCCATCATCACGGCCGCACACCGAGGCTATTCTCTCATTTGCTCTGGGAGTTAGGGTAACTAAATATTCGACGTGAATGCCATGCTGTGTTTTTTTTCTTTTTGCATGCACTCTGCGTGATCTTTGCTTCTTCAATAGACCTTGTCCCGTGGTTTTTATGAAGCTCCTTAAAAAAAATCCGATGCCCAGTATTCAAAGCAAGTTGCCAGAATAATCATTGCATTCACAATCGGATTCATGCTGCGCACGCAGGAAAAAACGACGAGATTTCTCGCTGAATTTTCGCCAGACCTTCATTTCTCTCTGTTAAAAGCGATGCAGCCTGCGCCTGGGACGCCAGAGATGAAAGTCTTCCATGAGAAACAAGCAGCTATTGCGCGCGGCCTGAAAATTACACCAAGCCAGGCTAAAGCCTTCTCCGTTGCCTTCGACACATTTAGAGCAGCTTTACATGCAGCTAATGCTGACAGCAGGCAGGTTATTTCTTCAGCTGTGCTGGCGGAGGCGTCATTAAAGACCTGCAAAGATGGGCTGCCGGCGCAGGCGCAGGTACGTAACTATAGGGCCTTTGGACGAGTTAATTATCCCCGGGTACACTAGGAATGCGAAAAAGAATCCGAATATTGCATATTATATTATTTATTCAAAAAATCACAATCAGAAATTGCAAATTTAAATTACTCCAGATAAAGGATTACATTTCATTCCGCAACCCACTAACTCCATTCTAATCGTTAATTTATGCGCCCCTGTTCTTTCCCCCACAGAATTTTCGTGCGGCTAATGCTGCTGTGGAAGGCATGGAGAAATTAAACAACGCAAGAATCAGAGCTTACGCAGACCTGGCAAATGCAGTTAGATCTGCGCTTAGGGTGCCACAAACAGCGCGGCTCCTCCTCCAATCCAGACCATATTTTGTAGATCCTGTCGCGCTCTGCGAACAGGTGCACGCGTTAATGAAGAGCGATGGGAGCACTTGCGCTGCAAAACACATGTTCGTGAAGCTTTCCGACTAGGATGTTTATCAATCAATGCCTACCCTGGAACCCGTATGCACACACGTGTTTCGCAACCTTTTTGTATGCGCAGTGCACTGAAAAAATGTTTGAAATGTTTCTTTCCGTCCTTGCAGCAGAATGCATGGCTCTATATACCGAGCATCTGTGCTCGAAAAGAAAGTTAAAGTTGGGAATAGTTTCAGAAAAACAATCTGCGGCCATTAAAATGAACTGAGGAAAGGGGAAAACAGTATTATTAAACATATCGCAACCATGCATATTCTGGCATTGCAGTGCTTGAAAAGGTAAAAGTCTGTACCACGCATCCACTACTCTCGCTTGTGTAAGAAAAGAAAAGTTTCAATAAAGAACGGGAGATAGAAGCACCCAGCTGAAGAAAGACAGAAAGAAAATAAAATGCTCCGAGCCCGAGCGCAAAACAAAGAAATGTATCAGACGAAATTGAATTCTTGGGGAGGTGCGCAGCTTTCTTTTACTTATTTTTTTTACTCTTCCGCCGTTACCTCCTCCGCTGGCACTGCCGGCACTGCCCCCTCCGCTGGCACTGCCGGTGCTGCCGGTGCGTCGTCGTCCATGTCATCAGCTTCTCCATAGTACGCCGTCTCATCGATCCTGTAGCAGTACTCGGGCAACCCAGGGGCCAGAGGCTCCGCCGGTTTCTTAATCCACCACTTGACGTTGGCGGAAATTTTTACCTCCAGGTCGCACATCAGCGCAAACTCCTTCACCGCTTTTATCACGCCAAACCAGTACTCATCGTAGTCGTCGCCTATCAAAATGCCTCCTGGCTTGACAAAAGGCCACCACAGGTGAATGTCGCTCTTCACAGCACCGTACTCGTGAGATGCGTCAATGTGCACCACGTCTGCCTGAATTGCTTTGCGGCGGAGGACGGTGGCCGCCTGCATGGACGGCAGCGGCATGGGTACCACCACCTGCTCCAGCTGCTGGTGCACTATGTTGGAGAGGAAGCTGTAAAACACCGTTGGCCACCCAAACTTGAGATTGAGCCCACGGCTGCTGTCCTCCCCGGTCATCGGCTTTTTGCCCCAGAACTGCAAACGGATTATTGAGCAAGGAGAGTTGAGTTGTATAGGGTGCAAAAACTAATGAAAGAAACATAAAAATAATTTCATTTTCAGTAAAGAATTTCAATTCAATTGAAGATCAGGAAATGCTGCTTTATTACTCGATTATTAATCCGTACCTCTGGCGCACCCAAAAAAGTGTCGATACATATCAAAACGCCTCGGTTCTTCCGCTTCAACCAGTTGGCCATGTGCGAGCTGGACAGCCCCTTCCACACGCCGACCTCAATGACGGTCACCGCGTCAACAGAATCCAGAATTTCTTCGTACACCGAAGCGGGAGGGCTCCAACCGGTCAAATCCAGAGGGCGGAAAGCCGCAGGGTCGTCCTTGAAGCCTTCGTAGACCGAGTTTGTATAGTAAATATCCTTCATGCTGAAGCCGCAGTCATTGCCGCCGTGCCCTAGCTTGCACACGCATTTGGCGTTCTCACAGCGGGAGTGAGCGTTGCAGCCAGGGGAACAATCAGTGGTAGTGGTGGATTCCGGCTCAGGGGTCGGCTCTTCCTCCTCTGCCGCTGCTTCTTCCGCTGACTCAGGCTCCTGCTCCTGCACCTGTGCTGTCTTCTCCTCCGCTTCCAAATCGGTTTCAAGTACTGGGGCAGGCGCCAGCGGCTTGTTCTTCACGGAAAGAGGGGCGGCCGTTGTCTTTATTTGCTGCATCGACTCGGCGACGCCTTCGGCAGCCTTTTCGTCGTCCACGTAGTCTTTCGCGTCGTTTTTTTCGTAGCTGCGGTCCACCGGCAGCGTAGGTGGCAGCACCGGCTTCTCGACGGCCCCTCTCTTTGAGAGCCTGTTGCCTGTGGCTTTCGAGCGGTGGTGGCCGGCTTTCCGAGATTCGCGGGACTTGCGATCAGCGGCCAAAACGCTGGGGAGCATGGCTGCCAAGACGACCAAAACGCAGAGCGTCAATGCTGAGAAAATTGGGGGGCATTTGAAACAACGTGGAGGGGGACGACGGGGGTTTCTGATGGGTCTAGCAGGCCTAGGACTGTTGATTCTAGCCATGATGGCAGGCTGGTTGAAGTATGAAAAGCTATGAATCGATGGTTTTAGTATGAAATATCAATGGTTTTAGTATGAAAAGCTATGAAACAATTCGATGCGTTTTTTTCAGACTAGGGAATTCGTGAATTCGCGACAGGGTTGTAATAATATAAGAAAACAGATGGTGCTTTGTTAGAATAAAAGTAAAAGAGTATGCCTGCTCAATGTGCCGCAGTGAAATCGAGGGGAACGATGGACAGCTCAGCTGTCGCAGAAAAAAAATTCAAATTGTGCAGGGCTTCAAAGCCGTTTTCCCTCCAATTCGCGGCTGGAAGAACAGGCAGTTGTTAAGGGATGGTGAAAGGAGGGCGATAGCGCAGGAATTTCTCCTGCAAATCGATTTTCCTTGGTGAGCAGAGCCCTGAATGCATTTCACCATGCAGGGACCCAATATATTATATTTCCCACCTACATTGCTATTCTATCGGGAAAAAACTATTACAGAAAACGGAAAAGCAAAAAGAAAAACACGAATCCATTAGCAGCAGCATTAAAAAACAAACAAGTCAAGACCCGTTCCTCCCTCCCCTCAAATCCCATCAGAGAAAACGAGGAGAGGGAAAGGAGAGACACACAGCCGCCACCCTCCTCCTATCATATTTCACACTAGTAGGTATTCTCCACCCTATCTAAATTTGTTTTTTCCGCCCTCGCCGCTGCCGCCATTGTTTACCTAATACCGCAGCCAGTACGTCCGCCTCCGCAGCCAGTTGTAGTCGGGCAGCTCCTGTGTGTCTCCCATCGCCGTCACCGCCAGGTCCTGGTCCAGAATGAACCGGTTGGCCACCGCTTTGACGGTGCTCGCGTCCACAGCGTCAATGCGAGCGAACATCTCCGCGCGAGGCACCCGTCGGCCGTATACCAACAGGTTACGTCCCAGGTCCTCCGCCACACCAGTGGTGCCGTCCTGAGAGAACAGCAGCGTAGCCTTCAGCTGGTTCTTAGCCCTCGCCACGTCCATCTCTTCCACATCATAGCACATCTTCGTCAGACTGCGCATGATGGTCCAGGAGAGGTCCTCCAGATCCGTCTCGTGAGGGTCTGCCACAGCGTACACCCCAAACAGTCCAGTGTCGTGATAGTTGGTGTTGAACGCCATGAACGAGGAGGCAAGACCGTTGGTGGCAATCGTCTGTGCGAGCTGAGATCCCATGCCGTTTCCGGCCGACGAGTTCTTATCCCAAGCCCCCAGCATGGTCTGCATCACCATGAGCGGAATGGAGTCGGGGTCGGTCCAAGACGCCCCCTTGAACGCCAGCGCCAGGTGTAGGTTCGACATGTCCGGATCGCGGATGCGAACCTCCGAGCCAGTGAACTGCGCTGGCTCGGCCGCCACAAGCTGTGCTGCGGACACCCCTCCCGCGGGGACGCGCCCAAACGACTTTTCCACGGCCGCGACGAGACCGGCGTGGTCCACGGCCCCGGCGGCGGCCACCACCATGCGCTCCGCTGTGTAGTTGGTGCCGATGTAGTCAGCGAGATTTTGGCGGGTGATGGAGCGCACGTTGTCGGCGGGACCCAGGATGGTGCGGCCCAGGGGGGAGCGCTGGAAGGCGGTGGCGTGGAGGTGGTCAAATACGACCTCCTCGGGGATGCCCTCGATTTCCTATTAAAGGAAGATGAATAAGAGGAAACAATTTTAAAGACAGTATTCAAATGGTTTATTTACTAGGGTGAAAAAAAATTTGAAAGAAGGCTGGGTTTTGGGGGGGGGAATTTGATACAAAAAACGGAACTTCAAAGATAACGCGAGGAAAAACAGGAAACAATGCTAATCAAACTGACCTGCATCTCGCGGAGGATGACGTCGCGTTCGCGCTCGATAGCGCGCTCGTCCAGGTTGGAGTTCTGCAGGATGTCGGAGAGGATCTCCAGTGCTTTGGGGACGTCTTTGTCGAAAACTTTGGCGTAGTAACAGGTCTGCTCGCGAGAGGTGTAGGCGTTGAGGTGCCCGCCCATGTTTTCAATCTCCACCTCCAGGTCGCGCACGGTGCGGGAGGTGGTGCCCTTGAAGGCCATGTGCTCGAGGAAGTGCGCGGTGCCGTTTGTGGTGTCGGACTCGTAGCGGCTGCCGGCGTCAATCCAAACGCCCACGGTGGCGGTGCTGGCGAAGGGCACGGTCTCGCTGATGACGCGGAGGCCGTTCGGAAGGCGAGTGACCTGGAAAAAGGGTGGGGAAAAAGGGGTGAGGGAGTGGAAATGGAGGGATGAGGACCTAGGGGAAGGGGAGGGCTTAGGGCGCAGCGTGCAATTTGGCTCACCTTGGTCTCGGGGAGTTGTGCCACGGAAGGGTTCAGGTCCATCTGTGCGGGGAACGGGCTCCCAAAGCGAAGGAAGGGTGACTGCTCAGCGGAAACCACGTCTGCCATCGCTGCATAGCCCCGCACATGCCGGGCCAATCGTCCGGCCCGCCGGGCTACTGAGTGCATGTTTTTCCCAGCTGTTCAGCTCCTGCCGGCCCAACTCTTTGCGAGGGAAAATTTGCAATGGTAAAACGGCGACTCCGCTGCCTGCCGCACGCCTGGTTGAGTGGATGCTAATATTTTGAGAATAGTAAAACAGTCCGATGATGATCCAGATTGAGTTTTTTCTCAAAAAAAGGCGAATATTAGTGATGGACCAAAAAAAGAAAGGAGCCATGTTTTTCTCGGCTAGGCGCGCTCAAGAGCACGAATTTTCGCATATTAAATTATCTACACCTCGCTAAAGACCTGATCTTTCCACCCCGAGCGACGCCAGGTCTCTAATTGCACCCCCCAATATTGCAATCTCATCTTTGCCAGCACAGCACAGCCAACCGCCCCCCAAATGGCGTCCGCAGCCGTGTTGCCCTCTTCCACCTCCCGCCCCTCAACTCCGCCAGCAACTGATCTCAAGCCCGCCACCAACAGCAACGACCAAGAAAACAGCGTTGTCTCACTCACCGCCTCTTCCTCCTTCGACGGCGTGCCTCACACCGTCTATGACGACGTAGACCCCGCCCTCTACCTAGGCCCTCGCGGCACGCAGCGCACGCTGCAGAATCGCCAGGGGCTGAAACTGAAGAGCTACTGGTGGCCAGCTGACCGCCCAAAGTGCGTGCTAGCATTTGTGCACGGCCACGGCGCTCACATGCACTTTGAGCTGCTGAAAAAAACCGCTCCAGGGCAGCCCCTGGCCTACGAAGGCTCCTGGGTGGAGGCTTTTAATGCCGCCGGCATCAGCGTTGCAGGAGTTGACAACCAGGGCTGCGGCCGCTCCGAGGGGCTGCGCGGGCTGCGGTTCTACGTAGAGAGCTTTGAAGACTACGTGGTGGACGTGCTGCAGCTCGTGGACGCCACGAAAACCGCCGGAGACGGCTTTTCGGCGGCACTCCCTACCTTTATTTCCGGCATTTCGTTGGGCGGGTGCATCGCCTTCACCGCCGCGCAGCGCAGGCCGGAGCTCTTCGCGGGGGTGGTCCTGCTGGCGCCCATGCTCTCCCTGGAGCGCGTTTCCCGCAAGGGGTTGAATCCTTACCTGCTTCCGCTGTCGGCCGTCCTTTCTAAATTCCTGCCTGCAGCGCTGCTGGTGGCCACCGACCGCAACACCATGTACCCTGAGATCCAGGTGATGTGGGACGCAGATCCTTTGACCCTGGTAGGCAATACCAGGGTTCGTAATGCCAATGAGTACCTGCGGGCGACGGTGGCGGCCATGGCGGCAGTTGATGAGGTGGCCTTCCCGTTCTTGGTGTTTCACTCCGAGAACGACACCATGTGCGACCCTGCCGGTAAGAATATGGCTCTATTGTAATAAATACACTCAGTTTTGGACCTAATCAACGATGAACATGTTTTCTATAAATACCTTTTGTGGACATGGAATTCAGGGTCAAAGACGCTGTACCTGAAGGCGAAATCAAAGGACAAGACGCTGCGGTTGGTGAACGGGATGTGGCACGTGCTGGTGAAGGAGGAGGGCAATGAGC
This sequence comes from Marvania coccoides, assembly GCA_963854735.1. NCBI lineage: Eukaryota > Viridiplantae > Chlorophyta > Trebouxiophyceae > Chlorellales > Chlorellaceae > Marvania > Marvania coccoides. The sequence goes on from OY978108.1 coordinate 459,559, forward strand.
GGGTACGCACCGAGATGATCAGCTGGATGGTCAGCAGGGCGTAGAACTGCGATGCGTGTTTCTTTCTACCTGTGGACCTTCTTTACCAATATGATGCTATACAATGATGAGGTTGAACGAATTTGATTTTCTCTTTCGTACACTAAAATTATTAATAGAAATAAGAACATCGTTTTTTTTATGTTTTATGTCGAAGCATTTTTGTTCTGTTTGCTCTTTTCTTTTTTTGCTTCCTTTTTTTTTACCGTTATTTTCCCTTTACCCCCCTGCTGCTGGTGTTGAATGCCGCTTTGATAATGGTTACATCTGCTAATTCTCTTTTTCTTTTTCCGCTTTTATCGAGTTGCCTGAATGAATACCCTCTTGGCCGATCCCTCTGCTTGTTGTATTGATATTCTCTGCAGATCTATTTGCTTTCGAAATCTGACCTACTCAGGGAAGACTTGGCCTTTCTGACACCACAAGTAACATTCTCGTGTTTTGTACCGCCCTTACTTTCCACACCATTCTTTCACTTTGTCTGCCTCCTTCTTCCAATTTCAAGCTTGAAATATATACTCGAGACATTATAGAGGTGTACTGTATGTTTAAAATGAAATGAACTTGCTTTGTAAAGAAAAACCACTCATTTATTCACCGACAAAAAATCGTATACTAAAAGTCGCAGTGCCGGGCCACTACCAGCGCTGAGGGCACCACCTCCGACCTACACAGCGGGCACTCTGGCTTCTGCGAGGCCCACTCAGCGATGCACTGCCAGCAAAAGACGTGACCACACGGCGTTGCCGTCGGCACCGCCCGTTGACTCAAACAAAGAGGGCATTTCCTGTGCTGCGGTACGTCTTCATCTCTGCCCAACGGCCGCGGACCCCCTCCTGCAGCCCCACTGCGTTCACTTTCTTCTTCTGCAGCGCCAACTGCCTCGGATCCGTCGGCTCGCAGCAGCACAGCGTGCTGCGTCTGCCGCCGGGAGCCCTCTCCGGCAGTGCCGCCGTATTTTTCATCACATAAACTGAGCTTAATCCCCGCGCATTTTAAAGCGGCTGCAGCTGTAGGGTTGATTCTTGCCGCCCACACTCCCCCGGCAATGAATGCTTGCAGGAGTAACGCTGCGCCCAGGGCTCGATAGACGGGCCTCGCGCCTTCCACGCGGCCCATCGCCAGCAGCCGCACCCCCGCCAGCCGCTTGGGCAGCTGAAAATAAACCCCCGTGGTGTAAAACACCGCCAAGTGCAGACGGAGCAGCGCTGCGCCGTTGTCAGACACAAACCGCCGCGCCTGCGCGACACCAGACACCGCCCTGGGGCCCAAAACTACCGCAGATCGCGCTTTAAACGCTTCCCCCGCTGCCGCCGCTCGCTGCATCAAACCTTCCCACCACAGCAATGCGGCCCTCCCTGCGCTCTGATGTTGCGCTGCAGGGCGCGCGGCGGCCCGCCGCGCCGCCTGCCACGCCTGCAGCTCTGCATTTGCTGGCGTAAGTGCTTTTTCCGAGAGGTACGGACCGAGGGACTGCAACAGCACTAAAGCGCCCCGCCGGAGGGTGCCAGGGGGGGTTCCGCCGCGGCTAGTGGCCTGCACCAGCTCGCAGTACTCCTCCCCTAGCGTCTGGGAGCCGCTGCCGGTGGTCAGCGCGTGGTAGAGCAGCTCAGCCAGCAACCGAGTTTCTCTGAGCAAAGTAGAGCGAAAAATGTAATTAAATTGCATTTCGAAAGGTAATTTGCGGTGCCAAAGGATTTTCGTGTGCCCAGTGTAGCTTACCTGGCCCACAAAAGCGCTCTGCGAGGGCCCAGCAGCCTTCTAACAGCATCGTGACAAGCCTCCGTCAGCTGTTCTACGTAGGCCTCGTCCTGCGGAATAATGGTGAGATGGGGTGAGTTGTGGGTTCCGTAATACTGTATAAGGCAACTGAAGTACCTTTTGCTGCGCTCGAATGATGCTGGGCTGAGGAGCGAGAGGAAATTGAGGAATTGCACTTGGCCCCGCCGCTCGCGGGCCTGGAACCGAGGGGTCAGGCTCATCCATGGCGTCCGATATTTTATGCGATTTTTTAATTTAGTTATATAGCACAGCGTGAGAGCTAAATCTCTGGTTTTCTTCGCATTGGCAATATTTGAATTAATGCCCCTCTACTCCCTCGCATTACGAATTATAAAATAAAATAAAATATATAAATAAAGCACTCGGATCCTATGCGGGTGCTGCCGCACTGCGTGCTGCTCCAGAAAGTGATCTGCGGGCAACCTGGCGTCCTAGCTTCACGCCAGCGCGCTCTACCGCACGTCTCAGCTCGGAATTTATCGTATACGCGTGCTACAGCTGCCGATGCACCCTCCCACACGTCTTCCCTGCAGCTGGTGGCTACTTCGCCGCTCGCCACTCAGTTGGCAGCCCACTACTTCGCCTCTTCGCTGCACCCAGGCGACGCCTATCTGCTCTACGGCGAAGTAGGCGCTGGAAAAAGCCACTTCAGGTACATTCCTCACATCGTATTTAGCATTATCACACACCAAATTAATAAAAAAATCACCGCACCACCTTCAACTTTCTGCAGCCGGGCCTTTATTCGTGCCGCTCTTTGCGACGAGAACGCCGCGGTGCCTTCCCCCACTTTTCTCTTGCAAAATATTTACCCCACTGGCCCTGACTCCCCTCCGTTGCATCACTTCGATCTCTACCGACTTTCTATCCCGCACGACGTAGCCCGCCTGGATCTCCAGCGCTCCTTGACGCAGGCCGTGTCCCTCATCGAGTGGGCGGAGCGCCTAGGGGAGCTGGCGCCCTCAGAGCGGCTGGACGTGCGAATAGCTATAGTAAGCGAGGAAGAAAGAGCGGCAATGGAAAACTCGCGTTTAGTGGCTAATAATTCAAAAGAATCCGAGGGAGAAGGGTGTGGGGAGGAGGAGGAAGAAGAGTACGACGGCAGCGACGATTTTCGGTGGAGAAGGCTGGAGTTAGCGGCTTTTGGGGGGCGGTGGCAGCGCAGGCTCGAAACTTTAAGGCAGCACGCGAGTTTGAGGGGAGCTGAGTTTGGCTTGGTGCCCATTGTAAAGTAGAACGAAGTGAAAGAGCTTCAGATTAAAAGAAAGCGCGAGTTTTGAGAGCTATTGTTCGTTATAATAGGCAAGAAAGAAGAGTTGTTGATGTATGTTGGCGTTGCTATTTCAAAGGAAAGGGTGAGGGAGAGGATTCGAATATATACGAAACTAAAAGGGAAGAGTGAAAAAAGAAGTGGGAGGGACAACGCACACAAGCAAGTGATGATATCGAAGGCAGAGAGAGGGGAAGGAGTCAGAGTACGTCGTAAACAACAAAAAAAAGGGGGAAAGAGAAGGGAGTAGTAGCTTATACAAAATTGCATATACTTTTCTGGCAAGAGGGGTGGGTAAGAGGAATAAAACAGACAGCGGCTCGTCCCAATATAAAAAGGCTGGGCGCCGGTCTCTCTGCCTCCACTTACAGCAGCCCAGCCGTCGTCATAAATTGTATCGTTAATTTCATGGAGTCGCTGCTGTAAAACAGGCCGTCAATCACACACGTCTACGAAGCCCTAAACTAGAAAAGTCAAATAAGGAGAATACCAGCCAGAACAAAGAAGAAAGAAGCGAGGAGAATAAAGAAACCGAAAATTCCATGCGTATTTCTCCATACAATTTTTTTCTTCATTCACAGCACATCATTATACGAAATAGTATACGTGTGGTACGTAATAAGTCAGAGCAGCAAAAGAAGGTAGCGTCTAGTATAGGGGGCAGCCATAAATGTCACTCTTCAGCTCACGGTCCTGCCGTAAGCCACGCCTGCAATGTACAAATTTTTCGCCCACTTCTCCTTCACGTGGGTGGAGGGGAACGCGGAGGTACGCAGCGTCTCCTGCGTCTCGTCCGCCGGCCGCCGCTTTGGCACCGACAGGACGAAGGCCGACTGGTCGGGCGTGGCGGCACAGGAAGTGATGCGGAACCCAGCGTCCCATCGCCGGTGAATGCCCTCGCTGGGGTACTGAAAGTCCAACTCCACGCACTGGTCGACGAACCCAGCGTTGCGCGACATCACCACCGCCCACCGTGCATGCGAGGTGGCCATGGCGGTGACGAAGAATCCCTCCTTCCACTTTTTGTTTATCCACTTGAAGGGGAAGGAGTCGGAGACCTTGTACGACTGCTGCGTGTAGGGGGTGCCCTTGGACATGACCACCAGGGAGGAGCCGCCGGCCGAGCTGCAAGGGGAGGGTGGTGAAGAAAAACGACGGGAAAAATGAGGTTTAATTAAAAAAGTTGAAGGGAGAAGTGAAGCGGCGAGTTATGCAATTAGAATAAATGGAATAATCAATAAATATTACGCTTCTGCAGAAACCAAAAATGGACTTAAAAAAACACAGATTTCCGTGCGTATTCCCTCCTTCTCTCCTTACCCTGCCATCGCGGTGATATAGAACCCCTCCTCCCACCGCTCCATGATCCAGTCCTTGGGCAGGAACTGCGGCGATAGCGTGTACACCTGGTTGCTGAACCCCGTCCCCGCGTCCATAATCAGCCCCCACAGATCCTGGCAGCACGCCACGCTGCTCACGTACAGCCCGTCGTCGTTTCCTTTGTCCACGTGCTGCGCCACGCGGTTGTTGGCCACGTTGTAGTGGTAGCGCTGCTTCATGGGGCGGTGCGCGTTGTACACCGTGATCCACTGCGTGGCAGGCAGCCCCAGGCGCACCCGCTTCTTGGGGTTGGGCATCTCCAGGTCGGCTTCCGCCTGGGCGGCAGTGGGCGCGGCCCCGTCGCGGCCGCGCTTCTGCCCCGTCCGCACCGGAGCGTCGCAGATCAGCGGCCGGGTGGGGCCGGAGGGGCCGCACAGCGGCTCGAACAGCGTGATGTAGGCCGCGTACTTGGGCTCCTCGTCGAACTTGAGGTTGACCACGGCTTCAGTGAATTGGCGGAAGGGGGGCGGGGTGTAGCGGCAGAGCAGCTCCGCCGACGTGGCCATTTTCTTCTTGCAAACCAGGAACCCCTTGTTGTCGCCCTGGTAACCCTGCCAGGGGAGGCGTCCGCGCAGCAGGAACAGCAGCGTGTAGGCCAGCGACTCCAGGTCGTCGCGGCGGGAGGCGGTACGCCCGAGGTGCGCATGGACGGAAGCGTACCGCACTGTACCGCGGAAAACGTCTGGCCGCTGGTCGTACTCCACGTGGGTGCCGCACACCGAGTCTGCGAAAACAGGAAAGGGAGAGATAAGGACTAATAAAGTTGAAAACCAGCCCCAAAGGGTTCAGCCTAAAAACGTCTTTAATGAACTCGAAATATGCAAAAAGGGGGGAGGTTTGAAGCGTACCTTTCCAGCGCGTAGCCAGCCCCAGGTCCACCAGCCACAGCTTCTTCTCGTGCGGCATGCCAGCCGGCCCCAGCAGGAAGTTTTCGGGCTTCACGTCTCCGTGCACAAAACCCTTGGCGTGCAGCCTCTCCAGGATGGCGATTGCCTCCACGGCAATGCAAGCCACCATCTCCTGCGACATTATTTGCCCCTGGGTGTTCCACACGTCCCACAGCGAAGGGCCCAGCATGTCCATCACCATGATGTAGTAGTCGCCCTGTCGCCCTTTGAAATGCACCTTGGGGATGCCCGAAATGTTGCCCAGTGCGCTGAATAACAGAGAAAGGGGGTTGTTAGTTGCGAAGAGGGGGGAAAAGGGCGAAGAAAGAAGTGATTTTGGGAGAGAGATGATGGGGAAGGTGCGAGATAATAAATTCATATATTTCGTAAGCTTACCCATAGACAGACCACTCGTAGGGCGGGCCATAGTTGCAGCCCTTGCTGCTCCTGTGCTCCAGCTTGAGCGCGACCTGTACAAGAAGAGTTGAGTTGTGAGAGAGGGGGACAGAAGAAGGGACGGGCAGCGGTTTTCGGGCTCACCAGGTTGGCAGTGGCTCCCGTTTGCTCCTTGGTGGTTGCCACTCTTCTCCCGAGGTAGACCTGCCCGAAACCACCCTTTCCCAACTTCTTCTCCACGAGGTAGGTTGAGGAGCCTCCAACTTGCACCTGCGCAAGTGATTTCACCAAATAGTCGAGGGTGAGAGGACACCCGAGGGAGCGCTGCGGGCATACGGAGGGAGAAGAAAAAACTACCTTTTCAGGGATGGGTGCGGTCGTCGCATCCTCTGCCTCCTTCTTCTTCTCAGCGTCTTCTGCCATGTTTTTTGCGAAGAGTCGGCAGATAGAGGGGTGGGCCTAGCGCTAGTGCAGGCGGGAGAGCTCCAGAGACACGCTCTTCACGAAGCGTAAAAATAAATTCGCAAAAGAGACCTCTGCGTAGTTCTTGTTGTTTGCGATGTGACAATTTGCAACCGTTCTCAGCTGCCTTGCCCCCTCTTCTCGTGGACGATTTCTTTCCGGAAAAGGAATAAAAATATAAGCGTTGTGAGCGTTGTGCGCGTGTCATTCCCTCGAAAACTCAAAAGCAAATTTTCTTCTTGAAAAAACTCGTTGGACATTAAACAGCTCTGCTGGTAATGCATGGGCCTTTTTAATAGCACATTTCACACCATCACTTCGACACAACCACTTGTAGCGAGCGACACCTGCTCAGCTTTACGTTGGTGGTGAAAAAGTATGAATTGATCTTCCTTTGACAGGACCCTGCTGCGAGAGTGAAAAAATAGCGGCTGCGATGACAGTAACAGAAAGCGTCATCGGCAGCCTCCTCACAGGGCTTCCTCCTTGGGTGTCTGACCCACCCATTGAGGCTGTTGTCTTTGCTTTTGGCGTCGGCGAAGACGGACAGCTGGTGAGCCTCGCATGCCCCCTTTTCTCCACATTTACGTGCGCCTCTTACACTCAATGAAGCACCCAATTTCTCCCGCCACCAAATCCATCCTTTTCTTTTCCACTAAGTTCCCATTGAAACATTCACCGCCTCTTTTCCACCTGTTTTCCTTATCCCTCTTCCTTTCCTCTCCCCCCTTCCCTTCAAACCCCGCAGGGTCTGGATGCCCAGGGCAGCGTGCTAAGCCCCAAGGTGCTGGAGGCTCTCCTGGGCACCCGCCTCCGCGGCCGAGGCTTCTCCCGCACGCCGCTCATCGCCGGCAGCCGCAACACCGTGGCCATATCCTCCGACGGTGACGTCTACTCCTTCGGGTGGAACTCCCGCGCCACGCTAGGCCACGGCCACCGCAGCCCGGTTCCTAAACCCAAGCGAGTGGCGGGGCTGCGGGGCGTTAAAATCGTGCAAGTGGCGCTGGGGGGGTGGCACACGCTGTACCTGGACAGCGAGGGACAGATGTGGGCCAGCGGTGGGGACGAGTACATGCAGAGCGGGCAGGGCGCGGAAGAAAGGGACGTTTTGGTGCCCACGCTGTGCCTGCCGGCACTTCGGGTGTGCCAGGTGGCAGCTGGGGGCATGCACTCGCTGGCTTTGACCCAGGACGGGCGGCTGTGGACGTGGGGGGAGCCGTGGGGGTCGTTTTCCATGACAATTGACCGTCGCCCCAGAATGATAGATGTCAGGGACGAAGAGGACGGCAGCGAAGTCACCTTTGTGGCCATCGCGGCAGGGGCGTTTCACAACCTGGCGCTCACCGCCTCTGGAGAGGTCTACTCCTGTGAGTTCACAGCCCCCTTTTTCCTATGGTTTTCCCTCTTTATTCAGCATTTTCCGCCCAGCCCATCTTAATGCAATTTTCACGTTTTTTTCCTTCTTCTACCTGCTGACGTGGTTTTCCTCGTATTGTACGCGCGCAGGGGGTCTAAATGACTACGGAATGCTGGGAAACGGCAGCACGGCCAGCGTCACCGCGCCTCAGCGGGTTTACGACGGGCTGGAGGGCGTGGCTGTGGCTGATATCACCTGTGGGGGGTGGCACTCGCTGGTGATCGACACCGCGGGAGAGTGCTACGTGTGGGGGAGAGGGGAGTATGGCCGCCTGGGGCTGGGCGATAAATCTGGGAGCTCTCGGCTGCGCCCCACCAAGCTGACGGCAATGCAAGGTAAGCCTCATCCTGTTTAAAAAATCCGGAGTAGTAGTATCAGGGTAGCTGGATGAAACATGATAAATATGCGGTAGTTTCAATGGAAATTGGGGGGAAATGGCAATTATTTGAGGGAGTTTTGGTGGAAAAGCAAGGGGCGCTAAATTCAATATTGATATTTATTTGTGCAGGTCACAAGGTGGTGCAGGCGTCCTGCGGTGGCAGCCACACGATGTTCATTACCGCGGACGGCCGCGCCTGGGCCAGTGGGCGCGGCAGCTTCGGCAGACTGGGCACCGGCAGCGACCGCGATGCCCTGTCACCGGTAGAAATTAAACTGCCTGGGGGGCCGGAGCGATGGCACGTGATTGCCGTGGCAGCTGGAGGACGGCACAGCCTAGTTTTTGCGCTGCCAGACAGCGGAGATTTAGACGAAAGGGCGGCTTCTGGGTACTCTGAAAGGCGGCCGAGGTCGCCGATGGGGTTGACGCCTAATGGGGCGGTGAACGGCGGCGCTGGGCGGTTCGGTGGGACTGGACCGGTCACTGTGGAGCATGTGTGGGAGGAGGGGGGCTCTGGGGCAGCCCTGGTGACTGCTGCTGCTGCTGTTGCTGGGGTGGCGGGGCCTGAAATTTTGGACGAGGTGGAAAGGAGGGAAGAGGAAGAGTATGAAATGGAGGAGGAGGAGGAAGAGGATGATGGGTACGAGCAGGAGAGGGAGCTCTCGGGGGTTGAGGGCGGCAGCAGCGGCGAGTTTGATGCAGCATTGGTGAGCGCCGCCGCTGGAAGTTTAGCAGAGCTTCCTGGCGGCGGTGGCGGGGCGGCAGTGTCAGCCGCCGCGGCGTTTGCATCGCCGGTGCCTTCCCCTCCCAGATCACCGCGCAGGAGGGTGGGGCAACAGCAGCAGCAATTGGAAGACGTAGTTAACACCGATGAGGAGGAAGAAGGCGATAGCGATCTGGAGATGGGCAGTCCTAGGTACCGCCAAGCAGCAGCAGCCCAGGCGGCGGCGAAGAGGGGGCTGAGGGATGACCTGCTGGGAGATCGATCGTGAAGCTGCTCTGAAGAGTTGGGCCGCTTCTTGATGGAATGCTTTGTATACATGAAAGAAAGATTAAGGGCGTACAAGAGAAAGCGGCAGCTGACTGAGTGTGGTGGTTTCACGCTGCGCTGGCATTGCATTTTTGAAATTTCATTTATTGGTAAGATTTACACTTTCCTGCTGCCTGGCCGGGTCGATGGAGTCCATACAACAGAAGGTCACTGACTGATTTTAGCTACGATAAAATGGTTTCTAGCCTCCAAAGAGGGGTGGAAAGAAGAAGAATATATGCGCATGGTTTCAGAATGTTTGGATGAAGAAAAAGACGAAAACTGGACGTTAGCGGGTAAACCCTAAACCCTAACGGTGGAAAAAAAGATAGTAGTAGTGCGTTCATGGTATTGTGAGCACGCTTGCTGTTTCCTAATTGTCACATACAGCAGCAGCAGCTATTATTATTGTACGGACAACCAAACATTCCAAATAAAGAAAAGCAAAAAAAAAAGTAGGTTAAAAAATAAAGAATTCATGCGGCGGCAGCAGGGGCCCCCACTGCAGCCTCATCGCCGCTCTCCTGCTCCATAGAGGCGTCCGCCTCGTCCAGCGAGCCCATAATGGACTGCCTGTGCACGTGCGCGGGGTCGTGGTGCTCCGCCAGGTCAGCCACAGCAGAGTTCCACCGATTCAACATCACCACATAAAACACCGCTAAAACCGGGAGAATGCCGCCCACGGTGCCGCCTGTGAGGATGAGCAGCGCCTGCTGCATGATGGACCCCACAGACTTGCCGGACTGAGCGCCCACCACGTCGATGGCGGCCTTTCCTTTGGACCGACTCTCATCGTCTAAGCCGATGTAAACCATCTCCTCTGCGGGCTTGAACAGCGAGAACTTGGCCCCCCGGGAGAGAACCTGCATGAGCGCGCCCGTGACCACCAGCACCTTGAGCGTGACCGCGCCCATGGTCAGCGCGGAACCTGTGGATAATAATAAAAAAAAGCATCGGTAGAAATAAAATAAACCAAATTAGTTAATTTGGTGGTGAAACGTTAGAGTACCAAAAGAATTATGCCATTCAAGCAATATCACCAGGTATAGGGGCGAAAAAAACATTTCAAATTAAGCTCGACGTCCTACAAAATCATTGCAATTGAGCACCAAGAAAAAAAAAAACCAATGTAAAATTTTCCTACCTGACATGAAGTTGTAGGCCAGGCAGCCGATGAAGAAGGGCACCCCGCCCCACAGCATGAACGTGGGCGTGGTGCTGGCCACCCCGCGCCACCCCACCTTGTCAAACATCATCGGAGAGGTGAACATGAGGGAGCCGGTGACAATACCGGTCCACATGGCGGTGTCGCCCAGAAAGGCGGCGTAGGCCTGCGGGGTGGAGTGCAGCATGTGGAGGTAGTGCTTGAAGGTGACCTCCAGGATGCGGGTGGTGATGCCCTGAGGGGTGGAAAGGGGAGGGAGAAAAGAAAGAAAAAGGAGGCAGTAAGTTGAGTTGGAGTTTATCATTGCCCAGTTCCAGCTGCATTGCGTCATTGGGTCGCTGAAAGCGAAAATGAGAAGAGAACGGACGCTAAACTAGGGATTGCGTGCTTATAATTTGCAATGATTTTTATTTTTTTATTTTTTTACCTGTGCTACTGCCATGATGGCCAGGCAGCGAATCTGCGGGGAGCGGCGCAGGAAATCCCAGGCGTCCACCAGGCTCATCGCCTTCTTGATCTTGGCGGCGGGGGGCGCAGCAGAGGAAGACTCCTCTGCTGCTTGTGACTGCTGCGAATTTATGCTGCTACTGCTGCTACTGCTGCTGCTGCCGTTTCTGCTGCTGGATGCTGCTGTTGTTGCTGCTGCTGCTGCTGCTGCATCTGCTGCGTTGAGGTGGGCTGCCTGCCCGTTGGCAAGCTTGCCATTGGCCAGCGCCACTGCCCCGTTGCTGCCGCCGCTGCTCTTCTGGTGCTCCTCCACGTCGCAGTAGTTGAGCCCCTGCACCGTGGCCTCAAAGTCCGCTCTCTTTCGTCGCAGCCGCTCCTGGTTCGCCTCCTCTGCCGCCTTGGCTGCCGCCGCTTTTGCCGCCTTGGCTGCTGTGGACCCCTTTGGGTTTTTTGGGAAGGTTCTGCTGATGTAGGCGTGCAGAGAGACGATGCACAGGCCCAGCACCACGCACAGCCCCACCGTGGCTTGCAACTGGTGAGTATACGTGAAGTGCACGCCTGCAGAAGAGAAGCAGTTTGTTTATTATTTTATCGCCAAAAAATATTTAAACTCCGCCCATTTTCATAATAAAAAGGCGAATTTAAGGTCTCATAATAAACTATCGAGATATTTCTATGAAATTGAATAAATTAATTGCCCCAAAATAAGGTAATCAGCCCCAAAACAATATAACGAAAATTAAATTCCCGCTCTCACCTGACGAGTCTGAAAACACCCGCAGCGCCCTGCCAGCCATGGTCTGCGCGATGTTGGCGCCCACCCCAAATAGCGGGTACAGCAGGGGGGCGTCCTCAATGGACGTCGTCTCGTTTGCCAGCCCCCAAAACAGCAGAGACAGCACGATGTCGCCCCACAGCTCCGCCGCCAAATAAAACAGCGTAAACAGCCAATTGCGCACCATTCCCACCATGCCGCCCAGACCCGTGGGCAGCACCTTTACCAGGGCGTCTGCCCAGGTGCTGAGGTGGAGCACCTCGTGATGAGGGTAGGCTAGACCAAAGGCGGCATAAAAGGCGAGGAAAGAACCGATGATGACGTTAAAAAGGCGCTCGCGGGAGTAGCGCTGGGTGCCCCAGGAGTAGGCGACGAGGAAGAGGACGGAGCAGGGGAGCACGCCGTACACAGACAGGTAAGGCAGCACCTATGGAAGAAAGAAAACATAAGCATTTATTTATAATTAATTATTATGTGTAAAGAGTAACATAAGCATTTATTTATAATTAATTATTATGTGTAAAGAGTGGCAAAATAACTTTGAGATATATAATAAGAAACAATCCAAAACAATGATTCGACGAGTGTGGGATTGAATTGGACTGGTTTAAGCGTGAAGTAGGCTAGTTTAGCGGCGTTTTTCTTACCTCAGTGCCACCGCCGACGGCTGTGATCACCAGCGAGTCCTTCAGCGAATCTATGATGGTGTTAACGAAGGCCATCATGAAGAACAGCGCTGACATGGGGATGAACCGCCCCCACAGCCCGTCCAGCCGCTCAAATTGGTCCACTACGGAGGCGGCAGCGGCCTGGACGATAGCAAAGGGGCCTGTGAACACAGGAGCAGCTGTTGCGTTGATGCTGGGAGCTCTGGGCGCGTGGGAGCTGCATATGACGCGCGGGCGGGAGCGCGGCGTGGAGAGGCGCCGAAGCTGCGGCTGGGAGAGCGGCCGAAGAGGGTCGGCAGCGGCGGGGCGGAAAGAAGCATGCGACGCCCTCAAACCCGCCGGAGCTGCTTCCCTCCCCAAGGCTAGCGGAGCGTTTAGTCTGCATGTGATTACGGGAAGGGAGTGAGAGTGCGGAGGCGAGTGCTGTCGGAGGAACTCTGCATGACTTTTTATAATTACAGTTTCGGCCCGGGTTTCAGGAGACCTACCGCAAAGCATTTCGACCGAATGTTGGCAATTTTAAAATATTTGCCATCGAGGTAAATTGTCAGCGAATCGAGTCAAAGTCTGAAAGTGAAAAAGTGAAAGTGAATTCAATTATATTATTAAGCCATGAATATCGGGGTGGCGCCGGGCGTTTCGGACCAATAAAGGCAAATTGTGACGTCTAAAATGTATTAGCAATGCACATTTTTTCTGAGGACGACGCACAAGGCGGCGCAGCTGAAATTGAGCGCTCATTTTTTTTCGTTTTTAATGTTTTTATTTTTTAGAAACGCACATTGAAATCAATCTAATAATCCCCAAAATTTCAGTCTCACTGTCGAACGCTGGAGAGGAGGCGTCAATTTGATGAGAACAAACTCTTCTTGATCATTCAAAAATGCAAATGGACACGGGAGAGGCCGGCAGGGGCGGCCGAGGGGGTGGCAGATACACCAGAGGCAGAGGCCGCGGCGGCGATCAATACTACTCCGGCGGAGGTGGTCGTTACTCAAGTGGAGGAGGACATCAAGATGTGCAGCAGGGCTACCCTCGGGGAGGAGGTCGCAGCGGGGGAGGGCGCGGTGGCTACCAACAGGGCTACAACCAGAGCTACGGCAACTTCAACCAGGGAGGCTACCGGGGCAGCGGCAGGGGCAGAGGCTACTGGGGCGGCAGAGGTAATCATTTTTTTTTAATTTTGCTATGCTGTTCCCCATCGTTTTCAGTGATTTTTACACCGTTTTAATTCATGTTCTAGGTCGAGGACTTTCTAGAGGAGGGCGAGACGGGGGCAGAGGTCGCGGCCCTGGGCGGGAGCCACTTCCAGACGACGTTGAGGAGTTGTCGGAGCTGAAAGGCCACACCAAAAAGATCACATGCATGGTGCTGGACCAGGGCAGCGGGCAGCTGTTCACCGGCAGCCACGACAACACCATTCGGGTTTGGAGCTGCTCCACCGGAGAGGTGAGAAGAGACGAGAATAGAGCCGAGTACACGTTTTTAGTTTTTAACGTATACTCGGCACAGTTGAACTGCTAATTTGTAGTACCCTCAAATTATTGAAAGTTATAAGCATTGCCCAATTTGATTTTTAATGAACGTCATTATAAACGTTATTTGATAGTCAACTCTTTTTTTCGCACGCATTTTTTCTACATGTTTTTTTTGCCGTTATCACGTTATTTTTTAACCTTTCTTCCGTATTTTCTTTCTTTTGCTTCTCCTTGCAGTGTGTGAGCACGGTGCATGTGGGCGGAGAGGTGGACTGCATGCTGACAGAGGGCGGGTTTCTGTTTGCCGGCATTAAGTCCGCCACAGGAGAGGGCCTGGTCAAGGCCTGGAACATGGCGACAAACCAAGAGATGTCGATGCCGGGGCACACCGTGAGTTATAACGTATATAATCATTTATGTCGGTGTACCTTCAGTTTCTTAATAATACAATTTTTTTAAATTTTTTTTCCTGTCGCTGATGGCGTATCACACATGAACTTCAACCCAGTTGCCAATCATTGAGCATTCCACCCCTTTCTTCGCTGTATCATTTGGGTTTCATCCTCATTTTTTCTCAAAATCTCCCCTCCGTTTCCCCGCACCCCACAGGGCCGGGTGCAAGCGCTGGCGGCGGCGCAGGGCATGCTGTTCAGCGGCGGGCAGGACCAAACCATCCGCGTGTGGAAGCCTAACCCCACCACCGGCGCCTTCGAATGCGCTGCGGTTTTGCGAGCAGAGCATAACGGCCACCTTTCCTCCATCTCCTCCCTCTGCATCTCCCACCAGACCATGTTCTCCGGCGATGCGCAGGGCGGCATTAAAGTGTGGGATTTAACACAGGGAGCGGTGACCCAAACGCTGGACAGAGCGCATTCCGATACCAGCCACCCTGCCATCATGTCGATGCTGATTTGGGAGGGGCACTTGGTGACGGGGGCGCTTGACGGATACATCAAGGTAAAAACCGCGGTGAAAAAGCGGTTGCAGCGACCTAATTTTGCAGTTTTTTTGGGGGGGGACCCTGATGTTTTTTTTTCGTTTTTTAATTTCTTTTTATAGGTCTGGGAGCCAGCAGACCCGGCGACAGGGACGGTCATCAATGCCACCCCCATCTTCATCTTCCCAGAGCCGCAGCAGGCGCAGCAGCAGCAGTACCAGGGGCGTGGCGGCAGGGGCGGCCGCGGCGGCCGCAGCTCCTCCCCCCCGCAGCTTCCGGGCGTGCTGGCGCTGTGCGGTGTGGCGGATTCAGCGGGCAAAGCGGTGGTCATGGCGTCTTACAACGGCGAGGCCAATATTCGGCTGTTTGAGCTGCCGTCCTTTGCGGACCGAGGGTCGTTGGCTGACGTGAATAACGCGCGATCTATGGCGGGTTTTGCGTCGGGGCGGTTGATGATGAGCGGCGACGAGCGAGGGACGGTGAAAGTGTGGCGATGGAAGGAAGCGCCCGGCGCTGCAGGCGGCTTCCCATTGATATCCTAAAATCAATGGGAACATGGCATGGTGGTTTTTGATGATGGAAATAAGATAAGAATAAGAAAGTTAGAGAGGCTAGATTTGTTTAATTTTTTACTATGACTGGAGCGAGCGTTTGCGAGTGACTGACACAGTGGAGAGCGTTTTTCTTTTTTTTGGAAGAAAGACTCCTTGTGCTATTTTGTTTTGGTAGTCCGACAAAAAATGATTGCACTAAAAGAAAGTAAAAAGTAAAAACTGGTTGTATGGTTGAGTGTACAAAACGGCGTATGCCAAGCGAAAAAAGAAACAAGTGATAACGACAGTGAAGCGGCGAAAAACGACATAAAATTTTAGATAACTGATAAATGGAAACCAAGGTCTTGCAGCCTCAATCTGTGAGTTTGAAAAGGTTAGGCGTTAAATGCTTCATCACACTTCTTCTGTCTTTCCTACGACCTTAACCCCCATTGACCGGCACGTTCCTATTAACTCTTTCACCACCGACTGAAGCGGAACATCAGGGGTGTCTTTCTGTTTAACTTCTGCAATATGGTAGAGGTGCGTCAACGGAATGGACGCCACGCTCTGGTGGCCGGGCTTTTGGCTGCCAGACTTCAGCTTGGCGGCCTGTTTGATGAAATAAGAGGCAGGCGGCGTTTTCATAACCTAAAAAATGAGCGGAAAAAGAGATGAAAAGAGGCACTTGGGGTGAGGTTTTTTGCAGGGAGAAATCTAAGGTTGTATTTATGAGGTTTGAATTGAAAAAGGCTGAAAAAACTCACGTAATCGAAGGATTTGTCTTGATAGGCGGTGATAAGCACGGGGATGGGCACGTCAGGCTGTAGGAGGAAATGGAGCGGAGTAAGACCTCTGGAATGAATAAATCTATCAGTAAATGGTGTATTTACCTTTACGTCTGCCGTTTTGCCGTTAAAATCTTTGCAAAAGTCCATGATCTTCAATCCTGCTTGGCCCAGGGCTGGGCCCACTGGGGGCGAGGGTTTGGCCTGCCCCGCATTGATGACAAGCTTGATGGTGGATGCCACGGCCTTCCCCGACATTGGAACCTCTTAAAAAGGGGGTTTTCAGCGACTGAAAGATGTAATTTTCAAAATGTTAAAGTGGCATTAATCGAGAGATCCGAGCTCCTGCTATATCAATTTTGTAATGATGTAATTAATAAAATTGTGAATTAATAAAACAGAACATCGAATTGAAAAGAAGAAGGCTTGTCCGCCGACAGCCCAACCATGGAAATGCGCAACTCAAGATTATGATATTATATATAGATTAATCGACAAAAATGCGAACATCTGCCGGACAGCGGTGCTGAATTTTAGTTTCGCCGAAACTTTGTTTGGCATGTTGCATTTTCGTCTAGGCGGAGTGCGGGCGCTTAGCCTGCCTACCGGGCGGCGCCCCATGGTGTGCATATCTAGAATTCGATGCGCTCCCCAAAGGTGCGTGAACACCCCATCATCGTCGCTCTTCGGCCACCCACATTGCCAATGAGCTTGCAGTCTCCAAACTCGAAAATTCAACCCGCATTTCTCACGCAACCAACACAATCATACCTCCCTCGTTGCAGATGCGCCATGCCGCGCGGCGTGCTGGCTCCCCCCTCCCCCCGCCGCGCCCTCAAAGTTTTTTCTGCCGCCCCCGACGGTGGGGATCCGATTGCCTCTACTTATGAGGACGAGTCCATCTCAGACAGCGAATTCTACCAGCGCCCAGCGGAGCCCTTTTACTCCTCGGACACTGACGCAGGTTACAACGCTGAGGACTCAGCTTCTCGGCCCCCTCAGCCGAGGCCGCCACGCCGAGTGAGAAGGAAGCCGTGGCTGAGCGATGACGGCAAGGGGGTGCCTTTCGATCGGCTGCCTCAAGCGGCGCTGAGCGACCTGTACACTCGACTGTGTGAAAACGAGGTTGAGTACAACGACATGAAGGTGAGAAGAAGAAATGGAAGAAAACATATTAAAGAAAGGTTCATAACTGGCTTTGAATTGAATGGACAGAGATAGATGATTCTTGCACTCTGAACTAGCCATTTGAGTATTTACCTCGTCTAACGCAATTATACCAATAAAATATGCGCAGCACATGTGCAAAAAAAATGGTCTGGGTGGCCGGGACGTGAAATCCAACCTGCGGGCGAAACTCATCTTTGAGATGAAGCGCCGCCTCAACCACCCCATCAAGAGCAAGCAGTCCTACGGGGCCTCCCCCAAGCGCCCCAGCGACATGTCTCCCGACGAGCTCAGCGCGTTTTATCGAGCCATTGAGGTGGTGGAGCCGGCGGAGCGGGAAGAGGCAGTACGCCTGGCTTACGCCATCATGGTACGTTGCTTAACGTACATTTTTAGGAATCGTGCAATATTTGTGGTTAAAAGTGCAATTATGGACATTGATTTGGGGCTTAAACCTGGGCTTTGGGGGACATTTTTTTTATTTTATTTTTTTGTATTAAATAGATTTTTAGATTTTTTTGAGGGGGTGGAGGAGATGAATTTTATTTGCATAGTGGAGCTAATGAACTGTCATATTTTTAAACTTGCAGGTGCTGGAAGGCGTGCTGGACGAGCGCGACGTGCCACTGCAAGCTTCCGATTTCGACAAAAAGAACACCGACGACCTGAAAGAGATGTGCCGCCAGCGCAAGCTCACAATGACGGGCACCAAGGGGGAGCTCATCCGACGGCTGATGGCGCACGACGACACCGAGGCGCGCGCGCGGCGCGGCGAGCGGGCCATGGACGCTGCTAGAAGAGAAATGTCGGCAGCCAGCATCGACGTCGCGCCTCGCCCGCCGAACGCCGCGCTGGCCAGGCAGCTCGCCGAGGCGCAGCGACTAGCAGCGCAGCTGGACGACCTGCCGCTGCCTTCTCTGCGCAGCTTGGCAGCTTCTCTGGACCTTCCTGTGTATGGCACGAGCGAGGTTCTGCAAGAACGGATCCTGGGGGTGCTGCGGCGCAAGGTGGTGGGCGCGCTGGCGGGGGAGGGCCGCATCATGCTGTACGCGATGGCAGCTGTGAAGAAGCTGGACCCGTTGGAGGTTAATGAGGAGTTGGCCATGCGCGGCTTGGGAAATTTTTCTGGCATGGAGACGCCTGCGGTGCAGCTGGCGTCCGCGCTGGTGGCTGACTGGATCCACGAGGCGATGCACCCCGCTGCGGAGGACATGGTTGACAGCAGTGCGGCGGGGGCTGAGATTTTTGGCGTCGGCAGCGATGACGATGATTTTGCCGGCAGATTTTTGGACGAAGAGGAGGGTGCGCAGGGGTGGGAGGCGTGGGAAAAGGAAGGAGGGGAACCCGCGGCCCAGGCGGAGGAGTTTGAGGCGGCGGAGGAAGCGGCAGAGGACGGTGCAGCGGTGGAAGAAGAGAGGCTATCAGACGAGGATCCCACGCTGGACGTGATTCTGGTCTGCTCGGGAGCTACTGCCGCCCAGCGCGCAGCCTCCCTCGCTGCGGCCCGCGTCGCGCTGCCCGCACTCCAATCTGACCCTGTATGGGGCACCGTACGGCCGATTGTATTGCCGGTAGCATCGTTCGACTTTCCAGCTCCTCCCGGGGTCGAGGACACCGCCCCGCCGGGCGACCCGGTGGAGATTCTCGCTTTGTCTTCCATCATCAACGGGGTGGCGGCCAAAGTGGACTGCAGGGCGCTGCCTGGGGGGTACTGGGTCTCAGTTTCAGCGACTCCGCTAGAAGATGAAGATGCCGCCCTGCCGACCATCACAGCCGCCAGCCGCGCGGATCTGGTGATGCTGGAGGGCCTGCGCCCCGGGGTGGCGTACTCCTTCGCCGCCAGGATGCACAACGCCGGCGGGGAGGGGCCAGAGGGGGAGGCCAAGGTGGCGGCCACAGCAGCGAGGCAAGGGGTGGCTGTACAGGTACATACATGCTTCTTTTGCATCTCTTTTTTGCTCGATATGTATTTCTACGTTATTACAGTGCCTGTGGTGCTTTTTCAGTGCAATTTGGCTTGTATTTTTGAATTTAAGAGAATTTGTTGTATTTGATTTATTATTGGTTTTCGTCTCCCCCCCGTATTTCGCAGGTTCTGTACGAGGTTCCGCCCGAGGATGACGGGGGCGAGCCTCGCTACGTGTCTCTTAAGGCCCACGACGTTTTCAGCGTCCGCGTGGATGAGCTGGACTCACGCTTAGTTGCCGGCGAGGCAGCTGCTGAGGGTCGGTCGATGGCTGAGTTGGTGCCTGAGGGCTGCGTGGTGCTGCCTCTGGGGCCGCCCCTGGCCGTGGATGCGGTTACGTGCGGCGCTGCTGCGGTGGCCACGAGCTGGAACTCTCCTGGTACGTCTTGTTTTGGTTTAGAAATAAATAAATACATCGTTGGCACGCTGTTTTCTTCTTTTTTAGGGTTTTCGGGGGTGGGAGGACGGATTTTCTCTCAAGTAATATTTCTTTAGCGGACAAACAGCCGCATACCTCATTAAATTTATCGCTGTTATCTTTCAAGAATTATATTTTGTATCTTTTCAAATCCACCTTTTTTCTCCATCGTTAAAACATCACTTTTTGCTTTCTTCTTTTCTCAATTGACACAGAACTGCGCCGCCTGGTGGCTTCCCGCCCGTCGTTTGTGGCCACCGCCCGCTCCCTGGGCTTTGACGCCGTCCCCCTGCTGGAGCTCTCGCTTGCCGAACTCTCGCTCTACGACGCCGCCTCCTCCAAGCTCCTCTCCTGGCTGGAGGCCCAGGGGCTCGACCCCTGGATCACCAGGGTGGCAGCCAGGGCAGAAGCGTCCGGCGCTGTGCTGGCAGCAGGAGTCGGTAGAGGGATAGAAGAGGTGCTGGCCGGTGCTGCCGAGCTGCTCGCCCAGCACCCCCAGGCGGGCTGCATCGTGCTGGAAGCTGTCCACCCAGGCAAGTAATTACTAATTTTTACATCCCCTCCTTGTGCTGATCATCATCTTTGCCTTATTTTCGTTTTTCCTGCTTATCTTGAGGCTCCCTTTCTTCCCTTCATTTTGGCCTGTTATTACACATAGTCTGTTAGCACCAGATACTAATAATAATGCAACTGCTACTACTAATACCCCACTCTGCTTAAAACTTAACTAAACTAAACTGAACGAAACTTGATTAATTTTCTTTTAATGACCCTGCAGGCGCCGTTTACTTCACCTGCGCCGTGATCGCCGGCGAGGGCGGCGCCCCCGTGGCGCTGCCCCCCACCGAGGTCGGCTACGACGACTTCGACGAGGCCGTGTTCACGTCAGAGCTCACCATTCAGCGATTCTTAGCGATACGAGACGAAGGGCTTGACCCCGACAAGGTGGACGCCCTCCTAGCGGTAGAAAGGGAGACCCACAGGCTGCCCCCCGGGGTGTTTGGCGGCCCCGCGTTGGCCAGCCAGCGCATGAAGCACTCCACTCCTCCTATCAGCCTCCCTGGTGGCGTGTCTCGGAACATCCGGCTGGCAGCGGCGAAGCTGTTTACGGAACTGGGGCTCAAGGACTTTGCGTCGTTCTCCGGGTGGGTGGTGCCTGAGGATCCGCTGAAGGCGGCAGGCTTGGAGGCGGGCGCAGCGCTGCTGAAGCTGGCCGACGGTGGCGACTTGGACTTGGGTGCGGCTGACGCCGCTGCCGAGGCTGCGGACCAGCGGCCGCGCGGGCGGCCCTTTGCAGAGCTGCAGGCGCTGCACGACGCGGAGCAGGCGACCCTGGTAAACGGCATTTCTTATGATGATCGGGCCTCTGCCGTTGACGTCCAAAACTACGAGCACGCGGCCGCTAAAGAGGAGCCGGAGGTGGCGCTGGCCAACAGCCCGGTGCTGCGGGAGGCGGGAGAGGGCGTCGTGCCCTCTAAAGTGCGGTACGGCACCTTTTTAGGCCTAGAGATTGATGATAGGACCCGTGAGGAAATTATCGCCGAAAGCTCCAGGTTTGAGTTCGAACCCGTGCCGGAGGGGGCCCCCGCGGTCCAGCGCCCCACCTCACTGCCGAATCTGGCGGAAGAAAGCGCGGCAGGGCTGTGTCATACCGCGGGACGGCGTATCGCCTTTTCGCAGATAGAATTGACCCCGGATCTCGGCGACAGGCTGGGCGTGCTCGCCCAGGCGGTGGCCGCTGCCGGCATGGACCCCGCGCTGCTGTCCCGACAGCTCGTATCGCGCGCAGCGGCGAGGGCAGGCCTCCCTCTACTCCCCCCGCTGGAGGCCGCGCAGCTGCCCCCCATCGATGCTGCCGAGGCGGAGCGCCTGCGCATCGCCCCCCAAGAGGAGCCCCTGGAGGCAGCGGAGGATGCGGCGGCTGAGCAGGAGCCTGCCTTTACCTTTGCGGATATTACTTCAGCATTGGAGGAGTGGAACGAGGAGCGCGCCCAAAATCCTGCGCTGGAGGATCTCGCCAGCGGTGCGCACACGGCGGTGGAGCCGCTGGAGAGCTATGACGCGATCCTCGAGGCTGGGGAGGAAGGCGCGGCGGCGGCAGAGGCCACAGCAGCAGGAGCTGGGTTGCCGGCTCTTTCAGGGGGAGAAAACGACGCTGACGGGTGGCTGATCGACGACGACGAAGCGCTGTTTGATCCCTTGGACAGAACCGCAGGCGCCGTTGCGTTTGGGGCCTCGTACGACGAAGAAAACCTCATTGGTGGCAACGGCAGTGGCGGCTCGTACGATTCTGCTGGCAGCTCTATGGATGAGCTTGCTGACGAGGTGGAGCAAGACCCTGACGCGGTGCTGATGGCGGAGTACCCTGGGCTGCACCCAACGCGCCAGAGGGTGTGGATTTTATGCGGAGGGGAGGAGGGGCCGAGGCGTGATGAGAGCCTTCAGGCGGCGGTGGAGGCGGTGGCGGCGCTGCAGTTTGAGCGGGACCTGCTGGTGGAGACCTTCTTCCTGGACCCCATCGACGCCGGCATCGAGTAAGTTGTAGTTGAAGCTGGCATTTATATTTAAACAGCAGCAATTATTCTTATTTGTTTTTCCTTATTTTTTTGATGAGTTGAGCTCATCAAGCTCATCAATACTCCATACCTCCCCCCGTAGTTTTTCTCGACCTCTTTTTATCACACCGTCCTCCTTTCTTTTTGCAGCGAGGGTGAGCGCCGCGCCACGCTGCTGCAGCGCCGTACCGACCTCATCAAGATGGGCGCCACCGAGGAGGAGTTCCTGGAAGGCTTCCCGGAGTACCACCTTACCCGGATCAAAACAATGACGCCGCCAGACCCGTCGTACCTCGCATGGCGTGGGGTGTACCGCCTCACCGAATCTGCCGTACTTTCCACCAACGCCCCAAATCTAAAAGAAAGCGCGCAGGAGGCGGCGCGCGGCGCCGCCACGCCCTGGATCACGCGCAGGCCGGACGATGAGCTGCACGACCGGGAACAATTGATGGAGTCGGTTAGGGGGGAGTTAGAACTCGCCGGAGTCGCAGCTGGGGGGCCTGGGCCATGGGGAGGCTCCCTGTCGCGCGCGACGCACCCGGAATACGCGTTCATGAAGGAGTGGATGAACGAAGCGGCGCAGCAGTGCGTGGTTGTGCTGCTTTTGTTGCCGGATCAGCCTTCGGCCCAAGGGGCAGTGCAGCGCGAGCTGGAGATGCGCGGCATCCCCCACACCGGCCTGCAGTCGGTAGTGGCGCAGATGTGCGCCGACCGCGCCGACGTTCTTCGCACTTTGGCGGAAACTGCGGCGTTTGGCGGGTTTGCCGCAGCCCCGCCCTTCCACTCCATTTCCCTGCCGGAGCTGGCCGCCACCTGCCGGTCGGAAGAGGCTGCAGATTCGCTCTTCTCGCGCGTCCTGGGCTGGTAAGAATCCCGCCCGCACTTTTACTCCCAAATTGGCAATATAAATAATATAAATATAAATTTAAAACTGAATTTTGAACCATTTTCCTCCTTTTTTCTCTCTCTCAAAATGCAGGTGGGAGAAGAAGGCGCTGGTGATCCGCCCCCGCGAGGTGCGCGGCGCCGGTCTGGGCGCCGCCACCGTCACCTGCGGCAGAGATCTTCAAACGTACGTCAAGGCTGTCACCAATTGGGACTCCATCCTCCCTGCAGCCGCGCTGGCGGCTGGCACTGGCCCCGACGTCGTCATGCCCCTCCCCCCGCCCGTCCAGTTCGTCCTGGAGCCGCTCTCCCGCGCAATACCGCTGTACCTGCGGTTGGGAACCGCCACTGCCAACTCCCCCCCAACTGCCGCCCCCTCGACCGCCGAAAATGGGCTGGACGAGGACGTGCTGGCTAGCAAGCTCTCTTGGCCCACCCAGGACGCGTTCATGAAGGTGAAAGCGTGCCTGTTGGGGGGCGCAGGGACCATGCAGTGCCTGGGCTTCAGCACCGCCGTGGTGGTGACCCAAGGCGAGGGAGAGGAAGAAAGCGAGGTGGGAAGCTTCGATTTGACCCCAGTACCTTGTGCGTTCCTCCACCCGGGCGTGGCAGCGCAGGCGGAGCAGTACCTCTTCGGGGTGGCGCAGTGCCTGGGCCTGGGCGGCGCGGTGGAGGTTACGGCGCTGTTGAACGTGGAAACCGCGGAAGTCATCGTGCAGGACGTCAACCCTCACCCCGACCTCTCTCCCACGGGGCTGCTGGCCCGACAAGCCGCCCGGCAGCGGCCTCTGCCCATGTCGTACACTAGGGTGCTCAGGGATCTATTAAAGGTGGGAATGAGCCGCGGAGAGGAGGACAACGTAAGCGGAGTGGAGCCGGATGTCATGGGGGAGCTTTACTCGCTGGGTACCTTCCCTGGGGAGGAGAGAGACGAAGAGGCGGCGGCTGGTAGCAGTTTCGACGGCAGCGAAGCTTCCGGGGGAGGTAACAAGCCTGAGGAGATGTACTGGGGGGATCCGTACATCAGCATTGACGCCAATCAGATTGTTGGTGGGGCAGGGCAGATGCTGGGCTCGCAGCAGCAGAGCTACGATGAGGAAGAAATTGTTGATGGCGGCAGTGGTGGGTCGTACGATGAGGGGGAAGATAAAGGGTACACCAATGAGGATACTACGTGGTAGAGGAGGGAAAGTGCTGTCCCTGTAGGAGGCGTACAATTGTTTGCTGCTTTTTTATTTTTGTTATAAATATATTTTTTTTTCTGTGCAAAGTCTTCAGTTGTTCAACAGTTTTGGTCGCATCTTTTCGAGGAGGGGAAGGGTATGCAGCATGCGAAGCAGAGGAAAGAGCGCAGAGAGGGATGCTTTGAGAAGCTGCGAAGCCTAAAGAAATGTTACATTTAGAAAATTGAGGGTCAGACAACGAGCAACGGCAAGGGGAATTGTCATGAAGGTAAACGTCGGTAAGTATCACCTGGGGAAGTTGATCTAAAGCATAGCCCCCCAAAATTCAAAAAGAAAAAAACAACGTCAAATATTTGTTGTCGCCGCTGGGGTGCAATACTTGTACAAAAAAAGAAAGAGAGTGAAAGAAATACAGGGAGGGATAACGTACTCGCGGTGCTAACTGGCTAAATCGAAGAAAGAAGCAATGCATTGTACTGTTCAAAAGGAAACCGACAGGAGAAATGAAGAAAAGTGAAAAAAGCGCCGCTTGAAGAAAGCAGCGCTCCTTCGCATTTACTTTGACTTGGTGCTCGTCGCAAAACTGACTTTCTTTCCGCTTCCTTCCGCAGCGGGCTTCTTTCTTCCCAGGCTTCCCAACCCGCTGAGGCCCCCCAGCCCACCGCCCAGTCCACCCAGAGGGGCTCCCAGCGGCCGCGAAGAAGGAATCGGGAGGCCCTCGGTGAGGCCCCCCAGCCGCGAGGCGCCGAGCCTTCCGGGCCCGCCCGCCAGCGCGGACCGCGGGGTGGCGCCGCGGGGCGCCAGCCCTGCGATGCGCGACACAGGGGGCCGCTGCTGAGGAGACGATGAAGGTTTCCCGCTGGCCTCTTCAGCAGGCGACGCCGGTGCAGCTGTGGCGGCGGGCTGCTTGGAGGGGGGCCCTGGCTGTGTGGAGGGAGAGGGCGTGGGCTCCGCGGGCTGCTGCCGCGGCTGCAACGGCTCCGCTACCGCTGCCCCGCTGCCGCCGGTGCCGGAGCCGCTGGCGCCGCCGTTGGCTGCCGCGGCGGCGGGGGCTTGCACCGCCTCGTCGGAGAAGAGGTCCGCCAGCGCAGAGTAGTTGATTTTGCTGGAAAGTTTCTTGTTGTCTAACATGCGCATGGCTGCCTCTTGGGCGCTCTCAGCGGGCGGCAGGTGCGCGTCAGGCTTGGGCTTGGACTTGGAGCCCAGCGGCCTGCCGCGCCCGCGCTTGTACTGGATGCCTGCTGCAGCGGCGGCCTCCATGGCGGCGCGCTGCTCCGCTTGCGCACGCTCCGCCGCCTCCTGCGCCGCCTTTTTGGCCGCCTGCTTCTCCTGCAGAAGAATAAATTGGAAATAGAAAGAGGGAAAATATGATAAATATGCACGCCAAGGAAAAAGCTCAGAAATATATGGAGAAATTTTGGTGCCCTTCAAACAATTCCAAGAGTGCCGAATATTCGCGCAAACTCACCACCCAGTCCTGGTTCATCAGGTTCCAGATCTCCTCCTTGCACGCTACCTCCGCCTCGTCCGCTAGGTACATCGCAATATCGCCATCGCTGATCTCTGACAAATTGCCATCGTTATCCTCCTCCTCCTCTTCTTCTTCTTCCTCGAGCTCAGACACAGCCACGATCGCCCCGGGGCCTATGAGCCCACTGCCCCCGCCAGCAGCAGTGAGATCTGAAGGAATCGACACTGGGGCAGCGCTGCCGCCGCCGCCGTCTGCAGAGTGTCCCCCGCCGCCGTTGCTCCTGCCTGGCTGCGGGACGATCTCCTCCGCTGCCGCTTCCGCGTCCACAGCCTGCGCCCCGGCGCCCACCGCCGCGTCCCGAACGCAGTTGGCAATCACCGCGGAAATAATGCCAGCCGCGTTGACGCTCATGCGGGGACGCTTCCGCCGCTGATCCGCCGCCTCCGCCTCCGCGATGGCAGACTCGAAGTCGTCCACCTCCTGTTCGGCCGCCGCGATGGCCTGCGCGTTCACCAGCGCCGCCGCCGCCGCGCCCAACGCCGCCGCCTCCCCTGCAGCCTCTGCAGCGCCGTCGGTGTCCATCGGAACCGCCGCCACTCCGCCCGCATCCTCGCTGGGAGTAGCCGCTGCCGCCGCCGCGGCTGCGGCTCCAGCTTCCTCTTCCGCAGCAGCTGCAGCGGCGCCTTTCTTCCCCCTGCATTTCCCCTTGGCCTCGCTCTTTTTGGCAGCAGCGGCTTTTCCGCCCTTCCCGACCACTGCCTTCTTCCCAGCCGCCTTTTTCCCGGTGGACGGCCCTGCGTCCTCCTCTTCCTCCTCTTGCTGCTCCTCTTCTCCCTCCTTCACGCCAGCAGCAGCAGTTGCGGCAGCTCTGCTGCCACTACCGCCGGCTGCTTCTTCCTCCTCCTCCACCTCATCCCCAGGAGCAGGCAGCGCCAGCGGTTTGTCCTTCTCAGTCTCCTGCGCCGCTTTCTTCGCCTCCTGCTGCCGGTTTTTGCTGAAGGCGGGGGGGTTGGAGCCGTCGAAGGTGCCGCCGGATTTCTTTACGAAATCGGTGAAACACTGCCGGCACATGCCCTGCAGCAAATTTTTGAATTAGCAATACAAATTTTTAGTTGACACTATGAGGTTTGAATTAAAGAATGGAATTTATGGGTGTCAATAACGATGCAGTTAATAATAATTGACAGTGATGGGGGAAAATAAATGGATTTGGTTTCAAGTGAAGAAAATTGAGCGAAAAGGAGCGAAAAACAGTGCAAAAGAAAGAGGAAACCGCAAGGAGGTCGAAAATACAGTCGAACTCCAACTACAATATATGTATTAAATTTATAGAATAACTGACCTGCTTGAAGTGGGCCTCCCCCATGGCGAGGTGCTCACACCCGGCGAGGGCCTCGGCAGCCGGCTCTTCTGCCTCAGCGGCCGTGATTGCCTGCACCTCCCGCGCCTCCAGCAGGTCCACGCGCTCCTCAAACTGCCGTTTGTTGAGCTGCGAGGCCTCGGTGGAAGAAAATTCGGTGAGGCGCTTGGACAGGGTGTGCTCGCCGATGTGCACCACCTGCACCACCTGCTTCTTGGCTCGGGGGAAGCCTGCGAGGTTGGGGAAGGAAGGAAAATAAAAATTAGCAGTGAAAAAATGGTTCAATACGGCGAAAAATTGAGTAAATGAGGTGCTTTTTAAATTGCATTCTTAAGGTAACTTGAGCGTTATTTTTGAGCAAAATAAGTCTAAAGGAATAATAATAATTGCGGGAATGAAGAATGTGTAATAACGAATTTGAAGTCAAGAGGTGGGTGGCTTGAGAATTCCCAGAGCCGACCTCTGCCGCCGCTTGACCTCCGCACTCCCCCGAGAGCAGATCGAATACTAGAGGTTCTGGTATGGCGTTAGAACATACTGAGCTGCTGTCTTACCGTGCAGGTGGGCTGCGATGTAGAGCGCCGCACCACAGACCCCAGAAGGCCGCCGCCCCGTCTGAATCCAGTCGCGCTTCATGGAAGCCACCAGCCGCATCGCAGTGGCTGCCACCTGTCGTAAAAAAAACCAGACAAAAAAAGGCATCAATTTTATTGACTGTCGCAGAAACTAAATTGTGGCTTATAATATCCCATTTTTCCATCAGAAACTAGCTGAAATAGCAGGTTGACGCATAGAACAGTATTGGTTTTGAAATACGACAAAAATAAAAATTATTGAATGTAAATAAATCACCTTGTCCATGACCTGCCGGCTGGGAAACTCCATCCTGTCTGCAAATCGGTGGATGTACAGGGAGGGGTCCACCGGCTTTGAAAACAGCGGGTGCTCCTCCAGGCGCAGCAGCTTGGTGAGCTGCAGGAAGACGGCGCCCAGAGTAAAGACATTCACTTGAAGAGCGTCCGAAAAATCGATGAGCAGGAAGGGCTTGGAGTCCTGGCGGCACACCAGGTACAGGCAGGCAGCGGCCACCTGAAACCAAAAAAGGTAGCAAAATAGCAGCATCAAAATTACGGCTGAACGAACACAAAGAAGAAAGAAGAAAAAAATGCACCATTGGGGGGGGGGGGAGGTAGATGGTAATTAAACCATTTCGACCGGTTTTATGAGAGGAACACGCGATTTTAAATGTTACCAACCTGGTTGGTGCGGCGGCCGCGCGTGAAGCCGCGCTGCAGCGCCAGTTTGTAGAGGCGGTGAGAGGACTCGATGGTTTCCTCCCGGGGTCGCACAGACAGCTGGTCTACCAAATGAGCGATGTCTTGGCGGCCGCGCTGCTGGGCGCGCTCGTGGGAGTCGGCCTGGTAGGCGTAGACCCGGCCTCCGTGGATCCTGCCGATGCCTCGGGCGACGCCGCTCTCGTTGACAAACTGCCCCACCACGGTGCTCTCACCGGCGGCATCCTTCTGGAAAGTGACGTCCGCAGAGAATGCGATGTCCTCCAGCACACAACCGCACTGGACGCAGCACCTGGAAAGAGAGAGAGAGGGGGAATCAATAGATTATTGAGTTGTTGTTGGTTCAGGACTTTGAAGGGGAACTGGGCGAGGAGGCCAGGAGTTAGTGTGATCACTCACGAAATGCCCTTGGCATCGTCGATTTCGATGTCCGTCTCGCAGCGGCATTTGTTGCAGTAAACCATATTATTCTTGGGGGCAGCAGGTCGCAACAGCTACTGAGAGGCTGTTAATGCCCGGTGTGGGGCCTCGTTCGAACAAATAAATTCGAAATGTATGATACCGCGGCCAAACAGAGGTTTTGTTTGCTCACGGGCCTAGGAGCATGTCGAATTGCATTCAGAGTGGCATGTCGCGCAGGAAGGGCCCGGCGACAGGGAGCCCTCGGGAAGGTCACGAATCTTGTTTCGAAATTAATTAATTTTGATGTCCCAGCGAGCAGGGAAAAGGTCTAAAGCCGTAAAAATGGAAAGATTTTTCGGACTCCGGGAAAGTCGTCAAAGATCGCCGTGCTGCATCCCAATATTATTTGCAAATAAAAATTGAATATTTTATTCATTGCGAAGCGCCTGCCGGCATTGTGAAGCGGACTAATTTGTTAAAATAAAAATAAAAAATGTTGGGAGGCAACTCCGGTGCCAACGTAGTAGGTAAGCACGGTGGATGTTCACATTCATTGGTTGTTAACATTGCGCACTGTGAGGACTTGCTCTTTGGATATTCCTCTGTGTGCTATTTTGTTTTCTGATCAATACCTCAATTATTTGACCGCGTCCCTGCAGTCCCCCGCAATTTTCGCCTCCTCGAGGAGCTTGAGAAGGGTGAAAAAGGCATTGGCGACGGCACCGTCAGTTATGGATTGGACAGCGGCGACGACCTTCTGATGTGCAACTGGACTGGCACGATCATTGGGCCCCCAGGCGTACGTGGTTGCGTATATGTTTAATTTCTACAGTCCATCATCACTTTTATCTGCCTCCTCATCTCTTTCCTCTTTAAATTCTTCTGTTTCCCTACTTTCATACTTTTTCTTCTTCATTTTTTCAGACTGTCCATGACGGACGCATCTACACCCTCAAAATCTACTGCGGCGAGAACTACCCCAACAGCCCGCCCCAGGTGCGCTTCATCTCCCGCATCAACATGAACGGCGTCAGCAACACAGGCATCATTGAGCCCCGCTTTCCAGCTCTGAGAGAGTGGAACCGCAGCAAGACCATGGTGAGTTGATGGGATGTTTCTGCGAGGAGGGAATCGCACATAAAATATTTGCTTTACATGGGCTTCGAGAGGTGTTACAAGTTTCTGGTGATGCATGGAATTGGAAGAAGAAAAATCTGTGTGTGACTATCTAATGGTTTATTAAATTCGTCGCAGGAGCATTTATTAACCGAACTGAGGCGAGATATGGCGCAGCCCCACAATCGTAAGCTGCCACAGCCTCCTGAGTCCAGCGTGTATTAGTGCGAGCGCCTTGAATACAATAGTTTAAAATCTTTTAGCGTCGGAGATCGTCTGGTAATAAATATATTTGAAGCGAAACGTTTGATGGCTGCTCTTTATAACGAATGTTTTGATATTTACGTTAAAATGGATTTTCCTTGCCTGTAACAATTTGACGAGGGCACAAAGAGTAATTTGCGCTTTGAGCAAAATTTCTGGGTAGAAGAACGATTACCGTGAATTTACCAACGAATATCGAATTTTAGCGTAGTGGCCTCGAGTATCTCATGTTGTGCCTAGATTTTCAACATATTTAGGCGAGATGGGAGCAAATGGCAATGACTTTGTCGCTGAAATAGCATTTTAAGGAAGACCTCCTTATTTTTTGATGGGGACGGCTGCGCCACTGAAGACAGTGCTCATTGCTAGAGATAGTATTGCCTCAGAACGAATTTTCAAACCAGAATAATCCAAGACCTGCTTGTCGCCGCTCCGGATATTTTCCTCTGAAGCTCTCAGCAAGTCTTCGCTCTTTTCACATTAACTTAATTAAAAAAAAAACTTGTCAAGAAAAGGTAAGGAGAGCCGAAAAGAAAGAAAGAACCGATAAAAACTTTGGAGGACGGAGAAAAAATCAAATGCAAAAAAGAAAAGCTTGCTGCACTGTCACTATCAAATAGAAAAGGGAACGGCGCATGTGTCGCATATTTTCAGAGAACAAATGGTAAGAGAGCAAGAGAATAGTTGTCATCAGTCAAAATTAAGAATAAGGAGAAATAAAGTTCAAGGCCCTTGTCATCATTTTTAAACATTCAAAAATATTAATTTAACTGTCATGTTTGCCTAAGGTTTCTGGAACACCAGGCAGTGCATGGGGGTAAACAGCCCCTGCTCCCCTCCCTCAATCAGCGCCACCCCAGTGTCAATCAGCATCTGGTGGACTTGTACCATGCCTTTGGGGGCGATCCTCAAAAACTCAGCCACGCTGACCAGGACGTGGTTGAACTTGGCCTTGGCCTTGAAAACCGCGAGGCTGGGGCTCAGCCGAGTCCACCAGGGGGTGATAGAGCCATCAGGCATGATTGCCAGGTCTCGGCTCTTGAGCAGCTTGAAGCCTACCTTGACACCAGCCTCTTCGCACTCTTTCCAGGTGTTGAGGCTGGGCAGACCGTTGCCGATGATGATTTCGTCGGCTATAGCCACGTGAGCCTTGTTGGTGGCATCAAAGACAGGGGTGGACACCCACTCGTAGGCCACGAAGATGGAGCCGGGCTTCAGGCAGCGGTAAACCTCGCTGTAAACCTAAGGCGAAAAAAAGTAGAGAAGAAATTATAAATAAATTTTGAAACGAGAAATTTTTAAAAAATTATTTTGGGGCTTGTTTTTAGTCCCGAAAATAGCGAAATTGTCCCGAAAATAACGAGAAGATTACAAACTAAGTTATCGCGCGATTATCTACCTGCTCAATGGAGGGGGCATGGCAGGTGGCTTCGATGGCATAGGCTGCGTCGTAGCTGGCGTCAGCAAACGGCATCTCCAGGAAGTTGCCGCGCACCGCCTTGCACTGAGCTTCCAGGCCCATCTTGTCGGTGTGCATGTTGGCCCTGGACACCTGATACTCGTTGATGGTAATGCCAGTAACGTTGCCGCCTGAAACTGCAGCCACGGTGCGCATGGGCCCTCCCACGCCGCAGCCGACGTCGATGGCAGCCTTACCAGGCTCCAGACCGGTGAGGGCCGCGATGCGGGCCTCGTGGGCCGCCTCGCAGGCCGCCCAGTCCTTGCCTGGCAGCAGCGGAGAGAAATGGAAGGAGGTGCCCCACCCCCACTCGTAGAGATCAGTCACCAGGGAGTAGAACTTGTCCACCAGGTCTGCGACCTTCTCCTTGCGGTCGATTACCGCGCCGCTCCCGCGCTGCAGGGTGTTGAACTCGTCGTAATAGTCCTTGACCTGGGCACAAATGTGGAGATGTTGGGTGGGAAGATCGGGGTGAGCGTTTAGAGGATGTAGCTGGGTGTTTATGGGTGAACTGGGAATCTGGGTGGGCAATGTGGGTGCGAAAAGGGGCTGGCACGCGGAGTTCTAGCAATTGTGATGACTGTTGGGCGCACCTCTTCTTGCACCTTGGACCTGTCCACGGCGCCGCTGCCGATTTCAAAAGTTCCAGGCGATTTCTTGTAGCCCTTGGAAGAGCGAGTGAGGTACCAGCCCAGGCCAGCAACCGCGGTTACGCCGGCCACTGCGGCCAACGTCTTGTGGTCTTCGGCGTAGTCGCCGGCGGAACGCAGCGCATCCCCGAGTCCTCGGAGAGCCATGGTGCAATACTTAATTAAAAATATGCTGCTTAAGACCCATTTTGCGCTGAATCAATTCAAAGCCATTCACTCTTTCCACCGTTCAGTTCGCCGTTCAAGGCCGATTTTTCAGTTCTGATTCAATAATTTGAACATTCGGTGGTACCCAATTGATCGGATTACGAGGAGAGCGTGCGAGCAGCCCTGCTATGCGTATGTATTTTTTCCTTCCAAGAAATGATCTGATCACAAAAGAATGTCTGAAGTCGCAGCCACCCTCGCTGATGCTGAAGCCGCCGCCAACAGCAGCAACTACCTCCGCGCCCTCACCCTCCTCACCCCGCTCCAGCCCTACTTCTCCTCTCAAAACCATCACCGGCCTGCTGCCGCCGACCCCCAACTAAAACGCTATCTTCAGCTGCAAGCGCTGTCCAGAATCCTCCTAGCGGACCAACGCCGACGTTCTTCTTCCTATTGGGAGGCGTTTGGGCTCGACGAGGCCACTGCATCAACGTTTGAAATTCGTCGACAATTCAAGCGGCTGGCGGCTCTGGTGCATCCTGATAAATGCGCGCTGTCCGCCGCCGGCGCTGCATTTGCGGCGCTGCAGCGGGGGGTGGAGGAGCTGCAGCTAGAGGCAGCAGGAGAGGCAGTTGGCGAGGGGGGTTCAGCTGGCAATGCTTCGGAGGAGAGAGAACGAAAGCGCGCAAGAAAGAATGACGCGGCAGAGGGAGGAGATTTCTACGATGAGGGCGACGAGTTTGCGTGGTGGACCGAGTGGGAGGCTGCTGCAAAAAGCGCCAAAAAGGAAGGGCCAAAAGAAAAGGAAGAAGGCAGAGGCAGTTATTTTGCAGCAGGAGTTGCAGAAGATGCGGCGGCGCTTGAAGGCATGAGCGTGGAGGAGCTGCAGGTGGAGGTCAGAGCGCGACAAGATGCAATGCTGGGGCCGCCAATAACGAAACATCATGGGGACGATGCCGGAACAGACAGCCAGGCTCCGCGCCATAGCTTGCATAGCTTACGGGAGGGGTTGCTGCGCGCCAGAAGCGTCCTAAACGCCAAACTTCAAAAGGCGGCGCAGGACAATGCGGCAGAAGGTCTCGAAGGCGGCTTCCTTCGCTCTTGACATAGTATTAGTAATAGTAAACTTTAGTGTTTATGTTTTAAAGAGGAAGACAAAAAATCCACTATTCTGACTAAAGATGCTCTCTAAAAAAAACCCAAGAACGTCGTCGTAATTAAAAAAATTACGACGATCGCGCCTTATACGGATTCGGCAGCCCTGCGTCCGCATTCGGCTTGTCCAACACGCGGTACACGCGCACCATCCAGTGCTGCGAAGTAAATACCTCCTCAAAGTACTCCAGCTTGAAGTCGGTGAGCCCGATGACAACGTTGCGGACTCTATCATAGCCTCGAGGCGCCCCCATGAGGGGCCCACAGTCCGCGAACCGGTAGTATGACAGGCGGTACATCAGGCTCTGCTCCAGCGCCTTGCCCATGCCTTTATCCACGCGGTAATTGCCGGTCTCGTCCAGGTAGTCGGCTTCCCTGATGTCGGGGAAAACGCCGCCGCCGATGCGCACCATCCACAGGAACTTGTTAATGTCGTCAGAAGGGTACCTGCGCAGTGTATTGAAATTGCAATTTGATTGATTACAAGCCCCAGCACAAGTAATACTCATTTTAGATGAAATTTTGGGCGGCAAAACAACACAAAGGGAATTCAACAGACTTAATTATCATAGTACTAAAAATGGCTGTTATTAATGGCACGCTACTCACCCAATGAACCCGCCAAACACCACAAACACGTACTCCACGTCCAGGCTGCGGTAGATCTCCCATGCTTTCTTTTCGGGCGACGACATTGCCCGCCCCACCGTGGCGATGTGGGTGTTGTTCCAGGTGTTGTTGTCCACGATAACGGTGCGGTTGGACATGCCAGTGGTCTGATAGCCGTAGTCCCACCAGGAGGCTACTTTGGCGTCGGGGTGCGTGTTGTGGCGCAGCCAGGCGTAGGCCTCGCGGAAATCGTCGAAAACCTGCAGTGGAAGAAAGTAAAAAGAAAGGAAGAAAATAGTGATGAGATACTCGCACAGATATAATATTATTGAGATAAGCGTGTATAAATAAAGCTCAAAAAAGGGGTTATTCAAAGACGATTTAGGTGCTTTTGGGGTGTGCCGACCGAGGGAAGGAAGAAACTTTAATTCTGCTATTATTAGTGATTCTTGTGGGCTCACCTTGACGGAGCCGTCGGGGTTGCGGCTCTGCAGCACGATGGAGGGCGCGCTGTACATCTCTCCGCTCACGTACACGCTGTGCTTGTAGTACGCTGCCATGAGCAAAAAAATGCCGACAATGGCCCCCACGGCCACGTCCCGCGGCAGCGGAGCCCAGGAAGAGAGCGAGAACGAGGAAGACGCCTCCGCGGCAGCGGCAGCGGCGGCAGCCCCGCGTTTGCCAGCCTTGCTGCCCCTTTTGCCGGAGACTGCGGTGGAGGCCTCCTTGGCCGCCTTTTCGGCGACGGCGCTGGCGGTGGAGGCGTCGGATGCCGCGGGACCTGCCTCCGCCTTTTCTTCCTCGTTGAGGGCCTGCAGGGAGGAGCAGACGTAGGCGAGCAGCTCACTGAGGGCGAGACCGGAGAGGCAGCAGGCGGCAGGCGCCAGCACCAGCATAAGACGCACCTGCAGCCATTAGGTTTTGTTAATTAAAAAATAAATCGAGTTGTTGGTGCATGGCTATGGAAAGAGCTGAATACGATCAAGTTGGCTTGTTGAAAGCGGGGCAAAATGCAGAAGGGGTAAATAAAAGTGAAGGAAAGGAACTACAAGGCAGTTGGTTGTGTGAAGGGTATAGAACGCACCATGACGCCGGAGAAGTAGACGGCGGTGACGGCGTACAGCAGCAGGAACATGGAGGCGTCAGTGAGCGGGAAGAAGCAAGCCAGCAGAC
The DNA here is from genome assembly GCA_963854735.1 of Marvania coccoides. Classification (NCBI taxonomy): domain Eukaryota; kingdom Viridiplantae; phylum Chlorophyta; class Trebouxiophyceae; order Chlorellales; family Chlorellaceae; genus Marvania; species Marvania coccoides. The sequence goes on from OY978108.1 coordinate 494,668, forward strand.
CGGCAGGGGCCAGCAGCACCTGCACACGAATTTAACAGTGCGTACACAAATATTAATGAAGTGTTGATGTAATCAAGCATAATAAAGGCAAACCAAGTCGAAATTGTACTGTGGTATATTGATCAAATTTCCTCCCAGCATGATCTTTTGCAAAAATTCAAATGGTAATGAACATTTGTCAAACATAATATATACCACAATACAATACAAAAGCGTACCGCCACGTGCAGATCCGTGAAGTACATAGACCAGGTGGGCGGCTGATGCTCCGACACCGAGGCGATGATGGGAATGTATTTGGATGCGTACGTAGGGTCCAGCAACGACAGAGAGCGCCCAGTCCAGCCAAAGGTGGGGGATGCGGTGACGTAGGTGACCACCGCCAGGAGGAGCAGCGACAGCAGCGTGGCGCCCACGCCGAGCACCGCCCGCTTGGCTGCCTCGTAGGCCCGAGGGGAGAGGGTGCGCTGGATGTACTGGATGGCGAGCGCGGCGTGGAGGATGCCGAAGACGAAGAAAGAGGCAAAGTGCTCCGACATGAGGACGGCGTTGAAGCCGATGACAGGAATGTTCACTGTGAATTGAAGAAAGGAGGGGGAAGAAAGGAGAAAAAGAAAGGAGGGGGTGAGTGCTGGGAGAGGAGAGGTGTAGGGCGAAGAGATGGGATGTATGGTGGGGGGCTATAGAGAATGGACAGTGAGATAAATCAACTGAAAATAAAGAATCTTCCGTCTACATCTTGATGGTGCGACATATTGGCTATAATTAATGCACTACACTTAAAATCTGGGGGGGGGTCTACGGAAACAGAAAGCGATATCAACTACTACTCACTGGCTGCTAGGGCGCCCATGATGACAAACGGCGCGTAGGCCACGTACAGCCTGCTGGACGCCCTGCCAAACACGATGCACGCCAGGCAGTGAATGGGCAGCAGGTTGACGATGAAGGAGTAGCCTCCCCAGGACGCCACCATGTAGAGGTACCCGAAGAACAGCCCGGTGGCCCACGCCAGCGACCCTGTGTTGAGGGTTTTGACGTAAAGGTAGAAAACGAAAACAAGGGCAAAAATTGCCACGGCTTCGAGATCGTAGGAGCCCGCTACGGAGCGGGAGATGTAGGAGGGGACCACAGAGATGAACGCCGCGGATGCCAGGCCCGCGCCTGCAGCATTTAATTTAAAAAAAATGGCAGTATTAATTGAAATTTTCGGCATGAAAATTTGGCAAGGCGGTTGACGTTAGGAGGGGTAGGCTTTGATGTAAAGACTGGGAACATCACCAAAATAGAACGTTTGTTTGCTGTTAGTACCACTTGCCTGGGCCTCGGACCTCTTTCATGAAGAGGTAGGTGGCAATGGCGGTGAAGGCAGAGAAGACGGGAGCGGTGAAGACGCACACCTCCTGTACGTGTACAGGGATGTGGAGGAACTGGAGGAGGTTCCAAATGGCGCCAGCGGTGAAAATGAGGCCCTGCAAGGAAGCGTGCAAGCGGTTAACTTTTCATACGAAAAACACGCCAAAAATATGATATTTGCTGGGGGGAAAAGCTGGTTTGGTGGTTTGTGTAGTTATGTGTTGATGGCTGTGGAAAATTGAAGGCGAGTAAGGAAACGGGGTGAGTTCTTACGGGGTACATGGTTCCGCCGACGACGCGCCCCAGAGGGTACCAAGTGAAGGAATCGAAGAAGTTCCAGGTGTTGTAAAAGCCATTCTCGGTGAGGTACTGGGTGACGCGGTAGTTGAAGTAGGGATCGAACTCGTGGATGACGCTTTCATATTTGATCACCGAGAATAATCGAACCTGCAGGGGGAAATGGGGGCGGGGTGAGCGCTGGGCAGGGCGGCGGCGGTCCCAAGCTGCAATCTGGATCGTACCGAGGTGGCCAGGATGCAGATCGCCAGCAGGCAGGCTCCTTTTGCGAGTTTTCCCATCGCTGCGTTTTCATCTTCTTTCTGAGCAGTTTTCTGCGCTGTCGAGGTGGCAACAGCCACCGCAGAATCCGCCATAGGGCCTTATATGTAGTAGATACGATTTCTGATCAAGCGAAAGTAATCAAACCAATTTTATAATCAAAACCGATCAACAGCCAAATCTACGCTGTGCCCTCGCGCAGCCATTTCCATGCGTTGATCAACAAATTTTAAAGTCTTTTCTGGATTGGGAAGCCGGGTCTGCTTGTTTTTTGATCGGAAAGAAAGGTTGTTGGGCAATTTTGCATGGGCTGGCCGAAAAATGAGGATGTGTTTACAAATGGAATGAATGAATGGAGGCGACGCAGACACAGGTGCCTGTAAGAATGGGAAAAGAGCCTTGCTGGCTTGGAATGAGAGGAAAAACGAGGGCGGGAAATGAATGCAGCAGTAAACATGGAAAGCTGAATGAGTAAATCCGGTACGCAATAACAACAACATACAACTACAATTCCAGTGGAAGCTGCAGCCTGTGAGGACAACGTCTCGTCAAGTAAAGAAAAATGAAGGGAAAAAACCAGATGCCTATTTAAAAAAAAAACATTCGCATACGTTGCATGGATATCATTAGTTATGGTGAAAGATATAGAAATTTACTTCTGAGAGAATAAAAAAAAGGGGATAATAAAACGAACTTTGGCGTATTGTTGAAAGAATCAAAGGAAAACACCCGCCCCAGAGGCCCCCTGCCGCGCAGAGCGCCTCCGCGCCGCAGCAGCAGGGCCTCCCACCTCAACCCCCTCCTCCTCCCCAGCTGCAGGCGCCACCAAGTCCACGCCGACGCTCAGCAGCGCCCCTTGAGCGCCAAAAGCAACGCCAGTAGCGTCCTCCTCCTCGTCGTCCTCGTCAGCCATCTCCTCGTCGTCTTGGGGCAGCTGCGGGAAGGCCTCGCTGCCATTGCGCACCCAGCGCTCAAACAGCGCCGCCTTGGTGGAAATTTTTTTGTAGAGCGAATCGTTGCGCTGCTTCCCGCTTTCCATGAGCTGGAAGTCCGCCATCTCCGCGCGGTACTCGCCCAGCGTGAAGTTGGTGGCAGCCACGGGCCCGCGCAGGCGCACCAGGGCGCGGTCGTAGGACTTGGCTGCCTCTTTCTCGTCGTTATACAGGCCGAGGTAGACGTGCTTGGAGCCAGGGATGCCGATGCGAGCCTCCCAGCGGCCGCTGGGGTGGTGGGTGACGCCGCGGTAGGAGGAGGAGCCGCGGGAGAAGCCCTGGGTCAAAAGAAGAAATAAACATGATGAAAATACCAGAAACGTTTTTACAGAATTATGAGGGGTGAGGGCAATGTGCAACGATTGAGGAAAATAGTCAAACAGTATGTTTGCAGTGGCGTATTGCGAGGAAGAGAGATCAGAGGAATGTGAGAGAACAATTGAACTAATTTTCCGACCGACCTGTGACTGTCTGCGCACAGCCATGACCAGCTCTTCCATGGACATGCGGTCGATGCAGCCCAGCAGGTCAGAGTACCTGTGTGTTTAAAACGGGTTCACATGAAAAAATGAAAAAAACAGTCAATCGGCGACTTTATGTACGAAGAAATATTGTCCCTTTCGAGCGGTAGGATTTTTGTTGTTGCTTACTTTGAGAGCTCAAAGTTGATCTTGGTGCGGGTCCCTTTGCACTTCAGTGCGGCGATGTCGAATGCCTCTGCAGCGTGCTCTTCGCACTCATAGCCCCCCTGGCATGGAGGAATGGGAAGAGCAACATAAAAACAAGGGATTTATGATAGAGACATAAAACTAAGCGGAAGAAAATGACAAATTACCAGGTACACCTGCCGCCCCAGGTCTTTCACCCAAATGTGCGCCTCGTATCGCTGCGAGCGGCGGTGCTTGGTGACGCCACGAAAGCGGGAAGAGCGAGCTGCCTGGTCCGGGCTGCGGCCGCCCCTGCGCCGGTGCTGCCCCTGCTGCTGGGAGGGAGCCTCCATGGAGGTAGAACCCGGCGGGAGGGACCCTCCAGCGAGCTCAGAAGACCCCACGGTATTGCCGCCTGTGTTGTAAAGGGTAGCGCCAGTGTTGGTATTGCCATTGGTGTTTCCACCATGGGGAGAGAGGCAGAAAGGCGCCAGCCCGGCAGCGCTGGAGTTGTGGCGGTTGGTGTCCGGCTGCTGGGCCTGCGGAAGAGCAGCGGCAGCGGTGGCTGCGGAGGGACGGGTGATGATTTTTGAGTGGAGGGGGCTCTCGATGGAGGTGCCTGCGCATAAAAGAGCTGTAAATTCAGCATTTTTTCTCTCAATTCTATCCAAAGTGCGAATGCCCTCACCCAGCTTGAAAAGTTGAGAGTTCATTCTAGTTAAAAAGACAACAATTTGGGATACGTGCATACAAACCTGGCATGTACAAGCCAGTAGGTAGTGGCATGCCGAGAGGGCCAATCGGCAGGGGAATGAAACCGCCACCGCCGCCAGGTTCGCCGATGCTGTTAAGATCGAGGCACTGCTGCTGTTGCAGGAGCTGCTGCTGAAACTGGAGCAGCTGCTCCACAGTGTTGAGCTGCTGTGCCAGTTGCAGGGTCTGCATGGCGGTCGTGTCTTGCATGGGCTGGAGGGCAGCGCTGGCGTTGCTGCTGCCGTTGCCGCCTCCCAGCATGGACAGCTCGGGAAGAATAAGGCCGGGAGGGCTGGGCAGAAAGCTCAGAGACTTGTCGGATCCCAGGGCGAGCATGTCAGCAGCGAAATCTGCACACAAAAAGACGTTCGGAGGCAATTTTTTTGCTAGCACTGCATGCTATGTTTTAAAAGGGGCCATCAGGCAGATTGATTTTCTAGTCAAGACGACTTGCCTGGAGCTTTGGCTCCCGGGTTGAAGCCCAGCAGAGACTCCATGTCCATTTCTAAAGAATTTCTGTCAGCGGAGAAAGAAGGCGCTAATATAATAGGGACGATAGAAAGGCAAATAAAAGAGTATTTTATTTATTTATATCAGGCTGAAAAAGAACCGATCTTTCGGTGTGCAGCAAAATCATGCAAATTATTTTCCTGGTGATCTGCATGGTCCTCAAATTAAGGACCGCATGGCAGTCTTGCCTACCGTGATCTTAAATATGCAATAAGTATCTTAAATAAAGCTGCAAAGGGCGGAAATAGCACGGTTTTAGCTGTCCTTAAAGCCCTCGGGGGGTCGATCTTCTCCCTTCTCCCTGAGTCGACAAGCAGCCGAATCGCGAATTTTACGGCACGAAGACTATACTTGAATTACCTGGGGCACAGAATTGCACAGGCGTCCCTTGACCTTGAGAGAGATTTACTATAGGATTTAAGAAGTGGGACTTTACAAAGTCTCTTCTTGGGGGGGCCTGCACCGTAGGCAGCGTAATGGCCACACGTAGAATATATAAATGAAGTAGCAAGCTTCTGAAGTTGCAGAGAAAATGGGGGGAATGGCAGAGTTCGGTGTTCGGGGCTGCTCCGAGAAAACGAAAAAAAGTAAAGGAAAGTTGAATCGAAAAAGAAAGTTGAAGTTATGCACTTTTTAGAATTTCGCAACAGTGAATCACCAAATGCCCATGCAAGCCGTCATGCGGCGCTGTCCACAATGGCAGCTTTCATTTGTGCCCCGGCGTATTTTTCTTTCACCATGTTTTCTTTCCTTTTCAGGGACTTAGCAGCGCTCTCCACGTCTAATATTGTCGCTGTGAAAGCTCTGAGAATGATGAGACTGCAATGGCGCCTCACTCCTCATTGATGAGGCATCCGTGTGGGCGCTAGCAAACTGTCTCCATTCTTTTGTCCTATTTACAAACGGCTACTTAACATGACAATCGCATCAGAAGACAGAGAGAAAAGACAATGACTGGCCACGTGGTGCACTTCAGACATGGGCCACCAGGAGCATTTCCCCCCCTGGTGAACCCAAGCGTCACGGGAAAAAAGGGGGCTCCCAGAGATAAATTCGCAGACATAAGCAATATAGAAAGGGGATAAAGAAACATTGAAATGTTTGTGTTTGTTTTTTTGTGTTTGGATAAAATTGTGAGAGACTTGGGAATTCTCAGGTTCGACCTGTCGCCGCTCGACCTCCCACGGTCACTCCCCCGAGGGCAGAACGGATGCCAGAATTTATGGAATGGCGTTAGGGCCAGACAAGGACTTGGTGACGAAAAACGTTCACGAAGAAAGAGATTAATAAAAAAGGGAAGCGAAGATATATTTGAAGGAATTAGTTGGGTAAATGCTGGGGGGGGAGGGGAACATAGAAGAAATTCGCATCGTCAAGTGCACGTGTAGGGGGGGGAATTAGAGCTTTGCAGTCGTAGGCGGCTAAGAAAATATTAAAAAAATATGGGGAAAAGAAAGACAGAAAGACAGACGTTGTGATAATATTGATGGATAATTGCATTGAGTAAACGCAGTACAAAAGAAAAACAGTGCGAAAAATAAATCTCGTAAAAAAAAATTCAGCACTAAAAATTGCTTGCTTATAGAACTTCTTACTTTGAGGTCACTTCAAGCTTGCCAGAGGGGGTAGACAGCACCGAGGGGCGCGCTCCCCGGCTCCACGCCCCAGTTACGCCGACAATGACGCTCCGGTATTGAACCAAAGGCCAAAAGGTGGCAAAAAATGTGGCGATCAGCAGCCAGCCAAGGCACAGCACGACGAAGAAAGTGAAGTAGCCCTGCTTCCACACGCCGGCAGGCAGGGCAAGCAGTGGCCAGCCCAGCATGAACAGCAGCGTGAAGCCGACGGCCCAGTAGGAGTAATTAATGTTGTAACGGTCAAAGGTTTTGAGGCGGGCAGAAGGCTGTGCCTCTGCAGTAGCACTGTCAACAGCAGCTTCACTCTTGGAGTTTGTGCTGAAGTCTTTAACTTCATCTTCTTCTTTAGTAGGCGCAGCGACAGCAGCGTTTTCGGCTTCGACAGTGCCGGCAGCTGCGAGATCCTCCCAGGCGTAGTTGCCAGGCTTGAAGGCAGTGACGACAAAGGCGATGATGAACGGGAGCACGAGGGACACGCAGGAGCCTGCCAATAACGGATAGCTGCGAGAAAGTAAAAAAATAAAAATAAAATTAAAACTAATTTTCGCAGCATTAAATTAAACGGTTTACCAAGTTTAAACTTACTTCATGCCCATGGTGGCAAGTGTTATCTCGCCGTACAGCCCCTGCGCCGTCACGAACCACGTCATGAGTCCCATAGCCAGCCCCCCAATCACCGACGAGCCTGCCGCCAGGGCAGTGCAGCGGCGGGAAGTGACTGCCAACACTATGGCGGCAACGGGGGATGACAGCGTGACGCCCATTGACAAGTACCCAATACCGCCGATCCACCCAATCTTGTCGCACACCATGGCAGCCGGGCCTGACAGAATGCTGTAGAGAGCAGCGGTGATCCAAAGGCATCGAATGCGGTCGCTCTCGCTGGGTTTGCGGATGAAGTAGGGCAGAATGTCGTAGGTGACGATGCTGGAGAGCGCGATGATCTCGCCGGAGACCCCGGAAGAAACGCCGCACCACACGGCAGCGGCCACGAGACCCACGCCGGCTGAACCGAAAAGAGCGTTGGCCACTCCGGTGAGGACCCCGCCGGTGAAGAGTTCAGGGGTGGTGAGGGTCAAGTTGGCGGCCAACGCGCCCAGACCGGTGAGTCCCAACGCCCAAGGGATGGTGAACCACAGGAGAGCGCCCCAGAAGAAAGACCAGTTGGTGGCGGAGGTTCTAGACGCAATGCTGTACTGCCAGGAGTTTTGCTCGACGAACAGCGCGGGGAAGCCGGAGAAGAAGTTGAGCGCCGCGAAAACGAGGCCTTGGTGAGACCAGAAGGTGAGATAGCTGCCCCCGCGGTTGCCTTCGATCGGTATCACTTCTGCCCGAGCGGTGATGGCGTCGAACGTGCCGCTCATAGAGCCCAGCGCTCCGTTGGACCCTGATTTAGTGAAAACACCGAAGCTGAGCATGCACAGCGTGACGAAAACGACGATGTTTTTAATGTACGAGTTGATCATCACGCCACGAATGCCGCCAACGAGAATGATGGGCAGCGCCAGCAGCGGGGTCTGCAGCATGCCAAGGAGAAGGAGAATCGAAGAAAAATATTTAGGCGTGTGCGTGTGTGTGAAAAACGGATTTTTTTCTCTTTCTCTGGCGGCGAATTTTGCAGTAGGGATGAAAGCACAATGGCACCGATGCTTTCAATTGCACGTATAGAACATCAGGGTTTTTAAAAACAACAACAAATTCTTACCAGGAAGTAGTACTCTATCTTTGGCACTCCAGTGACGACCTCATGCATGGTACCAGCGGTTTGAAGCAGCTGCCCTCCGATGGCCAAATTTTGCACCACGAACAAGAAGCACACTGGGACGTGAACCCAAGGCCCCCAGCGGTGGAAAATGAGCTCGCCGAGGGTGTGTGCTTTGGGAGCCAAGCGGCGCATGTTGTAGGAAATGATTCCCATAAGAAGGAGCTGGACGCAGCTGCCGGCGCCGTACCAGTACGCCCCGGTGATACCAAAAAGCCAGACGTTGGTGGGAGGAAAGAAAAAGGTGGCGGACTGCGTGAAATATTAAAGGAACTGATGAAAACGTAGTATTGATTGAATAAGTGTCGAGATAAGCTCACCCAAATCCACTGTGCACATATGACCGTGGCGGAGAAGGCCATACGGAGGGACCGTCCGCCAGTAGAAAAAAACTCGCTGGGCGAGTTCGTCTTGGCCTCGACAGCGTATTTTTTGTCCAGCGTAGAGATCAGCGGCACCGCGACAGCAAAAGCAACGCCCAAGCCGATGAGAATCCCTTGGCCTGCGGCCTCACTGACTGTTGCCGACATTGCTCCCTAATTTGCTTGCTGGCGAGTTAAGGAAGCTTGAATATTATTCGGTCAACGCCGCGTGTTGCAGCGGTCGCGTGGTACGCCAGTAAGTTAATTCCAAAAAAAAATGTGCCAGATTTGGTTTTCTGGGGAACACTAAAAACACACGAGGAACGCAGAATATCAGGCGCTCTGGATATGATTGAGGCAGTGGCACTATAAGAATACATAAAATATATTCAAATAGATATTATGGTACAGCAGAAAAAGCCCTCGGTCGTACCGAGGGCTTTTCCTGTTACGGTACGCTATTGCTATGGAATCGAAGGAGACTTGTGGGCCCTTGTAAAAAATAAATCGTCGCTTTTAAGCCCGCTCGTGGCTTTAATAAATCACTACTAGTGCTATACAAAGCAGCCAGGCGCGCGGAGGCCCCAAGACGCGGGGAAATCGCGGATGTGGGGTCGCTCACCACAAAGCCAAGGGAGAATAGGCCAGGGAAAAGGCTGCAAGAATACACATTTTCACCCCCGGTTAGTACCTACAGGCACCTAGCATACGATTTCTGAGCTTTAGGCCGCTGGCGGTAGGCAATTTCTGCACTTTATTCGTGCCGTCGTCAGCGGCGCCGCCCTCGCTGACAATTCAAATCCTGGCGTTGTTTCACTCCTATTTAAGATGCAAATATAATTTTATCCACAACTAAACAGTTTTACCACGCGCTGGTAGTTCAAACTGTGCATCACTGTCTCAAATAATAAATTACCACCATGCCCAAAGCCAGCGCTCGGGCTGCAACCACTGCTGCCCTAAATATCATGTTTCACGCGGCGGAGGCGATATACATTATCAGTAGCTCGCCGATTTGAAGTTGTACGTGGCAAAAAAATGATTTGGTACGGTGCGTTTGCCGTCGCCGCTGATTTGGTGTAATAGTACATATTCTTCCCGAGGATCGCCAGCAGCAGGGGGTACGGGTCCGTTTGCGACTGATAGGTCCATGCCCGTTTATCGGCGGAGTCTAGGTACTCCTTGGCACGCAGCAGCTGGCCCTGCTCTGGGCGTCCCTTGAGCTCGTGGTCTGCGAAGATTCTGCAAAACGCGAGACGCGGCAAAAGGCTTGTCCGCGCCACGCATATTCTGGCGTAGAACTGCACCTGTGGCATGAATCGACTCCCCAATGGTGACCTGCAAGTTCGCAAATAAGAAAACAGTTTTATTACCAATTGTTTCAACAACAACAAAAAAAAAGACAAACGATAAATGAATGCTTTTCAGCAGCGTATTTATGTATCTTCATCTTACCTGCACCACGCTGGAGTCTCTTGTCTGCGAGCGGCTGTACGCTGCAGAGTTGATGGTTGCGCCATCCAGGCGGCGGTAGGTGTACACCACGACCTCAAGCGCTGCGTTGCCTACTTCCAGATCGCCCTCCATCCAGCCCATGGCGGCGAAGCTCAGTACTCCCGCCCGTATCATTTTCTTCACCCCTTTCACAGCGGCCTCACGCTCCGCAGCAATCAAGGAAGGCGAGCCACCAAAATGATGATGATTTAAAATTTCAAAAACAAAAACGCTCTGCTAACCTTGCCACTGCTCGGAGACGTCCTGAGATCCTCCTCCCCCAGCGACGTGGAGTCCCTGGCGTTGCTGGCAGCCCCGCCGTGTGGGAGGCCACGCTCAGAAGACGGGGAGCGTTGGCGGTCGACTGAGAGGAGGGCTCCGGCGAGGTGGCGGTCGTTTATGCATCTGTTGTGTAGTGGTTACGATTATATGTAGAATTTGAGCAGCAGATTAGTCTTCTACAAGCAAATGGGCATCTGAAATAGCCATTGCTGTCGGCAGACCACAAAGCGTTTTCATAAGAGTAATTAGCTGCCGCAGACGGCCTACAGCCTTCCATCGTCGGTATTTGTAATTGATATTGACAAATATAGGGGAAACGCGAGGTGATGTGCTCCAGCTTCAAGCTGAGCTTGGCGCCAAAATACGCTCGAGTGCTGGCACAACAAAAATGGGGACCTTGTGACCCACACGTCCCACACAAGGGCTGCCACGAGGGCCGACCAGCCCTTGTGGTTCACAAGGTCTGACAAGGCCTTTTCTTCGTTAGTCATAGTGGTAACAGGACTTTGGTGAGTTGTGTGTAAGTAAAAAAAGGAAAATTGCGCGGTACTTCAGCCGTTTGCAGGTTACAACTACCTTTTAACATCACTGGAGGAGGTCAGCCGGTGGTCTCTTAGCGAGATTGCAATTTTGAGTTTTGTAGTACTTCTTGGTATTTCTCGCAGTTGATGGGGCTGAGGTCTAGATGGCGGCAGAGTGTCCATTATGGGCCGCCACGGGTGGCATTATAACGCCAAAGCAAGCTTTGGTACTTTGTAGTTGTTGCATCTAAAGCTGGAGATTTTAAAATTTTCCATTTCCGGGCAACCAGCTCATCCGCGGGGCTCAAGAGCCGAGATCAATCGCCAAAGACTGGTGATCTGGCTTTACCAACCGAACAAAATCTAGGTTTGCTGTCTTTTCCAGAAGCTTAGCTCAAGCTTGTCACATTATTGTTTTTGATCGCTCCCATACCGCAATTTTCTAGCATTTTAAGCTCCTCTTCTAAAATCAAAAACGCAACCATGGGTAATTGTCTAGGGAAGCGCAAAGACGCGAGAGGCATGTCAATCGATGTCTCTCGGTTTAGCTTCTCTAGACGGCTGGATCCTTGGGAAAAGACGGGAATGGTTGCGTTCCGCAACTCAAGCTTGCGGGTAATCGAAGATCTCAGCGCATACGCCGTAACAAAATGCAAAATCTCATCTCTGTTTTTTTTTTTCATGCCAACATTCGAATGCCAATTGCGTGCAGGAATTTCCCAAGCAAGTCCAGGGGGTTGCGAAAAAAGTGCGGGTGCTGGATGGCAGCAACAATAAAATTCGAGAAATTCCCAGCTACATCGAACTCATGACGGTCTGCAACCGCATTGGGCTGTCTAAAAACCGCATCACCGACATCCCGTCCGGCATCTCCGCGCTCACCAGCCTGCGCGTGCTGCTGCTGGACCACAACCGCCTTCGATCCCTCCCGCTGGCGATCTTCGAGCTGGCCAAGCTGGAGCGCCTGAACGTCTCGCACAACCACCTCACTGAGATCCCTGCCGCTGTTGGAAAGCTCTCCTCGCTAAAGTACCTCGACGTATCGGACAACAAGATCGACGTTCTCCCCCGAGAGGTCGGCCAGCTAGCAGCACTAGAAGACCTGCATGCCAGCAACAACGCGCTCACTCGGCTGCCCGTAGACCTCGCCAAGCTGGAGCGGCTGCGGATCGTGGTGGCAGAGAACAACGCCATCGATACGGCGAGTAAATTGAGCTGAAAACTTCACTTTAAATTTTTTTGAAGGGACGGTTTTTTTTTAATACTTTGTTTTCTTCTTTTTCGACAGGTGCCTAGTGAGGTGTTGATGTACTGCGAGGGGCTGCAGACGCTGGCGCTGCACGGCAACCCCATCACGTTGGAGAAGCTGCAGGAGACCAAGGGCTATTCTGAATTTGAGGGCCGAAGAAAAGCCAAGTGGGATAAAACGTTGGCGGCAGGGGTGCTCCTGGGGGCTTCTCGCTTCGAAGAGAGCGCCGACCGGCGGTTGAGCGGGGACCAGAAACGGTCAGCCGCAGGGTCGCCCTTGCAATCTCCCGCAACATCGCAAACAATCAGCACCGCATCGCCACCGGGAGGTGGGAAGGGCGGAGCTACGGCTTCTTCCTCTGATAAGACGAAGAGCATCGGAATGACGCCGTTGCTGAACGGTGCGGCGGGAGACTCGTCAAGAGCGACTTGACAAACGCATAAGAAGGCGCATGTGTGGGGGCAGCCGGGGCGGCAACAACTTTACTCGGAAAAGTTAATAAATTGACACACAGGACAAGTTTCTCTCTCTTCTTTTATCACTTGGTATTCGCATCGTCGTAATTGCCCCCCGTGTATTTCTGTTTCATTTATTTAGTGTCATTCTCCAATTTCCTCCCCCTTCCCTCACTCCTTTTCCTGTTTGCGCGACGGGCAGAGAAATCATGACTGCCGACAACACTCCTCCGCATTTGGACTTTAGAAACATGACACAATGCCTATCACAAAAGTTAAAACGCGTGACGTGTAACCATTAACTGCATCATATTTAACTATTCCCAAAAACATATTGAGAGGAGCTGGTTGGAAGCGCTTCAGTTTTGGCGGTGGTGGCGGCCAAGAGAGAAAGAGGGGGTGGCGCGGCGGCTGCCGGCGACCCATTTAAGAGCACGAACGAATATCAGCGAGTGTACTGTCTATGTAGAAAATATTTTTTTTTACACAGGAAAAAAGTTTTATAGGCGTGAAAAGAACTCGACGGTAGACCCCGGGTGGCACTCTTCTCTTGAGCGAAATTTTCAATTGAAACTGTCCTTTTTTTTGCGCACGGAAGGAGCTCGGATTCCCAGAGGAAACACAAGCTGCAATGGTACGGCCGCCAATAATTTATTTGCAGCACGCACTTGGAATCAAAATCATTTATTATCACGGCCGGGTGGGGGAGGCTTGCCGGCGTCTGGGGGTATAAAACTGTTCATTTATATGATCATAATATACCGAGGCGCCGTGCGGCCGCCCCACTGCTCGTGCTTTTTTTTTCGCAGCGAGGATGATGCGGCAAAGCAAAAGGAGGGAGCAGAACCGTGGCGGCTTGGGGATTTTACTTTGTCAGAGGCACTGTTCTAACATATAGCGTATTTTTTACCTTATTGCAGGTGCTCTCGTGCGATATCGACCTGCTCCACCCTCCTGCCGAGTTGGAGAAGCAGAAGCACAAGCTCAAGCGGCTTGTAGCGTCGCCCAACTCCTACTTCATGGATGTCAAGTGCCAGGGATGCTTCACAATGTGAGTATCGGCCTGTTTGGGCGGAGTGGGGGCCTGACAATAATGGATTGAGAGCATTCGGTTTTTTTTTATTAGTTTTTGATGGCTCACTCCCTTGTTTCCGCTCTTATTTCTGCAGCACTACTGTGTTCAGCCATTCCCAGACGGTGGTGGTGTGCCCCAGCTGCAACTCGGTGCTGTGCGTGCCGACTGGCGGAAAGGCTCGGCTGATGGAGGGCTGCAGCTTCCGGAGGAAGGGTGATTAGAAGGCAAACATACCCATCCCCAAAAAATTATATTTAGTCTACCGCGGATAATAAAAAAGTTAGGAAAAAAAAATATGTACTCAAATTTTCGCTCATCCGGGACCGCCAGCCGTGGAAAAATATAGCGCGGGCGCTCGGCGGCTTGTAAAATTGCCTGCTGCTAGACACACTGTGCATGGAGAGGAGTTTCGAAAGGGTTTGGGATTAGTGCAGAAGGAGAGAACGGCGCAGCGGAATTTTTTCAACTGCGGAAAAGTATTCTCCACTGCGACGGTCTCCTTCTGCGGCAGCAATGAGCACACGCATCTTTTGAGCGCAGCATTCTCCTTTGATATCCAACACAACAGCGGCAGCGGCAATTCTTTCCTCATCTCTAATCTTGTTTCTTCTCCTCAAAAGTAGTTGATAGGGGGGCCAGTCAGTCATTACAGCAAAGGGAAAGCTCTCTCACTGCAACAAGAACGCGCTCAAACGCGACAAAACCGTGAAACAAAACGAAAAATCTGGGGGGGGGGACAGAAAAAATCGTGAAAAACGAATTGCAAAGCTAGACAAAACATTGATAATTATGAAAATGGGAAGTGGGAAAAGGAAAGAATCTCGTTTGTTGGGGGGGGGGGGGGGGGGGGGGGGTATATAAATCCAAGCCACTCTGCTTCTCCTCTCTCAGGAAAAAAAAAGAGGAAAAAGTGGACACACGTTGCCATTGCTGATAAAAACTGGGTTATTGCTGAGGGTAAAGCACGTCATAATGCCCAGGCCTGTACAGTAGGTGCACCCTGGGCTCAGTGCCCCCTCCCATCTGTTCATCCGGCACAAAATCGTGCACGTCTGCCCTGATAGCGCCGCCGCCGCCGCTGCCGCCTGCCGCCCCGCTAGCAAACGTCTCTGCGGTGCTGGCAGTGCCGCACACGGCGGCGCTGGCCGCCGCGCCGCCCTCCTCCCCGCCGCTGCCGCCGCCACCGCCCATAATTCCTGCAGTAGATCGATCCAGGTAGATCACTCGTACCGCGACTTGTAGTGCATCGGTGAGCGCGACCATCTGCACGTGGTCGCTTTCTTCGCCCATGGGGTCGATGCAGCACCGACAGAAGGTGTCGACGTCCATGTCGGATAGACCCTGAGGGACGAAATAAGAAAGAAAGAAGGAAGTGAGGGAGAGCCGTGGAAAAAGTTCTTCTAAATAGCGTCAAGGAAGGGGTAGATTTTGAAGGAAGCTCAATACTAGTTCAAGTGTGGAAGAATGAGATCAAACAGCCATGGAGTGTGTCTACAAAACTAAAGGAAGCAAAAAAAAAAGGGGGGGGGAATCCCCCGCACAACAAAAGTAAAACCATAAAGTCTTACCATGACAAAGGGGGCGAAGAACTCAGCTCTGTGCTTCACCTCGGCGCTGGTGAGCATGCGCAGCAGGAACACCACGTAGTTGGACACGTCATCCGCCCGCATGTTGCCCTCCAGCGCTGCCAACGTCAGAGGGTCCGAGGGAGAGCCGATGGAGCGCAGCATGCCCAGCAGCAGCTCGAGGGGGGTCTCGATCACAAACTCCTCGACTCCTTCCTGCGTTTGCGGCCAGGTAGTGGTACAATGGGTTGAGTATCAATGCTGAGGAACAGCAAGAAAGCTGAAAATTGAGAGGCGGGGGAATAAAGCGAGGAGTGGTGTTGTTATTGTTTGAATGCTGTTTAGAACCGCACCTCCATGAGGCGCTGCTTGAGCCACAACAGCCGCGCCACCGCGCGATCCCGCTCCGCCAGGTCCCCTCCCTGCAGGATGCTCTCCAGGTAGGCGAAGACAAATGAGCGGAAAAAACAGTTTCCGTCGCCCCTCGCCCGCCTGATGGCCGCGTAGCTGCGCCGCAGGGCCGCTATCTTGGCCAGAAAAACGTCGCTTCCCGCGCGGTACTCCGCTTCCAGGCTCTCCAGCGGCTCCGGGCTGCCCATGAGCGGGACATCCCTGACCTCGTCTTGCCGAATTTGATTCTCCCAGGCGATGATTGCAGCGTCTGTGGGCCTGTATTTGAAGAAGGAAGGGAGAGGCGAAGAAAAAAAGTTATTTTGAGGTGTTCTGAGCAAAATTTGGCCTTCAAAACTTTGGATTCTTCTTATTCTACGTTTCAGAGTGCCAAAATTCGAGCAAGAAATGAAGAAAGGTGGGAAGGAACAGCTGGAAAAGCTCCATAGCACCGTTAAGAGAGATCGAAAGCACCTTCTTAAAACTGGATAATGATAATCAAAAGCGCTACTTGCCTGTCGCCTCTGGCAGGTCCATCGCACACCGTGGCCGCAGCATCCAGCAGCGCAGGCAGCGCCTCCGCGGTGTCACCATCGCCATCCCCTATCGTCGGCGCCGCCGCCAGCCCCGGCACAATGCCGCCTAGGTTGCTATCACACGTAGCAAAAGCAGTTGCATCCAGCATCCTCCGATGGGGTGCTTCAACCGGGTCCACGCCCTCCCCGTCGCTCAGCCCGGTCACCATGGCCATGTCGGATGGCACTCTGTCCAGCTCCCCCTCCGCCCGCTTCGGCTCCAGCACGTCTGAGCCTTCAAACGAAGATTTTCTTTTTCCGATGGGTGAAGGCCCTGGAAAGGCGGCGCCAGTGGCTTGGTAGTCCATCGGGGAGCCTTCAAGGGGGAAGGGGGAGGCTAGCGAGGGCCTGGCTGCGGCTGGAAAGGAGCCGGAGGGTGGAGGCATGTTGAGGGCGGCGGCAGATGCGATGGCAGCGGCGGCAGTGGCGCCCTGCGCGTCCCCCGTCTCCGCCAGCTCGCCGTAGCCGTTGGACCCTCCCGTGGCGTCGGCGTCGTTGCCCCCGGAGGTTTCCCCCTCGAAGCCTCCTGCAGCGCTGGCTGGAGCCTCGAGATGAGCGATAGCTGGAACGAACTCGTCCATTCGATCTACGGGCGCGTGGGCGGGGTGACCGGCGGAAGCCACGCCCTCAGACACGGAGGAGTGCTGCTGCCTGCTCTCGTAAACGATTTCGGCAGCAGAGATGCCAGTGAAAGCCTGTTCAACAACTTGGACTGGGTTGCTGTCTGCTGGTTCGTGTTGCGCCTGCACCGCGGAGTCGTCATTGAGCACCTGACCCACGCGATCAGCGGACTGCGTGACGCTCATCGTCAAAATTTAGTGATTGTTTCAGTCAATGATGTTTGAAAACAATTAGTACTCGGGGAGCCGAGTACCCAAGGGGCGGCGGCAATGGCACAGATAGACTGCCCGAACACGATGTGAGTAATATTGTTGAGAGAAAAAAACAATAAGATGTGATAAAAGGGTCCCCAAAAAATTCGCCCGCTGCGTGTCGGTGCCCTAGTTATAGCACCACCGAAAGCTAACAAATTGAATAGTATGAAATTACAGAGAATCCGGATGGATTTCTTCGTGCAAAATTATATATGGAATTGGAAAGAAGGGCCATATGCAGAAAACCGTGGCCAAATGCCGACTTGCGAGGGCTCGTAGCCCCCTTGCTGAGCTCTGGAAACATGCTCGACACCAATTAATGGGTCGTAGGGGTCATAAGTGCATGGGTCTCGCTTAGTGAAAGATCTTTCGAAAAATGAAAATTGCCTCTCTGTTCTCGGGGGCTGGGGCCCTGGACCTGGGCCTGCAGCAGGTGAGCACACTTTTTGACGGATTTTGAGTCGTCGTGCGGGATGACCAAACCCCCCCATCTTCCCTCGTTTCACCATTTTTTTTTGCACCCAAACAGGCTGGACACGAGCTGCTTTTGCTGTGTGAAAACGATCCAGGCGCCCGCCAGGTAAAATCCAGCTCAACCAAAACGTACATTTGCATCAATTGGCCCCCGTACGCAGCAATCAGTTCTCAACTAATTTTTGCATCTGACATTCTTGGCGACTTGTTTTTTCTACAGGTCCTTAAAGCTGCGTTCCCGGGGATTCAGATCGCAGAGGACATTACATCCCTGGCTTCTCTCCCGGATGACACTGAGATGGTCGTGGCAGGCTTCCCCTGCGTCGACGTCAGCAGGGCCGGCTTGAGGAGGGGGCTCGAAGGGCAGGTAAGAGCTGAAATCAACCCTCTCATACAACCATCCAAAAGCTTAAGATACAGAAACATCATTTACTTCATTATAAAGCCCGCAAAAGCATCATCGAAGTACGATATCCACTGCTAAATTTTTGAAATTCGGCCATTTTAATTATTTTTGAATTGCTTTTTCCCCTGATTTTTTTTCGGTTTTCTTAATTTAGAGCACGGGATTGGTGCGCCATGTCTTCCGCCTTCTTCGCACTGCGAGGGACCGACACCGCCCCGTCCCTTGGGTGCTTCTCGAAAACGTCGAAGCTTTGCTGGACCGCCACGGCAACGACCCCCCAGTGGTGGCCTTCGTGGTGCGTCAGCTCATGGAGCTGGGGTACGGCAGCTGGAGCTACCGCCTGGTGACCTCCACGGGGTTTGGACTGCCCAACAGGAGGAAGCGAGTCTTCATCGTGGCGTCCCTGCACGGCGATGCCAGAGACGTCCTCCTGTCCCAAGGGTGAGTTGAGTATACATGCATTATGCAATTATGATCAAGTTTATGCTATTTTGCGTGTGTTTTTTTTGATATGTTTTGGCTTGACATTAAAATTGAAGGCCGGTGGGGTGCCAAGGCGGATGCCTCGAGGTCTTCGGGCGGCGGTGCTACACCTGCCACGCCAAACGGCTGGCGCAGCGGGGGCAGGGCGCGGACGAGGAGGTGGCATTTGCGGTGGACCTGGGCAACGCAATGTGAGTTGCAACAAAGATGGTGGAAAGCAGCGATGATGATTGTTACGCCCTTTGTTTTTTTAATTACCTTTGTACTACTTACTAATGTCCTGTTTGCTTCTTGTTTTTGGATTTTTTGTGTGGTAACAGGAGCTCTCCTGGGGATGACGTGGTGCCCACCTTCACCACCTGCAATGACCGCCTGCTGCTGCTGCTGCCCGACGGCAGGAGCGGCATGCTGAGAGTGGAAGACGGAGAGCGGCTACAGGCGAGCGAATGCCTACTATTTACCTTGATTAATATTTTAAACTCAATTTATCCCTCCCAGCATACTTCCTATACGCCTTTCCCCTTTCCCCCTTTTGTTTTGTCAACGTTTCAGACAGTTGTCTGAAAAAACACGTTTTCACTCACAATTGATCCTTTCTTCCACAACACAGGGCCTGCCGGAGAGGTGGACCGCCCCCTGCACTTTTGCGTCCCCGTTAGGCTTCCCAGCGCAGCCAGCACGGGGCCCTCGTCCCGGCCGGGAAGGCGAGGCGGAAAAGCAACGCTGGGACCTGTTGGGCAACGCGGTGACGGTGCCTGTGGGCCGCTGGCTGGGGGAGCGGTTCAGCGCGCCTTACGCATACAAATACCACGGCGTGAGGGTGGACGATCGGAGGATGGATGACCTCATTGCCGCCTCTGCTACCGTTCCTGCGGTGGGTGCTGCTGCTGGCGATGCTGGGGGGTCTGGAGTGGGCGGACCAGGGGCAGCGGGGGCAGCGCCTTTGGGAGTCCAAGGTAACGCATAATAATGAAAAGAAAAATGCAATTTTTGGGGGGTAGGGCTGGCCTGTTTGTATTTTGTTTCGTGGGCGTAGAAAATAGAACCACTGCAGCACTGATCTTCATACTCGTATTGATGGTTCTGAGTGTGGGCTGTGTATGCCTTGTGTTTGCAGGCAGGAGTGCAGCCAACATCTGGAGCTTTGTGGCGGCAGATGAGCTGCAGGAGGCAGTGATCTTCCCGTACCTAGTGAATGAGCGGAAGAATAGGAACAGCAGGGCAGCTCTGGGAGGTGGAGGAGCGAGGGACCAACAGAACGGCAGGGAAAACACTGGGGGGAGGGCACTTTCTGGCTCACGGGGAGAGCTAGAGGGCAGCGGCAGTGGTGACGATGACGACAACGCTGCAGCGGCAGCGGGGGTGGCTGGGAGTGCAAGAGCTGGCGGCGGCGGTTCTGGCCGAGAAAGGGCGACAGCGAGGGCGTTTCAGGACCCAGAAGCCGCGGCCAAGGCTGCTGCCGCGGAAGTTGAGGAGACTGCTTTTAATCTCGCCGGCGGCAGTGCGGGGGGAGGGAGAGAGGGTCCGTCCGCTCAGGAGCTGTTTCAGTCTGCGATTTTGACCCGGGTGGAGCGTGGCAGCGCGGGAGGGGGCAGCGGCAGGAAGCAGACGCCATGGAATCGCAACAGCTGGCCCAGGTGTGGGTGGTGGGTACGTTGATTATGGTTTTTTTATCCTAATTTTAGGTCTGATAGGCTATGATCTCTGTTGAGGTGGCCTAGCCACCTTACATTTGAAGGGGGGGGAAGGAGAAAATGCTTTTGTCAAGGTTTCTATATTTTTCCTATGACTGATGTATTCGACATTGCCTTGTACGTGTAGGTGCGTGGCCTGGGGGCGTTTGCTGTGATGGGGATGAACGAGAACCCCGTGCTGACGCCCTTCCAGCCGCTGGGGGAGTTCATCACTGAGGTCGGCAGGTAATTACCAGTACAACTTTATTTCTTTTTTCTTTCTTTTGCTTTTTAGCAATGACTCAGAGAATTTAAATGATTTTTAGAGTCACTCTGAGCGTCAGACAGAGAATTATGCACTGATTATGTCCATATTTTAATTGCTTTTGCTCACCTGAAACCTGACTGTGCCACTGTTTATGTCTCTCAGGCCGCCCACCGAGGAGGAGCGCAGCAGCTACGTCAACAGACTGCAGGAGCGGGGCTGGCAGCTGAGCCCCACGCTGCTGGCGCGGCTGGGGGTGGGGCAACAGGGCGGTGGTGCCAGCGGCAGCGGTGGATTGTCGGCAGAAGTAGTGCGGCTCCCGGGGCTGCTGGAGGATTCAGACATGGTGGGGGACATTGTGTGGGCGCCTGACACCGTTTCCGGCATCCATTGGCCGGGAGAAGTGTTCGATCCCCTGGCTCCGGTAAGAGAAAAAAACGTTGGGGAGATAATTATTGATTATGTTTATGTGTACCTTCGAAATAATTTGCCTACCGTATGCTTAATGTTTGATATAATGCACTTATTAAGGGGGTAAATGCAGGAAAATTTGAGTATCAGCCTCCGTAATCTAGCAAACTGTGGGTAATTTATTTTTACTTTGATTTTTTTCTCTCCTTCTGCAGGTGCCTGGCCGGTCTTTACCGCCCGGGGCCATCGACAAGCTGACCCCGGAGCAGCGCAGAGCGTCCCTGCCCTGCGCGGACGGCAGCTACAACCCCCTGCAGGAGAGCGCTCAGCACCGACGGGTGTTTGTGAGATATCTCCCTGTTCAAGGGCCGGCAATGTGGCAGGTACATGTTTTTCTTGATATATTTGCAAAATAAATTGTCGTTTTGATATTTGGGCCTCTTTTAAAAGCCTTCTAAGCGTTTAATCAGCCTATGCACCCACTGGAAAAGAACAGCAAATTTTGCCCCAATAAC
Organism: Marvania coccoides; assembly: GCA_963854735.1. Lineage (NCBI taxonomy): Eukaryota > Viridiplantae > Chlorophyta > Trebouxiophyceae > Chlorellales > Chlorellaceae > Marvania > Marvania coccoides. Next base: position 515,953 of record OY978108.1, read on the forward strand.
AGCGCCCCAAATTCTAACGAGTTTCCTTTTCACTGTTGAATTATATTTTGGCTTGCACTTTATGCAGTGGCACAACCCGGCGGATCTGCTGCCCTTTGAAGACTTTCTTTCAGAGAAGGAGCGAGCAGCCAACGCCGCCGGCCGCAGCCCTGGCTTTAAGTTCAAGGATAACCTCAAGAGCGCCATTCAGGACGCAAAATCCAGTGCGGCGCTCAAGGCCGGCCGCGCGGGGCTGGAGGCGGAGCGCATGCGGCGGACCCGCGCGGCAGCGGCGGCGGCAGCGGTGGACATGAAACAGCGCTGTGGGCGGTGCCGCACGTGTACAAACACATTTTCGGCAAGTTCAAGTTGATTTTACTGTTATTCCGTTGCCTTTTCACTGTTTTTGCGTGTTATTTCCTCGAAAATTGTGTTTTTCCAACAAAAAACCTCGTTTTGTTTTCTCGTTCTCTACTCTACTGCTCTTACTTGGAAATCAAATTAAGATTTTTCATTTTTCTTTCTTCACAACGCAGGGCACGCGGCGCTACGACTGCCTCTCCCAGCGCATGAAAGCCGCCGCGCTCTCAGGCCACGCTGGCGCCCAGATCGCGGTGTGCGGCCCCGCAGCCGCCGGCGGCCGCGTCTCCGTGTGGTGGGACGGCGACCAAACCTTCTTCCAGGTCAGCCATGCATTATCTCCTCTCCTTACCTCAAATAAATATCTGCCTCTAAAAAAACCCATTAAACCCATTAATCCATTAACCCATTAAACCCATTATACGATAGTAGTATTAAATTTTTATTGCAAAGTAAAGCCTATATTTTGTGTATGCGGATGATTCGGAGCAGCATATTTGAATATATATGTATATTGAACGTGTATATAGGGCGTGGTTTGCGCTTACGATCCAGGGACTACTGAGCACGCTGTGGCCTACGATGACGGCGAGGTGGGCCTGCACAAGCTGTGGCAGCACGATGAGCGCATCAGAGTGCTGAACGACCCGGAGGAGTGGCCCAAGCAGGCGTTAGCGCTGAAAGCGCGGCTGAAGGCGGCCAATGAGGTGCTGGTGGCGAAAAAAATGGCTAAAGAGGGCAAAAAGGCAAGGAGTTATCGGAGTATTTTGTTTTATTGCCTGGTATTCTTGCGTGTTTGAGGCGAGAAATTAGCTTCTAAATGGTTGCTTAAATATTTGCATTCGGCAGGTTAAAAATATGAAAAAATGTTAACGTCATTTTTCTAATTTTTTTCAGGCTGCTGAGGACGCTGAGGCAGAAGCTGCTGTGCTGGCAGCTGCGCTCGAGGCCCCACTGGAGGCGCAGTGGCAGCTCCTGCAGCGCCAAAACCGCAGCGCGTTCGAATTTTCGGGGCCTGGCATCTCCCCCCCCGCCGCTGTTCTCACTCCCGCCCAGCCCTCGCGGCTGCCGCGGGCTCCTCCGGCTCGCCAAGTGGGCCCCAGCACGCTGGCGCTGACCCCTTCAGAAAAAGAACCCTCGAAAGAGCGGCAGCAGCAGCAGCAGCCGCGGGCCGCTCTTTCTGAACTGCCGTCTGCTTCCACTCTTGCGGAGGGCGCTGACACCCCTGGCGAAGAGGAGGAGGACGCCGTGCTGCCGCGCGAGCCCAGTTCTAGTCCGGAAGAAACCACCGCACAGCAGGCAAAGCAGCAACAGCAGCAGCAGCGTGCCGTCGCTGCAGCACCGACCCCTGCTGCAGCAGCCCTCTCCCTGCCGCCCTTGACAGCCGGTGTGACCGGCCTGAAGTGCCTGCTGTGCGATGAAAGCGAAGAAAGCCTGAAAATAAAGGGCGAATATCTGCAGTTTTGCGAGGAGTGTGGCGGGGCTGATACGTGCACCAAGTGTCTGCTGAACCCTGATAACGAAGGCTGGGTGTGTGTGGATTGCTCGATAGGGGGATCCTCGGAGGAAGAGGGTGCGGTGGTGGGGAAGAAAAAGAGCCGGGAGAGCAGAGGTGGGGCTGGGCGGGGAGCAAGAAAGAACGGCCGAGGGAGGCCCAAGAAGAAGCAGCGGAGCTGGAAATGAATGCGAGGAAATATGCGCTGAGTTTTAGAGGGTTTGGTTTGTTTGTATAGACAGTTTTTTGGTGTGTTTTCGGCTTTGGCGGAGGAGGAAAGAAACAAAGTTTTATGGTTGTAGTTGTATTAAGATTTCCGTGCTTGCACTGCCGTGCATGTTTTTTTATGTGTGCTTCGGCGATCCCTTTTGCCTATCATGACCTGTTTGCGTGTTTTACAGCACGATTGTTGCCAAGAGTTAACACATTTGACAGTAAATTCAGTTCAGTTTTTATCAGTAAATTATTGAATCACACATAAAAAATAAAGCTCAAAATTTTAACCCCGCTTCTCTCAACGCCGCCTCCAGCTCCTCCGCGCTGCGAAACAGCACCGAAGGTATGCCTGCCGCTTCCCCCGCCTCCACATTTTGTTTTCTATCATCAACAAATAGCAGCTCGCTCTGGGGGACCTCCAAATGCCGCACCACCGCTTCAAACGCCTCCCGACTCGGCTTCCGCAGCCCCCTCATGGGCCCCTGGCAACTAACGAAGGTCCAGTCCATAAATCTGCTCAAAGCTAATTTATCTTCGATGCTTTGAAACCAGCTGGGATAGTTTGAAAAGGCGTGAATTCGGTACCCCGCGGAAGACAGTCTCCCCAGCAGCTCCTCCATGCCGTCAACGAAGCGGTAGGCCTCCCGCATGTGGTCCACAAGCTGCTTTCCATCAAACTGTCGACCGTCGATAAAAAACTTGGCAAACAGCTCGTCTTCGGTGATCTGCCCCTTCTCAAACTCCACCCACGCGGTGGGATGTTTGGCGGACAGGAGGTCTTGGAAGGAGAGGTCGAAAAAGGAGGGCATGTGGGAGTAAAAGGGGTCCGTGACTAAAGTATCCATTACGTCAAGAAGGAGGATGGGCCGTCGGTGGGGGGCGGTGGGACGGGTTTGGGTGGACATGGCGTGGGTCAAGATCAAGCTGCGGATGGGTCTCTGGGCGGGGCGCAAGCTGGGCAGAGTGATCATTTTTTTTATAATTGCCTCTTTCCTATGTGATTTGGCAATAAAGCACTCTGAACACACGATCTGGTTCAAATTAATTCTTATTTTTACGAAATAAAGTGGGTATTAATGAGTTTTGAGATTGCATCGGCTAGCTGAAATTTCGAATTAATTTCAATTGGATACCTTATTTTATTAGTAAATTGTATATTTACACGCCCATTTCCCCAACAAATTACTCACAGGTCATTCAACATGAATGGTTTTGTTGGAAGGCCGGTTAATCAGATGAAACCAATCGCGCGGACTTTTGCGGCACCCAACAACAGAATTAACTCGATTCCAGGAGTTTCAGTCAAACAACAACGTCGGACGTGCTTGGTCAGGGCCGAGGCGAAGCCATACGTCGAAGTCAGCCCGGAGGAGGCTGCTTCTCTGCTCAACGAGAAGCGTTACGGGGTCTTTCTCGATGTCAGGCAAGCATTATTACTTGCAGCGACGTGTTCCTTGTCTCACTTATCGCAATACTGTGTGTTTCCAGAACGATAATGAAAAAAAAAAAAAAAAAAATGTTTCTATTTTCACAGGACGCCCGAAGAGTTCGCCCGTGGTCACTCTGAAGGCGCCATTAACGTGCCTCTGAAGCTGATCGCCGATGGCGCCATGGTGGACAACCCTGACTTTGAAAAGCAGATCGAAGCAACGCTGGGCGACAAAAAGGACGTTGGCGTGGTGTGCACCTGCTTCGGCGGGGGGCGCGGCGGAGTGGCCGCTGGAAAGCTCGCTTCTGCTGGGTTTACGTCGGTGTCAAACCTTGTTGGCGGCATGGGAGCGTGGGCTAAAGAAGATCTCCCTGTCACCGGCGAAATTAAGCCGCCGTTTAACCACTAGAGACTGTTTTAATAAATGGGAGTAGTATAACTTGTACTTGTGTGTTTCTGGGCTCTCTCCCCTTTTGGATTAATAATTATTTAAATATTTGAACACGATTTTCGGTTGGGTGATGCACCTTTTGTTTCCTTTTGTACATGTGAACGCCATTTTGTAAGCCGGTATTTCTTAGTAAACTACACAATACCGCTTTGCCTCTTCCAGCAGCATTTGGAGCCCGGGCAGGCACTCATACATGCAGTAGCGTCAATAGCTGTGGTGGACCAATACTTAATTTTCGTAGAGATGTTATTTTTATTTAAATGGGGCCACTGCAAGATTGAATCTTTAAAGCGTAAAATAGTTTTACGACGATAAGAGACTCCTGGCATGTCTTAAAGGGAGACTGAAAGCTGCCCAATTGCATGCACATGGATGGGTGCTGAAGAAAGAGGCACTCAAGTTTTTTTGCACACATTTTTTTTAATTGCAGCAATTTGATTATTTTGAACATAAAGTTATTTGCAGTGGAGCTCTCTCCACTATAGGTTATCCCCGTCCTTTTATTTGCACACACAGAATATTGCGATGACCGAGTCCAAGCCTTACGCCGAGGTATCCCCCGCGGAGGCAAATTCTCTCGGCTGTGTCTTCCTGGATGTGAGGTAAGAACTGAAACCGATTTTTTCACCACAGATCAAAATCAAAGTCATCCCCCCAAAAATACCAAAATCTCGGGAGGAGGGTTCGTTTCAACACGCATCGCAACACTCATTTAATGCTCAACTTGCTATTCGACTCTCAATTCCCGCGGTTTTCCCTCCATTTCGCAGGACGCCAGAGGAGTTTGCTCTGGGCCACAAAGAGGGCGCCGTTAACATTCCGGTCAAAATTACGAAGGATGGAGCGATGGTGGACAACCCCAACTTCGAGAAGCAGGTAGAGGCGGAGCTGGGGGACAAAAAGGAAGAAGGGGTCGTGTGCTCCTGTTTCGCCGGGAGGCGTGGTGGAATTGCCGCTGAAAAGCTTATTGGTGCTGGGTTTAAGTCGGTTTCCAACCTGGTTGGTGGCATGGGAGCGTGGGCAGCGGCTGATCTGCCCGTTGTCGGAGAAGTTAAACCGCCTTCAGACCACTAGACGGTTTTCTTTTTTTCCTCCGCTACAACTTTAAATGATTCAATTCTTTCCCCTCCCTCTGTTTATTTATTATTTTTAACAATTAATTCTTCAGTGTTTTATGATTAAGAATATTCTACTTTCTTTTTTTTGTACATAAATGCAACGCCATTTTGTAAATCGCTCAAAAGTCAACGCTGTCTGATTTTCGCCGAATCTGTCCTTGCTGTTGCAGCGAACTCTGTTGCAGCTCAGCATCACTCCTGAGCACTCTTGAATGAAGTGATCCTCGTGGGTTTGGGTCGAGAAAAAAAGGAGTTAAAACCAAATACATGTCATCCAAAGCTTTTTTTCCCTACAAAAAATAACATCCAATGGTGTCCAACGGTATTAAATTTTTTTAATATCTGCATACAAGCTTGCCTCTCTGCTGTGTGGCCTTTGTTGCCGTCTCTGTGCGAGTCTACACTCTCATATGAAAAAACTCTCTCGAAATTTTTTCCACGCACAACAAGGGGCAGGGCCTTTTCTTCAAAACCTTTGTTAAAATAAAATATAAAGCAGCCGAAATGGCCGAGTCCAAGGCTTGCGCCGACGTGTCCCCCGTGGATGCCCACACAATGCTGCATGAGCGGCGCTGCGAGGTCTTCCTGGATGTGAGGTAAGGACATGTTTACTTTTAATCACTTTTAAAATAGCGAGGTTTCCGTCGACTTGCTGAAAGCATGCCCCCACCCCAAAGCTTGAGTGTGAAAGCCCACGCCCTCAATTAACAATTATTTCTCCCAGGACGCCCGAGGAGTTTTCCAAGGGGCACACCGAAGGCGCCATCAACATTCCGCTGAAGGTGCTGCGCAACGGCCAAATGACCGACAACCGTGACTTCGAGAAGCAGGTGGAAGCTGAGCTTGGCAACAGGAAGGACGCTTTTGTGGTCTGCACCTGCTTTGCTGGCCCTCGCGGGGCAACTGCTGCCGAGAAGCTCACTTCTGCTGGGTTCAGGACCGTTGCTAACGTGGCAGGCGGCATGGGGGCGTGGGAGAAGGCAGAGCTGCCCTTCCAGGGCGAGATCAAGCCGCCTGGAGCGATTTAAACGAAGAATGTGACATTTCGAATAAAACATGCCAGTTCCTTTTCTCTCCCTCAGCTGACGGCAAACTGCTCGCAAACAGCATTATCTTTAGAGAGTTCTCTAAATTCTGGAATAGTGTTTGTTTTTTAACGAATGCCACTGTTTCTGTATTACGGTTAAACCGCCATTTCCCCCATCAAAATACGTGCCTACAATTCCGTCTGTTGAAGTTTCCACGCCTTTTGAGCGGCATGATCCACCGCTCCCAGCACCTTCCACAGCGCCAACCCACCTGCTACCAGCGTCCCCACCACCACCACCAGCAAAGTCACTTGGATTATCACTTGCCACCGCTCTTTCGCAGCCTTCTCTCGCAGTTTCCGGTCTCTGTCTGCTTCCCGCCGCTGCCGCTCCGCCTCCCGCTCTGCCTGCAGCATCTTTTTCTTGTTCGCCTCAAGCTTTTGCTCCCCACCTTCTCGTCCAATAGATGCCGCCGCCGCCGCTGCAGACGGCAGCGTTACTTTCGCCGCCTTTGCAGCGGCAGCGCAGGCCTTGTCGCAGCTCAGCACCCGCAGCGAGGTTTCAGCGCCGTACCCCCCGCGGCTGCCCAACGCCACCCCTGCCGCCTCCAGCAGCGCCGGCACCTCGCAGCATGGAACTTTCTTTTTCACTCGCTTGCACTTGCACCGCACCGTCACCTCAGCTGAGCATCTTTTCGACCCTGGGCAGTCGCCAGGGTGGCAGCGCTCCTCACACAGATGCGGGCAGCGCGGCAGCGGCTTGGCGCACGCTTTCTCGCAGCACAGCTGCTCTGCCGCCACCACCACCCCTCCGCCGCTGCTGTTGCTGCCGCCTTTGCCCGCAGGCAGCGCGTGGCAGGGGAACTGCAACGAGGTTTTGCCGCAGTGGCAGGGCGTGGAGACGTCCGCTTCACAGGCGCCGCAGTCGCCAGGGTGGCAGCGGCCGGCAGCGGTGGAGCAGGGGTGCCTGCAGCAGCGAGGGAGCTCGCAGGGGTGGTCACAAGGGGGGCAGAACTCGACGGCAGGGTCGTGGCAGCGTTTGGAGCATTGGTGGTGGCCTGAAATGGGGGTGGAAAGATTTATATTTCCGTAAAAGAAAGAAAGAAATTAATAAAAAAATTTACTTGTAGCTTATTAAACTAATGGTTTAAAGGGACATATCAGGGGGGGAAATGAACGTAAATATTAAACAAATGTTTAAGCATATCTCACCGCACGGCAGCGCCCTGCCGCAGGCTTTCGCGCAGGCAAACGGCTCCGCCTGACAGCACAGCAGCGGCAGCTGCACGTGGCCCCCCAGGCACCCCATCGCCACCAACACCGCGCATGGAGGACAGCGAGAAAGAATCCCGCCCTCGTTTCCTTCTAGCGCCGCTGCTGCTGCCGCTGCCGCTCGTTGTGCCGGCGGCATCGCTGCTTCCGCTTCTATTTCTGCGCGCCGCTTGGTGGGCTCCTCTCCTGGAGCCAGCGGCGGCGGCGGGGGCGCGAAATCCGTAACTCCCGGAGGCGGCGGGTCATGGCAGGCTCTTGCGCTGCATCGATGGCCGCAGGGGAGCTGCTCGCCGCACGGCAGTGGGCAAGCAGGCAGCCCTGGGCGGCCAGGGCACGGACCAAAGTGGCAGCGGTGCGGGGGGAGGCTGTCGTTGCCTCTGTGCCGGCAGGTAGGCGGGACTATGCAAGGGGAGCGGCAGGGGGGCGGCAGAACGGTGGATTCGCGCCCACAGGGCACCTGGTAGGCGGTTTGGCCGCAGGCGCAAGCGATGGTGGCGGCGAGGGGGCAGGGGGCGCAGGGGCCGCTGTGGCAGGGCGCGGGGCAGCGGTGGTTCCTGTAAAAATGAAATGGCGGTCGAGAGAAAAAAATCAAGAGGAGAATATCAACGCAATTAAGCAGTTTTTTTTTTAAATGTAGGTTTACTAGATATTGAAATATGAGACAACGTGGTCTTAACGTAACAAATAATATAAAAAAGGGTACCAAAAAAAACTTATAACTGAATACCCTCGTGTGGGCATAGGAATGAAAAAACTAACCTGCACCGCAGCCACTTTTTGCAGGTCTCCTCGCAGGGCGGGCAGTTACCGTCGCAGCAGCGCCGCCGGCACTGATGCTTGCCGCACCCCAGCTTCCGTTCGCACCGTCGCTCGCAGCGGAACGTCTCCGAGCACTGCACCGCCCGGGAGGTTTTGCCGCAGCGGCAGGGCTTTTCCACTGTTGCTCTGCAGGTGGCTGGGCAATCCCCCAGGTGGCACCGCTCCGTGCACCTACGAATACATTAAAATGTTGAAAAAAACAGTTTCGAAATTACGGCCCCTTCTTGTATTTACTTTCTTCCAGACTATCACGGCAGTTGATATGAAGACGCGCAGACCAGAAAAGAAGTAACCGTATGATTCCACACAAAAAATCACCTGTGCGCGCCGCAGGGCAGCAGTTTGTCGCAGGTTTCGCCGCAGGGGGGCACCACCATGCCGCACTGTACCGCTGCGTCCAAAGTTTTTCCGCAGGGGCAGGTTTTAAGGCCAGCAAGCGGGCAGGCCGCCTTTCCGCAGTCCCCTGGGCAGCATATCCCGTCGCAGACATGGATCCCGCACGACAGCGGCCGCCCACACACCTGCGAATGGCGAATTTAAAGAAAGAATAAGGAAAGGACGGTTTAGATGGGAACAAGAAAAGAAGGAATGTAGTAGCGTACCAGGGTGCAGCGAAACTCCGTCGCCCGGCCGCACTGCGCTTCATTCTTCTCTGCGCCACACCGACATGCCGCCAGGACAATCCGAATGCAACGAGGGCACTCCCCGGGGTGGCAGGGCGCAATGCAAGGGTGCCCGGTGGGACACCGCCGCCCGCAGGGCGCCCCGCAGCTGAAATCGTGCCTGCCGCACCGTTTAGACGCTTCCAGTTTTCCGCAGAAGCAGGCGGTTTGCACCACGCGAGGGCAGGGCGGGTGGGGCCCTGGGTGGCACAGCAGCAGGCACTCGTGGCCGCAGTGCGGGTCGCGCACGCGGCACTCTGAGCCGCAGGAGTGGGCGACGTTCCATGGGTTGAAGGGGGGGTCCGTGGATTGGCCGCAGAAGCAGCGGTAGGCCCTATTAAAGGGAGAAGCATTGAGGGATTAACATTCGAGTGTTCGGGGTCATTGGATTTGAGAATCAAGATGATGATGTTTTGGTGGAAAAACAATTTTGGAACGGTGGAAAAAGAGGGAATCTTCAAGGATAAAGCTAGAAAAGAGGAATAAAAACAAGATGAAAGGAAACAAATGGGGTACAAAGTAAAAGGCAGAGATCACCCGAACGCATAAATACGAGACGTACGGAAATAAACGGAGTAGAGGATTTTTTCCGGGACTTACGTAGGAATGGCAGTGTACTCCTTTCGACACTTCGGACACCCCCAGCACGACGGCCTAGCCACCTTATCCCCAGCCATCAGCTCGCTGGCCGCTGCAGGACCCCCAGGGGTGGTGGTGAGCTGCTGCCGCGCCCACGCTTGCACGCACTGCAGGTGGAGCACAGCATAGCAGCCGGGAGAGCCTGCTTCTGCGTCACCGGCGCAGTGCCAGGTCGGCTCGGCGGGTTTGACGTCCTCCAGGCACACCAGGCAAGATGCGACTCCGTCGGCGTCGCCTATTAAGAATGAAGGAAGTGAGAGGAGCGCTCAGTAAAAAGCAGCAATGAGAAAATGAAGAAGAAAGAAAGAAAGAAAGAAAGAAAGAAAGAAAGAAAGAAAGAAAGAAAGAAAGAAAGAAAGAAAGAAGAAAAAGAAAGAAGAAAAAAAAGAAAAAGAAAAAAAAGAAAAAGAAAAAAAAGTAGGGCTCACCGAGCAGGTGGCCATGCACTCGGTCCAAGGCCTCCAAAAATGCATCGTCCTCCGCCGCATCTCCCGTTTCAAACCCTCGGAAGGCCGTAACGTAACTTTCCAAAATGGCCGAGGTGTGGTTTGACGCTGCTCCCCCAACTTCTCGCGGGTTTGTCCCCGGGTCCACATTTTCGTCGAAAAAGGCAGCGACAGGGTCAAACAGCGGCAGGTTCCACCTGTTTCGAGGCGCAGCTGGGCTTCGAATGAGCGGCATTGTTGGTCAGTTATTTCCTGTTATTTTAGCGAGCCATGTACTGGGGGGCCTTAGAAGGAGGAGGAAGGGGTCTGCTTCTGCTGCGCCACTTCGGGTGGAGAAGGGGAGGAGCTAGAGACGGGGATCGTCTGCAATTTAGTTGGGAGGGAGGAGAATAAGGGACGGATGGGGTGACGGTGACAACCTCACAGTGACAAAGAAAACAAAAAGTGAATCGGTGTGGAGTGCTTACCAGGTCAGGGGAGTAGATGCGGTGCACGACAGATGCTCCAGCGAGCAGAGAAGCGATGGCCACTGCGTAGCCTCTGAGAATCGACATGAATGATTTTTTTTTAAATAGTATTTGACGTGAGCGTCCTGTGGCGTTGTAGATCAGTATTTTGCTGCTCAGAACACCTGAATTATATGCTATTATTATTATTCAAAATGCCGCAGTGCCTAAACAACTTCGAATAATTTTGAAGCAATTTCTCAAAGACAATGCGAGAACTGAGGGCTCGAATTGAATTTTAAAAAATCCTATAATTCGAAAGAGAGTCGTTAGCATATGCCGAGAATCCTTTGCCGCAGAAAGTAATCAAGTTCATATCAATTTGCAATTTCAGTTTTTTTATTTATGTTTATTGCCTTTCTGGCCACTGGTGGCCTCAAACAGATGATCAATGTAGCGAATGTCCAGTCTCCTTGACAACGAGGCCCCTGGAGGAGCTCCTGCTCCGCCCGCCAGCGCCGCTGACCCTCTTCTTATCGAGGACTCGAAGTAAGCCAAACTATAGCCATTCAATCGCTGTTCTTCTCCCCCTCTTACATCTGCCTTGCATTGAATCGCAGGTACGTCACTACCTCGGTTTTGGGCGGCTGGCGCGAAGCGCAGGACCGCCTGAAAGCCGTCCGCCGCCCATGGCCCTTCTTTGGTAAGCTAAAAGAATATCCCACTTTTTCACTTAATTCCATTTAATTACGAATTCAATCATAAGTTTAATAAAGCTCCTCTTCTACTGCTCCAAACCGCATTCCCACCCCTTGTCGCTTTTTTTCAGAGCCAAACGCGCCTCGAGGCGGCCTGAAAAAACGGCAACCCGTAAAAGATCCTACAGAGCCGCCTGCCGCCAAAAAAAAACGCACACCAGACGCAGAGCCCCCAGTAGACATAACCCTCGCTCCCGTTGACCTCCCCGACGAAAACGCCACACTTCCTCTCCCTGAAATACCGGGAGTTCCCATAGAGACGGTGAACGATCTTTTAGCTCGAGGGACCTACTCACGGTGCGAACTCTGCCCTGGCTGCCTCGCCAACAAGGACGTCACCCGCAAAAGCGCGCCCTGCGCCACCAAGGCTGCGCTGAGAGCCTGGGACGCGGCGCTGGGCGGCGTGTCGGCGGCGGTGGCTCGAGACATCGCAGCGAAGGCTGTCACAGCGAACATGAGGCGCGGGCCGCGGTGTGGTGGGTGCAGAACGTGCCGATTACCGTGGCAGAAGCGCCCCGCGTGCGTGACAGCCACTGCGGTGGTCAAAGGACAGCTGCCGGAGCGTTTGAAAGCGGCGGTGGGGGCGGAGGGTGCAGCAGCCGAAGCAGGGCACGGGGCGGTAGAGGAGGACGCGTGGCAGGTGCTGCGCGACATTGAGCGCGGGACAGATGTGGAAAGGGTGGGAGAAAACGCGGAGCTGATGAGGAATCTCCTTCGTTTCGGCGACGGCGGCGGCGGCAGCTCTGACGGTGGGAGGAGCGATGTGGACAGCGAGGAGGACCAGAGATGGGCACATTGGGTGGATGCTATGCGGTACTGCCCGTATGGCGCCATTTCAGCACCCGAGGAGGGGCCCAGCGGGGCCTGGCTGACCGCTCCAGCAAAACGAAAGCAGCAAAAGAAGAAGAAAGAAAGCGCGGGAGATGGTGGTGGGCCGGGCTGGATGTGCCGCGCGGGGGTGCGGGACGGCGAGGGTGGCATGCTGGAGGAGTGTGGGCATGGCAATAGCGAAATTCACCAGAATTGCAGCGTGTGTGGGGCTCCCCGCTGGGAGGGACCTTCCGGGGAGCTTCGCGCGCGCATTGCAGCGGCGCTGCAGACCGGCGCGCTAGTGGGAGCTTCCGAAAGGGGCATGGATGATCTTGTGGCCTCGATCGCTGCCAGAATCGCTGCAGAAGCGGGATCGTTCCCTGCCGCCCTCCCAGGCTTTTTGGCTTTTGACCCCGCGAAAAATGGCGTGCCGGCATCAGAAAACGTTTCAGAGGAGGAAGAAAGTGAAGATACGTTGCTGGAACTTGTCGCTGAGGAGGTCGATGCGACGTTGAAGGCCATGCAGGTAGGCGGCGGCGGCGAGGGTGGCGGCGGCAGTTCGCGTACAACATCCGGCAGTGGAAAGCAGCAGCAGCCTGTGGAAGCAGCTCCCCAGGTACCATCTGAGCTGGCACATGCAGCGAAGCGCACGCTGCTGGGGCGGGCAACGGCAGGGCTTGAGAGTAGCATCAGACGGTTGGTGGAGGAACGGGCAGCGCTAGATTCCACACCCACCGTCTCAGCAGCTTCCCCTGGCGGCCACAGCCACCCCAGTAGTAGCACAAGACCAACACCTGCTCCTCTCCAACGGGGGGCCGCCGCAGCAGCAGCAGCTGACCGGTGTTTAAACTTGGTGGAAGGTGCCGTAGAAAGCATGACGCTGCCCGCCGCATCGCCCGCCAATCCCGCCGTGGGGTTCACCGCGTTGTGCGAGGAAGTTTCTGGGGTCGAAGGATTGGGATTAGGCGACAGCAGCCAGAGACAAACGGTGTGTGAATCACTGTTCGCCGCTGCTCCTTCCTCCGAGGGCTGGACCCACTCCAGCCTGCGGCTGCTGGCGGGCGTGCTGCGCGACGCGGAAGCCTGCGTGGCACTGCACGCCGCCGCGAGCTGCGGCGGCCCGGGGCTGCTGCGCCGTGCGCTGCATGCTGCGCTGTGCCGGCAGCAGCAGTGGCAGCAACCAGATGAGGCTGGAGGAGGGGGCAGCAGCCAAGGGTTGGGGGGCAGTCCGTTCTTTCCTCCCACGCAGCAAAGTCAGCCTCTTCCTGGTTCAACACCCCCTCCACCACCTCTTTCAGCAGCCTGTCCTTCTCCTTCCGCAGCTGCGCCGCCCGCAGACGCTGCTCTAGAGCGCGCAAACGAGCTGTTTATAGAGGAAATTTCCTGCTGGGGGGATGAGCCAGAAGGTGGCCTTCCCTCAGGTACATGGTGTGTGGTTGGGGAGGGGTCTGCGGCAGCTGCAGAAGCAGTGGAAGCTCGGAGGGTGCTGGCGATGAGCGACGTCGCTGGGGCCACCTTCCATTTTGCCTATGGGATGGTGCACTCGGTGCTGGACGCGGTGGCGAAGTCAGGGGTAGAGAAACGCCTGCCCAAGGCGGCTCTCGCTGTCAAGCGGGAGGTCCTCGAGCGAGTGAATGCATTGATAATAAGTTTTGTGGATTTTTACCACTCTGATAATAATAATTGCTAATTTTGCTTGAATTTTTATGGTTTCGATGCAGAAGGGCCCGATTCCCTCCTTTTCCTCCCCCGCCTCCCGTCCTCTCCCCCTTGGCAGACGAATGTGAGGGAGTGGAGGGCCCGCGAGCTGGGGGTTTTCCGCTACCGCCGGGGAGCGGTAAATCCTATCTTCGCCCTTTCCTTTCGCACGACAGCGACCGCCACGTCATTTCGCGCCCAATCCCCGACTCTGCGCGACCCACTCACGCCATGCTCCCCGAACTGACCCACAAAAAGAAACCTCGTCGGTTCAAGGGAAGGAAGAAAGAGGAACAAGAAAGCGTCGCAGCGAGGGCTCCCAAAGCTCGGCCTGGGGCGTTTGCGGTCTGGTCCTCCGGGAGAGATGGGGAAGAAAGCGAGACAGTCGTGGATGTGGAAGCTGCTTGGAAGCTGGAGGTGAACCGGTTGCTGCAGCGCTGCCCAGCGGAGGTGCAGCTGGTGCTGGGCACGGCGGCGGCTGCGGGGGTGCGGAGCGAGGTGGTGGCGGCGGCTGCTCGCAAGTTTTTGACGACGATTTCTTCTGAGAGCCACGAAGAAGAAAGTTCGGATGACTCTTGACTGAAACAACAGTTTATGAATGAATTAATCTAAATGAGTATATAACTAGCATGAAAAGTACATAATTCAAAATTTTAAATAATGGTATCACCGAGGCTTTTTTCAAACAAATACAGCATCAAATAAAATAATGTAGGAAATGGGACTGAAATCAAATACATCAGAAAAAATAAAGATTGAAAAATGGGGGGATAGGTAGAAAATTAAATACCTTTTCAGGAAAAACACAAAAAACAAATCGAGTATCGACGAGGCAGCTACTCTCGCTGCGCTCTTTCACTGGGTGAAATATCCTCGCGATACTCGCCAAACATAGAGAAACGAAACCGCCTCGTTTTACTCTTCATTTTGCCGCCCAAGGGCTATTCTGGACATCTCTCTGTCCCTCGCTGCCAAGATTGCGCGTGCCGCCGCCAGCGCCGTCGCCATTTCCGCGTGCAGCTCCTCCAGCTGCTCGTTGGCGAACCTGATAAGCGCTTGCGGGCGCCTGTCGATATCTGCCGGCAGTTCTGAAGTTGCAGACGGCCGAATTCGTTCCTCCCAGCCAGGCACTACTTCGCGGCCAATAGTCATAATTTGGTCGTAAGTAGGGGCCAGCAGCTGTCTGGCTTCTTCCAGGCGTTCATAGGCTCGTCCAAAGGAGTCAGCGGAAGGGCGTGCTCTCCTCCGGCCGAATACTTGAGGAACAGGGGCGTGGCAGGGTGAATGAGTTGTGGATGGGAGCTCAGGTGCGGCTGGTCCTAGCTGGGATGTTCCTTCTTCGGAAACCATAATTGGTGGTCTGCCAGGTGGATTGAGAAAGAAGAGATAGCGAGCGTCGTGGGAGTTTTAAATGTTATTTTCTGGGAGGTGTCCGAGGGAGAAGAATCTCTCTTAAAGAATCGCTTGCAGCCGATGTTAAAACACAGATCGTAAATATTGTGAAAATAAATATAAATAAAGTAAGATGCATAATGCTCCCTCTGGTGTGCCACACAAGCAAAAAGTCGGTCATTCTCTGCTGCATTTCGCAAATGGCTTTCATCGACATATGCAAATATATTTGATCAAAAGATTGGTATGAATCCCGAAACCCAGAACCCAACACCGAGTCGCTGAAATTTTTAAACATGCACTCACTTCAATCACCTTCGTGTGAGGGCTTGCGCCCGCTGCGGTGTCTCCCAAGGCTGGCAGATAAACAAGGAGGATTCATCATCCGTGTCGGAAGGAGCAAAGCGCCCTCGGGGATCCTCGCTGCTGCCTCAGGCCCCGAGGCCGCCCCAGCTTCGGAGTCTTCAGAGCAGCCCAAGAACACCTCCAAGCAAGAGATTTTGAACCCCCTGGAGAGCTGGATGGACCAGGAGGTCGGCCAGTTGCAGCACGCTGAAGAGGATTGGGCGCCTGAAGCCCCCGCCCGGCCCCCGGCAAAACACCCTTTCAGTGAGCGCTAAAGAGACTTGCTTCGAATTTTGTTCAAATATTCAATTTTCTCCCATTTCATTTTATTTTAATTGTCAATGCAAAACAGGCAACGTGCTGTTTGTGGGCGCTCTGTGCGGCATCGCAGTCGGAGCTTTTTTCCTGGCGAACAAAAGCAGTGAGTACTGCATTGTACTGCTTTCTTTTTCCAGAATTTCTTAGATAAATATAAAATATCGCGACGCTAAATTTATTTATCTTTGTATGCAGGGCTGTATAACAAACACAGGGCTGCAGACGGTAAAATTTCAGCCGAGATTGCAGTCTCTGCTCGGCCACTGGCTGCTGCCCCTCAGTCGCAGCCCAGATTCCCGCCAG
Organism: Marvania coccoides; assembly: GCA_963854735.1. Lineage (NCBI taxonomy): Eukaryota > Viridiplantae > Chlorophyta > Trebouxiophyceae > Chlorellales > Chlorellaceae > Marvania > Marvania coccoides. The sequence continues at coordinate 531,936 of OY978108.1, forward strand.
CTGTGCAGCAGCGCCAGGAAGACAGCGAAGGTCCGGCCCCGCAGGAACCGCAGCATTCTGCCGTGACTGACCCCCTTCAGCACGAAGCGAAGGCGGCGGCGAAATCAGCGGCAGGAGTGAAGTCTGGCGAGTCTTCCAAAGCTTCCAGTACCAGCCATGAGCCTGGAACGCTCCTCGTGGACCCGCACGTTCCTCCTCCTTCATCTCCACAGCAGCGCCAGCAGGGGGCGGCGGTCGAGGCTACTGCTGCGAAAGAAGAGAAGCCTGAAGCAGCAACAGCGGCAGCGGTGGCAGCGGAAATGACAGCTGGGATAGTGTTTGAACTCCCCCCGCAGCAGACCGAAGCAGCAAGAAAGGACGGCACAGGCAGCGGCCACCTTTCTTTTTCTTCCACCGCTGCAGCAGGCGAAGAAAAGGGTGTCGTTGCGGCATCGGAGCCGATTAAGGAGAAGAAGAATCGCCAAAGCCACGCTGAAGCAGCAATTACCGAGCCTGTGGGGCCTTCGTCCGCAGGCAAAGCAGCAGCAGCAGCGCCTGAAAAAATAAAAATTGAAAAAATTCCGCTACGAAGCCCTGAGGCGGACGCTGCTTTGGCGCGCATGCGGCAGCTGCAGATGCGCAGGCAAGCTCTCTACGAACGCGCCATTACGCGGCAAGAGGAGCGGGAGGGCGCCACTTTGGCTAACCCACCTCCGCCTGGGCAAACAGCAGCAGGAGGAGCAGCAGCAGTGAGTGGAAATTTATCAAAACAGCAACAGCAGCAGCAGCAGCGACAGCAGCAGGCGGTCGCGAGAGAGCAGATCCCGCTTGAGAGTTCCACCGCAGCTGCTGCCGCCGCTGCTGCTGCAACTCAAACTGAGGAGAACGGAAGAGGAGGGGAGTTCGAGGAGTGGATGGTGGAGGAGGTGGTGCGGCACGCTGAAGAAAGGGCGGCGGCAGGAAAGGAAAGCGAGGCAGGCAGTTATGCCCCGCTGGAAACCATTCCTGAGGGCGCTTCGCTCGCAGCGTTAAAAGAGCGCGCAACCGCCGCCAACCGCGCCGCTACCGCCGCCGCTGCCTCCTCCCACCGCGCCGCTGCAGCGACTGCACTCGCAGCGGACGCAGCAGACGCAGCAGCGCGCTCCGCCCGCAGCGCAGCGCTTGCAGCAGTCCGCTGCCAGGCCGCCCTTGAATCCCGATCTTTAGACGCGATAGAAGCGGCCGTGAGGGTGGCTAGGGAGGCGGAGGACGTAACGTCGGCGGCGTCGCAGCGTGCGGCGGTGGAATCGGCTCAGGCGGTGATGGCTGAGAGGGACGGGCGACGGGCGGCGCAGCTTGCGCAAAAGGCGGCGGATTTGAGTAGACCCCGGGGAGTGCTCGCAGAAATGCAGTACAATGCGGTGCAGGTATGTGTTCTTTTTTTGTATTGTTGATAAAATTCTCTGCATGCTTTTGGAGGAAATGATTTTTTTTTACCACAACAGCCATCACAAATCGATATCTTTATGAAGGAAATATTTGTGGATTGAAATATGTTTGTTTTGTTTTCTTTGTGGGTATAGGGGCGGAGGGCGGTGGTGACAACAGCGCAGACCACAGCGTCCAACGTCCAGGCTCGCGTTTCGAGCGTTAAATCAATTGTTTCATCAGCGGCGGAGAGCGCCTTGCGGAGATTCGATGCAGGGGTTGCAGCGGTGCAGGGAGGGGCTGCAACGGCGGCAGAGAAGGCCAAAGCGGGGTGGGAGGCCAGTGTGAACAAGAGCGCAGCAGCTAGAGATATCTTAGTGGGTTGGATGAAGGCGGGATGGAGCAAAGCGGCGGCGGCGGTGAAAGGGGCTGGCGGCGGTGGTGGTGGTGGTAGTGGAACTGCAGAGGCTTAAAGAGCTAATTAGGATGCTGAAATTATGGGTTGCATTGCAGAGCTATGTAATATTGATTCATACACCAACAGCAGGCGGTGAAACAACTCAAATTTAGTTGGCTCTCAGCAGCTTTATATCCAATTTTATTTTATTTATTTTCATTTTTCTATAATCCGTGTATTCGCCGAAAGTCACAACATAGCCGAAAGCTCATCATTAAACCATTTTTAATCGAAAAAATCGAAAAATAAATAATTTCAATAGAAATTCGACGCGCTTCTCATTGCCCAATCATGCCTGAAGTCATCACTGAAGACCAGCCGCGAGTCAAATTTCAGGCCATCCACCAGGGGCTCTCAACAGTCAGTCCTACCGCTCAAGTCGACGCCTTGGCTCGCCTCCAAACCAGGCTAGAAAATCTAGGCGTCATTCCCATTCTCGCGGACGGCCTTGTGGGCGGCAACTGTGCGTTATGCCTCCCAGAAGAAGACCCCCCTGCGCTTTTAATTAGCCGCTCTGGCAAGTCGCCTTCCACGCCCCTAACTCGCCACGATTTCGTCGAACTAGCCTCCTTTGACCGCTCCACATGGCGCGCCACCTTCAAAACCATTGGTTCAAGCGCAAAAGATAGTCCAGATGTCAAGCCTTCCAGCGATTCACCGCTGCATTGGGCAGCGCTGGCGTTCGACTGTAAAACTCGCTACGGGGGCGGAGGTGCCCCTGGTGGCCGTGCATGGGCATGCGTTGGCGGAAGGGGAGGGTCTGGAGGCTGCGCAGCGGGCGGGGATGCCTATTTCGCAGGAGGCGACGCTGTTTTCTACACTGGAGGATCTTGAAGCCCTGGAGGCCTTGTTTTGCGAGTCGAAGTATCCCGAACACAGGCAAGAGGAGGCTCGAAGATTTGACACAAAAGTATACAAGTTGCAGCGACTTGACATGTACACTTACTTGATTTTTACTTAAATTACACATCTCCCCTTTACATTTGTTTTCAGGTGCTTCATTAGGCGGGCGCATGGGTTCTTTCTTCTAGGCCGAGATGTGGAGGACGTCACCCGGCAGTTTGAAGCCCTCGTGCTGCCTCTGTTGGGTGTCTCTTCGATTGGTGGTTAATTACATTTTTTTGCGGAAAAAGAATTCTTGCAGAAAATGCAAAAAGAGGAATCGGGTGATTTCCACACTTGCCTCGTCATGCAAAAAGAGAGGAAAATAGAAAGAAAGAGAACAAAGAAAGAGAACAAAGAAAGAGAACAAAGAAAGAGAAATGGAGAGAGAGAGAGAAGAGATGAATGCAAATAATCTTAAGATTATATACATAATCTTTATGAAGTTTATGTATTTATTCACAAAATTCTTTATGGAACGCGCTCACGGAATAAAAGAACTCGTAACCATGGGCAACACATGAGGACTACCATCTCGCAGAACTGCGTGGTGCCTTAATAATCAACAGATGAAAAAAACAGGAAAAGGAGTTCGACAATCAATGCAATACATGGGAGGGAGTAGTAAGAAAATGGGGCACTTGAAGTAGAGCAAAAGAGGAGCGACTGAAGTAGAGTAAAAAAGCGATGAAAGGTGTGCTCAGTGAACTTTTGTCCGGGAATTTATGTTTGGACAGCATGCAAAGGTGTACGGAAAATGGAAGAGCAGGTTTTTCTTGGGAAACATGTTTGTAGGAAATAATGATACTTTGTGTATCGCAGCATAAGTTTCAAATAGCTGGCGTCCTTCAGAAAAAAGTTTGCAGAGAAAATTTCGTAATTATCATTGTGTAGCATATTGGTTGCCGTTCAAAGATCGATATGAACAAACAAAACCTCGACACGTAAGCAAATGCAATGGCATGGCCCAACCAGTTACCACAGAAGAAGAAAAAATGCTGCATGTATGCAAATTAATTAAAATTGAATTGCTTGTGCATTTTTCATATACAACAAAAATAAAAAAAATCGAGTATTTAGACTCCTCACAGAGATGGCAACAAAGGCCACACAGCAGAGGGGCAAGCTTGATCCTAACAATTAAGTCAGGAGGCTACCGCCGCACATGGAATGGCTCAAATTGGATCACCAAATCCCTTGCATTCTATGCCCAATGCCCAATACCGTGTGAATGAATTAATCGATACATATGCCCCTGCTGGCTGAAACACTAGCAGCAGGTGCATGGGGGAAAAAGGGAGGGGGGGGAGGGAGTCGTGTCGGATTTAGTTTAACAGTTTGGAAACGTCCTCGGCCTTGGTGGCTGCGCTCTTCCCGCCAGAGCCTGACAGCGTGGCCAAGATAATATCTAGGTCAGAGCTCATGCACGGCGCCAGGCAGGCACTGGGGAAGCTATCAAGATTGTCTACGCGCGCAGGCGGTGAAGGGAAGAATTCCGGCAACGGGTTGCTGGGTTGAAGATTCAGGGGCAAAGCGGGGACGCCAGACGCGGCAGAGAATGTGCATGCCAGCAGGTCCGGCTGCTGTGGAGACGCTGGCAGAACGCGCGGCGAAGCTGCCGCTGCAAAGCACGTCAGCAGCGGCACCGCGGACACCGCAGCCGGATTGCCCGCCAGAAACCGCGGTGATATAGGGCTTAGTACCGGCTGCAGCAGCGCAAATTGGGGCGTCCACGTCGCCAACATCTGCCGAGAATCTGGCAGCTCCGGCGGTCTTTGGACAGTCTCCGTCATGGTGATCTGGCCAGGGGGCCGGCGGGCAGTCAACGAGAAACCGGCAAAGAAGCTTTGAGGGGGTGCTACCCCTGCTGCTGGAATAAATCGTTCGGCGGGGTGTTGTGGAGGCAGCGGCAAGTTGTGCTGCTCCTCCTGCTGCTGCGGGGCCGGCGTTTCCTCCTCATCGGGTGGCAGGAAATCGAAAAGCTCGCCTGCTTGAAACTCCGCTACCACTCCGTCCAGGTCCAACACATCTAGGTCTTCGTCAACAGCTGCGGTGGTCGTGGGATTGGTGGCGGGCGGCAGCGGGGCTGCTGCGCCTCCCTGGGTCCACAGGAAGTCAGACTTGCCTCCTCCCACGCTTTCCGAAGATATTGAAACTGTCGGGGAAGCAATGGGGGACATGGTGGTTGGAGGGACGGTGGAGAACTGAGGGTGGAAAGAAGGGTGGTTGGGGTTGGGGTGGCGCAGCAGCTCGTGCTTCTGCTCTGGAATGCGGATGGAGTATTGAGTGGTAGAGTTCTTGGGAGATTTGGAAGGTTTGCTAGCTTGTTTGTTACCAGCGGGGCTGGAGCGCTTGGAGGGGGAGGCGAGGGCCTTGCGGCACCGTTTGCGGCGGGTGTTGTGGATCTTCAGCGCCCGGCGGCAGCTTTTTCGCCCCTCGTCGAACTCTCTTAGCGGCTGGAAGCGGCCGCAGAGCTGGCAGAAGCGAGCGTCGCGCCAGCGGCCTTCTTCGTCTGGGATGCTGACATACGGTGCCGCCGCATGGTCTAGGCAGATTTTATAGCGCTGCGAGAGGCAAAATGAGCGGAAATGTGTTTCTATAAGTAAAGATTATGGGGGGAAACTCTGGAAAAAACTGCCATATATGCGGGATCTTAACACACAAAAAGCGAGAACGCCCGACGACGGGGTCACGTGAAATATGGATTCGTCTGAATTCAGCGTTAATATATATTACCCGGTAATACTTATTGAGGGCCGAGAGATCGCTGCCTTCACAATTAGGAACCTGGAGATACCAACGAAGATGTTAGCTGCCTGGTTGCATGGCATATCAAATTAGCATGATAGCCCCAACTTCACGGAGTGGGCGGCGCGGGGAATGGCGACAGAATTTCCGATACACAAACAACTTTTTTTGCTCGTACTCGAATCAGCCCTCCTCCTCAAACCCCAAATGGACGCACCTGGCACCTTCTTACGCGGCTGTTAGCAAACTTGTGTGACTCGCTGGTGAGGCCGTCTGACATGGCTAGTATATTATAATCGCATCTCGGGTTTGCTCTAATGCGAATGTTTCAATGCTGTGCGGACCACGTCAAAATTAACTATGTGTGAGTAAATAAAAATAAAAAAGCGGCGGATAACGCACAGGCGGAAAAAAAAAGTGTAGGGGCAAAATCTGCGTCGCCTAGAATTCCGTAGGAAAGAAAGCAGTGAATCGCCGATACCCGCGTCCTCATTCACAACAGGTCAACGACTGGTGCTTCTGCCATACTAACATAAACTTGGTGGTAGAATCCATGTCCAGCAACAGCTAATTATAATAATAGCTGATCTCCACTAGACAGCGGCTAGCCCTCGATTTCCCCGTGGCGGCGACTCGTTTGAGTGTCCAGTCAAAATCAAACAATGCCGATACCCAGGATATAGCAAAGAAGGAAGATTGGACATTAATTTATACAAGTTGCAGCGACTTTCTATTTGCAACATTTTGTTGAATTTCCACTAGCGTGCCACACTGCTACGAGGCCATAGTTGCCTTATTGTGGACTTTAACCCTGTAATGTATGTACTTGTGTACGTAATAAAAAAAATCAATCCCCGTTGCCGATCCCTCCAACCCCTCCCCCGCAGAGAACCCCGTCCTGCAAACACCCTTCAAGCCAGCTGAGCTGGACGCCACGGCCATCAAGTTGCCCCCCAACAAGGCATACGCAGTCGACCTCCAGCCAGAGTTGCTGCGCGCCCTGATGCAAGCACTGGTGGAGCCGCTGGCTGCGCTGTTCAACGCCTGTGTGCGCCTGGTTGGCCTGCAGCGCGAGCGGGCAGGGGGGAATCATTCCCTTATTTGCGGGCCTGGGGGGGGATCATTCCCTGATACAACCACCATATACAATCCTGGCGGCAACGTGCACGAAGCAGGGGACTACATGCCCATAATCACGGTGGGCACCCTGCTGGCGCGACTTAAAGCAGCAGCGCTGCACGACCGCCTGGTGTGCTGGGGGGAGGTGGAGGGTGTGTGCGCGCAGGTGCATGCGTATTCCGGCCGAGGAGGCTTTGCGAGGAACAGATCTTCGTGCTGCAGACGATGCTGGAGCTGCAGCAGCGGGCGACTGGCGTGACGGGCTGGCTGCTGCGCGCCATCCAGACGACTTTATGCAGACATCCCTCTCTGCGTCAAGGCCGCTGCGGGATTCACATCCACTTTTCCGTGCATGATGGGCCTGACCCCTCAGCCCCACGCTCTTTGGGGTGTCCGGGGGACGACCTGGAGCGCGAGGTGCTGGCTGCGGCTGGGGCAGACTTGCCGTTGCTGCGAGGGCGCCCGCTGCCGCCTCTGCTCTACGCTAGAGACATGGCCCTCCTCCCCGCCTCTCCAGCAGGCATCCAACGGCAGCTCAACACCCTCAACGCCTACGCCACCGCCGCTGGGCTGTCTGTCAACCTCACCAAATCCGAAATCGTCATTTTTGGGACACGTGTCACGGATGGAGGCTGGGCTTGGCACTGCACAGGCGGCGGAGTGCTGCGCGTGGCCGCCTTCACGTACATGGGGTTCGAATTACACGCGCAGGCGTCGTTCAGCGCCCAAAAGCGCTGCGGGCGATGTATGCAGTGCACAGGCGGGTGGCGGAGCTGGATATCCACGAGCCGGCGCACATGATCACGCTCTTCAACGCCATAGTGCTGCCAGGACTGGAGCACGGCGCGGAGGTGGCTGGGGGGCAACACCAGCAACGGCCTGGGAGACAGACCTGCTGGGCGGCAGCCACCGCAGCAGCCACCTCCTCATGCGCTTCCTGCGCCCGCTGCTGGGGGTCGTGATGATGGGGATAAAGACGGCGGCGCTTCTGGTGGAGGCAGCGATGTGGCCGGTGGCAATTGGTTCCGCTGGCTCGGTGCTTCGTCTCTGGATCCGATCCAGGAGCTCCCAGAGGACCACCTGGCCCGCCAGGCGTTCCTGGCCAGCGAGGAGATGGCGGCAGGGGAGGACTGACTGGCACCGAAGGTGGCACATCGGCTTGCGGGTCTCAATAGGAGCACCCTCAGTAGTGGACGTTTTAAACATTTATAAAATCTTGAAACCTTGATCACCAAATGTTCCTCCCCTTTTTCATATTTTCTCCCGCGTCTATTTTTTTGAAGTGCTCCATTTTTTTAAACTATTTGGCGGGCGCATGGGTTCTTTCTTCTAGGCCGAGATGTGGAGGACGCCACCCGGCAATTTTAATCCCTCGTGCTGCCTCTCCCGGGGCCTCTTCGATTGACAGGCAGTTGTTAAATGAATTATTGCAGAGAAATTAAAAAAAGCGAGGACAGAGAGAGAGGGAAGAGACGAAAGAGAGAAATAGTAATAAACGGAATGGAAGAGAGAGTAAAAACCCTAAACCCTTAAAAAATGGATGCACTACAGTAAAGTCATAAATATTGATCGCTTGTTAGGCGCTGCCGTCGTGCACAATAGACACATAGGCGGCGATTGAGTGGCAGCTCTGTAAAATCGTCAAGAGAGAAAAAAAAGAATTAAGAGAAAGAGAAAGAAACAGGGAGAGAAGAGCGCGAAGGGGGGGGGGGGGGGGGGGCAATTTGTGTTCCACAAAGTCAAAGCAGGATATCCATAAAAAAAAACAATCATGCGTTCTGTTCTCACGAGCTCAACATGGTGGGGGGATGGAAGAGCAAATAAGCATCAACGGGGGAAAAAAAATCAAACAGCAAATAAACATCAACCGAGGATAGCTGCAGCACGAAATAGACTGTGGCTGTCGAATGCATAAAAAAAAAGTCGTTATTAGTTAATCGTCGCACACATAGCGCGACCTGTCATCCACCCAGACGTATGTCGTAGGGAAAGAATGTTTCTGTAGCTGGTGTGTTTCTACGAATCCGGGGCGAAAAAGAGGGTGGGGTGGGGTGGGGTGAGGGGTAAGACAATGCCTTTATTGGGGCTTTTTAAACGTGTTCCCAGATTCCGTTTAGTTTAAAATCTTGTAAAGTTTCCAGCCGTCGCGATGGTTGAGCTCTCTGCGCCAGAGCCTGACAGCGTGGCCCAGAGGGCCTCCATGTCAGCGCTCATGCACGGCATCAGAGCACTTGGGAAGCCATCTAAAGATTGTGGCGGTGGCTGGCTGGGCTGTAAATCGAGGGACGGCATGGCGGGCATAGCAGGCGCAGCAGGAAAAGGGCATACCAACTCTTCCATCGGCAGTGTCGCCTGCACAACGCGCAGGGAAGCTGCTGATAAGCGTGGTGCCAGCGTGGGCGCTGCTGCTGACATCGGTGGGGTGACCGGAAGAAGCGGCGGGGAGGACGACCCCATGAGCGACTGCTGCAGCGGCGGCAGCGGGGGAAGCTGGGCCGATGCCACAGCAAAACTCCGCTGCTGCTGCGCTTGCACCCCCAGCGCCATTTCAATGGAATGAGCGAAGACCTGGTTGGCAAGCTGGCAGGCAGCGAAGGGGGAAAGCACGGTGGCGTCTGGAGGCGGCGGTGGCATTGCTGGATAAAGCCGCTGCTGCTGCAGCTGGGCCGGCACTTCTTTCACGGCTGGCAGGAAGTCAAAAAGCTCGTCCTCTTGAAACTTGGCCATCACCGCTCCCAGGTCCACGGCATCAAGGTCTTCGAAGGTGACTGCCTTGGCGGCGGTGGCTGTAGCAACGGTGGCATTGGGCGGCGTCGCTGCACCCCCCGCCGGGGTCCACGTGTGAGGGGTCGAAGGCTCGTCCCCTCCAAAGGCTCCTAGAGAAGAAATCGAGGTCGAAAAAGAAACGTTGGAGGGGATTGAGGGAGGGAGGGGGGCGAACTGCGGGTGGAAAGAACTTCTTGAGAGCTGCAGGAACGGTCGTTGTTGGGGTTCCAGTTGCTGCGGATGTTGCGGTGCTGTGTGCGGTGACTCTTCGGCGGAAATGGGAGCAATGTTGGCTAGCTTCGGAGAGCGATTTTTTGCTTGTTTGCCTGTGGTGAAGCGCTTGGGAGGCAGGGTCAGGGCCTTGCGGCCCTTCTTGCGGCGCGCGTTGTGGGTCTGAAGCGCCTTGCGGCAGCTTCGCCGGGCGTCGTTGAACTCTTCCAACGGCTGGAAGCGGCCACAGAGCTGGCAGAAGCGCGAGTCGCGCCAGCAGCCCAGCTCATCGGGTCGGTAGACGGATGGCGCCGAGGCATGCTCCTGGCAGATTTTGTAGCGCTGTTAAGGGCGAAAAGGGCGAAAATTTCAGAACGTCATAAATAATAATTAAATTAACTCATCGTTGGATTTAAATAAAGGCGATCTTAGGAAACACTCGCCCGACGGCGGCATCGTGCTGGTTATAGAGTACCATATTGAGTTCAGCGTAAAACATCGGCTTACCCTGTAATATTTCGCGTGCAAGGACAAAGAACTCTTGCAGCCGGGCACCTAAACACCGAACAGAACACACCGACGCCGTTAGCCGCCTGGTTGCAAGATAATTAGTTTCTTCACAAGAATACAAACTCCAAGGGGGGCGCGGCGTGCGGAATGGCAATAGCAGGACACCGGGGGATTCAGGTTCTCAACAAACAGTATGGCAGCCCTCATAGGGCAGCCCTCCGCGTCAACCGCAAAAGGACCCACCTGGCATCTTGATGCGTTGTCGTCGGGAAGCATGGCTATTTGCTCGTTGGCGATGGCCTTCGGTGTTAGTTATTCAAGTGCAGTTTTCCACATTTAGAAATTCAAAACTCGCTTTGCGGCGTGCACCACTATTATTTTAATTATTTGCCCTATAATTTATTTAACAGGTGATAAAAATCACACAGGATGGCGATTTAAGCTTGAACCCATGATGCGTGCCCGTGTCAGCGAAAAAGAAAGCAGGCCAGCGAGCTGACGTGGAGCGCTCAAGTCGCAATTTTTTTGGAACACTCAATACGCCATACTGCACTTCATCCCAGTATCTCACATCTTCCCTCCACATGGAACCCGTTGTAGCGCTCCTTGTCTCTAGGCAACCTTACAACCAGCCTTGCCGCCTCAACCCGGTACATCTGCTGATTGCCTTCAACTAATTTTCACTTACGGCCTAGCCAATCGCTGCACTTCATTCTCGATTACATGTAGCCCTTGTCACTCACCGCACTCCATGATTTAAACACGTGCAGGTGGGTGCAAAGTTCCTTCATAGGGTCGGTAACGTTTCGCCCCACCAACAACCCGTGAACCTCCAGTCCCTTGTTGTCGATGAACCCGCGCAACTTCAGCATGATGTCCTCGTCGGGGGGTGGAATTTCGCCGTCTGTGACCATCAAAATATCAGCCTGCAAACATTCACGAATTTTCACAAACAGGCGTTAAACCGTCAATTTGGGGCTCTATAGTGATAAAATGGCATGAATCAATGGGGAATCGCAAACTTACCAGCTCCCACTCTTCCCTGCTCAACCGCTCTAAGCTCAAAGCTAGGGGAGCGTCGACATCTGTACCCCCTGAAAACGACATCGTTAAAAAGGGCAGCAGGCGGGACATGGACGCAGCGTCATTGCCCAGTTCCAGCTGCATTACGTCATTGGGGCCGCTGAAAGCGTAAAGAAAGCACTTTCTTCCTTGGCGGTACGCCCCTCGCATGCATTCAAGCGTGAGCGCCTTGGCAACAGTTTCCCTGGGTCCTGCATTCGTAAAGAAAAGCTCTTTTCATAAGTCACAGCAGTGAAAAGTGAATTTTAAGCTGTATAGGGAAAAAATGAGGATAAACCCAATGCAATAATAGCACAAATTTTGCGACGACTGCGTCTGCGGGGGGGTGGGTGGGTGGGATACAAGCACATTGCAGCTTCAAAAATATTCTATCTGTATTGTTCTTTGCGCGGTTTTTCTCCCCCAGAAGAAAACAGTTGGAAAAAAAACCTCTCAAAACTCACCCATCATTGAACCGCTGGTATCCAGGCAAACGATTATTGGCCCCAGCTCCGCAGCGGGCCGCATCTCTAACCTGCCCGTCACCCTGGAAGGCTCGTCATCCGTCCACCCCGTGCGCTCGTAGCTCATCAGCTGCCGCTCCGCCCGCCTCGCCATGAACAGCAGCCGACACGCCCTTGACCCACCGCCGCCGCTACCTTCCTCCTCTTCTCCAGGCAATTCAGACGAGTTTCCCAGATCGTCCACTACGCCATTAGAAGCGAGAGAGGAGGAGGAAGAGACCACACCCCTTTCTCCGCGCGCTGGCCACCCTGCTGCCAGGAGATGTGCTTCCATCGGTAAAATTCGAGAAAGATCGCCGGAACGGGTCAGTCCTCCGGTCTCCTCCGGGCTCTGCTCCGTGCGGATCACGCCCATTGGGTTGCCAGGCTTGTACACCTGCTGGGGGGCCTTCCGCAGCGGGCCCTTGCCGCCCCCTCGGCCCAGCGACCTCACCAGATCCCGGAGCTCACGAAGATCCTCCAGCCGCTTCTTTAAAGCCGCGACTTCGCGCCAGCCGCCTTGGCGCCACACCGAGGAGGAGCTGTCGAAGCCTTCTGGCCCTTCTAGCAGCGCGTCCACATCCTCAAACGTCGCTGATGCAATCTCCAGGGCTTCCATAGCCGGCGCCCAGTCCTCCTCCATTTTTTTCAGCATTTCCTCCGCCAGACGCTCCGCAAAGTCACTCATGCCCTGCTGCATCGCGTCGTCCGCGTTGCCCGCGTCTTGAGAAGGGTCCACCTGCCCCCCTCCGTCCATTTCTTCAAGCTGCAGCTGAATGTCCCGCTGCTCGCTTCCCGCCTCACCCCCTGCCTCTCCGCGCTCGTCCGCCTGCTCCGACTCTCCAGAAGGGTCCTGCTGGTCCTGCCCTTTACTCCCTTCGCACCCCTCTTGCCCCTCCTGCTGGCTCTGCTTATCACGGTTTTCGTCCCCGCCGCCCCCGGCAGATTTCTGCGCCTGTTTCTGCGGGCTCTGCTTCTTCTCGCTCTGCTTGGCCTGCTCATTCAGCAATTCCCCCTCAAACTCCCCCGCCAGCGTCAGAAACTGCCGCAGCAGCGACGACAGAAGCTTGGGGTGCCTCCGGGTGAACCTCGCCATCTCCAGACGCTTCAAAACGCCCAGAAACTTGGACCGGAAGGGCTCTGCAGGCCAGGTGACGCCGTCGGCGGCGGGCAGCACCCCTTTGCGCAGCGAGGTGCTCCACTGGGACAGCGAAAGCAGGCGGGAGCGCAGGTCTCCAATGGAGTTAGTCCCTGGTAGTTGGATCAGCGCGTTGAGGTGCTCCTCGGTGAGACCCAGCTGCTTGGCCATGGTGACATCCGGCACTGCGCGGTATCGCAGCAGGTCTGCGGTGGCAGCAGTGGGGCGAGCGGAGGGAGGAGGGCTGGCATCGCCTGCAGGCGGGGTGGATGAGTCGGAAGGGGACTGTGCAGCAGTTGAGAGGCGTTGCCTTGAGGGGCGATGGGTGGGTCTGGCGGACAGGCGAGTCCCGGGAGATGTCATTTGAAGGAGAGTGGTGAGGCGGGTTGCGGACTGCAGCTGCCCATGTATCGGGGCGAGCATGGTGTTTCGGAATTTAAATTAAAATAAATCGATTTAGGCGGTTTGGAATGTCTGCGGTAGTCAAAACTTTTGAAACATCGCTGATCGTCACCAATTTATTGTTTATTTTCATTTTCTTTTTTATATATTGAAAATGAAGTTCGTCACCAATGCCGCTATCGGAGGCATTCAGGGGCCCTCACCATCCCCATCACAAAATTTTACATTTGAAATGGTATCGTTTCCCAAGCCAAACTTCGCCTCCTTGACTACTTCTGCCTTCTTCGCAGAGCGCCGCGCCGGAATGCCTCTATTCACCCTTGCCAGGCACGTCTTCCACTCCTCCTTACACAATTTTCATTCCCTCCACCGCTCACTCAAATTTCGCCCTTTCATTTATGTTGCGCAGGGCGGCCAAGGTGGCAGAGCAGGGCCTGCGCGTGATCCGCATCAGAGGCGACGGGAGGTGCATGTTCAGGGCCATCGCTCTGGGGCTCGCTCGCAATCAGGGCCGCATTCTCGGGCCCGCTGCCGAGGAACAAGAAGCTGATCAGCTGCGACTAGCGGTCGCAGAGGCCCTCTGCCGCACCCACAAGCGCCGCAGCGAGTTTGGGGACGCGGTGATCGCTCTGCAAGCGGAAGACACGCTCCAGCACTACTGCCAGCGAATTATGTCTCCTACCTTTTGGGGCGGGGAGCCAGAGCTGCTGGTTTTAAGCAAGATGCTGCGCGTGCCGATTTACGTGTACCTCTCCAAATCCAAGGAGGGGTTCGTGCCGTTGGTAAAATACGGAGAGAAGTTTACGAAGGCGGGGAAGGATTGGCAGAAGCGACGCCCGGTGAGGGTGCTCTATACGAACGGCAACCATTATGATTTATTGGTGAGATGATAGTGGTAAATTTAATTTTAATACGATCGGCAAATAAATAAGCGAATAATGAATGAGGGAGAGCGGCAGGGGGGGAAAGCAAACTATTTTTTGATGGGGGGATTTAAGAAGCTAGAGCAGGAAAAATGAGGGGAAAGTTCGCAGCAAATGTTACTCAAACATTACGCAGAAAAATTTAGGAAAGCCACATTATTAGCATATTGGCCTCATGGCATATTGCCACTACGAGGAATTAAAAGGAGCAACCACCCGTCCTTGGGCATGCCTTAAAAGGTGAATTTCAAATCAAAAGGAATTTAGTCGGGTCTTAATTCTCGTCCACTTCCACGTACATTGGCTGCGTGGCGATGCCGCAGTCGTTGGGCTGGCGGGCGATGCGAATGTAGCCCTCCTCGCCCCAGTAGGTAGACCTGTATCAGAATTAAAAAAAGGGGGAATCAATATAGAGCTTTCTGTTGTATATATACACTGAAATTTAGCGACAAAAGAAAGTGAATTTCCCACAGAAAAATAGCAAAAAGCAAAAACAAATCAGCAGAGAAGTGAGAAATGAAAAATAAAGAAAGAAACGTACCACATGTTCTTCACCAGCCAGTACGGCGCGCCAGTCTCCGCGTCGATGCCGTACCCGCTCGCAATCACAGCGTGGTCCAAGTCAGCAGCCTCAGTGGAGCACGACGGCTCCGAAAAAATGCCGCCAGAATAAAATCGAAAAGCATCGCTCTCTGCATCTACGGACACCGCCAGCGGGCCTTTAAACATCAGCGCAGCCATCAAGGCGGTTTCCCCGCCTTCTACGACCACCAACCGGCCCTTGATGGGCACCCTAGTGCCGGCAGATTCTTTCCGACAAAAATCGTTAACGCCTCGGTAAGGATACGCGTCTTGCGCCGCCACCCCGCCGCGCTGCAGCGCCCACTCCAGCGCGGAGTCTTGCTGCCCGCCAAAGCACCCGGTGTTGGACGCGGGGGCCTCCCAGCCGCAGTCCAGCATCTCTTGCTCCGACAACAGCTGCTGCTTGCCGGTGGCGCGGCACACGGCGGCTTCCAGAGCGGCGATGGAGCTGAACGCGTAGCACGACCCGCAGGCCGACTGGTCCTTGACCGGGCTGTCCGCGGGGTGGCCTTTCCAGGACACCTCGGCGGGAAGAAAATGCGGAGCGATGGGAAAATTGGCGAGCGTGGCCGTGAGTTGAGGTGTGCTGGAATTCTGGACTTTCGGGTGGCCGCGACGCCCCAGAATGCGGCTGTACTCCAGCTTGGACCAGTCGGCAAAGTGGTTGAGCGCAACGCGGTGTCTCTTTGTAGAAGGAGCAGAGTTTCTTGCCGATTTTGTTGTCGTCGTTTTTCGTTCTTCTTCGTCGGATTTTGCGTTCCAGGTTTGAACGAAGGCCGAGTTGGCGGTGAAGTGCGCCAGGCGGGCGAGGTAGTCGCTCTTGGAGGCGTGACGCCGGGCATGGCGATGGCTGAAGGCGTCGTAGGTAGCGTGGCCCCAATGCTTATTGGGCATCACCTTGCGGAAAACGCTCATAGGCCCCTGTGAGATAAATATGATTGGAAAGAAAGAAAAAAAGAGGTTAGAGAATAAGTTATTTAGGAAGCAAATCAGTAGAACAAGTGAATAGTTGGTTATCCACAGTTTTAATTATTTGATAGCATTAGGAAATTCCACCCTCAAAAATTCTTGATAAACAACTTTTCCCCAAAATAATTACCTGGGTGGTCCTGGCCGCAAAATCCGGGTCGGGGTCTTCATCGCAGCTCACGTTCGCGGGGGGCTCGAACGTGCCTTCTTCGAAATCTTCCACCGCTTTGAAGTCAAAATATGTGGCAATGTAGTTGTCTTTGTGGCCGCCTGTGTAAAGGTTGACGCCCATCATATTGAGCTCCAGAGGGACGCCGTCTTGGCTGACGAGGAAGGTGTAGCGCATCTCCATGTCGCCCTCTGAAAGAAAGGAGGAATGAACAAATTTGATGAAAGGAGATGAGAGAGGGGCAAAGGGGGTGAGAAGACGGTTCAACCATTTCGCCATACTACTATTGCAAGCTTTTCCTTAAAATATTAGTGCTTGGAAGTCACAGAACAGTATCCGAGACCAATCATGAGAAAAATTTGGAGTAAAAATTCGCCGATAATGAAAACCAAGGCACTCAACACACCTGTCAAGTCCCATTCCCACACTTCAGCGTCGACCCCGGTGCGCTCGTACTGCCGTGACCCTTTGTAATGCCACCGATCCTCGCTCAAATCCGGAATCACAAAACCCAGCGAGTCCTGAGGCTTGGCGTCGCTGTCTACATTTCCCCCGCCAAAAATGCCATTGCCGGCAATTTTTTGCTCGTTGGCCATAGCTAGACGGCGAGTAGGCCCGCCCCCACTGCCTACTGGGTCCATCCAGCACTTGAAATCGTCTTGAGCAGGGAAAATTTGATACATGGCGTTGTCTTCCACTCGAATGATGACCGTCTCTAGGCCATCGCGAATGACGGTCTGCAGGGCGTTGCCGTAGTCCTGGAAAGCTTGGTACTGGTAGACCAGCCCCGCCTTTTGGTACTCTGAGACGTAGGGCACGGAAAAATTCCAAGAAATCTAGAAGGAAGGGAGAAAAAAACGGAACGGGCACGGCAGTTAATAAACGCCAGAAAAATAGAAAAATGCTTGTGTTGGGCAAAGAGAAGGTTTAAATTAGGTCTTACCTTGTATTTTGCGGGCCACACGGGGCGCTCTGGTGCGTGATGCTTCTTTGAGAGGGTCATTTCAGCAGCTGGCGGCGGTGACTTTTTGTGGCAAGGACAGTCTACGTCATTGAGCGCTGCAGCGGTTCCAGTAGCTGGCGACGGTGACATGTCGTGGCAAGGGCAGCCCCAGCTCAAAGAGACAAGGGCGAGCACCAACAAAGCCCTCATGTTTGTTCGAAACAGAGGGTAGTTGGGAACGCAAGAGAAGCGCTTGGCAGATTCTGTTGCCTCCAAATATTTATTATAAATTAAATAAAGTGCTGTCCGCCGAAATTTGATAGCCGAATTGAGAAAAAAACGTGTTTCAAGAGCGGCCATTCAGAAAGAAAAAAAATGTGCAGGGTTCGGCAAAGTGGCCAAAAGCGCTTAAACAACGTGATCATTCAATTTTATTATTCAAAATTATAATAATTGTAACTCTGAGAGCGCGTGTGAGGGTACAAGCAGCATCGGCCATCGCCGCCACTTTTTCCAATCAAATTAAGGCCCGGCGGCCATGGCAAAGCCTAAAAGCGCCCCAGCTAAGCCTGTAAAGCGAGCTGAGAAGACTCCGGCCCAAATCAAAAGGTGAATTATATTGCATGCATATAAATATTTCGTTTTTTGTTTTTGCATGCCATCTAAATTGTTTCTCAACCCATTATTTCCCGCATTCATGTGCAGAAAGCGAAAAGAAGAGGATTATGAGGCCTTTGACGACGAGCTGCACATCCGAACCGGCACGGTGAGTCCAACTTTTCAACTCAAATCCTCATTCAAATCCCTCTTCTCTGTGCATCTTCAGCTCACTCTACCCTTTCCTTCCCATTCCAGGCCGCCAAGGTGGTGAAGAAGAAGCAGTCCCCTGCCTCGGGCTTCTCCGACCGCAATCGCAAGTGGCTCAAACCCAAGCCAGCTGCGCCTCCCTCCTCTTCTGACGAAGAGAGTGAGGACGAAGATGAGGAGGACCCCCAGGGCGCCAGCTCCGACGGTGAAGGCGCCCCCCAGGCCAGCAGCGGCTCTGAAGAGGAGGAAGACAGCAGCGATGCAGAGCAAGAAGAGGAGGACCACCGCCCGACTGCAACCAAAACAAAACCCAGCAGCAGCAGCAAAAAGCGCGCGCTTTTCGAGGACGTTGACACCAGCGACGAGGACCTGCGCGACGATTTCGGCAGCGACGAGGAGAGTGGCAGCGGAGAAGAAGGAGACGGCAGCAGCAGTGAGGAGGAAGAGGAAGAGGGCGGCTCTTTGCCTGGCAGCAGCGACGATGATTTCGACTCAGAGGGGGAGGAGATGGAGGTGGAACGGCGGTCCAGGAAACTAGATGCTTCTTCGGCCCGCAGGGCCCGTGAGGCGGCGGCGGAGGCCGCAGCGATGGCCCGCGGCGGCGAAGAAGAGTTGGAGACCAACATCCAGGACCTGGAGCTCGTGACGCTGCCGTCAGGGCAGCAAATCGAGGCGGAGAGGCTGGCAGCGCCGGACTTGGCACTGGTGCAGCGGCGGATCAAGGATGTGGTGCGAGTGCTGGATGACTTTAAAAAGCGCAGGGACCCCGCCCGGGACCGCAGCGACTACCTCAACCAGCTCAAGCGCGACCTGTGCACATACTACGGCTACAATTCTTTCTTAATCGACGTCATTCTCAATCAGTTCACCGTGGCCGAGGCGCTGGAGCTCATCGAAGCGTGCGAGGTGCCGCGCCCCGTCACGCTGCGCGCCAACACGCTGAAGACGCGGCGGAGGGAGCTGGCGGGCGCGCTGATCAACCGCGGCGTAAATTTGGATCCCATCGGCCCGTGGTCAAAAGTGGGGCTGGTGGTGTACGAGTCGCAGGTGAATTTCGCATCTCCAGTAAAATTGAACGTTTTCTCCGTCTTGCCGTGGAAAATTTGGGCTCAATCGGTGCAAATTTCATTCAATTTCGAAATCCAGCGATTGACGTTTCTAATATACAAACAATTTTTTTCTTCTTCTGTAGGTGCCAGTGGGTGCGACGCCAGAGTACATGGCGGGGCACTACATGCTGCAGGGGGCCTCCTCCTTCCTTCCCGTCATGGCGCTGGCGCCCCAGGAGGGCGAGCAGGTGGTGGACATGGCAGCTGCGCCAGGTGAGAAAAAAACGGGAACTTTGTTTTGTGTAGCTGCTTTATCTATATTTCCGTGTCTCTCCAAATAATCGCCCTTATTAATTCTTTTGAAAGCGGAGTGTTTTCACCGTCGGCCTCCTAATCAGTGAGGCTGCTGGTTGTTCTAGCTCCGTAGAACACCGCTCGATCGAGCGTTTCTCTTGCTGTGTCTCAGCGTTGTCAGAAAGGGGGTTTTCTCCCTTTCTCTGCATTGCAAGAGCCTCTTTCGCACATTCATCCCAATAATAAAATCTTCGCCAATTTCCCAATTTTCGGCCGATTTCCCCCAAGTTTACACTCATTCTGCTCCATTTGTCTCCTCTGTCTTTCTATAGGCGGTAAAACCACCTACCTGGCGGGCCTGCTGCGCAACACCGGCATGCTGTTTGCCAACGAAATCAACAAGGACCGCCTGCGCTCGCTGACCGCCAACCTGCAGCGCATGGGCGCCACCAACGCCATCGTGTGCAACTACGACGGCAGGGAGCTGCCCAAGGTGCTGGGAGAGCGGTCTGTAGATCGCGTTTTGTTGGACGCCCCGTGTTCGGGAACCGGTGTCATCTCGAAGGACCCCTCAGTGAAGGCCTCCAAGAGCCAGGACGAGATCTGGCGCTGCGCCCACCTCCAGGTCAGCTAGTTGGTTTGAACAACAGTTTTTATATTTTTCTTAAGGGCGAAAGACAATTTGAACATTCAAGGGTTTTTGTGCTAAGCAGGGCTTTGTTATTTTTGAGCTCAGCTCTGCTGTATTTCTACCATTTCCCCTCTATTGAGAGATTCTGCTGACTATTTCACAAGACAAACTCGAGTTGATTAAATTTTAACTTTTCCCCGCCCCTCCCTCCCTCCCCTTGAAATATCTTGCAGAAACAGCTGCTGCTGGCGGCCATCGACCTGGTGGACGCCACCTCCAAGTCCGGCGGCTACATCGTCTACTCCACCTGCTCCATGATGGTGGAAGAGAACGAAAATGTCATCAACTATGCCTTGAGGAAGAGAGACGTCAAAGTTGTCCCCTGTGGTTTGGATTTTGGGCGGCCTGGGTTCGCCAAGTACCGGGAGTTCCGGTTCCACCCCTCGGTGCAGGAGGCACGGCGGTTCTACCCGCACGCGCACAACCTTGATGGTGAGTTTACTTCGTTTTGACATTGAAAAATAAAATAGACCTTTTTTACGTTTTTTTAATAAAGTTGGGGTGTTGATAAGCGCGGTGATGAGCAATCTCCAGAAACGCCAGTTCTGCTACTGAGTAAACCGTGCTGATTACTCTGGAAAATTCATAATCTGAGCGCAGTCGACACATTTTCATTTTTCTGGCGTAAACGTTTCTTCCCCTTGCTCTTGCTTGAATAATCAACTTAAAACCCATTTTTTCTCACTTGATTTCCTCCCTCTTAATTAACAAAATTGCAGGGTTCTTCGTGTGCAAGCTGAAAAAGCTGTCCAATACAAAGGAGGGCGCCATTGGCGATGACGACGAGGACATGGATGTGAGGGACAAGGCAGTACAAGACAGTAGCGATGATGACGTCATGGCGCAGCTCAACGGGCGGACGCACGTCAAGGTGGCGCCCACCGGGAAGAAAGATCGCCGAAAGAAGAAAGCGCAGGACAGCAGTGATGCCGATGCGGCGGCGGCAGCGGGCGGAGCAGCTGCTGAGCCTGAGGAGGCGCCTAAGAAGAAGAAAGAGCGCGGAATTGTGAAGCGGGCGAAAGAGGAGCTGAGGCTGGAGCTGGAGGCCAAGAAGAAGGCCAAAGAGGCGGTGGCGGCTGCAGCGGCGGCAGAAGTAGAGAAACCGATGAAGAAAAAGTCGAAAACGCCCAGCAAGGCAGCAGGAAAGACGCCGAGCATGGTGGGGGCAGGAAAGACGCCGAGCAAGGTGGGGGCAGGAAAGACGCCGAGCAAGGTGGCAGCGAAGACTCCTTCGGGCTCTGTGAAGAAAAAGCTGAAGAAGGACAAGGCGTAATTTTTCTGCCTCGTTTCTGAACCTAATATGCATAATTACATAATGATCGATATACAACAGTCTAGTACGAAAATACAAGGAATAACCAGTAAAAATTTTCATTTAAAATTTCTTCTCGAGTCAGTCAAATTTCCGTCGTCAGTCTGCTGGAGAAAAAACAACAAAAACATGATAATTTAACCATGATATCAGCCATTTTTTCTTGTTAGGAAGGGTCAACTGCACGTCAGTCTCTCTCTGGTAGACCCCAGCTGCATCTTCAGCAACTACAGAGCTGCCAGTTATGGTGTTAATCGCGTTTGTCATCATCGTCATTTTTTTGTGCCTGCGGTCGCATTTCATATTTGAGAGGCCCACCATCGCTCGTTCCCTCCTTCACTCCAGCGGCGCTGCTCTGAGGCGGCCGCCTTCCCCCAGGCAGGCTGCTTATGGCTGCCACAGCACTGCTTAAAAAGCTCCACACCACGACCAACCAATTCACTGGAACCCATAAAGCAGCCTTGATGCTTATTGCTGCCCGCCTTCGCGTGCGGCGGACCCTCCTGGCCCACGTTATTCTGCACATCATTTCAATACAAGAGACATCGTCAAAACGAGAAAAATGGTTTCAAGGTGAGGAAGACATTTGCGCAGTTAAATAAAGATGACCAGTAACCGAATAATGAATAACCGAGTCATAAAAAGAAGAAAAAAGTAGACGTACCTGTGCCTGGAATAGCCGCTGGCCATGTGGGAGAAGAACTGCCACACCCCTCGTGCAGCACGCGCAGCACGCCCCAGCGAATTCCTCAGCACGTCCACAGCGTCAGCCGGCAAGAAAGAAAAAGAAAACCCTAATGAAGAACCCCAAGGGAGAGCCCCCGCCCCTCCCGCCGCCGCAGCAGCCCCCGCTACCCCCTGCCCCGCCGCAAACGCCTGCCGCACCGCCCCAGCTACCCAAGCAAGCGGCATATATACCGGCAGGAGCAGCGTTGATCCGAAATCTCTGCAGGCGCGAGTGAGGGCCGCCAACGGGGCAAGGGCCGTGCCTACGAGTGGCGTGAGGGTTGAGATGAGTGGGCCGGCGACTTCGGCTAGCGTGCGCTTGGCTGTGCCCAGCAGGCGCACCACGTAAAGAAAGAGTTCGCTTTGGCCGAAAATATACGTTAGAAGCAGGGAAAGGCGGATCTGAGCGTGAGTTTCGATCCAGTTGAGCACGGCAACGGGGGGCAGCCACAGCCCCGCGACTGCCCGGCTCAGCACCGCCTGCAAGAGGATAATGCATTTGCGTCGTAAAAAAGTGAGCGTCGTCGTAATATTTCTCAAATACGTCCTAATGATAAAACCCCAGAAGAATAAACTGAGCATTCCTTTCAAAAGGAGTTTCAACGTCAGAGAAGAAAGAGTAATAAAATTTATTACCTGGAGTCCGGGCAGCGTTTTGTAGAGATCGTAGAATCCTGCTGCCAGAGAAAAAAAAGAAATGGCGTAGAACAGCACCCACGTGAGGGTGCGCAACCAGGGGCGGTAATAGAATCCAACCGACGGTGCAAAGGTGGCCCAGGTAGGCAGCCCGCTCTCGCACCTATAGTCAATAGAAAGCTTAATTGGTTACTGACGAGATAACACGTACAGGAAGAGAGAAAAAATGCTCACAAAAAGAAAATTTTAATTATCCTTCAAAAAAAAAAATACCCTCCCTGCCGCAGCATGCATTAAAACTTACAGCTTAAGTAGCCGCTCGTTGCTTTCTACCACCGGCCGCAGCACCTCCGGCAGCTGCGGGTCGCTCCACCGCACCGAGATCAGCCTAAAATCGTAAATCTTGGCGGGCGGAGCAGCAGCAGCGGTGGTTTCATCGGAAACTGGTGGAAAGCGCAGATCTCCGGTGGAGTGCGACAGCCTCAGGGGCGGCAGGGCGGTAGCGGAAGCGGGGAGGTCCTCAGCTGGAAAGTATTCAGTTTGACTGTGGCGGAAAAGCGTAGGCGTTGGAGGAGACTCGTTCAGAAATTGCGCTGCTGCTGATGGCGGTGGTGGTTGCTGTGGAGAAAGCGCTGCTAGCGGAGTAGTTTCTGCCCCTGTTAAAGCGGCAGCTTCTGCAGCGAAGAGTGTAGCATCACGTGCCCTCACTTTTGCCACCGCCCCACTGAGACGCGCCAAAAGGTTGGTTCTGGCGCGCTTGCGCTGGGGAGACACGGGAGGGCCCGCCGCGAGCGCCTCCGCTGCCGCTGCAGACGTTGAAGCGCCGTTAAAAATCGACAGAGTAGGAACAGAAGGCAATGGCGATGACGGGGTGCGTTCTGTCGGCGCTGCTGCGCATGCGGTGGTGGCGGCGGCACCGGAACTGGGATTGGCATTCCATGGAGAAAGTTCTGGCGCTTTGGATGGAGACCCGGGACCGAAAAGCTCTTCTAGAGTTGCCCGAGTTGCTTCGCCGTCCGCGCCGCCGTACCACACGAACGCGTCTTCCAGCTGCAGTCAACACCAAATTATAGCGATGCATTATAATGGCTAATGAAAGGAGGTGGCGGTTTCTATTTTTAGAAAAGAAAAAATATGTTTTCCAACAGAAAAACGACTCTGCAGCTGGTAGTGCTTTGAAATTTGAGGGCACATGAATTTATATTACTGGATGATACTCACGCTCTGAAACTCTCGTTTTCGCACGTTGTTGGCCTCCAGCACGAGCCTGCCGTCCCTCAGCAGCGGGTTGTCGTAGTTCTTGACAAATGAAGAAATTTGAAAAAGTTGTTGAATACGACGGGAGGAAAATGAACGTGAACACGACAGCGTTCAGTTTGCTCTATAATAGCATCACTTCTCACCATGCCAGAGACGTCGTCAAAGGAAACTTCAAAGGCGAATGCACAGCCACCGTCGGTGTGAAAAACAGAGCTAAAAGGGCTCTGAGCTCCCAGCTGGCGCAGCAGCGTGGTGGCGGTAGGTCGAAACCGGCGCTTGGGCCTCCTTTCGGAGCCGTCCTCTTCGTCCTCGACGATGAAAACGAACAGGGAGCGAAGCTTGTGAACGAGGAAGTAGAGAGATTTTTGATCGTTTTTAGCGCTCCACATGCCAACAGAGACCCTCGAGAGCAAGGCCATGTGCGTGGCGCTGTCCGCCATGACGCCCTCCACACAAGGCCGTTCAAACTTAAAAAAACCAAATTAAAAATTTAAGATTATAATTATGAAAACCCGCGGGGGGTCAGGATAGGTCCCTCATGCCGATATACGATGATGAAATGAAAAAAAAAACAGGCATTTCGTAGTCTCGGGAGCTTCTTTCGTGGCCTGTCTTAAAAAGAAAATTCAGTTTGAAAATTTGTTTGCAAGACTCAAACTTCTTTGCTCACAAGCGGTCTATTTTTCTCATTCAGATTTTACACACAAGGATCTATGGTACAGGACACAAGGGCGGGGTCAAGAGGAAAAAAACCACGAGAAACAACCGCAGGACAAATATGGAAGAAGACGAAGAATGAGCATTACATAAGAAATATAAGAATCGATGGCACACACGAAGGGGAGAAAGAGAAACAACAGACACACACGCATTTGGCCAGCGAAAAAAGGCTCGTTTCATTGCATAAAACGGGGAAAAAAGAAAAAATCGTCGTAAAAAGTGGGGCATTGATAAGAACACAAAGAGGAATTCGTTGGTTACTGTAGTGGTACATGAAAGGATGATAGGGAAAAAGTGCCAGAAGGATTGATTTGCGTTTTTTTACTCTCGAGGGTGGTTTGGAAGAAATAAGAGGAGAAGGATTCTGGAGCACTAACTGCCAAAAGAAGGAGGTGTACAGGCGTTGGCAGGTCTCCATGAAAGAGTGAAAGAGTAGGGTTGTCAGCCGTGCGCCGCCCTTTAGTTTGGCTCGTTTTATTATACAACGGCAGCGACTGAAGGCTTGCATTGCTTCGTGACGTGTTGAAGCACATTCCACGTGCTCCAAGCGCAGAACACGCTCCACAGCAGCAGCACGTCTTGCAGCCAGCGCCCCCTGTCGTCAGAAGACCCAGCGTCGCCCTCCCCGCCATCGTCTCCACCACCTTCGCCACCGTTGAAATCTCCGCCACCGCCTCCAAAAAAGTCGTCATAAAAATCGTCGTCGCCGCCTCCGCCGCCCGCGCCGCCTCCCCTGCGTTTGCGTCGGGTCTTGGAGGACGCCAGCGCTGCGGTGGGGACCGTGAGGCTGCGTGTGTGGTGCATTATGCGAGGCCGAGTGCTGGGAGGCGAGCACCCCATTTTGGTGGTCAACGCGCCCTCTGCCGCTGCTAGGACCGAGGCGCTGATGGGCTCCACATCGCAAGAGACACTTGCCGCGGCGACAAAGGCAGCGGAAGCGCTGCGAAGCTGGCGTGTAAGGGATGAGGATTGTTGAGATTGGGGCTGAGGTGGGCCAGCAGCGAGGAGGTCACCACCCCAGGTGAGGGCCCCGGGAGAGGTGGATAGAAGACTTGCGGACAGCATGGCGGCGTGGGTTTGAGTTTGCTTTAACCCTGCGATCGTGTGAGGAAAAAACTTTTAAATTTGCGTCCAGTTTGCGTTGGTGCTCGCATTTTCGTTATAAAGGCGATTAATGATTTGATCAGCCAGTTGGAAGCGGACAGGGCTTTGTTGTTCTCCCTCGCACCTTTGAATTATTCTTGAGGTTAAGATGAAGGGAGACCCAACACAGAAGCGGGTTTAGTGGAGAGTCGGGCGATAGGACACCGGGCAGAAACCCGGATTTGTTATTCTGGTGGGGGATATTTTTTTTCTCTTCGTTTTGAAGCTGGAATTTTTTTCTTTTCAAGGCTCGTTCTGAGTTGCGACCCGGGGGACTTTGGCGAGCGAGCTTTGCCTGCGAAACTGCTGGTATCAAGTCTCTTTCGATTCCACAATTAAGTTGGTGAGTCCCGCGCTTCGAGAGAGCACTGTTTTCATTGGGCGGCTGCGGCGATGTCTATTGCATCTTAAATTTTGAACGCGGACGAGGCGGCCCGCATAATATTATGGATCGATAATTTTGAACATCGCGAATTAATGGGGCGTGCGCCGCGGGCATGCCCACCCGCCCCCATTTTTATTTTTCATTCGCCAAAATTAAACTCTCTCTTCCTCGCTCGCTGTGCAGATCCTCGCGAATTCCAGGGGTGGAGCAGGATGGTGCAGCGACTCACATACCGTCGGCGGCACAGCTACGCCACCAAGTCTAACAAGCAGCGCATTGTGAAGACTCCCGGTGGCAAGCTGCAGTTCCAGCTCCTCAAAAAGAAGACCTCGCACCCCACCTGCCCCGTGTCTGGCCAGCGCCTCAACGGCCTCCCCGCCCTCCGCCCCAACACCCTCACCAAGCTCAGCAAGAAGAACAAGACTGTCCACCGTGCCTATGGTGGCCATCTTGCGGCGTCTGTGGTGAAGGAGCGCATCGTGCGCGCCTTCCTGGTGGAGGAGCAGAAGATCGTGAAGAAGGTGCTCAAGCTGCAGGCGGCCAAGGAGGCGGCGGCGGCGCGCCAGGCGGCGGCCAAGGGCAAGAAGAAGTGATCGGCGGCGGAATTTTTCATTGAAAACCAACTAGTATTATGAAAACCATAATACGATACTTGTAAAGCGGCTCTACCAATTGCTGGGCGTGGTGTGTGGATTTGTTCTAGTATTTGAGGTGGAGAAAGGGGGATGGGGAGAAGGGCGGTGGGATTTTTCTAAGCACGGTTATAATTCGTTGGCAGCTTGGAGGAGAGAAGCGCGCTGCGCTACGCAGGGTGGTGTCCATTTGGGGTTTTCAGCACTCAGCGTCTTTCAGCGACAGCACAGTTCCTCAGCGGCGGGTTTTTCCCCACGCCAGGCTAGCGCTCCTCGTCATTCAGCGGCCTCCTCAGCGACTCAGGCCAGCGGGTAGCTGTACCCTCGTCTCCTCAGCATCTCCACTGCTCCTCACACGTCCTCACGCGACTTCTAGCCATGCTTTTTGAGCTTGGAGTGAAAGAAAAGCAGGCACATTCATTTTTAATATTTTTATTAAAGTTTTTTATTTTACTTCTCAAGAATTCGCAAGATGGAGCCCTCCTCCAGCAACGAGAAAGGGTCCAGCGTGGAGAACGTGCGCATAGATAACGGAGTTCTCGCATCTGAGGCCCAGCTGTCCCCCCGCGTTAGCACGGCCGGCACCGACGATGCCTCGCACCACAAGAAGGAACAGCAGGTGTACAACCACGAGAACTACGGCAAGGAGGACTACAGCGCACCTGGGCTGGACTCTATGCATTGGGGAGGTGTTCAGAGCAAAAAAGAGTGGGACCAGCGCTCCATAGCCAGCTCGATGAACGCGGAGAAGGACGACAAGTCGATTTACGAGGAGCCAGCTGTGGGCGCTGTGGAAGGTGAACTAACTTGCAAATTTTGGAAATTTTGATCTCACACCCACACCTCCAAATCAACGCCCTCCCACCCCCTCCTCCACCCCGCAGAGACGGAAGAGACCCAGCAGGAGGACGACGACGATGAAGAGGAGCCCGAGGAGATCGTACTCACCCAGAGCGAGCTCTTACCTGACGATGGTGAACACGCGGCCAATAGCGCACAGAACGGCACAGCCTCCCACGAAAAGGCCTCCAGCCAGTCCCAGGCGGCCCTCGCCCCCGCCTCGCTGGCCCCCTCCGTGGTGGACGCCGAGGGATCAATCTCAGTGCAGCCGGCCTCTGAGAGTGGCGACCTGGAGAACGTGGCGCTGGACGGCAGCGCGGCCACAGCCACTGGTGCCATCCCCGTACCTTCCAGGGGGGACATTTCAGAGGAAGGAGCTCAAATGCCCGCAGGCTCCTCCGCCGCTGCCAGCCCCCGCTCTCTCGGCTTCCCTGCCTCTCCCATGTCCCGCGCGAGCGCCAGCGACTTCGACGGCATGCACGGCTCCCCGCCCGTGCAACAACAGCGCGCCAAAAGCGGTACAGCTGGCGCCTCAGAGCCGTACCGCTCTTCGGTTATGCGGAGCATTGTGGTGGCCGGCGGCGAAGAGGAGGAAAGCGCGAACGCGGCTGGCAGCAGCGATGGTCAGGGCGGCGCGGGCGAGGACCGCGGTTCCTCGGTGGTCAGCGTCATCGGCAGCGACAGCGTGGCCCCATCAATATCCGAATCAACTTTTGCCGCAGCCGCCGCCGCCCCCGTCCCCACAGTCGTCGCAGTGCCTGAGATAGAAGAAACTAACGACGGGGAAGCCGCCGCAGCTTGGGGAGACGCCAAAGCGCAGCAGCAGGCCGGCAGCAAGTCCCAGTCGGCTGCCTTTCCGCTGTCGGCAGCAGAGGCAGCGGCGGTCACTGCTGTAGCGACGGGCGCGGCGTCCGCGGACGACATGCAGACCATCCCGGTGTCTGCCTCCGCTGGAGAGCTCAAGGTGGAGCCTCTGGAGGTGGAGACAAACGCT
Organism: Marvania coccoides; assembly: GCA_963854735.1. Lineage (NCBI taxonomy): Eukaryota > Viridiplantae > Chlorophyta > Trebouxiophyceae > Chlorellales > Chlorellaceae > Marvania > Marvania coccoides. The sequence goes on from OY978108.1 coordinate 560,194, forward strand.
GCTGGAGTTTCTTCCCCTGCCGATGGCACAGGGCCGCCAGCCAATGCCGTGCCCCCTCCCGGGGCGCTGGTGCGGGTGGACATGGGCGCTGCATGGGTAAGAACCTGCTTTACAGATTTTATCCACCTTTGTAACCCCTCTTTCTCCTGGTAACATATTTACATTACTTTGCATCGTCATTTTCCCCCATTTTTTCCCTCTTGCTGAAGGAGGAAGCCTTCAAGGGTCTGTTGTACTGCGATGGCGTGGATTCTCTGGGCCGACCGGTGGTGGTCCTCAACGCGGATGCCGTCCCGCCTCGCATGCGGCAATCAGCACTGACCTATGTCAAGGCGCACCTGGAGCCGCTGGTGAACTCAGGTGAGAGGCGATATAGCGTATTTATTCGCTGCTTTTACATTGAGTGTAGCCTGTTCATTCAATTTCCTGGCGGGCGCCCCGATAAAATATTCAACCCAAACAGACTTCTTATTATTATTAGTGTGGGGAGGGGTTTAAACCACTTTCAAAATTAGCCAAATTTACTTTATTATCGACACTATTCGTATATATGACTAACCCAATACGCTCAAATGCACACTGTTTTAATACTACAGGCCATTATGTCATCGTATTCACTGCCCGCAAAGCCAAGCTCCCTTCGCTGTGGATCATGGGCGCCTACCAGGCCCTCCCCCGCCCGTACCGCAAGAACGTGCAGTACGTGGTTTTGGTGCGGCCGTCAGGCTTCCTGCGTGCCGTGCTGGCGTTCATGCGGCCCTTCGTTTCGCGTAAAGCGGGGCGCAAAATTAAGACGATAGACGCGCTGGAAGAGATCGGGGAGGCCACTGGCGGGGAGGTGGTGCTAACGCACCTCGGGGCGCAGTTCATGGCGGCGGACGCGGCCGCGCAGGCGGCGGAGGAGAGCGCCGCGGCAGCAGCGGCTGGGCCGTGAAGTGGAGATAATAAATAAATTGATCTTGGGATAAACTGATGTGGGAGGGAGAGTGCGAGTTTTTTCTCCTTTTTTAAATCGTTCTTTTCCGAAAACGCGTATCATATTTTTGTGCTTACTTTTTTTAAATACTTTTTCCCCTTGCCTTTCAGATTTCAGAAAGCTATCGTGCCTTCAATTCTAAAAAATATTTGTAGACTGCTTTAACATTTAGTAACAACGCGATATGGATGAGGATGAGCTTCTCGCTCGCAGGCTGCAGGTATATATAAAAAATCAAGATTTCGATCACAAAACTGTTTTCTCGCATTTATTGAGAACCAAGGGACCGAAACACTCTCATATCGCTGTAATACAGACCGAAGAAGACGCAGCGGCCGCTTTGGCCTTCAGCTCTCTCCATGTCGCCCAGGCGGCATCGCCCTTCTCCCAGCACCAAGGCCACGCTTCCTTCACCTCCCAAATTGATTCTGGCATTAAAAAAGTGCTCGCCTACGAGGATGATCTCGCTCAGGCCCTGGCGTTGAGCGTTATGGACCTTTGCGCCATGCAGCAGCGGGCGGAGGAGCAGTCGGCGTTAAGCACGCTCCTGGAGGAAGACCCGCCGCTGGCAGTGGAGGACGCGCTCGCTCTGGAGCTCCTGAAGTGGTTCAAACTGGAGGGGTTCTTTCGGTGGACGGACCAACCGCCGTGCAACGGCTGTGCCAACCCTAAAACGCGGGCGGTGAGGACGGAGCCACCCAATGCAGAAGAAGCGGAATTTGGGGCTGGGCGGACCGAGTTGTACGCGTGTGGGGTGTGCGGTACATTTACGCGGTTTCCGCGGTACAACGACCCTGTGAAGTTGCTGGAAACTAGGACAGGACGGTGTGGGTAAGTTTTGGCGGAGGGTGGATTTTTATTTTTGTTACTTTTTTTTTGCTTTTTCTACTGAAAAATAAGCTAGAAATAGAATACAGAAATTAAAATGTGAAATGCAATGGTGCCTAATACTTCTGTTTTTAACTTATTTTTTTTTTAACCTTCGAAGGGAGTGGGCAAATTGCTTCTGCCTGTGCTGCCGTGCCGCAGGCCTCGATGCGCGGCTGGTTCTGGACTGGACTGACCACATCTGGGTGGAGTACTACTCCGCTGTTCTGGGCAGATGGGTGCACATGGATCCGTGCGAAGCAGCGGCAGGCAAGCAAATTATTGATTCCTTCTGTCCCTTTAATTCTTCGTTTCCATCCATACATTTTCCCTCAACTTTCCTTGCCCAAACCCCCACAACTACCATTCATAATTTCATCATGCTACTGGTCATCTTCCATATAACTTTGGCCTCGTTTTTTTCCCTTCAGACAAGCCGCTGCTGTATGAGGTTGGCTGGGGGAAGAAGCTGAGCTACCTCGTGGCTGTTGGGCGGGACGGCGTGGATGACGTAACGCAGCGGTACACTATGCAGTACGATGACGTAATGCGCCGCCGCCCGTTGGAAGAGAGCTGGGTGGCAGGCTGCATTCAGAGGGCCTCCGCCGGTCTCAGGCACGTATTAAGTTAAATTTGCGCATTAACCGTTGTTTATCGAACATAGATTTGAAGCAGCACGCATAAATGGACTAAATTTGACTGCTCTCCCCCCCATAAATCTCTCAATTTTCCAGGGCAAATCTTTCTACGGAAGAGCGCCGGCGGCTGGAGGCCCGCTCAGCTGCGGATGCAGCAGCGATGGCAGCCGCCTGCCGCGCTCCCCAGTCGGTGGAAGCCCTCGCGGCGCTGCCTGGGCGGCAAACGGGCTCAGCGGATTGGGTATCATCTCGCGGAGAAGGCGGCAGCGGCGGCGGAGGCAGCAGAAATAATACGATGACGTGCAGTGCACACCGCCCCGCTGCTGCCGCCCCAACAACGCGTTACCGCCGGACAAAACTCTGCACTACAGCAGCAGTACCGCCATCTTCAGCAACAGGAGACGCACACATGGATCTTTCTTTTTCTGGCAACAGCAATGCGACAACGCCGCAACGAATTTCTGGCGGAGTAGCCAGGGCCTCTGGAGAGAACGCGCCAGGGGAGACGGCTGATTTTGCGTTCGATGGCGATTTGGGCACAAAATGGCTGGATTTCGGGGGGTGCAAGCGGGACACCTCATGGCTGGAATACCGCCTCTTGCCATCACATACGGCAGTTGTACTGCAGCAGTACGCGCTTGTCTCGGCCAATGACGCCCCTGAGCGCGACCCAGAGCATGTCATGGTGGAAGCGTGGGACGAAAGGGGAGCGAAATGGGTGGCAGTGGATGAGAGAGCGGGTTTGAGGTTTTCGGGACGTGGAAGAAAGTTAAAGATGGCGGTGGGGGGGGAGAAAATAGCCACCAGGCGGTGGCGGTTGAGGATTTTGTCGGTCCTGCACTCTGAGAGGGCGAACTCGACGCAGTTGGGGGGGTGGGAGTTGTTTGGAAGTTGAGAGGCGGTGACGGTGGTCTTCTGTAATTAAGAACGTAGCTTAGATGAAGAAATGTTAGTAAGAGAAGCACCGGCAACATGCATCGGGGGTGAAAGTACCTACTCAATAATCTGCCCCCTGCCCCGCGTGCTACGAGCCCGCTTCGCTCCTGTAAGGAGCTAAATAAAGGGGTCGCTTTCATCTTTAGCGCTTTCATCTTAGCAGCCTGAGAACAATAGTCAATGAGAATTTAATAGCTTAAGGACGTAGTAATCATTTTTGCACCCGCGAGGGCTCTGTTTCCGTGTTGCTTTCGATGACGCCCGTATGATTTTTCGCAAGATTTGAGCTTTTTCGCTGTTCGGTTTTCCCAATCATACTTACATACTATCTATTGTTTAAGGGGCGCCTGAATTTGGAATTGTCGGCTCTCTGCAGCCCCCCTAATAGCACAAATATCTCATGACAACGCGATAGTCCTTCGTCTCTCTTTCACAATTGTTCGCTACAAGTATATAATTTCGTCGTTATCTTGCTGCTGCGCTAGGAAATCCAGGCGGTGAGAGATGGCACGACGAAAAATTGAGACCATTTTGCTGGGTGCTGCGTTGTGCAGCATGATAGCATTCAGAGCATACGTGTGGCGGTCGACGACCCATTACTACCCCGAGACCATGTGTCTGATGCCATCCGACGACAGCGTCGCGCGGATGTCTCGCGACTCCCTCCCCATGCAGTTTTCCCGATCGTCACTCCCTTACACAACCTGTGCAAACTTGACTCGCACCTCGTTGTCGGAAGAAAACGTCACCAACGCCCGGCAAGAGTGGTTTAGCGTGTTTTATAAGAAAATCGACGACGTTTTCAAGCGAAACTCTATCCCTTATTGGTTAGAGCGCGGGTCGTTAATTGGCTGGGCGAGAGAGTGCAGCGTGCTGGACCTGGACCACGACATAGACATTGGCGTGTGGTACCACCACTACTCGCCACAGTTGGAAACGGAGCTGCAGCAGGAGCTGTCGCCGTATTTTAGCAGATTTCGTGAGCGCGGGTGCTACGGGCATGGGCCCAATGGCACCAATATTCGCTGCCACCAACGAATAGCACAGGTATGAGACATATTATTTCTTCTGCAACTCGGCGAATTTTTGCTTAATTTTGCTGCTTTTTAACATCCTGAAATATAAATATCTGTGCTGACGTTGTCACCCATTTTCGCCCGCAGCTGGATGGAAACTACGACCGATTTATTCTACCGGACCGCATTGACATCTTTCTCTGGGAAAGTCCTCGCGACCCGACTTACCCTAAGCCAGAGCGAGAGATTGACCTCATTTATAAGCCCATTTTCACGTGCAATTACAGGCAAGCTTCTTGCTCTTTCTCTATTTTTGCATCTAAGGTTCCCACAAAAAATTTGTTGTGTGAAATACATAAGCTTTATTTATTTTTCCCATTGCATGCGTGCAGGTGCCCTAGGTTTTACTACAGTCAGTATCATTGGGGTGTGGGCAGGGCGCAGTTAAATGGCGTAGAGGTACTGGTGCCCTATCCCTGGCTGCCGGCAGTAGTTTCGCGGTTCAGTGGTGACTGGGTGGTCAGCGATAAGCAACACGCACGCAGGAGACAATTGCAGCTCTGAAGTTTGAGATCCAACCCTGTTTTTGTTCAAACCTTTATCTTTAGTTTGTTGAGTTTTCCGCTGTTTTATACCCTTTTTTACGACCACCGTACATATGGTCGGCGGCTGCAGCTTGTCCATGCGTGGGAATATCTTTGGCAGCTGTCATTTAACCCAGTTCCTAATTTTGCTTTTCCATACTCCTTTTTTCTTTTCTGAAGCTTTTTTATCGGTCGGTGCTACGCGTTCTTTTTCCTTCCGTTTCTTATTCATTTTTACATCCTTTGGTGCAACCTACATTTTAACTGTACAGTTTATTGTACCATTTTTCTTAGTTCGTGCCCAGCGTGTTTTTTTTGGTATCCATGCAAGATATTTTGCATGTCGGGCATTCTGCGAGGGTTTTGAGAGTTGAGCCTGCTTTCTCCTGCTAATTAAACCCGTGAATAGGTATACAGCATTGATTGTCTTGATAGTCACTACCGCTCTGACAATTTTTCTTCCCGATAGTTTAGATTTCGTGAATCTCGCCTGTTCAAATTTGCATGGTAATAGAAATATGCAAAGACAGAGGGCAGACAGCGACATGTGGGGCACGCAGCATTGAGCGCAACTGCTGCTGCAGGGACAACACGGCGAGCAGAGGCCGGGGGGTGGTCGGCTCAGTCGGTGAACTCGAAGCCGAATCGTGTGGCGACGTCTTCCTCTCGGGTGGGGACAGCAGCTGAGGGGAGGGCCTGCTGTCCGTTCAGCCCCCGACCCAAACTCGTCGAAAAGGCCGGCGCTGCAACGCTACAAATACAAACAAACCGTGGTATTCTGGATCTGGTCGCGGAGCAGGCCCGCGGCACATTTCCGTAGACTTGATTCCTGATCACGACCTGAAAGCTCGCCAGGCTGGGCCACGATGTGGAAGGCAGGCTAAAAACTTGCAGGGAAACATGTTTGCAATTGTGGGTGAACCCTGGATTGTACCGTGAACCCTGTATTGCAAAGTGGACGTGCTCCAGCCGGTGCAGCGGCATCTCCGCAAAGTTTGTCAGTCTTCTACTGCCGTCGTGCGGGCAAAGTGCAGCCCCCTGGTGAGCAGCAGCAGTAAGGAGCGAGGTCCCACAGGCTGAACTTTTCCAGTTATAATTCAAGTTGACGCGCGACAGTGCTGTGGCATTGCGCCGCTGGCAGTTGTATCTCTTCTGCTGGCGCCGTTAGTCTGCCAATAACGCGGCATCATTTTTCAGCGCGAACCCGGAATTGCAATTTAGAGAACGCAACGCAAAAGGATTATTAAACTAGACACTTTGGCAGTCGCCTCTGCTGATCCTCGTGCCTTACTGATTGCGTTACACTATATAAAAATGATATATGAGCTTTGAGACACGCACAAAATAAAAAGACAAGGGGGAAATACTTCGTACAAAATAAATTCGACTACGGGCATATGAAAAAGACTATAATTCTGCATAGTCCATGCATCCAAGGAACCTCTTGGCGGACATGGGATATCCCAAAACTGCAGCGGAGGAAAATTTGTTTAAATTTGATTGGGTGTTAAAAGAAGATAAAGTCTGGCAGCAAAAATTAAGGATGCCATAAAAAATCACTATGAATGTGGAAATGTTGGTTAATATTAAAAAAAAAAATTCATGTTTTACTCTGCACATTCATCCTGGTCAAAATATACCCGGTATCGAATAAAAATTACGAGGAGGCCAAGGGCCACACTACCAGTAAAGCGCCCTCATGCCCGCTCAAAATATCGCGGGGCTGGTTCACAGAGAAACTGCCAGCGCCCAGGTGGGTGCACAGCGGCAGCACCGCTGGTGCCGACATCTTGGGGCTCATGGCCAGTGCTACTCCCGACTGCTTGACCATCCCCATGTGGGGGCCCTCGAGGCGAGCGCCTGTCTGCTGCGCTTGGACGGCACCGGCCAGCAGTACGATGTGGCTGCGTTGATGATAGCTGCAAATAAAAAAATACAAGTTTGAGGGTTTATCCTCCGCACAGAGAATAAATAATAAACATTGAATGTCCAATTGTTATTAAAAATAAAATTATAGGTACAGGATAATCAGACGAAGAGCGCACTTTAAACCAGCCTGAAAAATAAATACAACTCACCGCTGATAAGGCGCCAGTTGCACGACAGCGGCCTTCCGCAGTCGCCGGCGCATTATCGCCACCGTTCGCTGCCCAAACAGGGTGGCGTGCGTCCACAGCTCCTTGCTATTCAGCAGCACATTCGCCACAGCAGCCTCTCCCGCAGCTGCAGCCGCTCTTTCTACCACATCTGGCGATGCTCCAGCGTCGCCGCCTGCTACAGCCTCTGCTGCTGCTCGGTGCGCGGCAGCTGCCAGCTCGCGCTCGCGCTCGATCGCAGCTACCTCCCAGTCACGCGCCAGCTGGCGCACGGCCGAAGTCCGCATGGCCTCCAGGACATATAGAGCCGCCTCTCGGTGCTGCGATAAAAACGAGCAAACAACAGTTCAAAATCAGGTAACATGCGCTGATACTTTGATTTCCTAAAACAAAGTGCTGTATTCTTCCTTTTTTCTCAACTAACTTGCCATTTCAGTCAGCATGTGTTTGGACTCTGCGTTGCCTGCTGCAGCCGCAATGCGTGCTTCGGTAATCAGCGATTTCGAGAAATTAAACACTAGCACGCCCTTCTGGAGGTGGGATGCCTTGCGGGCGATGGCAGGCGCAGCGCCAGTGGGCAGCTGGGAGCGGTAGGAGCTAATGCAAGGCAATAATCCCAACACAGAGCCGCTTCCGAGGAACGTATGCTCATTTGTCGCCACGGCGGTACCGTCGTCGTTCTCAGTGGATACCTGCACCAAGCCTCTGACGACAATCGCGAGCGCTGTGGGGCCCCTGCCCTCCTCATCATCCTGAAAACGAGTGTTTGGAAAAGCAGGAGAAAAACAGGTTAAAAAAGTCAAATGTAGACCATAATTAAGCGAAAATCAAGAGTTTTATGTCTCTAAGCTTACCTTGGACCACACCACGTCCCCTCCAGCAAACTCCCGCAGCGTGCCCACGCGCAAAATGCGATCCAGCGTGGCCGGCGCCAGCTCAGAAAAGAAAGGAAGTCCCGCCAGCACGTCCCCAGCACGGGGCCAACCCCAGCGAGCGGGTCCTGCTGCCACCAGGGCGCGAGACTTGGCCTCGATGGGGTGCGCCATGCGGTCCTTTTCTCCATCGTCGATGACACCAGCAGCAAACATCGCAGCAACAAAGGCCGATTGCCGGCGCAGTACCGCCATGGCAGCCCTGCATAAAAACAAAATGTAGCAGAAAAGCGCATAAAAAACTGGTTCAGTACTATTAATATAATATCTGAATTAGTTGAAATAAGCAGCGTCAATGTATTCCTGCTGCGAGGCTTATTAATAACTCAATCTCCTCCATATATTTGCATTGGATTTCCAAGATTCTTACCTGTAGGTCTGAATGGCCTGGAACTGCGAGGGCGCCTCGATCTCACGGTCCACCACAAACCGACTCACCTTTGCCGACTCAGCATTTAGCTCCTCCAGTAGCACGCTATTGCGCCCCACCTGGCGCAGCCACTGCGACTGGTTGGAGTATGAAAGCGCCATGAAATAGGCTACCGCCACCTCGCAGGAGCGCAGCATGGCGGTACCGAGGTACGCCCGAGCCCAAGCAGTGCTGGCTTTGACCATGGGGACCGCCACGGTCTGCACGCGCGGAGGGAGGGCGTACGCCACCCTGCGAAGGTTGTGGAAGACCGAGGCAGCGATGCGAACTCCCCATCTGCACATTAACAAAAAAAACATTCGCGTAAGCGAGTGAAACTGAAGGACACAGATCATTATTTGAAGAAAATATTGAGGAGAAGATACCTGTCGCCCAGGCCGCTCAGAATCTCGTCCCACAGCGCCAGCGGCTGCTCGGCGTTGGCGATTGCAGCGTCGCAAGCGTGGCTCAGCAGCCTCGCCCCCTGCGCACTCAGCAGCCCCTCCGCACGCTTCGCAAACGCGTAGCGCTTCAGTCCCGCAACCAGCCGCGCCCGTGATTCTGCCACCTCCTCTGCGCTCGGCCCTTCTGCCCCTGCCGCTGCCGCAGGGAACGCTGCAGCAGCGGCGGCGGACGCTGAGCTCTCTACGCCCCCGCTGGCAGCCCACCAGGAGCCTAGGTCGCTCTCGGTAGGGCGCAGCGGGTCGAGAGGGGATGAAGGCTCTTCTCCTTCTTCTAGGCCTTCAATAGACGCTGAGAGATCCTTTTCTGCAGGAACTGGGTGAGCTAGCAGCGGCCTATTGACATCGTGCGCCCCTTCCTCTTCTGAGGTGCCCGTGGCAGACCACCACCCTTCTTCGATTTCAGGGCTAGAGAGGACCCCCAAAGTCAAACGACGCACCCCAACCAGCTGCCCAGAAGCGAAATTGCGCAGCCGGCGGCCACGGCTGCTGGTGCCGCCGCTGCTGGAGGTATGAGCAGAGCGCAGTGCGCGCTGTACGCCGATTAAAGAGGGCCCTGGCGCGTCGGAGTCGTCGTAAGCTCGAGCGCTGGCGGAAGAAAGAGCTGCTTGGATGGCAGCATCCAGCTCTGCTTGGTCCCCAGGGTCGATGCTCACTGATTCCAGCATGGTGGGAGGCCTACGTACATGAGCAATAAATAATTTAGCATTTCCAATAATGCGTCAAGAACAACCAAATTCGGGTGAGAATAATAATATTTTTAAAGCTTGATAAATCGTCTCAATTCGCTAATTCTATTGCAGCTCGAATGGGAATACACGGTTGTTGGTATTATTTACCCGTACTTTTCTTCGTCGTCTGACGAGCCCGCCATGCCTTCCACCAGCGCCCTGATGTTGGACGGCAGGCCAGGAGACAAAGCACGGCGTAAGATGCTGCTGCCACGCTGGGAGAGCTTCTGGGGCGTGCCCGTGGGGGAGGAACCGTTGATTGAAAGCCTGGAAGACTCGGGGTCCACTAGTTTACGTACTTTGGTCCAATCTACGCCTCGCAGCAGCTCATCCTCGTCTGAAAGGTAAATGTGAGTACACGTGAGTAGTGTGACGAGATGATGATAGTAAAATGAGAATAACATGTATACACTGTAAAAACTTAAAGCAGCTCACCGTGCTTGAGGTCTTCGATGGCTTCCTTGGTGTGCTTGGCCAAAGCCTTGTGCGCCCTCTGCATCATTCTGGCCTTGGCCGGCGGCATCTCCAGCAGCCCACACCACCTCAGTACCGCAGGCAACGTTGGCGCATTCACCACCAGGGTCAAAATTACGATACACGACGTCATGAAAGTAATTTGTGCCGTAATCTGCTCCTCTTGAAGTTCTCGAGCCAGCTGGGCATCGTCATCGCGTTCTGTGGCCCTGCGGTGGGAAGCCACGACCACCATTGCCATGATAAGCGACAGAGCGCCTCGCAAGCCGCCCCAAGCGATGAAAGGCAGCGACCGGGCGGGCAAGGCAGCTCGGGGCGTCCAGAAACTAAACAGCGTATTGAGGCAGTACACCCCTAGCGCACGCACGATAAACATGGCGGCGTAGACCACGGGCACCGCCACCAGGCACTGCTGCAGCAAAGCGCCGTGGAGTTCCGGGGTGGCTCGCAGAAGAAAGTTCGCAGCAGTGGCGCCTCCCAGCACGAAAACGACGCCGTTGAACATCACACCGAGTGTTTCTTGCACCGCGTCCATTTGAGGGCTCTCGTCGCTGTTTGCAAGCTCGAATTTGGAGGTGGAGGCGCCGTAGAGACCGAAGACGACCACTGAGATGACCCCGGACACGGCCAGAGGGGAGTGCTCAGAGAGGTAGAAAGAGAGGTAGGACATGGCTTGGATGAGACCCAGCTGGTGGGGCAAGCTCCTACAAGAGATATTACGAAATTAATTATTTTTGCAAGGCTACCAGCAACAGTGTTCTTGAGCCTTGAAACCTCGACTATGGCGCTGTGCAAGGGAACCAACTTTGACGTAGGAATTTTGCTGAAGCTCGAGCAATAAAAGGGTTCCGCACCTTGTAGATCGGCGCAGCACGCGCAGCATGCGCAGCGTGAGCCATCCCAGTATCAGGCCAACGAGGGCGCCCCCGGCAGAAAGTCGGAAAATTTCGAGCGCCATTCCAGGGAGGATCTCAGGAGAGGCATCGCCACCGCCGTCACGTCCGGCTTGAACCGCTGACAGGAACACGGAGAAAACCTGCGATTTGAAAATAAAAGATGTTGGGTGCTGACCAGGAAAAAAATCGTGAATTATGATGGCAAATTAGCGGCTACGTACCACGAGAGAAGAAGCGTCGTTGAACAGAGATTCTCCTTCCATCAGCACTGTGATCTCCGCGGGACCTTCAGCCGCTTTGATGAGTGCAGAGACCGCGAGAGCATCAGTGCTGGCGAGCGTCGCCACAAAAAGACCGGCGTGGCGCCACTGCGATCGTCAAATATAATTTAAAAAATATTATAAAAATAAAAGGGCAGAATTTGTGATATTTAACCGCGAATTTCCGCATTTTAAACTCACTGTCCAGCCGAATTTTTCGAAACCCAGGACGCTCGTGATTACAGGCGTTAGAATAGCTGTTGTCGCAAGCACTAGGCCGAACGCATAGGTTATGATGTGATGGAAAACCTTGCGGAACAAAAAGAAGTCGATGTCGAGAGCAGCAGTTGCCAACAAAGGTGGTAAAAAACTAATTAATAATATCTCAGGCGGAGTCCCCAGCACCAGCGTGAACGCATTTCCAATTCTTCCCAAGTTTTTCGAGTAGACAACGACCTCGATCGCAGCACCAAAGATGAGCGCAAAAACAGGAGCAAGTTTGGGCGACGATATGAAGAGGAAACAGGCGAGCACTGCGGCCCCACCGAGGAATAAAAATAGGTCAGCCTCTCTGTCAGGGACAGGGCAAAAGTTATAAGCGTCGCTCCAGTCCACACGATGTGTATAATTCACGCTCGCGTCGCAAACTGCTGACTCGATCATGGCTGCAACCAAATTTTTACTCCGTGCCAAAAGCCAGTCTCATTTCTCTCTCGATTCAAGTTAACGAAGCAAAGTATTTTTGGAGAGTGTCGAAGGCATGAATTCCACAAGCTCGGCTGTCTCTCGATTTTTTTATTATTCTCCCCCACCAGGAAAAAAAACACGAAACTGTCTTTGCTTGGTCAATTCACGGGACCGGGCAAATTTATAATCGACTCGAAGTTGTACAAAATTATCCACACCAGTCAGCCGCCTTGTCATAAGTGAAGGACCCTTTTGATTCCTTCCCCAATTGCGATTCCCCCCCCAACGAAATGTCACCCAATCCCATACGGATTTGTCGGCAGTAACGACCATGGCACTCCTAAATGTCGTGGGGCAATGGCCTGGCATGCAACTCCGCTGGTTCTTCCTCTGCCCATGCAATGCAATCATGCAGCATGATGCTTGCCGCTTACTCTCAACTGAACTCCTCATGACTAATTACTAATTCTTAAATTTCCAGCGACATAACTAAACTGAAATCAAGAATTCTCCCACCAAACAAGTTCGAGAGCTTCATCGCTGCCGCTGCCGAGTCCCGCCAAGTACCATTATCGCTGCAGCACCCACGACCACTAAAACCCTCAAAGCCCTGGCTCTCACCTGCAGGCCACAAGCCAGCCAAAGGAAGGAGTAGAAAAAACAATCATCATTCTTGCTTTGTTTTCTCCCTTTCTACCAAAGGCGCTGCTGAGAGGAGGCCTGCTGCAGCGCTTTTGCTCTCGCCTCTGCGGCGGCAGCCATTCGGGCTCTCCTCGATGCAGCGTCCTCAGAGGCCAGGGGGCGAGAGCTCAGGCGAGCAGGCACACTTGCCTGAGCAGGGGGTGGCGCCGCAGCGGCCGGCTTCTTGGGCAGAGCAGCTTTCCTCGCGGCCGCAGCTGCCGCCGCCGCCGCCACTCGCGCAATTTCGTCTTCCGCTGCCTCCTGCGCCGCCTGAGCAGAGGCTTGCGCGCTCTCCGCCTTCTCCGCCTTTTCCGCCTGCCGCTTCTCCCGCTGCTTCTGCTTCTGCAAGCTCCGCTTCTCCGCTTTTTTCGCCGCTGCTTTCAACTCTGCCGCTCTCGCCGCCTCTTCGGCAGCCTCGTGTGCCGCAGCTTCACTCTTTGCAGCAGTCTCTTTCTCCACCGCCCTCTCTTTTCGTTCCTCCAACCTTTCCTCCGCAGTTTCCCCACTTCTCCTCGCCTCTTCAACTGCAGACAGCAGCGGCGTGGCGTCGTACGCGGTCAGCAGCACCCGCACCACGCGCTTTATCTCTGAGAGCGTCGGTCTGCGGGTGACAAACGGCACTTTTCGCACCTTGGGGTCGCCTTTTGGTAGCATCGGAGCGTCACCTCCCATTAGAGTCCTTCCATTTGACCCAGGAGCCGCAACCAGGATCAAACTACAGCTCTCGAGCTCACCTTTCCACTCCTTCAGCGTTTCCGCCACGTCGCGGTGCAGCGCCATCTCGTTGTGCCGCCGCAGGCGGGACCCCGCAGATTTTGCAAACTTCCCGCTGGCATCTTTTGTCGACTGCTTGCCGCCCGCTTTCGCGCGCACCACGTACTTGTGGAACGACTTGTGCACGATCTCGCGCACCGCGGCGTCGGCAGCGGCGGACAGCGCCTTCCCCGTTGCCGCTGAAGCTTTTTCCTTCTTCCCTGCTGCCGGCCGTGTCACCTCCAAAATCGCGGCGGAAAAGTGGCCTCCGCGGAAGAGAATGACCGCCCACCGCCCGCCGTCGGTGGCCAGATGTCGTAGCTCCGAGAGGCACGCTGCAGGGGAGGGAGCCTCTGATTTTCGCTCCCGGTCATGAGCTACTAGGCACCGCCACACCGCCAAGTGCTTTCCTTGATCTGGAGCAGCGAAAACGAACTGGGGACCGTTGATTTGGCCTCCACTACCGCTGAGGTCGTCTTCTGCGTCGTTTCCTTCGTCGGAGGAAGCGTCAGAGTCGCTGCCTGAGAGGGAACCAAGTACATCCCGATCCTCGCCGCCGTCACTTTCTATTAGCGAAAAGAAAGATTGCTCGGTGACGGGGTCCAGCCCCGCGAGCCGCCGCTTCACGTTGTAGCGATGCCAGTCGGTCTTGAAGTGCAGGCGCTGCTCCTCGGCGGAAGAAAAGGGCGGCAGCGAGGCGTCTGCTCCAATGCCGCATGCCAGGCAGGTGCTGCCGCCGGAGGTGGACGCCTGCGGCTGTGCGGTGTTCTCGGAGAGGTCGAGCGCTTCCAGAGCGTGCTCGGCAAGGGAGGCTGAAGGGATGCTGCTGCTGGATGCTTCAGTTGAACGTTCGTCGGCCAAGAGCGCCAGGTCCAGCGAGAATATGGTGCCTATGGGCACTGCCATTTTGATTATTTGTTAAAATTCTAATGTTTTCCTCTGGAATAGAGAAAGAGAGGAAGAAGACAGCAGCTCGCTCACGCACTAATAGCATTTCATTTCACACTCGCAAGTCATTAGTTTTTATTTATACTATATGACATATGCGTGTTATTAGAATGCGCTGATCAGATCACCGCACAGGCACCACTCGGAGATAAATTAAAATAAAAATGCTTGGTATAATCTTGTTGTCCATACTCCTGACCGTCGTGGGCATTGGCGTCTACTTCAAATTCAAGAGCTTCGAAAGCGTCAAACAGCATGACGAGGTGCGCTCCTTCAACGAAGTCTTTACTCAACTGAAATGATTGATCACTTAAATTTTCAGCTTGATCCCCCCCCCTTTTATTCCCTTTTTAATAACATCGGTTCGTTCCCTATACGCGCAGCCCGACATCTTTGACGCGCAGGCTCTGCGCGGGATGAACAGAATGCAGGCTGGGCTGCGTCGCAGGCGGGCGGGCGGACGCGGTCCTGTTGAAGACTCTGAGGAATCGGACGAAGACGACGGTGCAGGCGGAGGCGGCGGTCGCAGACGCAACAACCGACGGGCGCGCCGGCGCGGGGGCCGCCGGGCAGATGACGAAGACGACAGTGAAGGCGATGACGGCGGAGAAAACCCTCAAGATAAAGCTTTTTCTCGACGGGACGCGTACGAAGCCAAGCGCGCGGCACGGGACGTGGAGCGCGAGGCGCTGGAGGCGGCGCAAGAGGCGGAAATTAGGCGCGCTGCGGAAGAGCGAGCGAAGAAAGAAGCGGAGGAGGCAGAGAAGTGGATGGCCACGTTTTCAGTGGAGGCAGCTGGAGAGGAGGCGATAAGTGCAGAGGAAGGGGAGCGGCTGATGGAGCGCATGGCGGAGTACCTGCAACGCCGCAAAACGGTGGCTTTGGAGGAGCTGGGGGCCGAATTTTCCATGCGCACGGCGGAAGCTGTCGGGAAGGTGAGGGAACTCGAGAGTGAGGGGCGAATCACCGGGGTCATGGACGACAGAGGAAAGTTCATTTACGTGAGCAGGGAGGAGATGACGGCAGTGGCTGATTTCATTAGGGGCAGAGGCAGAATCGCGATTGCAGAGCTGGCGGCGAAAAGTGCAACGCTGATCGATTTGGAGGGCAAAGCGACGCCACTGGATAAAGATGGAGTAGGGGCGTTGGTTGAGGAACTGGAGCTAGAGTCTTAAGCCGTGAGTTTAAATGAAAAAGCTCTCTTGATTTTGTTAACGGGGAATTAATCCAATGGACGCATAATGCAACGGCATGGCATGATCTTCATAGTAAATGTCAAGATGAAGGATTAACAGCATTAAGTGTATGTCATGATGGAAAAAGCAAGTACAACACTAGTCAACTGAGAAGGAAGAAGGGCAGTAAAAAAATATAAAGAATTAAGATAGCAAGGGGGAAAAAGGAACTGAAATTTCATTATTAGCACTGTGCTCCTGCAGCAGCAGCGGCAGCGAGCGGTCGCTCTCCTTCCTCTTCTCCTTTATCGTCGTTTCCAGCGCCCTCAATTTCATTCATCGCCTCCTCTTCACGCTGCTGCTCTGCAATGGCAGCTTCTCTGGCCGCGTCTGCCTCCATTTTAGCCAGCTTCCTGCAAATAAAACACAAAAAACACATGGAAACAGGCAATGCGCCAGTGAGAAACCATCTTATTTCCAGTATAAGCAACAACAAAGACGTCCCCATCTATTAAAAAAAAACCGGGAAAATAGGCGCCTCCTTTCTCCTCACTTTGCGCTAATTTGGGCGATTGGGTAGCTCCTCCCCGTGGCTTCAGCCCGCCTGATGAGCTCCCGCGTGAATTCTTGCAGCGTGGGGATGTTGGCAAGCCCGCATTGTGGCCGGTTCAGCATATCCCGCATATCGATGAATTCAGTTAACCAAGGACCCAGCAGCTTGAACGCGTGGCCCTTGACCATGCGGAACGGCACGGGATGCTGCTCACACAGCTCTAGGTACCTAAAATAGCAATAATACGGAAGAAAGAAAGAAATGTTAACTTGGGTTGATTTCATCGCAGAATATTGGCTTAAAAACACCAAAATTAGTATAGAAATTTCCCTGAAGAATAGGCGAGAAGTGAAGGTTTTAGAATTGAAGGATACGGCGTCAGTTTTGCTCACTCTAGCAGCATGGAAGGTCCGTCCATGAAGGTCATTTCCCCGCCCGGCAGCAGCCTCTTTGGCGAAAACAGTGCTGGGTCCGCCAGCAGCGACTCTGCCGACAGCACCCCGTCTGCGCCCGTGAACCGCAGACACGGCTCCACGTCGTGCATCGTCTGGATGTTCCCGTTAGCCAGCACCGGCACCCGCAGCGCTTTCTTCACCGCCGCAATCGTCTCCCAGCACGCCAGATTCCCCCCAGTTTTTTTTTGATCCCGAGTGCGTCCATGGATGGCCACCATCGACGCCCCCGCGCGCTCCAGCATCGCCGCGTACGCCACGGTCTGCGACACGTCATCAAATCGCCGAATTTTCACGGTCACCGGCACCGCCAAATCGCGAGCTAACCTGCGCACCATGGCCTCCACCAGCGGGAGGTTGTCCATGAGGTACGCCCCGTAGTTTCCCTTCTTTGCGATACGCTGGGGGCAGCCCAGGTTCACGTCAACGCCATCAACGTGAGGCTCTACGAATTTCGCTGCCGCCAGCAAAATATCAGGATCGTTCGCGCAGAACTGGGCCAGCACGGGGCGCTCTGAGGGTATGGTGTTGAAGTGCTCGGCGCGGTAGGGCGCGCCGTTGACAAAAAGGCGCGCGTGGAGCATGGGCGTGTACGATGCGGTGGCTCCGTGGCGTTTGCATAAAAGGCGGAAAGGAAGCTCGCTCTGGTCGACCATGGGGGCCACCCAGTACTTGGGGGCGCCCATGGCGTTGAACCACGCCCAGGCAGCTTCGACGTGCGGTACCTCGGAGGCTGGATTGGCGTAGCCGTCGTGGGAGGCTTGCGGGGGAGCGGCCATGGCGGCGCGAGGCTGCTTTTTAGGACGGAGTGAAACTGAGTAGAAACGGGTGTGTTTGATGAGGCAGCGAGACTGTGACAATCCTGCTCGCATTTCCACGAACAGGAGGAAAAATGAAGATTTAAAAAAAAATGAGAAAATTAAAGAGGGTCCCTCGCCATGTGCTAGTATGGCAGCCTAAGAATTTTTTGGAACATTTATTTTAATATTATAATTCGCACATTATAGCCCGGGCTTCATAATTTCCTATTGTCGACCTTGCTTTTTGCGCTCAAAATGAAAGCTTCCTATCTTGACGCTGGTTTCAATTTCTATAGACTGTCACACTGTACACCCCTACCAGCGCGCACGCCTTGGGTTACCGACTCTTGACAAATCTTTTTTGTGATCGTTTATTTTGAAATAAACGAAATCAAACGATTACAATGGGTGAAGAGACTGCCAGCACGCCGAGCCATCACTATATTGACGCTAAGTGGGACGCAGCCATTGACACCACCCTCCGCCGAGTTGTCTATGGCAGCTTGGCAGGTGGCGTCGCCGCTCTGGTGCTCTTCCGTGAGTTCTTATACCTCTAATTTATGAGTAACGAAGGGAGGTTCTTAAATAAGGCTATTGCGTTGTTCAATATGGTTTTCCAAAGCTTAAAATGAAAGCATCTGGCGGTGATTCACCACCATTCTCATTTATTTGAATAAAAACGTATTTAGTACAGAAATTTCATGATTTCAGCAAATATTGATTTAATATTTCTTTATTGCTTTTGTATGTAGGTGGACCCAGCGCGAGGGCAGCAGTGCTGGCGTTTGGAGCAGGATTCGGAGCGGGAACTGCCTACCATCAAAACCAGGCCTTGGTGAGACAATAAGGAAATAATACAGCATTTCGTTTATTCATACATTCAATATATCGCAGTTTTAAGGTTTTTACAATGTCTGTTTATCGGTGCCTGTGCGTGCTGGCCGTGTTTCCGCTTTTTTTTAATTCGATTTTTTTCAATGTTTTCAGTTCGAGGACGCACTGCGAAGCGCAACCAAGTAAGGCGGCGGTGAACTAAAGGATCTGGGGTGCCTAGCCGTGGCGCTGGGGATAAAATTTGGAGGAATGGGTGAAAAAACGATTCGTTCGCCGCAAGACGGGGCTCGCCGCAAAAAACCAAATTTGCAGCATTTTTAGTATGAATTGTTTGAAGAAATGGGCACATGCATGTAACTAGCAGATAACAGAGCTGCCTCCCATGGTTGCATGGGCAAAATATTGCGAGTCCACCCGTCATGGGTCCACCCACCCATTTGAAACTCGTGGATGCTGGCGGCTCAAGAAAGAGAAGCCTGCTAATTTTTTTTTAGATAGAGAAAGAGCTGCCAAAGCATCATCACTATTGATTATTATAAACAATTTGAAGTGCAGCTGTATGGCGTCTGAAGAGATCAGCCTCCGGCCGCTGTCGTTGCGGCCTGGCGCGGGCATCAATCCTTTTGCTAGCTTCGCCCTGGGGGCTGGCTTGGGTCTGAAAAACAAGGTAAGCCACCGATGACGAATGTCGCTATTCATGACAGCGCAGTTAAAAAATTTGTTCTGATCAGCCAACTCAAAATTTCAATCACTTTTTTTGCAGGGAGCCAATGCCGCGGCCCGCAGCGAGGAGAAGAAGAAGGCTCGTGGGGATGTCGTCAAATACCCTCGCGATTTTTTGATGAAGTTCGCCGAGGTAAGCGCCGTTTGTCTCACTCCTTCGAAAATTTTCAATTCAATCAATCTCCTTCCCACCCGCAGATGTACACCCGCATCCCCACCGAGCTCCAATTTGCCAACCTCGAGATTGTGCTGGACCCGTCAGACCCCGAAAGGGAGGCCCAGCGCGCGCTGCTCCAGCGGGTGGCCGCAGATGATGCCGACGAGCGCGACTGGCGCTCTCGCACGCCCCTTCCACCCGCGCCCGCCGCCACCGCCGCCGCCGCCAACCAGCCCCCTCGCGAGGCCGCCCCCGCCGACCCCAACGCGCCAAAAATTCAGCGCGCAGCAGACATCGGCCGCACCGCCTGGGCTCCGGTGGCCCCCGCCCCTGCAACCGGCGCTCCTGCCGCCGCTGGCATTGCGCCTGATGCCGCCGCCGCCGCAGAGACCGCCGGTCAATCCCTGCGCAAGGTCAAGGGCATTCTCAACAAGCTCACGCCTGAGAAGTTCGAGCGCCTCCTGGGCCAGCTGATCCCGCTGGTTGCCAGCTACGAGGTGCTGCAGGGCACCATCCACCAGGTATTTGAGAACGCTGTGGCGCAGCCTACCTTCGTGGCGATGTACGCAGACCTGTGCGCTGAGCTGGACGCAGCTTTACCCGAGTTTGAAGGTCCCGACGGCCCGCAGTCGTTCAAAAAGATGCTGGCCAATACCTGCCAGGTGGAGTACGAAGCCACGGAGGCGGCGCGCGCAGAGGCTGAACGCGCCACCGGCGACGAGCGCGACGACGCGGATCGCAAGGCGAAGCAGCGTATGCTGGGTAACGTGCGCCTCATAGCGGAGCTGTTCAAAAAGGGCATGGTGAACGACCGCATTATGCTGCTCATTCTGGCGGATATGCTGGGCCCTGCGGACGCGGAGCCGTCTGAGGACAACGTGGAGGCGGCCTGCGAGTTTGTGGCAGTGGCAGGAGCCTCCTTGGAAGGCAACGTTCGGTCAAAAGCGAGGCTGGACGCTGCGTTCACCCACCTGGCCAAGTTGGCCAACAGCAAGTCGTACACGCCGCGCATCCGCTTCGTCATCCGCGACGTCATGGACCTGCGCTCGCAGCACTGGGTGAGTCCATTGCTTATTGCTTTTATAGGCTGCAGCACTAATTTCCCGTTTGTTTTTTCCCTGAGCTGTTTCGTACTTTCACGTATTCTAAACATTTTCCGTATTTATATTGTTGTGTGTGCCAGGTGGCTCGCCGCGAGACCTTCACCGCCAAGAAGCTCGACGAGATTCGCACCGAGGCTCAGGCCGAGCTCGGCATCGTCGACGTCGCCATCCCTGGCCTGGAGCCGCTCATTTCCGGCATGGAGCCCCTCCCTGGCATCGCACCCAAGCGCGCTGATGACATGGAGCTGTTCCCTGCCTTCAAGGGGGCCGATTTCAAGTCTGGCGGCGCTGCCGACGGCGAGAAGTTTTCTGCCTTCCTGGGAGAGTTCGTGCCGCTGCCGGATAGCAATGCCACGCCGCCCGAGGCCCCTGGCCAGGCACCTCAAGCACCGAGGTGAGAGAAATAAATCACTGTTTGTATATTGAACGATAGTAGTGTAGCAGCTTGTTTCAATTTTCGGTCGATGGTTACCTCTGCATCCTCTGTAATTGTATTGCATTTTCTTTCCCAAAAATTGTACGTTATGCTTTCATGCGTATGACTCATCGCTTGTGTATATTTATTTGCTGCCAAATTTGTGTGATTTAGAGAGGTCTGGCTGGCAAATCTTTTCTTCCCCGTCCGTTGCTCTTTCTCTTTATCTTTCTTCTTCTATTTGTACTACACGACTCTGCACATCGCACTTACTCTCCGCCGGTGCGATTGGATGGCACCACAGCGGTCTACATGTTGCGAATATTAAACTTGATAGCCTGCCATCAACCTCCCGACGGTGCTCCCTGTTTGAGCTGCCGGGCAAGATGGTCAAGCATATTTACCCTTTCCCACTCTTTGACTCTTGCGGTTTATGAGCTTTGTTTTGTCATTTCCTCTTGATTCAATTCATTTGGCCTGCTTTTTGAAGCAATCATTGACTCGTTTTCGTTAATTTTTTCTTCGATCTACATATCCCTTCTTTCTTCCCTACCCACCCAAAGTCAACCCAGCCATTCTCACCTTTCATTGCGCCACTACTTTCTTTTTCTTACAGGGCTGCCCGCACCGACCTGGGCCCTGAGGAGCGTGAGTCCCTCGGCAAGTCGCTCTTCTCGGACTTTCTTTCTTCCCGGGATATCTCCGAGGCCCTGGCCGCTGCTCAGGAGCTCGTGGTGCCCGGATTCGGCCCCGTCCTGGTGCGCTTGGGCCTGGAGAAGGCCTTTGACGTCCTGGATGAGGCGGAGCAGGTAGCCATCGGTGGGCTCATCGTGGAGCTGGCCTCCCGGGCCGCGATCTCCGCGGACGACATCAAGGCAGCCGTGGGAGAGTTCGCGAAGGCCCTAGATGACCTCGCTATGGATATCCCGCTGGCTCCCAAGGTGATGGGGCGGGTGTTGGGTGCCGCTGCCGCCAAGGGCATGTTCGGTCTGGATGTGCTGGCGGAGCAGGCGGGGCCGTGCGAGAGCGCGGAGGCGCGGCGGATGTTTGTCGCTGCCGCGTTGGGGGTTGTGAAAGAGGAGAAAACCGAGGCGGGGCTGATCGAAGCGGTGAAGGCTGGCGGCGTGGACGTTGCTGGGCTGTTTGCGCGCGATCCCGAGTTTGACGATCACCTGCCTGAGGATATGGCGTTTGCGGAGCAAAACGGCCTGGGGGCGCTGCTGTAGAGGCTGAACTGCAATGGAAAATTTCTGCGAACAATGATACAGTTTTTAGCCTGATTTTATAAATCGGTTTCGTGTTTGGACACTTCGGTTCATGTAATGTAATTGTTCTTCATCCATTTCTGTGGGAAGAGAAAAGAGGATAAAGGGGTCTGGCTGGGGAGGAAAAAACTTGAAAATATGTCGAGCTCATTTTGCATTCTGATTGATTGTCATATTTATTATTATAGTTACAGTTCATAGCTGATGCTGTAGCGGGCAAATGCAGCGGTAACCCGAACTTGCCGCGATGATCTCGGCTCAAAAACTATCGGGGATGGAGCGATTGCCTGCAGGCCGCGCTGGCGTCGTCACAAAGAGGCCTCAGTCTCATGTCAGACTCGTCTGCTGTGCCAGCAAGCCGGGAAACGAGCCACAGGGAGGTTTTAGCTTCTCCCGTCGTCAGGCTGTAGTGGGCCCCCTCTTCGCTCTAGGTGCGCTATTTTTTTCGTTAATTCCAACCTTTGAAGACTTCGATACGTTAATTAACTATTATCATTCAAACAGGCGCAAGTTTGGCTTTTCCAAAGATTTCTCTTGCTGACGCTGTGGCAGCACCGCCGGTCGCCTCTCCTCCGCCCCCTCCGCCTCCATCCCCATCCACAACACCAGCAGCAGCAGTTCCTATGACTGAAGCCGTGCCACTGCCCAAACCTGAACCCCCAGCAGGCGCAGCAGCAGCAGGAACAGCGCCTGAAGCTCCCCCACCTAAACTTTCTTCCAAAGTGCCGTTGGCGTCGCAAGAGCTGTCGGAGGAAGCTGCTAAGAAGCTACTGGAGGAAGACGAGGACCGGAGGAAGGCGCGGCGGCGGGGCAAGGGGCGCATTCGCGAGCTTGAGGAGATTAGAGCTGAGCTAGCTGAGAAAGAGCTGGTTTTACTGGAGAAGCAGCAGGAGCTATTGGAGCAGGAGCAGACGGTGATGGTGCTGCGCGAAGAGTTGGAGATTGAGAGGAAGTTAAGGGCGCTGCTGACTAAGGAGAAAGAAAAAGCTGAGGAGGAGGCAGCGCTGGCTATGGGCCTTTGCATGGGCGGCTCCATGCTGCCTTGATAGATAAAGAAAGATAGATGAATTTACAAAGTGAACATAATGAGGTGTGACTTCGATACACAGCAACAGAAAATAATTAGTGCAACAAAAAACATGCTAATAATGAGCGATGGCAAAAGAAAGGCAAACAGTGGGGGGAAAACAAAAAACTATTGGCATTCATGGTACATACATAACTGAAAAACGGACATCGAAAAAAGAATAGCGACAATCGTAGATAAAAAGCCGTGGGCAGAATTGGCCCAAATGCAGCTCAAAAGAGAAATAGTTAAAAAGAGAAAATTTGTTGGTTCTATGCATTTTCTTTCATCCATTCATTCGATCGGCGGTACAGCTTCGCTTCGCCCCTAGTCGCTCACACCTTGCTCCCTTTGATGCTGAAATAGCCAGGAGTACGGTATGAAATGCGATCCTCGTCTGGCTCAAACAGCGTCACCTTGCTGATGGGCGGCGCGTAGCAATGCAGCGTCACAGCGCCAGGCGCCGGGCTGCCCTCGGGACACCGCACTACGTGCAGCCCCATTCCATCGTTGATGTACAAGCTGTCTCCTTTGGAGACGGCTTTGGTGCCGACATACTGAAGAGCGGGGCAAGGCCGCACTGCGGCCAGGGAGCCAGGGACTTTGGGCGGAGAGGCAGCGAGAACTGCGCCGCTGTTGTTTTCTTCATCTTCGTGTGGGGTTTTCTGGTAGCGAAGCTCCTCGACAGTGCCATTGAGGACGGTCACCCAACAGTGGCTGTCTTGGTGGTTGTGGATGCGGCTGGCCTGCCCAGGGGACCAGCACAGGACGACGAGCTCAAAGTTTTCGTTGGCGTCCACCAGGTGGCGTACGTAGTGGTGCTCGTTGAAAGAAGCGAAGCTGCACCAGTCGGAGGCGCCGCTTGTCAGGTAAGCCTCCATCAGGGAGCGCACCTTGCCGTGGAGGGCCTTCAGTTTTTGAGGGGAGTGAAAATATATTAATTAGAAAGAATCAGTGGCGCCAAGGCCCACCCATGAGCCAAGGCCTCATTGATGGGAAGGGATGGGAATTTTGCAGGAATTTCGGGAAAATTAGAGTGTATCTAGTACCTGGAAAGACTCCTGAGACTGGAAGCGGTTGATCTGCTCCCCAATGGCTGCCTTACTCTTTGACTTTTCAAAGGCGCGCGACAGGTCTCGGAAGAGGACGCTGGCGGGGCAGTCCCTTGGGATAGAAGGAATTATGGTAGTTGCCCGCAGTGCTATCGAGGCAGCGTGGCTGGCAATCGAGTTCTTCTCTTGTTCAGGAATGTTGGTGTGTCGGCGAATTAGAGCAGTCATTTGGGGGTTTTGATCAATATTTTACAAAAATAAGCAAGGAAATAAAATAAAACACCTCGTTGGGACCGTTGGTAAGCGGTTGGTCACTTTGATAGAAATATTTAAACTGCCAGCAGAAACAAATATTGCTGGCAAAACTGGTCAACTGACAAAAAACGCGCCATTTTTTTTTTAACCTTTTTTTCCAGCAAATTGCTGGCAGCAATATAGTCGCGGCTGACTAACTAAAACTTCCTTTCACGGGGTTTTAGATGTAAACAAACTTAAGGCTGCGGCCGAAGGCAAGGTTCAAGGTCGGCACGAGCACAGTTGTTTTGCCGTAGGGCAGCGGCGGTCTTCTCAAAATTTCCCCAAGGAAACGCTTGGTTAGTTAGTCACCCTAACTCAATATACTACCCTAACTCAGAAAGTTCTAACCCCAGGCCAGATATTCTGGCATTCGATCTGTCCTTGGGGGAGTGCCCTTGGGAGACCGTGCAAAAGCGGCGGGATGGTCCTGGGAATTTACAAGGAAACGCAAATATGTATGCTCAAACGCCTCTGCAAACTCTTCAATATATGCAATGAAGTCAAAACGACTTTAGAAGGGTCATTGATCATTTCCCCCAACGCTGGAATCTCTGCAGCGGGCCCCCCTCGTGGCTGCAATCATGCTTCACGAAAACAGCGGGGTTAACACTGGTATTAGGCGGATCATCTGGGTAAGTTATAAAATCAATGTTCGCTTCGGGTCTCGCGCGCTCGACAATTTGTTGAAGGGAAAAGCAGTAGAAGTGGGGCGGGGCGTCTTCGATTTCGACGACTCTAAGGGATGGCAATTTGGGAGAGTAAGTATTTTGGCCTGCAAACCTCCCAAGCCGAAGCAGCTGCAGTCTGCTCATTGCAACTTGATGGGAGCTCATCAGGACGACCAGCAAGGGATGGCCGTATATTATAGCGTGTTTGCCGTGGACGGTCAGCGGTTGAGCAAGTGGGTGACAATTCAACCAACTGGAGAGACTGCTGCAGTGCTCATGAGTTTCTGATACTGCGATTTGCATGTCTTTCCAGAGAATGGCAGATGTCCTGTGTATCGTAGAGCACGTCAGCGTTGCAGCCGCAGCTGCCAGCGAGCTCATTTTGAGGCGCTCAAGTCGATCTACAAGGCTGCTGACGACCCAGTGGAGTTGATGAAACCAAGAAGAAGTACTAGCGCGGTGTTTGCGCCTAGTTAATTCCAACTTGAAAAGGAGGATATACAGAAGTGAACTCTATGTAAACCACCATTCAGCCCCCTGCTTTCTGCGTGTAAGCAAGTAAAATTAAGCTTGTGGTCCACCTTACACGGCAGTGAAGTAGTATAATTAATGGGATTTCCTCTGATAAAAAAATGTCGATTTGTCTTTTCCCCATCCCCCGCTGCCGCCACCAAATAAACTCTCATGAATGGACTGGCGACGAAGGAAGAAAAAAGCGAGATTGCAGATTGCTAGTTTGTACAGTACTGCCTGGGGCGCCACGCAGAAGGAAATAAAGAAAGAAAGAAAGAAAGAAAGAGCCAGGTACCGAGAGAAAACCAAAGCGGAAGAGAATAAACACACTATTGGTATCATACATTTTTCTTTCTTATTGCGATAAAAGAAATCTGACAGGCGGGCAAGGCTCTCCTCTTTCCGGCTGAGCAAGGCGCGGGCGGGTAAAAGAGAAAAAAACGTTATTATATGTATTTTAAAAAAGTACTTTAAATTTTGAGAGACAGCTGCAGCATGTTCTGTGATATCATTTCAGAAAAACACGCGCGACGGCGAAAGCGAGTTTAGAACGCCAGTCCGCCCTCGCGAGCTGCGTCGGCCAGGGCCCTGACGCGGCCGTGGTAGCGGAAACCTCCTCGGTCAAAGCACACCTTCTCGATGTTCTTCTGCTTGCACAGCTCCGCGATTTTAGATCCCACAAGTTTCGCCGCCTCCTCGTTGTTGCTGCCGGCGGCTCCCAGCGCCTCGCGGATTTCGGGGGTGAGCGTAGATGCCGCCACCAGCGTGAAACCCTCCTCGTCGTCCACCACCTGAGCGTAAATGTGGCTGTTGGAACGGAAAATTGCTAGCCTGGGGCGGTCGGTGGTGCCGGAAACCTGGCGAAACGAGCGGAAATTGAGTGAGAATGAGGGCTTGAAAAATGCGTAAATAATTTTGCTACTATGGTCTCGGAACGATGAAGGCATACTCACCCGGCCCCTGACTCGCTTGTGGCGCTTCTCAAGCTGTGCCCGCCGGGTCATCGTGCGGGCCTCCACGGTCAGTCGCTGCGGCGCACCTGCACCAAACATCAAGCCAAAAAAAAAAGATTAATCGACGTGCCACAAAAGTACCAAGCCGCGGCCCAATTTTCCACAAGCCAGCGCCATCAGGCTTTAATGGCCTCACCAATGCGCGTAAATGCGGCAGCAGGCTGCGGCGCAGGAGCGGCCACCATCGATTTCCGGCCGGCCAGGCCGGTGAATTGAGTGAAATGCATCTGCAGGGCCTGCATTTTGAGTAGAATCTGCTGGCAAAATTAAGACTATCAAAATACTGGCAATGCGGTTGAAATCGGTGGCTAATTTTGAGTTGATAAAGTAGCGGCTCTTTCTTTATACGAGCTGTGTCGTGCAAACTGCATACTCCGGAGGGTGCATGACTGTCTGTGTGTTTGTGGAAGGACGGTCGTCGGCAAGATGGATGGTGCTGTGGCCATGTAGAGGTGCATGTGAGAGGGAAAGCAGGGCTGTACTTCTTCGCTGTGAGCTGAGGCGGCGGCGCGCATTTGCCGCGCAGAACCCCCCCGCCCTGTGCTTCACGTTTGAAAACGCAAGCCTTTAACATATTAATGATGGTTAGAGGCCACAAAATAGGGGTTTCCTCCCCGAGATAATGTCCGTTTCACTTGAACAGCTTTTCTTCAATTTCTTCGTCGGCAGCGGGAAGATAATGGAATGAAAAAAAGAGGAATAAGTAATAGTAACGAGAAAAGAATGAAAGTCTTTGTTCTATGCATGGCTTTTTCAGGAAGCAAGAAGCAAGAACAGTTTTGAAAGAGGAAAAGAAGAAAAACTTGTTGTAGAGCTGTCCAGAAGAATATGCAGATACCAAAAAATACCGAATATATATAATAACAGCTCAAAAGCCCATGCCGCTGATAATGGAGGCCTGCTGGGCTGCAACCCAGGATTTGTCGGGCGGAGAACGCTAGCATTTTTTCATATGCCTAGCATGACTTTTCATGCGAGCAGCGCAGAGCAGTCCTTCTCTTCTCGTGATCTACTCAGAATTCGCACAATAGGACAGAACCATGCCCTCAAAATTAGCTGGGTGTGATTTGAAGTTGTCAGCTATCTGCAGCTCTCCGAGGAAAGTCACTGTGTTGCAAAAGGTGGATCGTTGTTTTCCCTCCATTATTGTATCATTCATTCGTAGAAACTTGGTTTGCGCGACTTGGGACTCGCGCATTTCAATTTGAAGAGGCTCTTTTTTTGATTGATTAGTGGAGGATCAGCCGAGAATTTAGAGACGCAACGGCATCCTAATATATTTTTTGTTCTACCCATTTCGTCAGTGTTCCCGCACCCTCCTGGCGCTGGCCGGCCACAACGAAAAATGAGGAATGACCAGTGATCAGCAACATCTTACTCATAACGGGCGCTTGGCAGCGCTCCTGCTGCCAATGCTGCCCAAAAACAAGCGCAAACTTGCGGGAGTGGCCATTCTGGCAGCAGCAGGCGTCTACGCGGCGTCTCAGCTCACCAAGAAGCCCCCTCGCCAGCGCCGTGCTTCCTCCTCCTCTGGAGCCGTCCCCGCTTCTTCAGCCGCCTCTTCCACCGCCGCAGGCAAGCCCCACGGCAAGCGCCGCCCTAGCGGGCAGGCTCTCAAGCAGCTCCTCCCGCTGCTGCTGCAGGTTGCCGGTCGCAAGGTGCTAGTCATCGTGGCTCTGGCCATAGCACGCACAGCACTGTCCAACCGCACCGCCAGACTGCAAGGGTACCTCTTCCGCGCCGCGTTCCTGAGGCGCGTGCCGCTGTTTGCCCGCAACCTCATCGAGAACGTTGCGCTGTGCGCTGTGGCCGCTGGGCTGGAGGCCACAGCACGCAGCTG
This sequence comes from Marvania coccoides, assembly GCA_963854735.1. Taxonomy (NCBI): domain Eukaryota; kingdom Viridiplantae; phylum Chlorophyta; class Trebouxiophyceae; order Chlorellales; family Chlorellaceae; genus Marvania; species Marvania coccoides. The sequence goes on from OY978108.1 coordinate 588,465, forward strand.
GGTGTCCTACATGGACTTGCAGTGGCGGCGGCTGCTCACCAATTGCCTGCACGGCTCCTACTTCGACGATATGGTGAGCCAAAAGGATAATCTTTTCACCATTTTCCCCCGAACTTTTTTTCTTAATGTCTCGTCATTTTTTCCTCATCAATTTTTTCCGCCTTTCTCACTCCTCCCTTCTCCCCGCTCTCTCCCGTTTACCTATACATTAGACCTACTACAAGCTCAACTACGTTGACAGGCGCGTAGACTCCCCCGAGCAGCGCATCTGCGAAGACATTCCCAAGCTCACTGCCGGGCTGGCAGACCTCACCCGGGAGCTGGTGGTGGCCGCCGTCGATGCCGCGTTCTACGGGTACCAGCTGCAGCGGTATAGCGGTACTAACAAGTACACTGCTGCCATTTTAGCCTACGTTGTAGGGGCTGGCACCTTCATGACTGTGGCTGCCCCCAATTTTGGCGGGCTGTTCAAGAAGCAGGCGACCCTGGAGGGCGCTTACCGCCACCTGCACACGCGGCTGCGCGCCAACGCGGAGCCGGTGGCCTTTTACGGCGGCGTTGCCAAAGAGGGCGATCTGGTGAAGACTAAATTCGGTGAGGTGGTTTCGCACGCTGGGCGGGTGCTGAGCAAGCAGTGGCGGTTCTCCATGGTGCAAGACTTTCTGTTGAAGTACTTTGGAGCGACTGTGGCGGTGTCGCTCATCATCGGCCCTTTCTTTTCGGGGCACATGCGCCCCGAGGCGACGGTTCTGGGGCGCGCGCAGATGCTGAGCAACATGCGGTACCACACGTCGGTCATCATTGCGCTTTTTGGCTCGCTGGGCACGCTAGGCTCGAGCTCGCGCAAATTTTTGAAGCTGGGCGCCTACGCCGACCGCATTCAGGAGATGCAGGGGGTGATGAAGGAGATCGCGGAGGGCAAAGGCAAGACGCAGGCTGCGGGGGAGGTGCTGCCGTGCGACGACGCCATCGAGTTTGAGAATGCCACGGTGGTGACCCCTGGAAACGCGACCCTGGTACGAAAAAGAAAGCGATGCCAATAGCACTATGATGAATTCTCTGTTTAGAAGATATAAATAAATTCGTTTATCATTGACCTAAGTATTGACCCTTTTTCTCGTCGTTTATTGATATATTTCGTAGGTGCGAGAGCTCACGCTGCGTGTGCCAGCAGGAACCAACCTGCTGGTGACGGGACCCAACGGCGCCGGCAAATCCTCGCTGTTTCGCGTGCTGGGCGGGCTGTGGCCGCTGACAGAAGGCAAAATTCGCAAACCAGGCGGGGCGGCAGCAGAGACCGGACTCTCCCACGATATTTTCTACGTGCCGCAGAGGCCGTACGTCACCGTGGGGACGCTCCAGGACCAGTTGCTGTATCCTCTGCAGGCCGACGGTGAGATTTATAGTATTTCAAACTGTGTTAAACTGGAACCTCGTTTTATTTCCAGTCGGGGTTTTTTCACTCTTGGGTGTGAATATCTCTCTACCTCATCTCTGCTTTTAACATACTTTTTCTGGTTTATTTATGTTCCTAGTATCATCTCTAAAACTTTTTCCTCCTTCCATTTTTTTAATTATTTTCTTCAGCCGAGCACCGCATCCCCAGTGACGAGCTGCGCTCCCTGCTGCGCAGCGTCGACCTCGAGTCCCTCCTGGACCGCACTGGCGGCGGCGAAGAGGTCACAGACTGGGGTGAGATGCTCTCTCTGGGGGAGCAGCAACGCCTGGGCATGGCTCGACTGTTTTTTCACCGCCCCCGCTTTGCCATTCTGGACGAGTGCACCAGCGGCGTGACGGTGGAAATGGAGGAGCGCTTCTGCAGGATGGTGCAGGTGAACGACAAGCCGTGTTTCCTCCCCCCTAACGTTGTTTTTTCATCTCTCATTTCCTCGAGCTTTCGACAATTTCTCCCTGCCTTTCTACTATAATATTCCTCGCGTCTGTTCGCTGCCTTTTTAGTACAAACGAAGATTGCATTTGTTTCCCCCACCCCCTCCTGATTTAACCTTAAAAGTTTGTATGCGATGCTTATTTCTCAATTATTCGTTGCCGTTTTCTCCCCCCCCCCCCCCCCCCCCCCAGGACCTGGGCTGCACCTGCGTCACCATCTCTCACCGCCCAGCGCTGATGGCATTCCACGACGTCGTGCTCAATCTCGACGGCGAAGGAGGCTGGGCCATCCTGGAGGGCCACAGGGCCGCCACAGCCAAGGCAGCTTCCAATGCCGCCGCCGCTGCCCTTCCCGCCGTGTTTGCCTCTGCAGAAAGCAGCCCAGGGCCTTCAATCCCCTCCGCTGCGTCTTCCCCCTCGCCGCACCCCAGCCCTAGCCAAGGTGGAGCCCTTCGTTCCGGCAGCAGCGGCAGCAACGGCAGCGCCAATGGCGAGAATGGTGGCGGCGGTGGCGGCGGCGGCAGCCGGTCGCGGCGCAGCCGAAGAGGCAAGTCCAAGGCCAAAGCGCGCAGCGCCGAGGTGCAGGCGGTGCTGGAAGGCATGATGGGAGGAGGAGGGGCGCCTTCTGCAGCCCCAGCCGGCAGGAGCGGCAGCGGGGGAGGCGGCATTGCCACCCCCGAGCTCCTGCACGACATCAACGAAGGATACGCGGAGCTCGTGCTTGCGCGGTCCCCTCCCGAGTGTGCCAACCCTCAGGCTGCGTCTTGGACCCCTCGCCTGGCTCTGCAGCCGGCTCCTTCCACCTCGCTCTCTCGGTGGCGTTCCATCCTGCGGGTGATCCTCGGCTCGAACCCCGTGGACAGCGCCACCCGCATGGGCACTGTGGCAGGCGTTGTGGTGCTGCGCACGCTGCTGCAGGACCGAATTGCCAGCCTCAACGGTCGCAGCGTGGACCTTGTGCTGCGGCAGGACTTGCGCGGGTTTGTGCGCCTGATTGGGACCTCCATCCTGCAGAGCGCAGCGTCCGCGGTGCTGGCGCCGTCGCTGCGCCACGTGGCGGACAGCCTGGCGCTGACGTGGCGGCAGCGGCTCACCAGGGCTGCCTCCATCAAGTACCTGTCAGGTTAGTATTAAAATTGGTTTAATTCTAGCTGTTTTGTACCTAAAAGGCTGTTCATATAGGTGCAAGTTTATGTGCTACTCTTCGTACGTTTCCCCAGTGATTTTTCCTCTTAAAATCATTTTAGTTTTTGGTGTTGTTATTTCCCTCTATATTTTTTGTTTATATATATTTCCCTCTATATTCCGGACCATATTTTTACCATCGAGTCTCTCACCTTCCATTACCCCCCACTCTGTCGACCTCTAAACAAAACTCATCCCCTTTATTTTCTTCCTTTCTTTTCCCCTCTCGCCATCTACAGGCCGGGTGTACTACACTGTGGCCGAGCTGGCGGGAATGCGCGACGTCGACCAGCGCCTCACTCGGGACGTAGAACGCCTCGCAGACGACCTCGCTGCCCTCATCCCCACCCTCGTCAAGCCTGTCGTGGACGTCGCGTGGTTTTCGTGGCAGCTGTGGCGGCTGTCGGGCCCTAGAGGCATGGCCATTCTGTACGCCTACACCGCGCTGGGATACGGCTGCCTTCGGGCGGTGACGCCGGACTTTGCGGGGCTGTTGAAGCGCGAGTACTGGCTGGAGGGGGCGTTCCGCAACGCGCACGCGCGGCTGCGGGCGCACGCGGAGAGCGTGGCATTTTTTGGCGGCGGGAAGAAGGAAGGGCGGCTGGTGGGCACCGCGTTCGAGTCGCTGGCGGCGCACATGCGGTCGCTGATCGGGCTGCGGTGGGCGTACGGCGCTGCGGACGAGTTTTTCGCCAAGCAGCTGCCGCACTCCATTACGTGGGTGCTGACGCTGTTTTATGCTCTGGATCAGAAAGGAGACTTCAGCAGCACCGTGTTCCAAGGGGAGCTGGTGCACAACATCCGCTACCTCGCATCCGTCGTCACCCAGTGCTTCTCGGCCTTCGGGGAGCTCCTGGCGCTGCCAAAGCGATTTGCCGAAATTTCCGGCGGCATCGGCCGTGTCAGCGAGATGCTGGAGGTCATCGACCGCGCGAAAGCGGCGGAAACCGCGGCGCTGCGCGCCGAACAGGCCGCCGCCGCCGCGGGCGACCGCGACCGCGATTGTATTGCCTTTGAGAACGTCGATGTCGTGACCCCAGGAGGAAAGGTTTTGGCACGCGCGCTTACGTTCGCAGTCCCCCGCGGCACCTCGGTGCTCGTGACGGGGCCCAATGGCGCGGGCAAAACCTCGCTGTTCCGCATGCTGGGCGGGCTGTGGCCCCTGCCTGGTGGTGAAATTCGCCGCCCCGGGAAAGCCGGTACAGGGCTGGACACAGGGGACATTTATTACGTACCGCAGAAGCCGTACACCACTATCGGCACGCTGCGGGAGCAGATCGCATACCCGCTGACCACCGCTCACGCCAGGCAGAAGTTTGGCTCAGCGGCGGACCCCCCGGCGGCGCTGGATGCTGCGCTGGACGCGCTGATGGGGGTGGTGCGGCTGGGCTACCTGGTGGAACGTGAGTTAGAGTTATCATAGATTAATAAGCTTTATTTTTTGCTTAGTTTGGTGTAATTTTGTGCTGTTTCTGCCTCCGAAAACGCCGTTTTGATTTCTTTCATAACAATCTCACGTTCATTCTTTTCATTTTTTTTAGGCGAGGGCGGGTGGAACGCGGTGCAGGAGTGGGGTGAGGTGCTCTCTCTGGGGGAGCAGCAGCGCCTGGGTATGGCTCGACTGTTTTTTCATCACCCCAAATTTGGCATTCTCGATGAGTGCACCAATGCGACGTCTGTGGACGTGGAGGAGGCGCTGTACGCGCACGCCCGGGGACTAGGCATTACGTTGGTCACCATTACGCAGCGTACTGCCTTGGTGAAGTACCATTCGAGGGAGCTGAGACTGGTTGATGGGGACGGAGCTTGGGAGGTGCGTGAGATTCGGGAGGCCCCACAGAAGAAGGAGGAGGAGCAGGCGTAGATGGAGAGATGTCGGCGATGATAACAATTTTGTGAATACTAAGAAGAAAATGCTTTTTTTTAACCACAAGAGCGCACGGCAGGGCAGCATTTTTCTTGGCTGGTCACCCTGAACTACACCATCATTTTTTCTCTCCCTTTTTAATACAATGCAAAATAGGAGATTCAGGAAATTGGCCTGGAAAGGATGTGGGCGTGCCAGATCTGCAATTAGAATTAGAAAGAAAGAAGAGTGACATTGAATTGTAGCTGAACGGTTCTAGCACGTGGGGCGCTGGTTCGGCGATGGATACTTACCCCTGGCACCGATTTCAGGAGGGGCGGGTTGATCCAGTACATCCACTGCCATTGCTTTCCCTCGGGATCGCGATTCAGCGCAATGAGCTCCTCAAGCCGAGGAATTTCTAATTCGACCGAAGACCACAGCACGTGGTGCTCAACGCCGTCTTCAAACGCGTACGGAAAGTCCTACAGAATTAGGGAATGTTCAAATAAATGCGCTGGTTGTGTGTCAGAGCATTCAAGGGTGATTGCCCAAGGCAAGCTCTAAATACTTCTTCCGTCAAGTGCATGATGTGTTTTCCCGCACATTTAGTCTCCATTCAATGCGCTCCTCAGCTCCAAAGTCCTCCGTAACCACTGCTATGAGCTTCCTATCTGCACAAATGCAAGTTTAATGTCCATTCTTGTTTTCTTTCTGGTCAACAAGAATTGCAGCGTTGATAACCTACCTGGGTTGGACTCGCAGGCAAAATTGAAAATTGAAGCATACAGGTAGTCGGTGACAGTGGCATATTTTGCTTTGACGTTTAACTCCATGAATTTCCTATAGCGCCGCTTTTCCAGAGGCATACGGCCGAGGTACGAAAGAGCCATCGCCGATCCGTCCTCAATGAGGGTCTCCGCTTCCTCCCAAGACATCGGTTCTATCCTCAAGCCTTCAGAAATGTAAAAATATTTTGGGTCATTTTGTTTAGACAGTGGAGGCGATTGGGAAGAAAGCAGCGTCGGAACGACCCCCCCTCCCACCTTGCACTCCCCGCAACCGCTCCCAATCAGGGCTCTCGGCTCTATCATACTGTGCAAATAGTTCAGCCATCAATCTCTCAGCTTCAGCATGCCTCTCAGTGACGGCATCTCCTCCCCCTTCCTTCTTCTCTTTGGGAGGTGTCGTGCGAGGGAGAAGCCAAGTCATAGCTTTAGTTTTTATAGGTATATCAAGTTAGAATACGCAATTGCTGCTTTCACGGAGCTCTGAACTTGTTGCAAAAAAATAATGAAACTAATTAATTAGAAGAAGTTCTAAATTTTGCAGCACGAAGGGGTTTAGGATTAAGGCATCTCTTGGGTCATTAATATAATAATTATATAATATTGTATATTGATATTTTAACAAATACTACGGAGGGGAATAAGACCGACACATTCGAATGAAATCGTTTTTTTCTTTCCCACCGTCAAGTCCTGTCGTAGTCACGAGCCCTGCCGATTGCAGCGACTTCGAATTTATCCTACATTTTTTCCATTGAGGTGCGCTTTCAGCGCCGTTTCTTTTTCTGTAGGCCCGCAGCTGGGGTTTATTTGTTTGTTTATGTGCAGCAAAGACCTCCTTTCCAAAGTCCTCATGGGGGATAAACTTGTGCTAAAAAATGGGTTACAGAAATGTTCAAAGCTGGTTAAGTAGCATAAGAAAGAAGAAAAGGAAATTATCGCCATGGCTTGTCAAAAACACCCAGAGTTCCACGCTGAAAAAATAAAACGCTTGGGCTCTTCCATGCGTAAAGTTAAGAGCAAAAAAAAGAAACGGAAAAAGAAATATATAATGATCTGGTTTAGGGATACGCTGAAAGAACGAGGGAAAAAATCAGGCCGATATATTGATGAATTCTGTGCAAACGTGGTTAAGATATGTGTATTTAAGATACGATGCTACGCGCTGTGCGGCAGAAAAAAGGCTTTTCCTGCGCGCTCTTCCATCTAACCAACCAGCTGCTGCAAGCGGTGCTCGACACTCAATGAAGCTTCCACACCGTCTTGACTTCCCCAGCCTGAGCAGACTGCTGGCCGCTGCCGTCAGCCGCCGCTGCAGCCCCATCTGCCGCCACCTCCTCCCCCTGCGGCTGCTCAGGCACTGCCGCTAAGGCAGCAGGGGCTTTTTGGTTAAAAATCGGCCTCTGAGCCCCACCATCGACTTCCTCGTCCTCTGCACTCATCATTTCAGAGGCTGCGGCCATGGAAACGTCCATTCCAGGCTGTGCAACTGATTGGCTAACCGCCCCAACTGCTGCAGCCATCGCAGGCGGCGGCTGCACGACCTGCTCCTCCACCTGAGCCATCGAAAACTCCGGCTCATTCTTTGGCTCAAGCGTGAGCACCTCGGGCTTCATCTCAGGTACAACAGCGGCACGGTAGCCATTGCTTTCCGGCTGCTGCTGCTGCTGCTGCTGCTGCTCTTGTTGCTGCTGCGGCTCCTCTTCCTTGAACTGCGGCGCAGCGGCGGCTGCAGCAGCAGGCTCAGATTTGACGTGGTCTGCTCTTTGCCGCGCAGTCCGCTCAGCCTCTTTCAGCGCCTCCTCCGCCTCCTCGACAGGCGGCTCTTCCTCGAATTCGTCCTTTCCGGCGAACAGCGACTGCAGGATGGCTCCCATCTGCTGCCGCTCAACCGCTGCTTCCTTCTGGCGGACGCCTCTGCCGGTGGTAATGCCGTCCAGTACAGCGTGGTCAAGCTTGAGCTTGTTCTGGCTGAGGCTGTAGATGTTATGGTCCACGGTGCCTTTGGTGACCAGGCGGTACACAGACACGGGCTTGGTCTGCCCCAGGCGGTGGCACCTGAAAGGAGAAGGGATAAAATGGACGGGAATAATAAGTAATGTTGTATTATTAATTATGGTGATCGTGTGAGAAATAAATGCCACTTGATAAAGAATATGTTTCTAGCGGGAGATGAACAAATAACAACAGAAAAATGAACATAAGAAGTGAAAAATTAGTGGGGAGAAAAATGTTTCAACGGCAGCAACTAAAAAAAATCTCGCTGTCATTCATCCCTCACCTGTCCTCTGCTTGGCGATCGATCTGCGGGTTGAAGTCCACGTCGTGCAGAATGACGGTGTCAGCGCCCGTGAGGTTCAGCCCTTGCCCGCCCGCGCGCGTCGACAGCAGGAACGCAAACACATCATCGCTGGTATTGAACCGATCCACAGTCGCCAAGCGCTCGTCAACCGCCGTACTGCCGTCCAACCGCACGTATGGCAGCCGCAGCTCGTCCATCAGCCACTCGATCACGTCCAGCACCGCCGTCCACTGCGAGAAAATGAGCGGGCGTGACCCCTCCATCTTCAGCTTCGGCAGCAGGTCCGCCAGGAAGCGAAATTTGGTGGAGGTCATGAGGTGGGTGGTGTCGAGGCGGTCCTCAATGAAGCTGGGCCCAGAGTTGAAGCAGAAGGCGTGCAGGGAGTAGTCAGAGTAGGCGAGCAGCTCGTCAGTCACCCGGCGGATGGTGGCGTTGCCGCTGAAGAGCTGGGCTGCAAACGCCTTTTTGGCGATGGCTCCCACCTTGGCGTCGTCATAGTGGTTCCTGATGAGCAGCGGGTGCTGTGCGATCTTGCGCAGGTGGGTGAACATGTGGTTGATCTTTTTGGCGCCCAGCGTCTTCACAAACTTTTCCATGCCAGCCTCGCCCTCCTCCTCCAGAGTGGAGGCCGTCTTGCCGTTGATCTGGTTGCGCAAGCTCTACACAAGATGGCAAACAAAAGAGAACGCGGGTGAGAAATAAAGTATTTATATACATTCAATTCTTAGACAACTGGTAATTTATTGAAAAAGAAATTAATAAAGGCCATGTTTCCGTGTTTCCTCACCTGCACACTGGCCTGGTACAGCGCGTCCTGCTCCGGGGTCATCGGAATGAACTCGGTGACGTGTCGCTTCTCCGTCAGCTGCCCCGCAACTTCCGTCTTCAACCGCCGCAGCACAAACGGCCCCAGCAGTGATTTCATGCGGTCCGTCAGCTCCCGCACCTCTCCGTCGTCGCCCTGCAGCATTTTCACAAAGTCCTCGAAGCCCTGCGCCGCAAACACCGTCGGCAGCAGGAAGTGCATTAAGTTTTGCAGCTCGAGGAGGTCATTCTGCAGCGGCGTTCCAGTCATCATGATGCGGCGGCGGCTGACGTTGGCCACGCGGCGCAGGCGCGTGGTGCGCTGCGCGCTGCGGTTCTTCAGTGCGTGCGCCTCGTCCATGATGAGGTGGCTCCACCGCCACGACTCCAAGAAATCCCGGTCTGACCGCTGATCAGGGGAATCGCGCTCAAAGAGGGTGTAGGAGGTGAGCATGACGTGGAAGGGGGCGGGCGCCAGCTGGGCGCCGTAGTCCCACTTGGGAGGAGGGACCTCGGTGGCGGGGCCTGCAATATTTAAAGAATTCACGGGAAGTGTATTTTTCTTAGTTGGATATCAAGAGGGGGGGATTAGATATTAACGACAGGAGTTCGAAGCCAGATCACTGAATATCGATTTGTATAGCAAGCTGTCGGCTCAAAAACACGAAAAGAGGGGGGGGGGGGGGGGGGGGGGCAGGGACAAAATATTGGAAACAGTTCAAAATTTACCTGGCGGCAGGCCATTGCCATCCTCGTGCGCCCGCTTCACGTCGAACTCATCGTCGCTCTCGTGCATATGATCCAGGCCTAGCGGATCGTCGTCGTGGGGGTCCTCTGTGGCCAGCCTCTCGGCCTCGTTGGCGCGATCGCTGGCAGCAGCCTCGGCCAACACGTCTGCGTCCTGCAAGTCCGCCAGATCGTCATCCACCTGCACAGAGAATCGTAAAATCGTAGTTAACTTTGGATTCGCTGACAATTACTATAGGTAAAACAGCTGGGAAAATGCTCAAATTTCTGCCTCATAGGCTGCAAAATAGACGAAAAATAAAACAAATGGCTGATTTCCCTACCTGCTCCCCGCGCTCCAGCCGCGCCCGCAGCTCCTTCAGCCGCCGCCTCACCACCGAGCGGTGCTTGCCGTAGTACACGACGCTCTTCAGCCCCGGGCACCAACGCCGCAGCTCGCGCTGCCAGTTCTCCAGCAGCGAGGCAGGGACAACAACGAGGTGCGGCCCCGGGTCCTTATCCAGCAGCTTGATGGCACCCAGGTAGGAGATGAGCTGGGCGGTCTTGCCGAGGCCCATCTCATCGGCGAGAATGGCTACAGGAAGCAAGGAAGGGGAGAAAAGAACGTTTTGAGTGTAAATTAAACATAAAAATTAGCAAATTATAAACCAGTATAGTTCTATGTACGAAAACAATGATTCTATTCGTTTTTTCTCACCTCCGCCAACCTCGGTGCGGTACAGCAGCATCAGGAAGTTAACCCCCACAATCTGGTAGGGCTTCAGGTAGCGCGCAGTGTCCCCACACGCCTCAATCAGCTGCGCCTGGCTCACCCTCGACGACTCTGGGTCGGTTCCACCAAACCGACCCTCCGCCACGGCGGCTTTTCCGCCCTTCCCCAGGTGCGACAGCAGCGCTTTTGAGATTTCTTCGCAGCGGCGCACGACCTCGTCGGCGTAGTCGCGCCCCGTGGTGTCTTCCGCCTGGAACAGCCGGTCCCCTGCTGCCTTGTTGCGCTTGTCCACAGACACTCTCATATTTCTCATGGAGTTGGAGCCGATGTGAACCGGTGGGAGGCCTAGCTGCGCGCGCGCGCGCGCCAGCAGCGTCTGAAACAGCTGCGTCTGCTGGGCATGGCCCATGTGGGAAAGGCCGCCTGTGGCGTGCAGCTGGCGGAAGTGGTGGGAAGCTAATGCCTGAGCTTGCTGGTTGCCGTCCACTGCCTGGCGCTTGGCCGGGGGCTCTCCGCCCATGCCGCGGCCGCTGGAGCCGCCGCCATAGGACGCGGCGAACTGCTGCTGCAGCATCTGGCTGGGGGCTGCGACGGGGGCGGGGGGGCGCTGCTGCTGCATCAGCTGCTGCTGCTGCTGCATCAGTTGGTTCCGCTGCAGCATCATGATCATCTGCACAGTCTGCATCTGCTGCTGCGTGAGCTGCTGCCCGCTGGCCATGGCCGCGGTGAGCTGCTGCTGCTGCATCTGCATGGCCTGCATCTGCTGCAGGGACTGCATCTGCTGCAGCGCCGCCTGCTGGGCGGGGGACATCCCCTGCGCTGCTGCGTCGAACACGGCGTCGCCAAACGCAGAGTTCATTGTGTTGGGGGAAAGTGGAGCCATGCCTGGGATGGTCACTGCGCACGAGAGAAAACACAGAGAGGTTGTTGTTAAGTGGTCGGGAGACAGGCGGGAAAAATATTTTAGAAGTGATTTTGGGGGGGTCGCGCGGCTTAAAACCCAGCGCGGCCGCTTAGAAACGCAGCAAATGTTTAAATGAGGGTGAACAGCGCAGGATTGGGCCGCGCGATCTTCGACCATGACTTACTTCTCTCATTCGAAGCGGGCTGGTGCAGGGTGCCCAGCCTCTCTGGCTGCGCAGCGACAGGCTGAGCTGTCATCGTACTCGGTAGGTTGAGCTGCACGCCTGGCATCGCCGGCTCCTGCTGCAAAGAGCCATCTTGGTGATAGGACATAGAGCCTCGTTCCACCGCACCGAGAA